>OY744546.1:33687804-34062804 GCA_963556195.1 Sepiola atlantica | reverse complement strand
TATCTTATTTCTTATGTTGTTTTTTTTTAGAAATAACTTTCTAAAAGTTGTCAATAAATAATTTTGTAGAGAATAAATTTGAAATTTTCGTCTTTATAATTAGATGTTTCCTATTTCTTATTGATAACTTTCTCACATACACTTCCTTTAAAATCATTTTTTTTTCTAAAAACAATAGTTTTAAAGAATTCTTTGCTAAATTTTATTATCACATGGAAAAAATTAGATTTATTTTGCTGTTAAATATTTTTATGTTTAGGGGGGGGGGGATTTTGTATTTCACTTGATTTGTTTAGATTATTGATTTTTTTTTTGTAAAATATTTTAATAGAACACCATTAATTCTAGATTTTCATGCATTTTATAAAAGTGCTTGATTTTTTTAGATATAATACTTAATTCTTTATTTAATAAAATAATGCCAAGAGTTATAATCTTTTATACAACGTTTTTGTTCTTACATAAGTTTTACAGAATAAATAGAGTTTATAAACTAAATCTTTTTTTTATTAAAAATGACTTTTTCCTCAAATTGAAACTATTTTTTAATGAAAATAGATCATTTTCTAAATTTCATTTTTGATAGTCATTATTCCTTTAGCAAAAACAATTCATGAAAATAAATGTAAATATTTTTTAAAGTATGTATTCCTAATATGTCTTTGAACATGTTAAGTTCATCTTCATAAGTTCATCTCCCATAGGTTCGATTATTATAAGAGTATGCAATCAGTGTAAGTAATGTAGGCTATAGGTAATATATAAAAAACAATTTTAATCTGTCACTGTAAAAGTTTTTTTTTTTTTTTTTAATGAAATTTAAATCTAAAAAATAATTATAAAATTCTAGATTTCTAAAATTCTAATAAATTTC
Organism: Sepiola atlantica; assembly: GCA_963556195.1. Taxonomy (NCBI): domain Eukaryota; kingdom Metazoa; phylum Mollusca; class Cephalopoda; order Sepiida; family Sepiolidae; genus Sepiola; species Sepiola atlantica. The sequence goes on along the minus strand of OY744546.1, from coordinate 34,061,930 downwards.
AATCATTTTAAAATTTCATAATTGAGCCCCAATTCTACAAAATGCAAAACTTTATTACATTTATTAAAAGGTCGACGGGCATCTTAGTATTATGAATCTGTTGTCTTGTCACCATGTACACTTTTCATCTGTACATGAATGATTTAGATGGTGGGAGGAATAATAGAAGTAGTAGAAGGAGGCAAATGACGTAAATAATTAAGAAAGAGAGGGGAGAGTTTCATAAATACTTCAAAATTCCAAATATTTATGCATACATTTTGAGACTCTCTCGTGATATCATAATACTCTCTCTCTATCTCCCTCTCTCTCTCTCTCTCTTTTACCTCATTCCATTCCGTTTACCACTTCTCTTATCATTCGCCCTTCCTCTCACCATCTAAAACATTCATGATGACCAGAAAGCAAAACAACGTCAGATTTTAGTAGTAAATATTTAATAGTATATATAATATTTAATAGTATATATAATATTTAATAGTATATATAATATTTAATAGTATATATAATATTTAATAGTATATATAATATTTAATAGTATATATAATAAATGATGTCACAAGTGGTCTAGTAAACAAATATAAACGATATATTTGTTAAGATTGTTGCTATCATAATATAACTTCTTGCCCAACATAGACGGTTTAAACTATATCGGCTGAATTATTTTCAGTGTTATTTATTAAAATACCCGTCCCAGAACAGGTAAAATTAATTCCCCAACCAGAGCATTTTTGCACTACATTTAAGTCGCATTACAAAGGTTAAAATCAAGATATAATGATACTAAACATTATGTCTACAATCCTTATTTCAATTTTGATCAAAATTTATTACATGATTTTGATTCTAGAAAATATCTAAAAAGTTTTTTTTAAGAAATCAAAATTCACACAATTTTGCTTAATGACTATGGATAAAATTTAATGCAAATCTGAAATATTTGAATTTTCAAATGAGACGTTGTTTCCATATTATATTCCTAAAAACACTTTAAAATATACTCCAAAGAAACTGAAATTTGGGGAATATTTATTAATTGATGTCTAATACTTATTGTTAAATTTCACAAAATTCAAAGGTATCTGAATTTTCACAAAAGGCTCCCACACCCGTTTTGCCCCTTTTCCATGAAACTAAATTAAGAGAGATATAGCTCATATTACAGCTATTTTAAAATTCATAATGATCGGTTAATTAGTTTGTGTGAATCTTGTACATACAAATCTATAAACATATGCACATGCCTAACTTTATAGAGAGATTAACTGATGATGAATACCAAGAAAAATCTAACCTATTTGAATTGATATCCTTCATGCATACTGCAAACTCAGTTCTCTTAATTACTGATCTTGGTAAACCAATTGTTCAAATGCAAAATTCTGTTAAGTTATTCAATGAATCGATGCCAAAATTGTATACTATTACTCCCAAGGGTCATGACATTTGACCTGTTTTACTTCAAATTCATACTAAAAATGCATTTTTTATCTGACCAAAGTTCTGATTTAAAAATAGTAATTATAAAATGCTACAGGCCTACAAATCTGCATTGAATTTTCTCCCTATTAGAACTTTTTGAATTTAATTTTCTTTTTTTTTCTTTTCATTTATATTTACCTCTATTTTTATTTTTCCCCTTGTCAGAACCCAGAATGTCAGCACGTAAGCTCAATTATATGTATTTTTTTTGTCTGTAGATTTTTTTTTTATTTTAGTGTCTCTTCTGTCAGCACTTCTATTTCTGTATGATTTATAGTTCTTGTGTTGTATTTCGATTTTATTTTTTTCTCTCCACTCTTTCTCTTTCCCACTCCAAGTATTGTGCTTGAATTTTGTTTCTTGTATTCATTGCTGGAAGTTGACAGATTGACTGACTCGTCATAACTGTGATATCATAGACTCGGCTCACGAGTCTGAAACGAAGTAAAACAAAGAAAGGAACAAAGACAAAGCGATATGTTTGTGGCTTCAATCAGTATCGACTGCTAAGTGGCATGTAATCACATCGTCCGTGTTTATTTATAACTGCTATTATCAAGGGAAGGTTACTCTTGCAACTTGATGTAAGGGAGATAATTCTAAATGCTAGACATTAGATCCCTCCTCACCTTCATTAAAGTTCGGTATCCAGTCCATGTGTGTCTGCTTGTGTATAGTAAGAATACACAGTCCATCTTGTTCACTTACTTTTTTACACTATGTATTCGTGTAACAGGCTAAAGGAGGGGGGTTGGAAGTCTATCTGACAAAGGGGTTCACTCTGACTTCAAGGGTACCCTTCAAAGTAAATTTCACCAAATTAAATTTAATTAATTCGACCTGTTGCCCTAGTCAAGAAAAATCAAGTTTTAGACAAAATACAATAGTCCTTGGTATGTGTGAATGTAGTGCCCTTGTGGATTAATAATCTTTTTTTCTTGTCAATTTATTTACATATTTATCTATTAAAGTCTTCAGACTTAGCGGGAGGGAGTTTTTTCAACAATGGATTGCATCTTACTAGTGGTGGAGTGTGTCTCGGTGTCGTTGGTATTTCGGAGGGCCTTTCCGATTGTGGATGTAGGCAGTATTCATGTTCGGAATCTGATTCTGACTACACCTTCTTCTCCATGAGAACTGTTAGGGTCTATCCGCTGGAGGAAAGAGGAGTTTCTAGTAATTTGGTAATCTCCTCTCTGTGCTGTCACCATACTACCCTTTATACTGATAATTGTCAGTTGTTTGGGGTTGAACGGTGGGGATCACTTGTTGAGATGTTTCTGCCTGACAAGTACTTTGTCACCTAGCAGAAGTGTGAGACCTTTGTTCTTTTTTATGTCTGCATAGGTCTTCATCTTTTTCTTTTCTCGCGCATCATTCTCTGCTACGTGGGTGTGGATTCACTCTGGCATGGGGTCTTTAGGAACAGCAGATGCTGATATTCATTTTCCTTACAGTGAGGGCTTCAAAGGGAGATGTTTTAGTTGGGGGGGGGCTGTACTGCCTTAGGAAATGGGACAGTTGGGTTTTTCAGTTTAGGCCCTCCATGGTGGTGGTGTGGATATACTTGTTTAAGGTTCTCATAAACCATCTAGCCTCTCCAATTACCTCGGGCCACAAAGGTGTAATTTTCTGTGACGAAATCTTGACTGGGTGGCAAAGTCCTTGAATTCCTATCCCTGGAAGGGGGGGACCATTGTCAGACTTGACAATATCAGGGTAGCCTTGTCTGGCAAAGATTGCGTCGAGGCGAGGAATAACCACTCTTGCTGACAGCAAGGGGAGTATTTCTACTTCCGGGAACCTGCTGTAGTCGTCGATGGCAACTAGCACGTAGTCTCCAGATTGGAAAGGATCAGCAAAGTCCAGGGAGATTTTAGCCCGTAGGGAGTGGTATGGTGCGTATGGGTTCATGGTGTGATGATGTCGGGTTGGAAGCTTGGCAGAGAATGCAGTTGCGCACCGTCTCCTCCACTAGTTTATCGACTCCAGGGAACCAGACCTTTTCCCTCACCTGCTTTGTCTTGACAATACCCTGGTGTGCGCGGTGGGCTATGTCGACGGTTCTCTTCTGTTGGGTTGAAGGGATCACCAGGCGGTGACCTCGAAGGATGATACTATCATGTGTGGATAGTTCATCCCTGAAACGTGTGAGACTGGATATCCGCGGGTCATTCCAATTTCCGTCTTAAAGTGCAGCCATCACTTTCTGAAACAGGGATTCTTCTCCTCTGGCTAGCTTCATCTCTTCAAGGATGATGGATTTTGGTATGGCATGTTGAGCCACATATCTTATATATATCTCAGCCGCATTGAAGATGTCAGCTGAGATAGTCAGCGAGGTTTAGGTCATCCTTTCTATACTGGTACACCAAGCTATATTCATATGGCATGAGGCGCAGACGCCAGCGTTCAATTCTGGACGTGGCTGGCTTGAGGCTTTTGACGACTCTAAGAAGTGGTCAGTGGTGATGATAAACCTCGACCCATACAAATAGAAGTGAAAATGTTCGGCAGCGTATACAACAGTTAATATCTCTCTCTCAGTCTGAGTATCGCTGTTCCACATCTGTGAGGGCACGACTGGCATAACATATTATCTTCCCATTATGTGTAAGTTTTGCTCCTAGTCCAACAGGGCCTGTGTCTACAAGGATATTTGTTTCCTTGTTCTGGTCAAAGTAGACCATGACTCCAACTCCAGTCAGGGCTTCCTTCAACTGGCTCACTGCCCTTTCTTCTGTCTCCGACCACCTCCATTCTGTATCTTTTCTCATGAGTTGTCAGAATGGTTCAGTGGCAATGGCATAGTGTGAGATGAATGTCACCACGTATTTGACCATGCCCAGGAATGAGCGGACTTCCCCAATGTTGGTGGGCAATTTGCAGTTTGCTGCAATATTCTCATGGTCTGTTTATATCCCATTCTTACTGAAGGTGTGTCCCAAGAAAGTGAGCTGTCTCACTGAGAAAAGACACTTTTCCCTGTTTAGCCTGGCCTCGGCATTCTGTAGCCGCTCCAGTGTTGACCTCAAACTGATATTATGTGAGGCTTGGTCACGTCTATATATGTCTGAGAGGTTTTTAACCCCTGGAATGCCTCTCAAGAGATCCGCAATGACCTTTTGAAATATCTCTGAGGCAGCATTTACTCCAAAATGTAATCGTTTGTATCGGAATAGTCTGGCATGTTTGATATATCTGCTCGTCTCCCCCAGTTCTAATTAGTTGTATGCACTCGACAGATCCAGTTTACTAAACACTGTTGAGTGGTTTAAATCTGCAAACAAGGCATTCACAGTAAGCATGGGATGTTTGACTCTTTGGATGGCTTTGTTTGCTTTTCTCGTGTCTATGCAGATTCGTACATCACTTGCTTTTTACGAACTATCACCACGAGACTTATCCAGGGGGTAAGCTCAGTTACATCCATTTCCTTGAGGCATTTTAATTCTGACTCGACGTCCTTTCTCAAATGGAAAGGTATCCTATGGTGTCGCTGGGTCGCTGGTGGGACAGAAGGGTCGATGTGCAGGTTAATGGTAGATCCGAAAATCTTTCCCATCTTTCCGTCGAATAGTGAGGTGAATTTGTCAGGAATAGACGCTGTCACACGAAACGTGAAATAAAAAGTTATCATACCCAGTGCATCGGCAGAGTGGGCGCTGAGTAGATTTTGTAGTCCGGATCTGAATAAAGGGTCTTCATTATCGACGACAAACATTTTCACCCTACAGTATTTTTCTTTAAATTTAACCGTGGCGATAATAAATCCACGAACGGGCATGGCTTGTTTGGATTGATATGCAAATATCTGTGTAACTGTGTTATGTATTGTTGGTCGGTGTTGCAGACCGTCGTACGTGCGTCCAGAAAGTATGTTAACACTGGCACCGGTGTCTAAAACAAAAGTCACTGGGGAGTCATTAATAAAAATGGTGTCCGTGGGTGTTCTTGTTGATGTGGGAATTTTCATTGTGAACACAGATTCATCACTCGACGTAGAAATTGATGTAATCTCATTTGGATATGAGTAAGAAATTTGTATTCCCGGCTTGGAATTGCAGAATTTACCAATGTGGTTCCTTTTAAGGCAGTTCCTACACTCCTGCCCTTTGGCGGGACACGTCACATGTGTTGCTGAGTATCCACAAACATGTCCGCCATTTGTGTTTAGTCTCCCACGTGGTCGGGGCCTCTGAGTAAAGTGGTTACTACTATTTTGTGTGTATCCGTGGTAGCGTTCGCTGTTGGAGTTGTTGGTATTTTTACTGACTTCTTTTCTGCGTGTGCACCGCTTGTGGCTTTCGTTGTTGTAGTGGGACGAAAGTGCATGGATTTCTTTTCGTTCCATGTCTGCAGCACGTGTTCAATGGCCCCAGATTTGTCAAGTATTTCCTTGAGGGTAGAGTTGTCCCTTAGCATCCTTCTTCTAACATAGAGGATGAACAGCCTTGTACCATCTGGGTCAGTATTTCTTAGTCCATATCTGGGAAGTCACACGTGGATGCTAGAGTTCTTAGTCTAGCGTGGTAGGAGTCTAGGGTTTCATCTGCATTTTGTGTTGCACGTCAAATTTGAAAATTTTATACGTGTTCTTTGAGGTGTGAAGTGTGAGTTAGTAATTTTTTTGCTGTTTCGTATAGGTTCGATATTTTCGTTCTATCTTCTGCTTCTATGATTGCTCCAACACCCTTCTGTTTGTCTGCGAAATTGTGGAAGATTTCGAAAACTTTGTCTCCGGCATAGTGTAAACGACTAGCTTTTCGTTTTTGTCGGTGTCGATATCCAAAGCAATGAATAAGTTTTCCAATTTGTTTATCCACTTTTGCCAGCCAATCCCAATTGTGTTTTGATCAGAGTGGACGCTAAAGTTTAGGAAAACGGGTAGATCTCTTGTAGCCATATCTCTCTCTTCTTGTGTCAATTTTCCTTTTTTTTTTCTTTTTTTTTTTTTTGAGAAAAACGTGAGCACAACACTTCAATTCATCGCCAGATGTGATATTGTAGACTTGGCTCATGAGGCTGAAACGAAGGGCAACGTAAAACAAAGAAAGAAGCAAAGTCAAAGAGATATGGTTGTGGCTTCATATATCAAGGGGAGATCACTCTTGCAGCTTGATGTAAGGGAGATAACTCTAAATACTAGACATTACAAGAACCTCAACCACTCATCAGTTCTCTTTGTATATACACTTCTATTTATTCCGTTCAATTTAGCCTTTTTCTTTTCTTCTCTATCCAAATCTAGTTTTAAAAATTGCAATATGTAAAGCATCTTACACAATGCAATATTTGAGGCCGCTTACATGAGGGAATGTTTGAGGCCTCTTACAAGCAATATTTAAAGCATGTGAATGGAGGGCATAGATATGTTATTGGGGAATGGCCTGGCTAGCAACAACTTGAATATCCCACATACACTCAAGCAGAGGAGGAAATATTGAAGGAGTTACAGGGGAACACTCAATAGCTGATCCCTTTCGAACTAAAATTAGAGAAGGCGAGAATAGCTGCCCGAGCTAGTGTGTAGAAAGTCAGGATAGAGAAGGAGACATGGTTATGGGAGCTGGAGCTGAATATATAGAGAAACAAATCAGTAGACGGATACTTTCAACACTTCAAAAGGGCTGCAGTAAATTTCGAATGGCCAAGGATATTTGGTCTACAGACTGTATTAAACATGAGGACGCTACATGTGTGTCTTCACCATTTTAATTAATGTCTTCAGGTGGCCGCCTTTGCACTTCCTCCAACCAGTGGGTATGATTGGGGTCACTAATTTGTGAAAATTTTCTTTGTGCAGGGGCCAGGTCTCGCAGCCATACAGCAGTATTGTGCTTATTTGTGTTTGGTATATCCTCAGTTGTATCGCAAGGTTTATCTTTTGTCGAGACGACAATCCACCATGGAGGCAACAGAAAGCTGCGTGATCAATACGGATTGCAATTTTATCCTTACCTTGCCCCATGGCTTTAAAGAATGAGTCAAGATACTTAAAATGTTCATCTTTGACAATGGTGCCATTGCAAATGTTTTTGAGGCATTGATCATCATCCTTGCGCATTTGAATATGAAATCGGAGTGACCACTTCACAGGTGTCTCCACAGCACAAGGTGGAAGGTGGACAAGTTGAAACGAATAAAGAATGAGAAAGGAAACATCCCATTTAGCGATCTGATGATGTGTGAAGACTTCTCTGAAAAACGAAAGACAGATCCTGATCTGCAAAAATACTCTGAGCTGGCTGACAGGGAAGACAAGCAAGAGGAGAAAATGGAAGCCAAGCGGAATTCCTGATACAGAAGATTGGATGACCAAAGGAATGATAATGGTGCCTCAGGCTTGTCGAAATTTAATCGTAAAGGCAACTCAAGAGATAATCTCACAGCAGATGTATTCTCTAGAGCATATATAATGCAGATTTTAAAAAGAAATATGCGGACTTTTCAGTTTGGAAAAAAAAAAAAAAATTTCTTTTTCCTATGAAAAAGAAAAAAAAATAGGGGTATGTGACGGGAGTGAGAGAAGACATGAGTCAATATACAAAGCTAGTAGTAGACTTTCTTTCTGTCTCTTTCTTCTCTCACTGAATGTGTGAAGCTACCGTCTAGTAGCAGCAGCAGCTGCTTTGTCTAAGGGATGAAGCTTAACGACTGTGGAAGCAGGAACAGCAGTCCCTCAAGAATTGAAAATAAAGGTGGTAGCAGCACTAGTGAGCCGTGAAATAGAATTCAGGTGACACAAACTCGGTTGCATGCTGAAAATAAAAATGAATTTACCACCAAGAAGTAATTATACACATTTGAAAAAGAAACCAAGATTGATGGTAATTCGGTATAGTGCTTTGGAATTTGTGGCAGTATAAACGATGTTTAAAAATAAGAATACAAATTTCTACCTCTATCGATATGAGTATATCCAAATATAAACTTTTATGAATTTAAACGAACTCTTTTAAACAACCTGAAGCATCTCTGGATCGTTGAATGTGGTGCGACCACTTGAATCAGCTAAGTAACCTATTGAATACGCATGGAACAATACTTGTTTTACATGATATCGTTTACATGATATCGTTTACATGATATCGTTTACATGATATCGTTTACATGATATCGTTTACATGATATCGTTTACATGATATCGTTTACACTCATGCAAAAGTTTCTTTCCTTTCCTTTTCTTTATCTACTCTGATTTTGCTGCATTAAATTATTCATTATCAAAGCTGCGTGTTCATTGTCTTCTTCTAATCATTATATTCACTGTGTCATCATGTTCCACCCTGTAGACATCCCATTCGCAGGAACCTAGGTGAGCCAAAGATCTCAAATCCGGCGAAATATAAATATCAATTCCATGAAAAATGGCAGTATACTGAAATCATATGCCCTTAATAGGGTTAAGATGAAAATTCATATACACTAAATGTACAAAAGCAAGGAAATTCCCAAATTGTTACACTTTTATTGTCATTAAGGGTATGCGAGGACAACAGGGCTATGTATTTTACTGGTAGGAATTTTTCTTCAGCGCACCTCACACACTTCATCCACTCATGCATAGAGATTTATACTGTAGTGATGTGATAATGAAATGGTTTGGTTGATATGTAGTCATACCCTTTATGACAATAAAAGTGTAAAAATTTGGTAATTTCCTTGCTTTTGTACATTTTAGTGTATATGAATTTTCATCTTAACCCTATTAAGGGCATATGATTTCAGTATACTGGCATTTATCATGGAATGTCACTACTTTTGTAAAGGCTATGCCTCAATACAATGCCTTCTCATAAGGTTTTTTTGAATTTTCTGGAAAACTAAGGTATATGGTAAACTGAAATTAAAATGCCATCAACTAGACCCTAGAACCTCTATCTCTGCCAAAAATCAGCTGAATTCATCAAATAGTTGATGAGATACAGGGTGGCACATACGTACGTACGTACACACAGATAACATGATTTCATGATTGAACTTTCTGGATCTCTGGGTTGCCTTGACTAATGATGCTGAAATTCTACACACTTATAGAAGCTATCAAATAAAAATTTTGTGCAAAGTTTTAACTAATTTGGTTTATTGGTTTTTGAGTTATGATTGATCAAAGAAATGAGATTTCCAGCATAGGCCATTCTTGAAGTCTATTAAGGGATAGAACGCTCTCGCACCTCCCTTGATTTGAATTTGAGAATTATCGGACAAGATACCTCATAGTATTTCTTATCATGCGTCAATGATTTAGTTGTAATTACACAACCACTTTCAAAGGTGAATATGTTGTACTCGATTCTTTTTGAGTACTTAATGAAAATGTGGCAGCAATCTTAATGCTGCATATAATTTCTGGAGAATCTTAGCATATTTAAACAAATACTAGCGGTTGGTTTTTACATCAATCTGTACTGTTAACAATATTCCTTTTGAAATAATACATGTCTGTCAGGGTCAATACTATTAAGACGAAAATGATTCTTCTTCCATAAAAATAATTGTCATTATCAGCTAAAATTCTTTTTAAAACAATAAATATTCTGTCTTCTTACCATAAAAATAATTGTCAACTAAATGTTCTTCAAATCAATAAAATAAATGTCACTTTTTGAAATTTATTTAAAATTGTACTGTTTTAGTAACCTATTGAAGTTGGGAACAATTAATTTTAAAATAGATAAAGTTGGCATTGTTTACCTTAGAGACATCAGATTAATCACCACTCACTATTTTTGCTCATCGAACGATCTCGTTTTTTTAATGTGTGTGAAAGGTGATAACGTACGTACGAACATGAAATGCCTTAGCGTATTATTATATAGATAAGTTAAATTAAAAGTTGTAAATTTTGAATGCACTGCTTTTTTAATCCTGTCTTATAATCGACATTTTGTTTTTCATGTGAAATTTTCGTTCAATATCACTAAACTTTGATATAATTATCTTCTCTTTAATTAATCAGAATAAAAATGAATTAATTTTGAAATTCTGATTTTCTGTCAATGCTGATTTTGTAATCTTGAATTTATCGGAATCGTCAATGTTTGATTGTTTCTGTCTTCAAAAGCAATAAACTGACAAGAAAATGTTAAAAGATTCATTAATATATATATATAATTATTTTAATAATAAATATTTTTAAATATCTACATACGTATACGTTTCATCCTTGTGGAGTCGTCAGCGTAGAAATAACCATTCAAACCAGTCGCACAATTCGAACCTTGGGGCTAGAGTCACATTTAACTCAAATTCCAAGAGTGCTAACCAATGAGGCTACCATGAATGGCTACAGACGAGAAATAAACTATTTATGTATCAAGGAGGCAAACAGCAATAGTCGGCCGTTATAACAGTGTTTAACACAACAGAACTTTATATATATATATATAATCCAGCAAGCAAGTCCCTCAAGCTGGGATCAAAACTCGGCCGTCTAGTTGACAGTCTAACTATTCAGCTATCATTTGGCACCTGCTGAAAGTAAGCAAAATCTCAATGTTTATGTGAACATGTCAGTTGCCTAAGTTATCCATTTGTTTACACAAATAGCTATGCATTTATGCTGGTGGCTGTTGGCGGTTTCACTTACTAGAGAGCTCAACCTAAGAAGGAGGACATATATATATTGTTAGATTTATATGAAAACTTCACATTTGCAAAATGTTATACTTGATTTTAATAAGAAATGTGATGTTATATTTATGCATTCTTTTAAACTAATAGAAACTTTTAGTATACAACTATTATTCTTAATTATATTGAAAAAATGTTTATTTTAGAATACTTTATTGTTTTGTATAAATCATTTAAGCAATGCATATTTAAAATATGTCATTACTTCATAAGAATTATTTCTCTAAATTTGTTTTCAAATGTGTAGCTAGATTTACAGTATTATTTTGTCATCTTCTGATTAAATAGGCTTTTCACTCGACCAATGATTTCCTTTGTATCTGTAGCGCAATAACTATAAATCTATATATACAATATCTATCGGAATGAGAAAAGATATGTTATGCTCAATAGTTATTGGTGTGATGTGTCTTCATTTGTATCGTATGGTTTTTAGTAATAGCATAACAAAAATACACTTGTCAACTAAAATTACCGGTTGGCAATGACTATATTTTTTAATAGTCTTTAATCCTGTTTCTCTGCTCTGGAGATTTTTAAAGGTAAGAATTGGTAATTTAGAATTTTGCCAACTCTTTTCTTTCTTTCCAGAAATTAGACTGCTATTTAAAAAAAAATGTTACTCTTTTTTTTATTTACGCTCTCTTTTTGAAGCATGTTACTTCATTTTCCTTTTTTTTCTTTGATAAATCATCTTCATTTATTGTACTCTCTCTGCTTCTCAGCATCTGTCCTCCTCCTCCTCCTCCTCCTTCCCCTCTTCCTCCTTTTTCTCCCTTGTTTTGCCCTCTACTTATGCAAAAATGTTTTGATGTTGTGTGTATCTTTTCTTGTTGTGACTAACCTATGTTATAATATTATGTAAATTGTCTTACTTACACTGCTCTGAAATCACCACCATCCCATGATATTTTCTGTTTTAAAAAATAATACATTTGTTATAATTCTTTTTATCACATTAACTATTCTTCTGAATACATTTTCTAAAAGTGTATACAAATGTATTCCCTTTTTTAAATTAAGATTCTCAATGAATAGAAAACTGTTGTTCACACTTGTTATTAGAACTTTATTAGTTATATAAATTTCTTTAAAAAAATACCTTTTGTTATTTTAAGGATGAAAAGGGTCATGTGACATCCCTAATTTGTCCTGTTCAAATATTGGACAAAGAGAATATTCCATGTTGTCTGGAAAAATACAAGAAGAATTCAGGAAAACAAAGGAGCCATCTCTTATTTTGGCTAGTCTTTATAAATTCTGAATTAGAAATAAGTATGACCTATTGAAAAAAAGAAAATGCCTGCATTACACATCATGGTGATTGTCTCTAAACTAGTCTCTCTACGTTTCGGAATTTTTGAGATGAGGATTGATAATTTGGATTATTCGCCTACTGTGAGAATAACATCGAAGATGGGAACAGTAGTCTGAATAATCCAAATAATCTCACCACCTTTTCTTCATATAAGTATTTCAAGAAAAAGAAAAGATTAAACTTTTTACTTATCTATTTGTATTAAAATTATGTAGATCTAAAATATCATATTAGGATAAAGAAAGAATAAAAAATGCTCAAAGAAGATTACCTAACTGATCACTGCCAGCTGCCATTGCAAAAAGTTGTCATTTAGAATAGATTTGATCTTGATATCACTGCGATATAAGAATATAAATTTATTCATTATTTTGCTTCTGTAGAAGTTGTAAAGATAAATGTCAAGATTGGAGATAACCATTTTGTGTTAGCGTCTCACTGGCCTTGCTTAAAATGAAGAATAAGAAAAGACGGCTTAGAGTTTCAGTTAAACGGACAAACATCTTCTCTACAATTGATATTATTTTATTTAACAATTTCATCAAAACAGGAACACAAGGCATTTAGCTCGTAAAAACAAGAGATTCTTTATTGGTAGTAGCAGCACAGAGAATAAATTTAAATGTTGGAGCCATTTTGTAGTAGTGTCTGTATTCATCTGACTGCTCTTGCTTGAGATGAAGAATAAGAAAAGAGGGTCATTAGAGTTCCAGTTAAAAGGACAAACATCTTCTCTACAATTGATATTATTGTATTTAACAATTTCATCAACATAGGAACACAAAATATAAAGGCTGGTTTGGCCAGCATATATTAAAGGAAAGGAATTGAGTCCAGATCTTCAGTCTTTGGTCTAGGGTGTCGGCTTTCAGCTTGTCTCCCATCTGAGCCAGGAAATATGATGTCTGTCTACATTGGCATTTCGGCAGAAACTGTTTATATTTGTGTGGCAAATAGAGCTGAGTGCATAGTGTAAATAGCTGAAAGGTGCACATGCGCAGAAGTGTTTGAATCTCCCACGTCTGGCATAACAGCGCATGTGCTGTGAAAGATTACATGTATACTAAAGGAAATGGATCTTAATCCTGTAACTGCTACATTTCTGTCCTCAAAGAAGAATGTAATTCCTTCAAGAAAAAGAATCATTAAGTTGACCAAAATTATTTCTTGAGTAAAAGAAAGTTGAAAACAAGTTGTTTCATTGTTATAAGTTCAATTTGAATTGTTTTTATGGAATTCACTGCTATTTTAGGTATGATTTAATTGCTTCTAACTGCAGCAAAATGTGGCATGCAGCTGGAAGGTAGGGAAAAGCATCTCCCCACTTTGATCAGATGCAAAAATAGCCGAAAGCGGCCTTGTCGGTATTCTCTGGTAGGGGTGTCTCAGGCGAACAGCAATAAACCACCGCTACTCCTCCTAAAAAAAGAAAATTATGTCTGGCAGGGTAAATTTCTTATGACTGAACTGAACCATATCTCATTCCGATAAAAGTTTTGAGAAGACTGACCAAGTCCCCAGAAAAATTACAATGAATGGGATTTTTTTAAATTAAATGTTTTTAGTTTTATTTGTGAAATTATTCAATGCAATACAATTAAAAAGTGAAAATTTATATTAAACATTTTAAATGAATTTTCATTAGATTTTTAAACTAGTAAAATAAAATTTTAACTGTAAAAATATATATACATTTAAAATAAATGTTTTTATTAGATTTTTAAAATGGTTAACATTTAATAAATATACATTTTTAAAATGGTGAACTATGTAATAAATATACATTTTTTAAATGGTTAACATTTAATAAATATACATGGTTAAAATGGTTAACATTTAATAAATATACATGGTTAAAATGGTTAACATTTAATAAATATACATTGTTAAAATAGTTAACATTTAATAAATATACATTGTTAAAATAGTTAACATTTAATAAATATACATTTTTAAAATGGTGAACTATGTAATAAATATACATTTTTTAAATGGTTAACATTTAATAAATATACATGGTTAAAATGGTTAACATTTAATAAATATACATTGTTAAAATAGTTAACATTTAATAAATATACATTTTTTAAATGGTTAACATTTAATAAATATACATTTTTTAAATGGTTAACAATTTAATAAATATACATTTTTTAAATGGTTAACAATTTAATAAATATACATTTTTTAAATGGTTAACAATTTAATAAATATACATTTTTTAAATAGTTAACAATTAAATAAATATACATTGTTAAAATGGTTAACAATTTAATAAACATAATTTTTAATGGTTAACAATTTAATAAATATACATTTATTTTAATGGTCAACAATTTAATAAATATACATTTATTTTAATGGTTAACAATTTAATAAACATACATTTTTAAATGGTTAACAATTTAATAAATGTACATTTTTAACACTTTTACTCGTATGAAAACAGTAAAAAATTAATATAACAAAAAACTAAACACGTGCAAACCTGTTGAGTTGAATTTTCATTTTCATCAAACCTTTTACATGTTTTTTTTTAATTTTATTGCAAAATCGTTCTTGTATTCAACTAGTACAGACTTTTTTAAATGCATCATCATCATCAATTTTAGCGTCTTATTTCCCTTGGTTAGGGGTCTGACGTTTTCTGACAGCTTGTAATCTCAGTCTCTAAGCTTTGTGGTCTTTAGGATTAATTTTGTTCAAATTCCACTGTCTAAGATATTTGTTGATTTTTTGCATCCAAATTTTCTTCAGTCGCCTAACCTCAAAGCCTCTGCATTTTCTTATCCATGAGTCGCCTCACTCAACGTGGCCAATACACCATAGCTAAATGATTGTCAGGAGTTTATTGAGCTTTGGTATCAGAGCTAATATGCTGGGTCTGACCTGACATTGCATATCCATCTGAACTTTGCTCCTTCATTACGCTGATAACTCACCTCCATACAGAATCACGCACCTAACACAGCTGCTATATACTCTTCCCCTGGTAATGAGAGGAGTAGCTCGCAATGTCAGGTCTAGCAACAGTTTGTGGAACTTTCCTCATAATGAAAGAAAGAGTGACACAATTGTATATTGGGAATAATGTTAATAAAGATGATATTTGATATTCCAATTTTATCATTTTAGCTGACCCCGTGTTTGGAATGTTTATTCTCTATGCACATGGTAGCCACTATTCGTTGATAACACACTAATTGTCAGAACAGAAATATAGAAAGGGGAAACAGTTGGATACAATAACATTTAATTTATTAACTGTTTGTCATGGACGAATATAAAAGGAGGTTAAGAGACATGCAATACATAAACAGTACACAAAGAAATGACTAAGCAATGAGTACTAAACAAAGAGTACAAGCATTCCCATTACAATAAGAAAACACATGTTCCCAAGGCAGAAAATAAGAATATATGCAGCAGCATGGAATATGTAACATGTACTTAAATTGAAGTTTTCTTCGACAGCGACACACCACTCGGAGAAATATGCACAACAAAGTCGCTTTGACCAAGGGCTGAGAGTTGATCGACTTATCAGGAAAGTATCTAATGAAAAAGGCTGCCAGGGTTTTTAAAAGCTATGCTCAGACAGAGCTGTCAGACAAAGTCTATGCACTTTGAAAATCATGCCAATAAGAGGGAGTCTCTGTTTGAATTTGCCAATGCGTGGTAGAATGAGATTACAAGCTCTCGCACCAGAAGTGGCCCTCTCGTGTTGATACTGAAAATATATACCTAAGGGAGACAACTCTGACCCAACAATGTACATGAAAGCAAAAGAACTGCAAAGCAAAACTGAATTGTCGACAAACTTATTAGAGATCACTTGTATATAACATGTAAACAAATGTACGGCAATGTATAAACGTTTATTCTACATTTTGAAAATAGTTTAGCATTAGATATGACCAAAAGCGAATGTATGAAGTTCTCATTCATTTCAAAACTGTATTAAATGCAACCAATTTTTTCATTTTTTGTCCTGGGAAAAGGCTCAGTGAATTGTACTTATTATGTAAAATAGTCACCCCACTATTACTTCAAATGAATTTAGATTTATTTCTATAGGAAATATTTTAAATTGTAAATGAATTAATGTACTAATTTATTTGCCAAAATATTTGGTCTATTTGATGAACTAGTTGAGAACACATCTAACTGAGTGTTGCGTTATTTTTTAAATCAGCAAATTAATATTAAACAAATGTTTCTCAAAGATTTAAAATTAAATGTTTTTTGAATAAAAATTACCTTTCATACCATTTTTAAAATCGATGTCTAGTGATGCATGATTTTTTTTTCTCCAAATAAGTATTTGATCATTTTTACGTTTCTAAACAAATTTTCAATTTTCTTCAATCTTTCGCGTAAATAATGATTTAAAGAATTTTACAATGAAACTAAAATTACTTTGAAAATCTTAAAATTGAAGTCCATAATTTTTACATTTTTGAATAGTTTCTTTTACCATATTAAATAATTAATAAAAATGTGCACTATCAAAAAATAATTAAACAATATATTGTTTAATTATTTTGACTATTTTCAGAATAACCTGCTTTAAAATGTATTTTATATATATATTTTTTTACCAATTTAGAAATCTTGTGAAACTGTCTAAAATACATGTTTGCATTTTCATATTCATTGTTCACATTCTATTGTTGAAGTTCGTTTTATTTTATAATTTAAATTAAGAAACATTCTCTTAAATGTTATTCATTGTAAACTTTCTTAGTTCGTCAATCTTCTAATAACATAGGTGTACTTGCAACATTCATACCAGTCAAGTTGAGCTGACTTCCTCCCTGACGTGCACCCCATCTTAGCCATTGATGTAGTATTTGCCATGAAAAGAATTTCTTTAGGTTTTTTTTAAGGAAGAGACCAAAATCCTATTCTGAGTTTCTATTTAACCCATAGATGGGGCCCTGACAATTACTACGACTCTGAATCAGAGTGGACCTGGGAGTAATGGTTACCATTAATGAGTGACTCAACACTCCCCAAAATTTCAAAATTGGGGCCTCACAACTCAATGAAGTTTTGTGTCATAGCCAGGATTGTTGAGTAGTTAATAGGGTTAGGAAATAGGATATGCAGAAAAAAAAACATAGAAAGAGCTGGGAAAGACGGATTTCAGGATTATGGGGTTGAGTAGAAGCAAACAGCCTAAGGATGTCCGGGGCAGTTTAGTGTCATGCTCGAAACTAGTCATGTAATAAACAATCTTCCGATAATCTGCACCAGTTTTCCCATGACTGTTGCATTGGATATTCTCCAAGCCACAATGTTCTGTGCACACAAATGAGATTTTGAAGGGACAAAATCATTGAAAAAGTTTGTCTTCCATGCAAAACCAGTACATCTTCAGATTTAATAGTCAACAAGAAAATGTTGAATTAAAAAATAAATAAAATGTTCATATTCCATATTTGTTCCCATGGAATGTATGATTTTTCAAAATGTACTGTGGGTATCTACTTTTAAAAATTTATTTCCAATATTTGTTTTCTTTTTAAACATAAGTTATGCTCTTTAAATAATATTTGAAATTACCAAGCTCAATGTAAAAGTGTGCTTCAATTATTTTTCTACCAATTTATGTTAACACACTTCCCCAATTACCAGCCAGTATACACATTTTTAAAATACCATTTTCTTTTCTTTATGTAAATTATTTCGATATTTTATTTTATGTAAATAATTTAGCATTTTTAAACCTAATAGAACAAACTTCAAATAATTACGGCAATAATTTTTATCTGGCAGTTTTCAATACAAGTCATTTTTTGAAAGGTACATTCAATCTTGACTGCGTTTTAATTTTTTTAGTATTTATTTCCTACATTTTTGATCTGTTAAGAAATAAAAAATACTTTGCTTTATGAAAATGATTTAACAAATGGTATTTTAAACTTTAAATTTTAATTTACATATAACAGGGTCTTTAGAAAGTCATCATCTATTTTTAAATTTTAACATCAAAACTGTATTTCTGATAATAACAAAACTTACACATTAAAACAAAATAAAAATTTGTTTTACTTCATCATTTTTATTGTGCCATCTTGTATTAGTTTTACAGCCGAAAACATTATTTGTAAAGGAACACTCATCACCTTGGATGGCAATATCTGCAAGTCACGTTTATTGGTTATACTTTTTCAATTCTTCAAATGTAAATGACTATTATTCTTTAATATCTGAATATTCAAAGACAACATTAATTGTATCTGCATGGTTTCAGCAAGATGGAGCGCCACCTCATTACACTCACTGTGTACGAGTGCTTCTTGATCAAACTTTTCCTGGGCGTTGCATAGAGGAAAAATGGCCTGTTATGATAGCCTGTTCATTCAGCAGACTTGTAGGGTTTCTTAGTTATTTCAGAAAGCTTGAGAATAACTGCAGAAATTTTGGAAAATGTGATGCAATCATGTGTAACAAGTAGGGGACATTTGGTTCAATGACATACATTTTTAATATATATTTTTCATTGACATACATTTTTAATACAGGGTGGGCCAAAATAAGGGTCTTATCTTTAAATTTGAATAACTTGAATTTGAATAACTTCCACAAAATAAAAGTTAAACTCAACAAACTTTATGTGTATGTAGACTGACCCTTCCGAGATTTTTTGAAATAAACAAAACAAATTTTAGCCGAAAAACACTTCTTAAAACTTACAAAAACTAAAGTATTGTTTTTTACACTGTTTTGAGTTTTTTAAGCAAAAATAATGTTTTCTAAATGAGGGTACGTTCCTTAGGGCTAATACGGCTCATGCTTGCTTCGGAAGGGGTCCTTTACTTATTCTAAAAAAAATTTTTTTTTAAATCAATAAATAAAAAAGTTATGAATTTTTAAAAATAGGACCCTTATTTTTGCCCACCCTGTATATATCTTTCATTGTGTATAAGTTTTATTATCAGAAATAGTTTTGATGTTATTAAAATAAAATTAAAAAAATAGATGATGACTTTTTGAAGACTCTGTATATTTTTTAAACTCTTTAAAAAGTATTTCTAGCATGAAAATCTATCATTCTTAAGGCAACCAAATCTTAACATTTCTTCTTTCATCTCTTCAGAAGAAATTGAGCCTTTTCAATTGCTAAAACTCAATTGAAAATGCTCAATTCTTTCTGATTTGCAATTTCACCCAAACTGAACCATTCTTTTGCTGCTTATACTTCTCAGAGAATGCGTGAATGCTTTTCAACATTTTCATCTTTAAGTTTTTTGCTTTATTTTTATTAAATGTGATAATTGCATTTTCTCGTTTTTCATTAGATGTTGACAATGTTCTGACGCGTATGACAATTGTTGGCGTGCTTCTCTCCTTCCATGCTCTCTGCCAGGAAGCATTGCAAGACGTACGTATTCATATACTTCCTTATGTCTAAAATGTCAGAATTTTTTAGATGGCAATTGGATTATTTGGACTACTATTCTTATCTTATTTGTTTCGGAACCTTCTAGTCAAACTTGGTAATCTTTATGGAACTTCGAACTGAACACTTTATTTAATTCATGGAAGTTGATTGTTCTCATTCCCTTAACCATGACCAGGTGTGAACCTGCATTTGTGTGCGTTCACTGCCGTTTTATCTCTGGATATAAAAATGTACTGGCCTTTTGTAAAATCTCAAGTGGCTCACAATCACAGCATGTATCCAAGAAGACATTAATATTTCAAAGAGCCGGACGATTTCTTGGATGATCTCTATTCTCTTTGCTAAATGTTTCTCCCATTGCAGGCCTGCCGTCCATAGCGTGCATCAGTGCACTCCACCAAACCTGCAGCATTATGCATGTTTACACAGGTAGAATTGTTAATTTTATGTTATTCTTACTTATTATTGCCTGTAATAAGGATTGAACCTTCAACCTCCAGAAGACTGTTGCTTAAAACTGATTCTTAACGAATTCTATTATCTGTTATGCCACATGTCCATGTAGACAATTCTAACGTGAATTTTGGAAGCCTTAAACTTAATCTTTTCTAGATGTGTACTATTTCTAGTTATTACTATAGAATTACTTTCTTTTTTTCTTTTTTTTTTAACACTCAGTTCTAAATTTTGGGGGGATTAAAGTTTCAATCCTTTCAACAGGCGATAACTAAATTAAAACTTCTACCTGGTCATGACTTACGGAATGAAGCACAAGCTACCCCTGTGGATTAAATAAAGGGTTCAATTCGAAATTCCATATAGTTTACTAAGTTCTAAAACAGGCATCTGAAGAAGGTCGGAGGTTATATCAGTCAAAATGCTATGAATATGACAACCAAGATAAGAGTGATAGTTCAAATAATCAAAACATTTATTTCTCAATAACTAGAATTTATTTTAAATATTTCATCGATAAAAATCATTTTACAGTCATCTGTTTTATATTTTGTGTAAAGAGGTTTTTCGTTATAGAAAATGTTGGTGCTTGATTGTTTAGCTAATGCAAAAAGGAGATATTTCTGCCATTTTTTTTTAAATTGTGGAATTTTCATGACAATGATGAGGATGAAAACATTCACTTTATTAACCTCAATTAACCTTCACTTGAAGGTGGTGGTTGAGAATGCCAGATAGGAATCAAGACTCTAAATTCTGCTTCACCTAATGTTGAAACCCTAAATATGTCTAATGGATATCAAATAATTTTGTTAAAAAGTAAATTCTTAACGATTTTTTTTTTTTGTGGGGGGGGGTACTTTTATTCACCCCAAACAAGGCATGCTGCCACTGAAGGTAGAGCCAGATTTATAGGGGAAATTCATTGAACCAAAATGTTCTGTTAGTTTGAAGTGCAACTTAAGCAACGGCTCTTTTGTCAATATGAAGGTGAGAATTGTTAATAGAGCTGAGAACATTGAGACATTAATGTTGATTTACCTGAGCATCAAGTGCTTTCCATATTAACCATTTTAGTATAAAACATCTCAATTTTTATTGTAGATAATAAAATTCTATTTTAATATGTGCCAATACTTTTGATATTTCAGTATTGATTATTGCTACAAAAATATTTTATTAGAATGCTTGCCATGTATTTGTTTCATTCAAATCAGGAAATGCTAATAAACAAATTTAATAGCAATTTCTTAAATATTTTTAATTGAAGCTTTATTAGAATATGTATATTTATTCAGATTTGGATACCAACTTTATAAATGTTTCTTTTTTTATTTTATTTTATTTCAGGTTTTAGATGAGCGTATACCTTTCTTGATGGGTTCAGTCCGAGACCTCCAACAACATGTCCCTGCTACAAAGGATAATATGGTAGATAAGATTGCGTTACTTTTGTGAAATTATTTCTGCTCTCACACACATCATTCCCATTTCTTTTAGCATTTTGCTTATCTGAGTTTGGTTTCACTTTTTCTCTTGTTTTATTCCTGACAAATGCTATATTTTTTAATGATTCATTGAAAACGATTTGATATTTTATTATTCATAACTGGGGGGGGGTTATTCATACCTTTTATATTAGTACGTAAGTAACCACAGTAGATCAGACAATTTTAATTCTACAACAATATCCATTGTACGTCCATCCTCCCCCATTTCTGTATTTTCATAGAAATGATTCAGCATGTGCATGAATTTGCAATGTGCATTTCTTTATGCAGAGACAAATGAATTATCTTCACATTGCTTATATTTATATCATCATATGCAACATGTTTTATATACCATTTATACCATGTATGCAACATGTTTTATATATTATATTGGATGCTTGTATAAAAATTAAATATGCTGCTTTCTTTATTTTTATTTTTTTAAATAAACATTCATTCTTCAATTTTATTGATTCACTTCTCTCAGAAAAAAAAAAATTTCCAATTTCTTAGGACATATACAGTGGTTTTAAAATGATATAGGTATCAAATATTCCAATTTTGCTGGATTGAAATCACTGGAAGGAAGCATAGATTTCTTACAAGGTTTCCAGTGGCGTGCAAATGTCTGATGATGCCCGATGCCAACTCCTTTATTATATGCCTCCAAATACTAGTATAAGTCCTAGTACTGAAAAATATGAAAAAGAGATCATTTTGAATGATTGGATCCCTTCCCTCAATGCCACCCCCTGCATGCCACTGCTTGTGTCACAGTTCATTTACAACTACATGGTTTCCCTTCGAAGGTAACTCCCTCTCCCCTCGAGTCTAATACAATTTCCCATCCTTCTCTGTCATGTTTCTATGCACGGCTGAAAGAATTCTTTTGGTATGCTCCTCAGATAGGCATTACGACCCTATAGATGACCTCCACACCTTCAAATCTTGTCTCCTTGAGCTTGGAAATCATAAAGTAGTCACATGAAACAATACTATGTGAATAGGGAGGTTGTTCCAGTACAGGGATGTTCTTTGTATTTGATCTCAGTGTTCATAATTTGTTCTTAGGTGCTCATAGCTGAATGACCTGAAATGGGGAGGTGTAAACCAAAGCATGTGGAAAAAAAGATGCAATGGTTGCAGAAGACTGAGGCTACAATCAAATACTACCAAGATATTGTTAAATGATAAGACAATCCACTAATCCCTCTTTTGCCCATAGCTCACACAGCACGCCCAGTCCCATACTTTGCAAACCAAGATCATATTAAGTGTAGATTTTAGAATGTAAAATCTACCTTTACACAATTGATCAATCTGAAATTTAAGCAATCACATTATAACAAATATGACTTACTTGATAACTTATTTACATACTCCAGAGAACTTCGCCACATGCTTAAGAACAAAATTCTGACACTTATTAGAGTCTTGGGCCAGTCTTTCAGTTGTCAGGAGCAGCATGCCAGTCTCAAACCTTATCTGATTAGCACATCTCTTTGGTGTGAGTCCTCTTGATTTTTTTTTAATGAAATCTCGATATGAGTTGGAAAACATGTCCAAACCACATTAATCTCTTTAAAATTTTGATTTATACAAACATTTTGGCTACATATGTGTAGACATGTTTCAGCTATAGCCTTATTTTGGCTTAACCTCTTCTGGCCAAGTTGCTGAGATGGAAACAAAAAATAAAATAAACGTGTATATGTGTGCGTATACACATACACACATATATATGTATATATCCAAATGTCCAAAACTCCCTCTTGGCAGGACCACGAATTCGCCGACTGCAACCCCATGCAGAGGGGTAAACCCCCACTCCCAAAAATAGGGTCACCTGTTGACCGTGGGTGGTGACCCATGATGCTGTAGGACGGGATCCTGGTGGCTAGGCATTCATCCACTTAGTTTGGCTAGACGAGAGGTCAGAGAGGCTCGATCTAATCAATCGGCTGGTCACGTCATGCCCTAGTATCTATAAGTTCATCCCCAATCGTATTATTCTATATGATTCTTCAAAAATATCAAAACCTTATTCCTCCTTTTTATTTTTCACCCCAAATAGATACTAGAAGGCGGTGGCTGAGGGTCAATCACATTGAGAACAAAGAAGCTTACCAATGCCAAAGAGTAATGTTTTCAAAGAAGTAATGTTTTTCTGAGGATAATGCCGCTCTTTCTCTCAGTAGAATTCTCTTCTAGAAGTAATGTTCCCACTTTCACTTTGAAATCTCCTTCTACAGAAATTTATTCTAGGAATATAAATAATTACCCTGCCTATAGAATTATATTTGACAACTTTATTCGGCATTAAATAACCCATAGATGGTTGATATGCCGTAAAACAAACCAAACCAAATGTCCAAAAAGGTAGAGTTCTGAGAAGTTAATTAAAAAAATTTTTTACATTTTTGTTGCCATTGATATTACTTTTGTTATCATTTCCTATTATGTTTCGGAACTTCTGAGATGATGATTGATAATTTGTATTATTCAAACTACTGTTCTCATCTTGGGTGTTATTCTCACATTTCGGCCGATGTAACCTCTGACCTTCTTTGTCGAACTCGTGAATCTGTATGGAATTTTGGAAAGAACCCTTTATTTAATTCATAGGGGTAGTTTGCTCTTGTTCCGTCAACTATGACCGGGTAGAAGTCTTACAGACTACAATTACGAATTACTTCTACCCGGTCATGGTTGACGGAACAAGAGCAAGTGAATGGAGTGAATAAAGGGTTCCATACAGATTTTACAGTTCAACAAGACGCACTTCAAGAAGGTCGAAGGTTACATCGGCCTGAAATGCTGTGAGAATAACATCCAAGATTAGAACAGTAGTCTAAATAATCCAAATTGTCATTTCATATTTACTAATTTATTTATCAAATAATCCAAATTGTCATTTCATATTTACTAATTTATTTATCAAATAATCCAAATTGTCATTTCATATTTACTAATTTATTTATCAAATACAAACTGACCTTGCTGACGTTACCCAGGTGTCACATATATTGAACTTAAATTTACTTTTATATGCATACTTATATATTTTTTATTGCAAAAGTTAAAAACATTTTTCACTTAATTATTCTTAATAATTCTTGACACTCAAAACTCTATTTTCTTATATTAGATTTTCTCACAAATTCCTAGAAATGAAGCTCTCGGCTCGAATAATAATAATAATAATTCCCATCATTGGATTCCGTGTGAAATCTCAGCCTAAGAAAACTTCTTTTTAAACTTGTTACAGAATCTTTTTTGCTGTTTTTATTCACTGCATATGCAGACCTTGCAATATTGTAAAACCTAATACGAAATGAATAACTCCATTAGGATGTTGTGTTTGATCTTAGTATAGGGCTTTGTTTTCAATTTCATCCACAAACAGAAAAATGGATAGATAGACAGAGACACAACATATAGGGTGTCCATTCAATCTCTTCACAAATTAAACAAAATTATCACAAAGAAAATTGATATCAGAAATCCGACTTATTCGATTGTACTCGATGATTTTTAATTACATTCTTGTGACTTCGGCATCTTCTTGATTAAAGGGGCATCTTTTTGATTGGACCCTTAAGAATTGTAACAAATTTGTGAAAGTGTAATGAGACTTTATGGAAGACTTGTATATCTCTATTTATGTAAAGTTAGGTATGTGTATATGTTTATATATTTGTCTGTACAGGATTCACTCCTGAACTAATTAACCGATAATTATGACTTTTGGAACACAGTCGTAATGTGAGCTATATTTAGTTTTGTAAAAAAGGGATTATAACCTTTCGTAAAAATTCAGATATCTGATTTTTGTGAAAAACATATACACATACCTAACTTTATATCAATAGATGTATGAAAGATTAATAATAAAAAAAAGCATTAAACAGATTCAAATTAGATGACAGAACTTCAAACATGGAGATTCATTATTATTTTTACTGTTAAAATTCTACAAAAAAAGGGTTTTTTTTGTTTGTTTGTTTTTTAGTTCTTCTGATCCAATGACAGTTATACAGTCTTCGTCATTGAATCGAAAGTAAACCCTTCTTTTTATTTTAACCTTAATCAAAACCTCCTTCCTTTTTGATAAATCCTTATTGTTGTAGAATTTTGATTTTTAATTTTGTTGTTTCATGGGAATGTTAATGCACTTTTATTTCTGATTGAATGCCTTCCATTGCTCTTAATAAGCATCTTACTGATGCTTGTTAACAATGTAACCCTTATGCCCTTATGCTAATTGTATTTGACACTAATCCCAAACTCTTTCTCCCCCATCACAGCCAGCTCATGTGAAACAACAGGTTGGTAATATCTTTTTTTTTCATTACAACGGATGTCCACAATCACATTAACTTTTTTGGAGTGGTTTTCTCTTTGAAATCTTTTTTCTTCTCTTCTCTGTATTTTCCGTTGCTTGTAGAAACATTTGTAGATTCCTTTTTTTTATAACTTTTAACATAACTTCATCATTTGTAGTTTACACTTTTTAGTATCTTTTAGCTTGTAGATTCTTAAGAGTCTCATATTTTCTTACCGTATCAGTGGTTTACAGTTTTGCCACTGTTTTTTTTGTTTTGTTTTGTTTAACTAAAAATGATTTTGTGGTTTGAACAATTGATCTTCAACACTCTTCTCTATTTACTCAACAATATTTTTCTCTTAACAAAATTTGAACAAAATATTTCTATAGTGATGCTCACTTGTGTTTTTATTAAATTATTAAAGTAAAAACTATATGCACATTTAACCACCAAACCTTTCACTTACCTAAGCAGAAATTTGTAATTTTTGCAAAACGTAACTCTTGTCAATGGAAAGAAAATAATAGTCATTTTAACAAAAAACGATGGTAAGAGACGAAGCACACATTTGCTGCATGCTTTACAGTAAATCTTTTCAAGAAAATACAATATCTAAACATTAATTCTACCACCGTTGCTGCCATAGGTTGATTAGATTTTTATTAAGCTGATCAGGGGTCATAAACTCATGGACACAAGAGGCCATTACGTAATATTGATGAGGGGTGCCGGGTGCCAGAAGCAGCCAGCATCAGGATTGTTACCAATGAAGATAGCATCAACTACAATGTAGAGCTCCCCAACAAGTAAAGCCCCTCCCCACACACACACCACCACCACCACCACAACCAGTAGAGGTACACATTTTATCACATGAAAATGACATTGCATAACATACATGGAAGAGGGGTCAGAATTTGTGGTGGTAAGGAGGCAGTTTTCTTTCCTTCCCTGGAGAGGAACTAGAATTGACCCTGCTAACCTTTATATTGTGTGGCTGCCTCTTTGCACTTAGTGGCTTGAGGACAATTTCAGTATTCCCAATACGAAAACGTTTATTAAAATTTGCGAAAAATATGAGTTGACCATCGGTTATAGAAAGCCACATACTCTGGACCCCTGCTTTACTTATTTATGATAAAAAACCTTTTACTTTTTAAACTGTAAAATTTCTCATCAGCCCCAACTGATGAACTTTATAAAAACTAAGCAACCTATTGTTACCTAAACAGTATAAAGTCGGCAAACATGAAGAAGTGATAAAGTTTTTTGACTTCACAATTTTGCAACAATTTGTAAGGGATGATAGAAGCTCTTAGCAATTTTTTAGAAGAATAGTAAATAGAATTGTGTTTTTCATGTGTCATACCATTCTATGCGACTGGTTGAGTGAGGTGCAAAACATGTAAAGTTACAATACTGAACTCCTATGAATTACTCATCAGCTTGTTTCCTATGGAAATTGTTGCAGAAAAACAACCATCTAATGCTGAAGTAATTAAAGTGGACTGAATAAATTCAATTTCTATTGACTTTTACAAAATACCCTTGACACTAACCCCCCCCCCCCTCATTTCATGCAAACATTAAGAAAGTAGGGAGGGCATACACAAGTACTAACATTTCAAGAAAAAAATACACATGTAAAACTGTGTTCAAATTGGAATAAGTCAGTTTTCCACTTATTACATCTACCAAGGAGGTTATGTTTGCGGTTGAGTTTGTCACGGTTTCTGTACAGCCTAGTGTCCACATTGCTTGACTAATCATACATAACTTGTTGAAAATATTAGTCATTGTCATTGTTTAATTTTGGGATGTCTATGTCATGGTCATGAAAAAGATGAAAGTCACGCTTTTGGGGATCACTTCGGTTTGTTCATCGTAGAGACTCGTTGCATTTTATATGACCTAGACCCTTGACCTTAAAAAATTTAACGCAGATCAAATTTTGACAGAATTTGAACTTGTGAATTTTCCAAATTTGATTAATGCATCTGATGCTCTTATAACCACGATGCAAAATTTCAGTCTGATCAGATAAATAGTTTTTGAGTTATCAACTTTTCCCTGGCATAACTTTGGGAATTCTTCATACAATAAGGAGAAGTTTGGCCCACCATTATGATGTCAGGCAGAGGTATGCATTCTCGTGACTGAATTATGTTCTTCTTTCAGCTTTCAAAGAAGTTCTTTCTTTTTAAAATATCAAAATTGTTGTTTGTAGTGATGATGATGATGATGATTGGTATGAAACTCTGTCATAACTTGTTTCAAATCTCTTCATCTTCTGTGCAAACATTTTCAACGTTCAAATATCTTATTGACATACAAGGTGTGTCTGCAAAGTAACAGGACTGCTGTCACAATTTATTCTGATTCCATACACCAAACTACACAGTTGTTTCCCCTTCCCCCGAGTCTAATGGACTTTTTCATCCTTCTTTGTCACTTTTCTACACACGACTGGAAGGATTCTTCTGGGGTGCCCATCACTTCTGTTGTTACAGCTGTCTTAATGATCCACTTGAAATGGGTGAGTCACACAGAACAAGATAGAGTGAATAAGGTGGTTGTTCCAGTATAATGACCTCATTGTTCATCACTGGTTCTTCAGTGCTCATAGCTGAACAACCTGAAAATGTGGAGATGAAAAGAAATGCAATGGTTGCAAAAAGCTAAGCTTACTGTTATATATTGATAACACAATCCGTTTATTCTTCTTTCACCCATAGCTCACACAGTACACCCGGGTGTATTACTTTTTCGGACTGACCTTGTATTAAGTGGAATTATAGAAAATTTACAATGCATTATCAATCTATTTAAATTTGTTATTTTCTAATCCTAATTATGCTTTGCTTTGAAAATATAATCAAAATAACTCTCTCATCAAATTTTTTGGAAAAGATAAAATGCCAATAAAAACAAGTGAAGTATGTAACAATAAATAGGATCAAATTGATTTGAGGCACTCCACAATATCGATTTTAAAAAAAAAAATGTTACTTCCGGTTTTATCGCTTACGATAAATTGAAGATTTTTATAGCGAAAAATCCAATAATTAAAAATAAATCCAATCCAATATTTTTAAAATACCTTCTTCAAATTGTGTAACACCATCTTTGCACAACATCTTTTTATTTAAATGTTGTTGTTTTTTCTTTTAATATTTGTTTCTACATTTAGCTTAAATAAAAGGTTTGGTAAATAAAACTGTTTTCTTTTAATTAAAAATGTGCATATAACACTTGCTTTTAAATAAAACTATGTATTTTTTAAGCTGTTAGTAAAATATTTTGTAAATAAACCCTTTTTTCTTTTTTAATACACCATATTGTTTTGTTTATAATTCAACCGGAAGTAAAAAAAAAATTAAAATTTTTTTTTTATTTAAATAAATAATATTTTATAACGGTGTTATGGCAAAATGTGTCCTTTTAATTGTTGCCCATTCTAGGATGCCTCGAATCCATTTGATCCCAACAAATATAAGAAAAAATGCTTCTTCAATATTTTCTGTAAGAAAACTGATTTATTAATGTAATAGTTTTCTATTCTTAATGTACTAGTTGCATAATAACATTTTAGAACTGGAGCTGTTGTGTCTCAAGTTATTTAACTGCTTTTGCATGTATTTTAATGGTCAAGACCAAGGTGAAATAATCTAATGCTTCTTACCAAAGCTGATTTTTAAAATAAATTCTGGTCAGGATTCACTGCAATTTTATGTTTTTTTCCTGTGTTTTTTTGTTTTTGTTTTTTCTTTTCTTATCAAAACTTGGTGTGTTGTATTGCAGAAGGGAACAAGTGAAGTGTATAAAAAAACATTGTGGATCTTTAAATAATGAATAAAAATGCCACAGATTTTTCTTGAGATTTTTGCTTTTTAGTAAATTTTGATTTTTAAAAAAAAAAAAAAAAAAAAAAAATTCTGATAGAAAGTTTTTTCTTTTGTTTGTTGACATAGTGTAATGAATAGGGAAAGAATGATTACAAATATTTAAGCATTTTTGGATGATCGACGCTATTGTTTATTGCAGCTAATAACATTCCCCTGTATTGAAATCATCATATTAAACTGAATATGATGATACCGATGTACTCTATTGATTTAATTTTAGAAAATCTTGATTTTTAAGTTAGAAATTTAATCTAAAAATACGAAAACCTCTGACAAGTGTTCATTAGGACCAAACTACATAGCAAAAGTTTAATTATAAATTTATTTGTAATATTTGATTTCATAAAAAAAAAACTTCCCTTGTTTCCTTTTGCTTGTGTGAATATATTTTTTTACTAATATCTACAAGTGTGTTTTACAGGAACATTCTTAAAGAACATTTTTCACAATTTTAGACATTTGTTGTTTTTTTTTTTGTTTTTAAACGTATTCTTTGTTTAGCATGCAGTATGGGCCCTTTTGCATTAGATTTTTATTGGAGTTGGTATTGATTGATGATGCTTGGTATTTTGATTATAAATCATTATAAATATTCAACCATTTGATCAAATTCAATTTTGTTTGTTTGATTTTTATGTTAACATCGTAGGATGTACAGATGTTTTTTTCTTTTTTCTTTTCAATTTGTTTAGGCGATTACGTATGAACGTCCTGAAAAATCTGGCTGAAAGAAGAAAAAACAAGCAAACAATTAGTTAAGAATTTAGAGTGGGGATCAATTTCGTATATAAAATGAACAAAAAATGATCCCCTATTTCCGAGCCATTCTAGTTTTGTTTTTAGTTTTTTTTTTAGAGCAGTTAACTAAAAGATTTTTACCAATAACCCTAAGTCCGAGTGGCAAGGTCGTAAAACCACACATAATCGCCTAAAAAAAAGTAGAACCACTACTCGCCCCCACCCCTAAAAAACGCACAAGATTTATCTCTCATAGCAAAATAAAAAAATGGTTAACTGCCTTAAAACGCTAGAATAGTCCGGAAATGGGGGATTATTTTACGTTAAATTTATATGCGAAACTGATCCCTCACTCTAAATTCTAGAACAATTGTTTTTTTTCTCCTTTCTGCTAAGTTTTTCAGAGTGATCACACATAATCGCCTAAAAAAGTAGAATCTCATTTTTTAGGGGGTGGGATGATTTAGTTGTTAATCTACAATAATATCAAACATGTCATGTTTCATTTATTGAGAAAATAAAATAAAAGGATAATTGTTTGCCAAATAAAAGGTATTTTTCATGTAATCGCTCAGTCGCTTACAAGAAAAAAATATTTTAGAATATTGTTTAATCAATTTACAAGAACCCCTGAAACTATTATAATGAATTTATATGCTCAAAAAGTGAAACCTGAACATGTTTTAATCGTTAAAACGAGTGTATTTGTATAAAATGATATTTCAATTTTATTTTTGCACCAAAAGTCTTCATTTTTTTAGTGTAATGTCAAAAATTTTATACAAAAGAAAATCACAAAAAACTAATGGCCACCAGGGATTAAAACATTTAATTAAAGTTCTATACTCAACAGTCAACACTTTAAAAAGTAAATTTCATGACAAGAAATAGAATTTAAGAGCGATACTCAATTTTATCCAAGAAAATTCAGTTCTATAAAAAAGTTTTGCCATATATTTTAAGGGGCAGTTGTAAAATAATTAAAGTACATTTACTGGATTTAAATTCTGACATTAACTTTGTGATAATAAATTGCATTTTTCATTATTATTCTCACAGTTTAATGAATTACATTCCGTTTTTTTTTTTGTTTTTATTTCTTAATAACTTTTTTTAAATACTAATTTACTTTTTAAAGTGTTATTTATTTCTTAGAGCAAAAATATTTTGAATGTTTAAAAATTTTATTACACTCAAAAACAAATTTGGGACAATGAACATTCTTTGTACACACAAAAAAATAGTTTTAATGGAATTTAACGAATTTAAAAGTAAAAAAATCAAGAAGTTGATATTTCTTTAATAACGAAAATGCTGCAATTTTCGGGTATTTTTAACCAAAATCAATAACAAAAAAAGGGGTAAAAAAACAAATGTGCAACAAATAAATGTTACCAAAGGCAAGATAAATTACTCTTCTACCTACCTTATTTGTGTTTTAACTTATTTTAAAGCGTTTTTTTTGTTAAAAAAAACAGTGTTGACTGTTCAGTTAGAATGAAAAAACAAGGTATTGTCGGGAAGCCCTCCACGAGGATCCTTGATCTTAAAATTCGAAAATTAAGCAAAATACTGATAGAACATTAACTTTTGCACAATTGGTGACATTTATTGGATGTGTTTCTACCAGTATTTTGTTTACTTTTCGATTTTTGAGCAATTATCAGGGTGGTGGAGGGCTTATCTGCGCCATCTTTTTTTATTTCGTTCTAACGGAACAGTCGACACTATGTTTGTTTTTAACAACAAAAAAAAAAACATTTTAAAATAAGTTAAACTCCTAACCTAAACTTATACAGGTATGTAGAAGAGTAACTTATTTTGCCTTTGGTAACATTTATTTGTTGCAAATTTGTTTGTTTTGTTTAAAAGGGTTTTTGTTCTGTTGACTTCAGTTAAAAATACACCAATTTTCTTTTAGAATTTTACATGAAATTAGAATTTTATGTCAAATTCTAAAATAAATTCAAATTTTATGCTCAAACAAAGTGTCGTTTTCTTTCAACATTTAAGAAAATATCAAACAAAATCCAATGGTCCATATTTCTAGAATTGAGTTATTACAAAATACACTTTTTTAACAAAACAGATTATTTTTCTAATAAAGATATTCGTTATTACAAACAATTTTTTTTATTTTTCTAATTTTGTTTTGTGACAAATTTCTTAAAAGTTTATGCATATTTCATAAGAAAAACATTTAAGATAAATATTGCAAATTTATATAAATTAACATTTATACTTTATAACAGAATTCTGATGATAAAGTTTTTAAAAATATGTTTAAAAAAGATTCAATTCAATTGTATCTGATATTCCGTCGTGTCAGAATTGACTGAATAACGCCAAATAACTCGCCTACAGTCAAAAAAGAGTCGCGCATGCTTGATAGGCCTGTATTATGGATCACCTTGGGTAAATGGTATTCTTCATTCGATTTTTACTAGGTCAAATTTAATCAGATTCTTTACAAGTTTTGTAAACAAGCAAAAAACACTTGACCATTCGTGGTGAGTGAATTAAATTGAAATAAAAAGTGGATTTATAATGTGTGTCATTTTTTTTTTTTTTTTTCCTTTTATCTCATTGATAAAAAGTTCTAAAAAAAACAATACACATATAATTAACCTTGATAGACTTGGAGATAATTCAATTTACTTTCATTTCATGTCTGATTTGACAGGATTTTATGGTTTTATAGTGATATTCTTCTTTTTTAATTTATATAAGCATCTTTTAAAAATACTGTTTTACTGTAACGTTTTATAGAGCACTGAGAAATGCTACATTTTGCAATAATTGACAATATTTTACAGCAATATCTTCTTGTAGCAAAGCATATATATATCTATTAATAATGGAGTTTATGTATCTGTCTGAAGCCGAAACTTCATCAGAGTAGCATGGTTATTTACTAAGTCCGCCAGCTTCCTTATATACTGCTAGAAAAACCACCGGAAACACTATCCGCGTTTCTCAATTTACATAATCAATTGATTATCAACTTCTAATAAATTACTATTTGCAAATATACACTCAAGATTGTTCTCTTAAGATTTCCATATATATATACGCTATTTTGCACGCTAATAATCTTACTTATAAATTATAATTTATACAGACAGATACATAACTCCATTATTAATCGATTTCTTTTATTTACATATATACATACATGTACTGCGTTACTTAGTTATCAACACTGGCTGTTTAATCAGTGGTTTCCTCCCTCCCTCCGGTAATTAAATATGGCGATCTGATTAAACAGCCAGCGTCAATACGGCGCGTTAAATAAAATGTAAACAACAACGCTGGCATTCACTGTGCTTATTTTTTCATTTTTAAAACCGTTCTAAGTTTGTTTATTTTCTTAATCTTATTAGCCATTATGTTTCAAAACACAAATTCACTGAATCAAATTGTTTAATTAAAATAATAATTGATTTAAAAATTACTATTAAAACACACACACACACACACACACACACATTATAACGAAGTTAGTTTTCCACTTTAGGACCCACGCTAACTTTTACCCCGTCGTTACGGATAGGGTCAGTATTTTGTTTTTTAAATTGTTGATTTTAATTTACGCACACTTTTTTCCCCGCTTTGAAAAACATAAAATATTACTTATTATATTCATACGTGGATTTGTCGCAAAACTATTGGGTGTAAATAAATGCGAGCAGACGATACTTTGGGGGGGGGGGGGGCACCTATTACTGTTTTCAGAATCGTATCCGCTGTATTTTTTTATTGTTACTTTTATTTTCCGTACACTTTTCTTTCTTCTCTTTGAAAAACTAAAACTATTATTATTTATTATTTCGTAAATTCTTACATGGATTCGGCGCAAAACAATTGGATGGAAAGAAATGCAAGCAGACGATAACTTCGGAACGAGCATTCGGAAAATAATGACGGCAGTAGCAAGACGTTTTTCAATCGTTAAGAATTAAATTATTTTTCCCAACTGTGAATTTTCTAAACTAAAAATACTTCTATTTATGGGGAAGATTAATACAAACATCGGGGTAGGGTCGAATTTTTTTTCTTCTTTATTTTCATCTAAAAATATTCTTGGTCATAAACAAAGAATATCAACTTCTAACAACCAGAGAAATATGAGTGAGGCTCCATCGGTTTACTCGTCAGCGTTCATTTCTGACGCGGCAGTCTAGCAAAAATATGCGACCGGGGGGGGGGGGGCATATATTTGCTAGTATATATAATAGAGAATGGTAGTTTGCTTGAAGCATTGCTGGGAATAGTAGTAATATGTCAAGAAGTGCCGGATAGGTTGTAAACTGGAAGGAACAAAAATAATAAATCGAAGTGGGGGGACTTACTATTTATTTTTCTTTAAAATCTTACATAACAGCAAGTGTGGTGTCGGCTGTTTGTGTGTTGTCCGGATGAGGATTAAAAATCATTTCTTTAATATTTCGGGAAAATCTTCCCTTTGTCAAAAATAATAAACACCAAAGGAAAAATCCGTCTGTGTAGAGAATTCACCAAAATTGATGCCAGAGAGTAGGGTTGGAGTAAACCAGTCCCGCAGAGAATAGAAATTAATACATTTTAAAATTATGTTTTGTATATAAATGTAGTGTTCAAAAATATGTGTGGAATATTAGATAAATAATTGGATATTGTAGGGTTATTAATTAACTGTTAATTTTGATAATATATTTTTATTTGTTTCTGCGTGTTGTTGTTTTACTTTCGTTTTTTTGTTTTGTTTTTAATATAAAGTAATTAATTAATCTCTTTTTTTATTATTATTAAATTTTATTGGTTATCATATATTCAAGAAATATTATTAATTGTGGGTTTCATTAAATTAGTTTATCAAATTAATGTAATTTGTTACTTATAGGATTTTATATATTTAGTTTAGGCTTAATTGAATCTAGTTAAATTTGGGTTTTAACCGAAAGAAAGTGTAAGGGGGATAATTCTGCCTGTTACTAAATTGGGCTTGAAGGAGAATTAATTCATAGATTCAGTCGATAGAAGTGTATTAAGTTATATTATTTATATATGTGTATTATTGTTTATTTATTTATTTTCTCTTTTTGTTTTTTACTTTCATTTTTTTGTATATTATTTGTATACATTTTATATGTATTTAGATGTGGGGTAATTGGGGGCAAGTTGTTTTGTTAATTAATAATGTCAGGGTATGAGATGACTTATTTTGGTGGGATAGTAAGAGTAGGTCAATTATGGTTTTTGGTTGTTAGAGGTTGTTATTCTCATGTAATTGAGGATGTGTTGAGATAAATGTGTGTATGGGGGAGAGGCCTATTTGATTATTTGGGTGTGTGGTGGTGGGTGTAGTAGTGGATGGCTTAGTATAGAAGTTAAGTAATGATGAAATTGAGGGGAAGGAGTGAAATGATGAAAGTGGAATACAATGAGTGTTAGATATAAGGGTTGGTCAGTGGGTGAGAAGGTAGATTATTATAGAATGAACGGTGAGTGGAGCTCGTGACGTTGATTGAGTGAGGGGTTTAATCTGGAGATGAGGATCGATTCTGTGATTCTTAGGTCCCCAATGTTTCGGATAGAGACGCGGATGTCGCGTTGAGTAGTGTTGCATAGGGCTGTGTGCTTGTGGAAAGAGGATATACGGGCGTTCATATGCTCTTTGATGTGTAGGTGTAGCGGTCTTGTTGTGCTTCCTATGTAGAATTTGTTGCATTTGGTACACTGTAATTTGTATATACAGTTGATGCGGTGGCATAGATCAGTGTTGGGGATAAGGCAATTGGCCAAGGAGCAGGGTTCGGGTGTGTTGTTAGTATCTTTCCTAGATAGATGCTGGCATAAGGAGGTGCCAGTGTGGGTTAGTTGGATGTCAAGGTTTTCTTTGTGTATAGCCTTACGGATGGAGGTGGTGATTTTATCACTAAAATAGGGAGTTTTAAGAAACGGGTGTTGGAGAGGGTGCGGTGTCTGTGTGTTTTGGACTTATTTGGGTGGGCTATGGTGGAAGTGGGGTAGCCATTAGTTTGGAGGGTTTGATGGAAGTTGTTAGTTTGTGTTATTTTGTCAGCAGTAGAAGAGCATTTGTTTTGTATGTGGGTGATCTCATTATGGGCATAACCTATTTTGGCTTTTATGGGCAGGGCAGACTTAAAATGTATAAAGAGGGTTTTGCAGGCGAGTTTCCTATAGAAGTTGGTATGTATGGAACCGTTTTCGGTTGAAGTAAAGGAGAATGTGTTCCTTCCAGCTTACAACCGACACTCTGCATTGCCTTCAGCATTCTTAATATATTACTAATATATATATATATATATATATATATATAGGTATTATTAATCTATCTGTATATAAAAGTAAACGTTTTTGTGTGATAGAAATCGATATGTTAACAGTGTTCAAATAAGTTTCAATAAGGTTTAAATTTTTCACAGAATCTGAACACAACATTGAAATTTTCCTTTGATTCCATCTGGAATTACTAGGAACAATTATCGGTTAGGTCCATAAAATAACTGAAATATATCAAAACAAAGAAACAAAATTCACTTTTTTTAAATAGATTATCTTTGTTTCATAAAACAAAAATAAAATGAAAGAAAGAAGTGGAGAATATTTTTAACAAAGGTTTAAATTTTTAAATAATTATTTTTATTGGTATTTTTAAGATTTAAAATAATTCATATTTAAAAAAAAAAAAAATTCAAATTTGTTTCTATTCGTTAAAGCCGTTTTACAGAAACTTTTTTTTTTAGTAACAGTTTTATTACTTAACCTCATATTACAAATGTCATTTTTTTACATGACTATATTTGAATGTTTTCAGATCTGGTGTGGTTAAAAACTAATCCAAACAAATTTGGGTGCACGATTATAAAATAATACTTGATTTAAATGAAGACAAAGACACAAACTTTACAATTTTTATTTCTGTTATCAAACAGAAGTCAATTAAAAAAAAATGTTGCTACTATATTTTGTTTCGGAAGTACAATCAAAACAATGGATTTTTAATGCTTCAGAATTCACACATATTTTTGTAAAAAAAAACCAAATAAACTTGTTTATATTTGATCCTGCCAGGTTTGAAATGTGACTGTTTTTTTATGCTTTTATTATATTTTTCAAATATCTCAACATTTTGCAAGTCAAACATACTTGGATTGCTATGTTTAGTTTGTGCATAAAAGAAAATGTATTTTTAGAGCAGAGCTGTGGATTCATCATTTTAGGAGTTAGAGCAAGAGTTAAACCTTTTAAAATGTCAGCACTATTTTTCATGTATCGTAAGCCATTCATTGAAGTAGGGATGTGAGTTTTCCATTTTTTAGCAGAATTCCATTTTTTTTTTTATCCAGAACAAGTGGATTTCCGCTTAAATCACTAGAACCTCCCACGGTTCTTTGGTTGAAATCATCTTTTTTTAATAAGAAAAATCTGATTTCCACCATTTGGTGGAAATCATCTTTTTCTGTAACCATTGCTATAACCATACTTTTTTTGTTGCTATTCAGCAGGATTTTATTTCATTGCTCTTTCTCCATGACTTTATTTATTTTTTCTTTTCCTCTTTTTTCTGTCTTCCTCTTTTTTTCTCTCTTCCTTTCTCCATCTTGCCTTGCCTTTCTTTACACTCCGCCTTGTAAAATTAAAATAGTATCAAATAAAATATGTGTAAATTATTATGAGTGAAAGAAGATTTTTTTGGTCAGAATTGGGTCTTTTTAAATTTCAGGGGTCTGAGTTGAGCATTTGTTTTACTGACTTCACAACCTGGCTTGAACCCAGAAGTCAAACTGCTTAATTCCTGGATATCATTTACACATAATGATACAATCTTTTACAAAAGCATCAACCATTATCTTTTGCCATTATTTTTTAAAACATTATTTTTCAAGATATTTCTAACTCCAAAATTTTTTTCCATAAAAATAACCTTTCTTTTTTCTTTTTCTTTTTTTTTTTTCAATTATTGCAAAGTCTTTAGAGTCTGCTTTGAAAATCTCAACTGTTACTAATTTTCTGTGAATTTTGTAAATGTTGTAAAAAATGGTATAATCTCCAATAGAATAGGAAGTGTTCCCCAAATTACCGGAAATCTTTGAAAGAGTTGCGAATGCTTAATTGTTATCAACTTGAAACAAAAACTCGTAAATAACCCCGGAGCTGATCCTTTGCACAATACCGTTTCATCAGTTAATGTATCAGGTTATCCCATAAGTTCTATCTATTTTAATTCTTTGCAAGTAACTTTTAATCACAAGTTAAGATCTGCAGACAATTCATGAGGCACTCATTTTCTAAGCTTATGAAACTTTCCAAGTTGTTGAAGATAACGAGGAAGAGCTGTATAGTTTAAAGAAAGCTTTATTGCCAATGTTTCAACTGATATTGCAGGGTTTTCTTTAAGTGATGCCACAAGGAGTATCTCTTAATCAAACTCGACTTGACATTCTGATCAGTATTCAACTTGAAGGGCGAAATTTGCATTTCTGAATTTTGTAAACCATCTTCTACACGTTCTGTCATTCAACCATTCTTATACATAAGCTGAGTGAACAGTTCGAATTGCTGCAGAGTTAGTTTTTCGAACCTCATAAAGCATTCAAATGTGCCTCAAATTCTCCTTGGATATTATCATTATGATATTATCAGCTTTCAACAGTGAAATTTTTATTAATTTTTCTCATAAAATAAAATTTTATAAAGTTAAATGTCCAAATATATATATCTATATATATATATGACATATAAATATTACTTTGTTCCATTAAACATTCCTGCTTACTATTAAATTTCAGAGACCTTCCGGACAGAACTTAAGGGATGATCTGATATTTACTTAAAATATTGCAGCTTGTAATAATTCAACTAACATTGAATTGTGAACATATCAAATGAAGACATGTGACTTTGATATTTAATCAAAAGAATATTGGAGTGAAACAGCTAATTCTTCTTGTGGTTGCCATATATGAGCAAAGAAGAAATCTCCTATCCATTCTTTACCGGCTGTACTACTGGCAGGAGCAGTTAAGAAAAATCCAAGTTTCAGCAGTTTTTCCATAATGACAATTTTTTTTTTTTTTTTTTTCAATAATTCCTGATTAGGCGAATAAATTGTAATGAAAACACAAGAAACAAACAACGTTTTCTAAGGCTTCCAAAAGTTTAACTTATTTTCATATTGTTTATATGATACCAATACGGCATAATCCCGTTGACACATCGGTTCTCATTAGATCACTGAAGTTAAGTGACATTGAGTCTGGTCAGTAGCAAATGGGTGACCATTTGGAAATACCATACATTGTATGTGGAAGAACGGCGCCACCTCCCTGCAAAAATGAATGTTGTCAAAACAGATTGCGGACTGACAACCACAAATCTATGTAATCTTTATTGTTAACAACATGATGTTAGTCAGGTTAACAAGTATGCAAGAAGAAAGCAGAAAAGAATATTGTTTATGAGTGAACAATGCTTTCACTCGTAAGTCATAGACAATGAAACAAATGTTACGTGTCATTATTAGGTGCCTCCATACTGAATCAAGGGTTATAATTGGACATGTTAATAAAATTACCCAGGGCTGTGAGTTGTCCACTTTTTAGTAGAATTCCACTTTTTTTCATCCAGAAAAGGCTGATTTCTGTCAAATCGCTAGAGACTTAACGCCTTATTTTTTAATTGCTATTTGGCTGGATTTGAATTCTTTTATCTCGATTTCAGCTCTTTTTTTTTTGTGTGCCAGTGGCTACTTCCATCTCTGATTACAGATTTGTTTTTTATCCATAAAAAAATCAAAGAATTATTAAATTTTAATGAAATTCCCAGGACTTATTTTTTAATTACTTTTACAAGTTTTTTAAATTTTTATTAAAATACTGAGGTCATTTTTTGGTCACTTAGATGACTCTTAAATTGTTTTGAAGACACAAACATAAGAAAAATGTTCTATTCCTAGTTTATTTTTTTTTAAATTTCTAGAAAGATAAAGCCCACAGAAATATCCAACAATAAATACTAATTTTTCTTAAATATGTTTTCAAAAATATGTGCCGAACTTTAATATTTGTTTGTTGTTTTTTAACCTCAAAAAAATTATTTTTGTAGAAAGTTAACATCAACATTGTTAGAAAAATTGCTATTTATTTTAAATGTTTACAAATAAACATGATCTTCAGCTATTATTTATTGCCAAAATAAATTCACTTATAAATGTACAGTATGATTTAAGTCAAGAAAACTTGTTGAAGATTTATTTAAATCATGAAATGTAAAGAAAAACATGTTTTTTGTATTGGATATTTTATAAAAATTAAATCTTTTTACATTTTAAAAACAATTTTATTTTTATTTACTAAATATTAATCTGGCAGAATCTCACTTGAATCATGACAAACAATTAACACTTTGTTTTCTTGCAATTTGTGGTGGGAGAGGGGTCATAAAAAGCACCCATTTCTTTTACTAAGTGCATAGTCTTTGCCAACTGATTTGTTTTTGTTTGTTTTTATGGTTATCCAATCAATAAAGAGCTAAAATGTCTCTTTATCACTTGTTAAGCATTTGTTGTCTGCACAATCTTGGAAGAAAATGTCTATTTTTTGTTTCTTTTCTCCATATTCGTCTCTTTTCTCCATATTCGTCTTTTACTTATTGCATTTCAGCTGCTGAAAGATTTTCACTCTTCCATAATGCCTTTCTTCTTCTTATCTGTCTTCACAGATTGTCAATGATATGGCTGCTGCTTCTGGTTTGTATTGTCCGGTGGATCCCACACTGTGCGCTGCTCTAAGAGCACAGAAAAATGGTTAGGAATATCGCATTTTATTTTTTATATTTCGTTATAGTTAGATTGAAACTTTTTCTTGTCTTTCTTGGTAAAAGTGAAACCAAAGAGACATTTAAAGATAAAACATTTCAATTAAACCCAACAACATGGCAGTTTGTTTTACGTGAGACAACGCATCTATTTTGATTGTGGTTTTTATCATCCTCCACTCGCTAATAAAAAAACAATATGTATTAGTTTGTATGTGTGTATGCATATTACAAGGCAGGAAAGGGTGCTCCGAGAGGAACCTCCCCAGATGTGGCAGCACAATTCCATAACAATGAGTAAGGGTTAGGGTTGTGACTGTTCATTTCAACAGCTAATATATTGAATAGTCTTAATATGATTCATAGCACATTAGAGATTAAGCTAGATTTTTCTTTTAATGATAAATCAATAAAAACAAAACTCAGATGTGGACCATGTAAAAACAGAAGGAAACACAATTTGATAAATACACAATTTGGTAAATATTTCTTGAGTATTTCATTCACTAAAGTTTTCAACTTGGATTTGATTTTTTTGTGAAAGATGACCTAAAATTCGATATTAAGCCCACCATCTTGACGAGTGGCCCTTTTTCTTTAAGATGGGACTATCGTTATATGTATAGACATACACAATATCGCTCACACCAAATTTGAAAAATGCCAACATTTTCCCCCATAAATAAATCTACTGTCACTGAAAATAGTAACTGAACTTGAAGTAGCCTAGAAAAAAACTATTAATGATACAAAAAGAGAAAGACTTGTACATTTATAAAGAGAAAAGATTTTTTTTTAATTTACATCTAAATTTTAGCAAAATAATCACAAAAAATAAATGAGATATTGCAAATTGAAGGGAGTTTCACTATATTTACCCGTTTTCATACTCTAAACTATGCTGGTTTGTGATACTTAATCTTATCTATCCTACTAAACACATAGCCTAGTGGATATAAGCGTTTAAGAAATATTCTAAATTGAATTCAACCTCGAGACTAAGTTAAATCATTGTGAGGGAACTGAAGACAAAACGAATTAATTGATACACAATATCTAAAACACTGGATTTTTCCTTCTAAAATGCATTGTGGTACATTTGTGCACAGCTTCAGTTGGCAGACTGATCAATTGTTGTACTATGTTCAGGTCTGATTGCAGGAAAGATTTCTAGTTTGCAATCTGTCTTTTTGATCTCAAGGGAGAGCGTAATTTCATTTGCATATTTCCAAACTTATTGTGTTTTATTGAAGCTGATAGAAATAAAGCTTCATACCTTAGATTTGATTTCTCTTTTGTGGGTTATTTAATTCCCAATCACTGGTAATAATATACAACCATTTAATATCTGCGACAATTTTTCAAGTCAATCCTTATTAAAGTTTATTAGTACGGACCGTAGTGTCAATCATGTGGACTATTCTAACAAAAGGATTTGTCCCTCCAAACAAAATCACAACTCGAATTTAAAAATAAGCAATGATTTTTTTTTTTAATGACATTTGGTTTCTTTATCAAACGACAGACTTGCAGTCAGAACTCTGAACCCGACCGAATCAAAACATCTACCGACGAGCAGGGTCTACAGCCTGCTTGCCGACTGACTCAAACGCCAAATCCTCTTCCTTCTCTGTTTTGCTCAGAATATATCTATAGATATCAAGTGACAGTCTTGCTTGAACTACGCATAGATCACTTGAGAATTATCGGCTCACGTGCACGGTTTGTTGTAAGTCTTACATTGGAAGCACGATTTGAAAATGTCACATAAGAGCAAGCGATCACGAATGCTACAAAAACATTATTACGATGGAAAGGACTGACAGAAATGTGGGTAATTTGAGAATGAATGAGGTGATTTTAGAATCATCTGAATCGAAGAGGGCAGAGTTAGGTTATTTATAAGTTATCTCCTCATGAAAAATCACGTTGAAATCTGCAATGCTAAACTGTTTAAAAAATACCATTCGCTTATTTTTCTGTTATTTTGTACATTTTATAATAAATATTGAAATATACACAGTGGGGGGGACAAATATTTTCCGTTTTGTTTCACTTTTCTCTTGTCTAAAACCACTTAAATCAATTGTGTGTGTGTGTGTATGTATGTATATATATATATATATATATATATATATATATATATTAGTAGTATGTTTAAGAAGGCTGAGGGCAATGTAGAGTGGCGGGTAGGAAGCTGGAAGGAACAAAAACAATAAATCGAAGTGGGACTTACTATTTATATTGTCTTAAAATCTTACATAACAGCAAGTGTGGTGTTGGTTGTTTGAATTCACCAAAATGGATGGCATCTC
This sequence comes from Sepiola atlantica, assembly GCA_963556195.1. NCBI lineage: Eukaryota > Metazoa > Mollusca > Cephalopoda > Sepiida > Sepiolidae > Sepiola > Sepiola atlantica. The sequence continues at coordinate 34,018,024 of OY744546.1, read as the reverse complement.
TACACACAGATTTTTCCTTAGGTGTTTATTATTTTTGACAAAGGGAAGTTTTTCCGAAATATTAAATAAATGATTTTTAATAATCATCCGGATAACACACAAACAACCAACACCACACTTGCTGTTATGTAAGATTTTAAGAAAAAATAAATAGTAAGTCCCACTTCGATTTATTATTTTTGTTCCTTCCAGTGTACAACCTACCCGGCACTCTGCACTGCCTTCTTAAACATACTATTACTATTCCCAGCAATGCTTCAAGCAAACTACCATTCTCTCTCTCTCTCTCTCTCTCTCTCTATATATATATATATATATATATATATATATATATATTAGAAGAATATTCATTTCATGAAATTAATTCCCCAAACAGCAGTTTTTCCCCATTTTTATGTCCCCTTACAAAGATTAAAATTAAGACATAATGATACTAAACTTTATGACATTCAGGGAATCTTATTTCATTGGTGTTTATTGATTATGGTTCGAATTCGATGCAAATCTGAAATATTTGAATTTTCACATAAGATTGTGCCCATATTATGCCACCTAAAAACCCTACAAAGTACTCTAAAGAAACTGAAATTTGGAGAATAATCTATTAAAATTTCACAAAAATTGGAGGTATCTGAATTTTCACCCCCTTTTTACCCCTTTTACATAAAACTAAATTAAACCAATTCTAACCTACATTACCCACCCTTATGCCTAGCAGCTGTGTTAAAAAATTCATAATAATTAGTTAATTAATTTAGGAATGTATCCTGTACATACAAGTATATAAACATATATACATATCTAACTCTTTATATATATATATATATATATATATATATATATATATATATATATATATATTCCATTGACAAAATGCTTATTGTCAAAAGTAATTGATATCAAAGGTATATCAGTTAAAGAATCTGTCGCCAGCTATGACGTCAGCCTTAACGTTCCTCTAAAATGTTTTTGATGGATTTGAACGAATCTTTAATCCAAGACAAATAGATTTGTTTTAATTTTTTTTTAATTACATTCACTCTGAAATTGTCCATGGCTAATAATCTCTTGTCTTTGGGATGCAAAATGTCGGACAGTGGTGAGAGAATCAATCGATTGTTTTTTTATGAAAATCACTTAAATGAAAAATTCTACTAAACCTCTGCTGGCATTGATTGATTTTTGTAACTGTCTGTAATGAAAAGCAAATAAAATTGCTATTTCTTTATTTACCATTTGTTTTTAGTTGTAGGTGAATTCCGTTTTGTATTGTTTTGTTCAATACAGTATTGAATGTTTCCTTTTCAGAATTCACCGATGATGCGTATACTATAGCCTGCCTTCTCATGGTGTTTGTAGCTGTTTCACTCCCTAAACTTGCCAGAACCGATACATCATATTTCAGAACTTCTATCGAAGGTAATTTTTTTTTTTTCAATCTTTCTTTAATTTCTAATTTAAGATTTCCTAAAAGCCATTGTTTTTAAAAAGGTAACTAAAAAACAAAAATACACCAATAGATTAAAAACTTGAAGATGACTTTTACATATCCAAAATAATTGCTCCATTTATCGACCAATCCTTATTATTCTTTCTTGCCTATGATTTACAAGGAACTATAAAATAAATAAATAAAAGGTGATAGTCTTATCAGCTCTGATACCCTCTTACTATTTACTTGTCTCCTAACGACGGAAGAGTTAGACACATGATCAGTTTTTAATGTAGGTAAATCCAGCTCCCCAAAGGGGCACTCTGGATTGGATCAAAATTTTAAATTGCCTCAGTCTAGAAGGATTTCTCCTTCAGTGACCGAGAACAAAAAGATGAAGTATAGTATCAGAACAGATACTACACTTTGCTCCTAGCCAAAAGGCCAACTGAATATACCAAAACTTGAACTCCTGACGATCAGTCATCTACATTGGCTTAGTCGCATTGACGGGTGCAACTCTTTGAATAAGAAAATGTAGATGTATTATATATCAAGGACGTGAGTCAACCCTGGGAGTCATCCACTGCTACAGCCACCATTGAGAAGTTGAGCGGAATCTTTGCGACGCTTGGTTAACCACTGCTGGTTGTGTGACAACGGCCCTTGTTTCTCTAGTTATCATTTCAGGTTTTTATTGGCCAATGGGCTTAGACATATATTCACGGCTCCTTACTATCTCACCTCCAACGGGCAGGCGCAGCACAGCGTACGTACATTTAAGGAAACAATGAAGGGGATGACAGACATGAAAACATCCCTTCAAACAAAAGTGAACAGATTCCTTTTTAACTTCAGGTCAACTCCCTACACAGCAACTGCGATTCCTCCAGCTGAATTACTATTCAAGTTTAGGCGCATTGTGTACAACTACAAAATTGAGAAAGGTACTAAGATTATGACCCCTTTCTGAAAATACGCAGTAAATGATCCAGTCCTCGTGAGGAATTTTGGCTCTGGTAAACGGTGGATGAAAGGCATCATTACAAGACAGTTGGGTAATGTCAATTTTGAGGTGGAGACAGAGAGGAGTGGCATGAAGACCAGATCAAGGACAATCCTGTTTCCAGAAGAGGGTGTGACTCATGGGAATGAGACCGCAGATGACAACCAGTACAAGGGATCTTCGGAGGGTGCACGAGCACCCGTTAGTAAGTCAGAATGCAGCTGAGTTGGAAAATATAGGCATTGAACAAGAAGCATCGCCTCTTCTTCGGAAATCTGAATGTGTTACGAGGGCTCCATCTAAATTGAGAGACTACATTCATTGATCCATCTAAAAATGGAGGGGTGTAATATATATCAAGGACGTGAGTTGTCGTCCTTAAAGCATAAAGCTTAAGCCGAAATTACCGGCCTTGTATACCAATTTTTTATCTTGCCTAAGGGGCGCTCTTTTTCTTTTCTTTCTTTTTTTTTGTTATAAAGGTGGGACGTTGGCAGAACTTGCTTCGTTTTAGCATAAAAAAGCTAACTGTGTTTAGTTTGTGTTTTCATTCCAATCGAGACAATAGTAGAGATCTTGAGGTGGAAGGCCAAAGAAAAGTTAAACAATTCAAGAAACGTGGATGCAAACCATCAATAAGGATCTCAGTGGGATTTGAACAGAATCGGTTCTCAAGACCGTCAAGCTTGGAGGCTGAGATTGCATGGCTGTCAGAAAACGTTGGACCCTTAACCAAGGGAAATAAGACTAGAAAATGGATGATGATGATGATTTTCTTAAACGAAGCATTTAATTAATGTGTCTTTATTTAATATTTGTTTTATAGAATAACTAGAAGAAGACCCGTAAAAGTAATTCCACAAACAAAACCGTTTTGCACCACTTTTATTGACATCAAAGTTTTAAAATCAATTATGTCAAGAATCCTTATTTCAATTTTGATAAAAATCCATTACATGATTTTGACTCTAGAAAATGTCTCAAATTTAAGCCTTAAGAGTCTTAAAAAGAAATTGACATTCAAGGAATCTTAATTAATTAGTGTCTCAGAACTATGGATCAAAGTTAACATATAAAATAAGGATGTGAATCAAAAGACTCATACCTGCCCAAAAAATTTATTCATTTTTACTTAATTTATTTTCATTACCAAAATTCATTATTTTTATTTTTCATTATCACTAAAAGTGAAGGACGAAACAGAAGGCATAAATTCAAGCAATCTTTAAGAAGTCTTTTTTGATCTGAGTTGTATTGCAAGTTTCTGCCTCCAAAACGTTTTTATTTTTAACATTCAGCTTAAATTTACAACTCCCCAAACATCCTAAAATTTTAACTTAATTTTGTGTTCTTTTTAAGATGATTTTTTTTTAAAGTAATCTCATAATTTTTAAATATAGCCTATACAAGCATTCACTGAGTTCATATCTTTTTCAGTTCGACCTGTGCTAGAACAATTTTGTTAAAATTCTGGAAATGTAATAGTGTTGCTTTCAAAAAATTCACTACCTAAATCAGACCGGCTGCTATCGGCTGCTGAGGTCAATTCTAGGAGGTCAACCTTCACAAGCTTTACCTTCTCGCCCTTTGAGAAGGGGGTTATCTTATTGCTAATCTACCACGGAATTCCAACGGGGCTGACCAGGCAATTTTTGTTCGGCTAGAGTGCTCTTCCTTTAGGGGCGCTGGTTTTCAAACCCCACTTTCCTGACCTCATGTCTAATCTTCCCTCTCTTAGGGAGATAAATAAAAATTCACTCATGATGTTAATATGCTAGGTCACCCATAAGTTTATTTTCACTAGAAAATAAAAACTTTATAAAAGTTAAATGTACCCAAATACATATAATATATCAATATTATTTATTTCCTTTAGACATACCAGTCAAACACATGCTAACATAAACTGAAAATTTTCATTGCTATTTAGCTGGAATTTAATTTCTATTTCGCTTTATTTTTTTATTTTTCTGCTTTTTCTCTCTTTCTCTTCCTCTCTCCATCTTGCCTTCCTTTTCCTTATGACAGTTCTCTCTGAAAACTAAAAATGTTAATTTTGCCTTTGAAATGATTAATGATGGAAGTTTGATGACTTTTGTTTCATCAATGTATGACTTCCTAACTCCTTCCCTCAACATGTACACTCTTTCTCTTAGTTTTGAATTTCTTGGTTTGAACTGATTGGAGTTGTTTAAGAAAAATAGTTTGTTTTTTTGTGCTACCCTCCACACGCACACACGAGGTGGGGGTCATCTCAGTTTCAGCTTTTTTTTTTTTTGCCATTAGCTATTCACATTCCTGATTGATTCCCCCATAAATGGCTTTGCATCACAAATCTTAGTTTTTAGATTGTTTTTTTTTTTCAGTGGAGCAAGCGATTTATTTTTTATTTAAAAAAAATTTTTTTTTTTATGTGCAGAATTTTCTGAGCATCATTCTATTTTTTATTTCTAGATTTTTGGTGCAAAAGTCTAATCTTTTTGTTTTTTGTTTTTCTAACTAGGTCACCTCAGTAACAGTCATTGTCTTGCCAAAGCTATTAATGCCCTTGCTGGTGCCATGTTTACCATTTATGGCCCTGGTGATTTGGAAGAACGATTGAAGGAATTTCTAGCAGTAAGTTTGATCACTTTGTAGTTTTCTCTTCCTCATTCTCCTCTTTTGCAATCCTTTTGTTTAAAACAAATTATTTTTCTTTGTTTTATTCATTCAATCATTAATTATTTTTCTTTGTTTTATTCATTCAATCATTAATTATTTCAGCTTGCCTCCTCCTCAATGCTTCGTCTTGGCCAAGAGACGGACAAAGAAGCTATCAAAAACAGAGATTCTGTGTATTTGCTGCTGGACCAGGTCAGTTTTATTCTTTTGCTATTCTTTTAACTGTCTTTTCTTTTGCTATACAATATGTTAGTGTTATCTCTAAGAACATCTGTCGATATTAGAATAGATGTAGTTTGAGGATAAAAACACTCACACAACCAAAACTCCCAGCAAAACCCCCAAATTGAAATGGACACTGAAGATAATCATCACAATACAAAACCATTTGTGATGTGCAGAATCACCGAGATTGAAATGGCTGAATTCAAAGAGCAAACCTAAATGAACTTTAATTACTTTAATTACAAAATAGATCTGTCATGCAACTGATGTTGCATGACAGATCTATTTTGTTTATAAGTATGCTCAATATCTTGCGTTATGTTGAATTGTGATTAGGCTTGGTACAGGCGCAGTAACATCTAGTCTAGACTTAGATAAATGCATAGGCATTAGGACATCACTGCGCAGACTCAACACGTTAAGGAATTTGACACCAAGTGACAATTCAGTTTCTGAGTTGATCTCATCACGAAACAACGTATTATCCTGTTCACACCCCTTAGCTCAAAGTGGTCAGGCGAGATCAAACTCCAGGTTGGCACATTCTGTTATCACCAAAACCAGCCTACTACTAAACAACTCTCTTTATGTTCCAGTGTTCTCTTTGGAATAAAGTAGATTCCTATTTTAGTGGAGATATTGGTCTTTTCCTTGGAAGATGGTGACCCTTATCTTATTCAATTCCAGTCAGATGCGTCCAGACAGCACGGATAACTCTAGCAAGTTATCGTCTTCATCCTGACGTTTTTCCATCTCACAACTAAACTATCATTGTTTTCCTTCAAGAAACTTACCTGAAACAAAAATAAAAAGTTCTACTCAAGGCAACCAAATACACAGGATGTTGGCAGGCTTTCATGCAGGGCATATCAATTCTAATTAGAAATGACATCCCCCCCAAAAAAATATAACATCTAGAAACCAAGCAATAGCTGCAAAAGCTACTCTACAAAAACGAAACATTAATATTTCCTCCCTCTCTATCTCTCTCATATATATATAATGGAAACACAAATTTAAATAAAGGAAAATATATTATCAAATAATTTTCCTGTATTTAAATTTTTTTTTTGTCTTTTTGACACATCCTGTCTTTAACAGCATTTCATTTTATGATATTGTGCATTTTATCCTCATATATATATATATATATATATATATATATATATATATGGTTTTGAAATAATACTGAGTTTTGAAGCTTTTTCTTAAATGATTTCTGTATGTGATGCTGTAAAGAGCGCTGATGAAGATAATCTTTCGAGTCATCAAAAGTATAACACAATAAATTTTCAAAATTGTCTTGGAAACGATCGTACACCAAATATTGTTGTTTGAATTCTTGCAACTGATATAAATAATGTTCTAATTTTATTTATCTCAACTTACTTATATATATCTATATATATAAAATGGAATTAATGAATACAAACTAATAGGCCAACTTCCTAAACCTGTCACACTATCGGATGCTTCTAACAGCCAGAATTCCAAATAGGGATCCAAGAACACTGATAAAAAAGGAAAAAACCTGCAAAATATGGTGAACAACTTACACATCTTCAACAACAACATTCCATACAGACCTTCAATTAAAATCAGATACAAATAAAACAGATACTCTGGCATTGATTCACTCCCACTGTGTGATCCTTTGACTTCCATAGTCTATAGTCGGCACATGGCCACTTTCAAATTGTACCGAAGAATTCACAAACTCCCTTAATGGAAAGTAAACAAAGCTAATACAATACAGGCAATGTAGAAGATTCAGTAGAACACTTCATTGAAAACACTGAAATATCAATTCATGGGGGCGATCGTCAATAGAGTGCGCCTCTCCCGTGCATCTCCTACATTTGACATTTGGGTTTGAGGCTAACTCACACTTCAGGTCACTACACTTTTTGTAGACTCCACTCAAATTCAAATAAAAAAAAGATCAAAATTACATAGAACCGTGAAAGTGGAAGAAATGACATGAATAAACTTTCACACCGAAACAAAGGAAATTTGCAATTTGATCAAGAAATAGGATTTTTCTTTCTATATTTTTTATTTTATCTATTTCATTTTTCTTTCAATAAATAAGCGATTAATAGTAAATAAAAAATGTGTAAGTCACGTAGAGGTGAGAAACACATACACACAAGAAATTGTCTCATAATTTTATCAAGATTAAGCAAAATTTTATGAGGAAACCGTTTTTCTGCTCCATAATATTTTACCAATTTGTTGTTTCCCCGATTTCTATTTTTCTTTCTTTCTTCTTTCAGATTGTCCAAGAATCTCCTTTTTTAACCATGGATCTGCTGGAATCCTGCTTCCCTTACGCTCTGCTTCGTAATGCTTACCATTCTGTATACAAACAGTCAACTGCTGACCACTGAGTAACACAGATATGCACTCCCATTTGCTAGAATTATTAATTCGAATTCAAACTCTAACATAACTGATGACAATTGTTTTTGTTTTCTTTTAACTTCATCTATTTACTTTGTGTGTGGACTTTTCTTTTGAACAGCAGACAGCATATGGCCATCTTTTTGTCTCAAATATGAAAGGGAGAATAAACCCTCTCTCTCTCTCTCTCTCTCTCTCTCTCTCTCATTTCTGTTTATTTATGAAGAAGATATTTTGATGATAGATCTAATAAAAGTGTTTAATCTCTTCCGGCTGCTAAAGAATATCTCAGTTGCCATTACAGAATCTCTTCCTATTTTTGCGCCGTGACTGACACGGTTTTGTTTTAAACCGAAAACAAAATCAGTTCACACGATACAAACAGTGAATAAATCAACAAATCTAGAAAGGATCAACAACAACAACAATAATTGCTTTTGTTTCTTTTATTTTTTTCCGTGTTTTGTTCTTTTCTAGGAAGAAAGACTAAAACATTTTTCTTCTTCTATTCCCTAACCACTCCCCCATACATATAGGCATGCACATTTCTTTTTTGTTCTTTCAAATACAAATGTAAAGTTAAATATTTTCTAAAGTAAAACGAAATATTGAGTTGCGATAAGGATATAAAAACAGTTGATAATTTTTAATATTGCATATTTGTGTGCAACTATCTTTGTCTTCTTTATGATTGCGTCTTAATTTTGGTGTCTAGTTGGGAGACTACGAAATTGTATCCGATTGTCTGTTTTTATTTGTTTTTAAACAAAATCAACAGACACAAATGTTTCAAAGACTTCTAATTTTTTTTTTTTTTTTTTTTTTTTCCCCTTCTTGCTGTTATACAGGGTGAGGGTAACCGGGCAGACTGAAAAACTCCGTCGACACTGAAGAGCCGGAGAATATTCAGCAAAATCGCAGTAAATCTTATATTTGAACTGAAAATGTTTTAACTGCCCGGTTATATCTGACTCACCCTGTATAATAAATATGCATAAAATATTCTAAAAGTAAATTCCCTTTTTTTTTCTCTTTTTAAAGATAGGTCATCAAGATGTAATTACTTAACATTAGTACATTTGAATAGATTGCTATTTCACTTGATCTTAGCCATTCTCTGGCCTCTCAATACTCCATTCCTCTCTATTTATTTTGTCACCATTAATTATTTGGCAACAGAACAATTTTTAAAAAAACCTGTAAAAAAGACGAACCTACAGATTTCTGTATTTTTCAAGTAAAAGAAAAAATAAATAAATAGCCCCTTCCCCCCTCAAAAAAGCTCCGATCAATGAACAGTGACATTCAGTGTGTATAATAAAAACTCTTTTAAGCTTCAACACTTGTTAATAGCCTTATTTCTTTCTTTTTTATTATTGAATGTATTATTATTATTATTATTATTATCCTCAGAAGAGAAGGGATATTTTGCTCATTTGGTCAGAAATTGGCATTTTTATTTGACTTTTATCATTTAAAAATATTGAATAACCATCATTGGTAAAAGTATTGAATAACCATCATTGGTAAAAGTACAACTCTGCATTTTGTTGCATTGGAACTTTTATATTGATCGATGAAAAAAAACTTTACTGAATATTTTATTTCAATTTTGTTAAATCGAAAAAAAGATGAGATTCACACGTGTTATTTTGGTATAACTTTTAATGGGTGATGTGGTTCAAAATGAATTTCTATGTTTCGTGCTCATTTTGTGACAAGCCAATCTTTTTTTGATGACTATTTTTCTTTTCCAATTGATAAAAACTTGGAAACAATTGAAATTATTTGCTAGTTTTCTTAAGTGTCAATCTGAAAAAGAAATTGCTTTTTTTTTTAATATTGTGTTAAAAACTGCTTTTTTAGTTTTTTATCTCTTTAGAATATCGGAATTTTTTTTTTTTGTTCAGATTTAAAAATGTTGTCTGTTAAGCATTTAAATGAAAAAAATGTTTTGTTATAAAAAGTAAATATGAAAAATGAAATCATAATGAAATCACCTCGGACTGAATCGAAAAACAAATTAACATTTTTTTTAATTCCACTTGCAAAATGCACTCATTAATGTATTTTTTGTTATTTGAAAATAAAATAATTCAGTATGTATTGATTTTTGTTCAATACTCTGCAAGACGAAAGCCTTATTTTTCTTTTATTCCAGTGATAAAGCATTTTTGGTAATTGTCCTCTTTTTGGTAATTGTCCTCTTTTCTGCTGATTGCTGCTGCCAAAGTTTATTTGAAAAAAATGGTATTTTTTAATACATTTTTCAGGGAGTTTTGGGAAATTTCTCATTCTTACTTGATTCTGTAGTAGTGTGGATCCTAACTTGGATTGAGTATAAACAAAGGTTGTCTCTTTGAAATTGACCAAAACCCATGCTAGCGGTTAAAATGTTATAAAGTTGACAAACGGATAAAAACATGAATGTTGAATGAAAGAAAACATTGTTAATGAACACAATATATTTTATATATGTACAAATTTACCATTGATTGAAAGTTATTTTGTGAGTAAACTGTTTGTTAGAAGTGTATGTGTCAATATATTTGTTTTCTATTAGTGTGTATATGCATGTGAGAGGATTAGGCATTGTGTGTGTTGCCTTTATCAGTGTGACCGTGTGTAAATGGCTTTAGTAGAGGTTGTGTGTATTTTCTTTCTTAGTGTGTTTATGCATATGACAGGATGCAGGAGTAAGTTAAGAATAGTGATTTGCTTCCCCTAGCCCGAAAGGGCAGGACGGTTAGCTTAACATAATATCGTCTGTTGGCGTCTCTTGTCTCAGCTTTACTGTGGAATATTGAAATTCTGATCACTTTATACTTGGCGATCGGCTCAAAAGAACAAATTTACTTTGCAAAAATGATTTTAATGTGTAGATGTAACGCATGCAGGTCACATGACCGCTATTTTTGCTTTTTTTAAAATATTTTTCTCAGTCTCTGTTTGTACAAAATCTAAGTTCTAGAATGTTTTTTGGGGGACGTGGCTTGTGTGTTTTTTCACATGCAATTGCTCAATTAATATCTACAAGATTAAGATCCATGTCTGCTTTTTCTCTAGTCATTTGATCATTTGAATTGAAATTCAAATGTGAAAGCTCAACCCGCAATGTTAAAATAGGGAATAATTCTTTTTTCTCACTCTTAAAAACATGTTTCTGTGCATCCAATTTGATAAATAACGTTTTTCATTTTATTTCTTTAAAAAGTGGAAGCGTAAGTATGAAATACAACAATATTGTATAGATGCAAATTTTTTTATGCGTGAAAAACTTTATTCATTCCATTTAATGTTTTGCTAAATTATACTTCCTAAAAAACATATTAAAAAAAGTTGAAATTAGAGTGTACCCTTGACGTCACCAAAGTGGCCGTTCGTGATTTTTGGTTGGTCACTTGGTACTTGCTCGCGAAAGGTTGTTGCTCTGATGAAGACCTGGAGATGTCGAAAGGACCTAGTCCGTCAACTATCGCTCTTCTCACTGTGATTGAAGATCGAGAGGGCAATGTCCGGTGCTGGTCAGCAAATTTGATACCACTGAGAAGCAAAAGCCATTTCAACCAAAAAAACAAAAAAATAAAAAACAAATCCAATGGTTGTGTTTGTAGAAAAGTAATTATTTGGTAAAGCACGTAAACAGAATTATATTGGTTTAGCATTTCTAATTTCTGTATTTTAAGACCGGCAATTAATGACAAATTTGGGTTGTGCTTGGTCTGGCATTTGTCTTTGACCGATGTGGGTTCCAATGGCGAGCAAAATGGAGTCTCCAAAAGCTTTCGCGTTTCACCTTTTTGAACTGTTCAGGGTCCGCTTATAGATTTAAATTAATCTATTTCAAAAACATTAGTTCCAGAGTAGCCAGTTCATCGGAGCACAATCCATTGAAGTATTTGTAAAACAAGCACAAGGATGCAACATTGCGGCGATGGGACAGGGGCTATTTTTTGGGACCTTGTCTAGGAGGGAGAGATTAATGGATGATGCACCAGCCAAGATGTGGCAACAATACTCCATGTATGGGCGGATGGTGGCTTTGTAGAGATACAGGATAATGTCAGGTGTGAGGAGTTTACTGGCACGGTAGAGGGAGCCCACCTTCTTTGCTGCAGCCTTGGCAATGTCTTCAATGTATTTGTTCCAATTCATGTTACCTGTGAAGGTTAGGCCAAGGAGTTTGAATGTTGAACTCTCGGGAAGGGTGTTATTTGGCATGACAATCGGTGGTTGGCGAGGTTTTTTGTAGTTATTGAAGGAAAGGAGCTTTGTCTTTGCGGCATTAAAAGTTACTAACCATTTATGACCCCAATCCACTACAGCCTGGAGGTAATTTTCTAAGGATTCAGCCATTGCCTCGGATATGATCGCGTCCGTTTTGCCCACATGACGAGAGTAAAGCGTGGTGTCGTCAGCAAATATACCAATCTCAGACACAATGTCATCAGAGAGATCTTTATGAAGATCAGGAACAACAAAGGTCTAAGGATAGATCCCTGGGGTACACCAGCATTTATGTCATCTTGCTTAGATGAACAGTCAACGAGGACAACCTGGATCTTTCTTTTGGTTAGGAAGGATCTAATTATATTAAGTAAGCCTGCTTCGACCCATTCAGTTAACTCATTTGCACACTAATCAGCAGGGAGTGAGAAGGTTTCCCTCCATGGGGCATCGCTGATGTGATCTCTGGCTGACTCAAAATCAGCCTGCTCGTAGTATCTCGTTATTTTGAGCAACAGCTCATCGGCTTTTGGATGACATTTTAGGGTGATATGAATCATTAGCACAATGTGATCAGCATTCCCGAGTGGGCTATGAGTTTTCGTCACACAAGCCTTGGGCATTGAGGTCAAGAATAGGTCTAGGACTGAGGCTTGATGGTCTACTTGATTGGGGATGCAGGTTGAGAAATCGACAGTCTGAGAGAGAGAGAGTGAGCTAAGGAGAAATTATACGTAGAGTTGCCGGCTGCATAAGTAAGGCTGGAGAATCCCAACCAGTCACGGTGGTGTGCATTAAAATCCCCAAATACATGTACGTGGGCATTCGAGTCAAGTGAGAGTGCTCTATTTATGCTTTCAGTGACAGAGTTTAGCAGGGTACCGTCCTGGGTCAAAGGGGAACGGTATAAGAAATATAAGTAACTAACGCTGTGATGTAAAGTCAATCTAAAGCACATGTAGTCTTGGTCATCCGATTCTAACCTATGTTCTCTAGTCAAGGGGAAGGTTTTCCGAACATAAACTCCTAGCCCGTGCATATGTTTGTCAGAGTCTTTACAGTAGAGTGGGAGGTAGTCAGTCATGTCAAAGTGGTGAGAGGAGATTGAGGATTGAAGGTTTGTTTCACTTAGTGCTAGGATATCCGGGGAGTTTGTCAGGAGAAAGGGGCGAATGTGTTTTTTGTTGGGTGTCTGGTTTAGGTTTGACTTTATTTTTTTGTAATGACATGTTTGTTTTGATATAGAGTGGGGTGGGTGCTTGTTAGGTGCCAATAAGCTCGCACAACCAGTCCATTAGTCACCACCTGGCCCATGGGGGTTGTGGCCTCGGGAAAGCCCACCAGAGATAACTGCAGGGGCCCTTTCCATGCGCGACATGGCACATACAACTACCCACGGTATTATGCAACTGATGATGGAGCAGCCGTTCTTAGCGCTACCCAAGAGTTTGGGCTCCTGTCCTGTCAGCAGCCAGACAAGCTGTCTAACCTGTACCCTCAACTTGTCGGAACAAGAGTGACCCAGACTGGTCATGTCAGACTTAGAGATGAAAAAACTTTCCCCAAGTTGCCCAAATAGAGAGAAAGAGAAACGGCATTCATTGTCCTAGTAAGGAAACAAGGCCAGGGACTGGGTGTTTTGAGGCGTCCCAATGCTGGTACCTCTGCGCCTGGCTAATAGACAAAGAAGGAGTGCAAAGGCCGGCGATAGGCAGAACCTATCTACTCCTTACGCAATTGTAAATTTGCAAACCGGATATTTTGTTCGAGATTCCAACTCTAGGAAGGTTGTCGATCAGGACTAAGGAGGCCTCCCTCCACAACGGTTTGCTGCCACAACGTTAGTAGGTTTTATTATCAGATTTCCTTCTCTTAGATAGATGGCCTGACAAGGTCTTACGGGTCCAACACACCGAGAGGGGAAAATAGCCTGCGCCCATGTACTAGTCGGGTATTTACGAGCCCCTGCAGGTTAATAAAAACAAAAAATCTTCCATATATATATATATATGTATAAATATGTATATATGTAGCGCGAATAAGTTTACTGTATACTCCAGAGGGAACAGAAAGTTGAAGATAAGTTTCCCTCACACAAGTAAGTACAAATAAGAGAAAGACAGTCATAACTTCAGGCCAGAGGGTGAGTTCAGGAATTACTTGAGTATGAAATCAATAGACAGGCAATAAGACAGTATATATAGATATATATCAAGAATTAAACACATTTAAGTCAAACACAGAATTAAGTACATTCAATTAATACACATTAGAATTTAGAGAGGTTAATATGTGAGTGGCCAAAACTGTAAGAGAAAAATAAAAAATAAATAAAAAAGTGCTTATCTTCGCGTGTGTAACATGTGGAAATATCTGGTTATGCTTAGCGCGGCTAGCCTACGAATGACTTTAGTAGGAGGAAAGTCACCTATTTAGAGGAAGGAATTTGACGGAAGGGGGGCGGGGGTATCTTTTTTTACACGAGTTTCGAGGACATTTATTTTTCTTTGCTATAAGTTAGGACGACTTTCTTCTTTCTTTTTATTTGCATATCGTTAGCCGAGTATCAAGAGTGGTCGGGATATATCGTTTTAAATTTCTTATCTCCTCCAACATTAGTATTTCTTAATTTTCCAAAGTGCGAGATAAGAAAATAACTTTCCACTCCTTATCTCAATTTTCGCTCAGTGTAATCTTTCGTTCTTATATTTCTAGGGTTTTTTTTTAGCTTTTTTAACCCCTTTTAGGTCTGACCAGTATTTATCTCAATAGTTAACCAGTGTACACCCTTAATCAAAAATTACAACAAAAAAATTATGCTTCGACACTGATAAATAAAATCATAGAATTACGTCAGTAATTTAATTTTTCATGCATAAATTATCATTTCTGATGACCTAAAGAAGAAAACACCTACCATTAACTTTTTATTAGAGTGGTGTATTTCTTTTCGAATTCATTTCAACCTTGATATTTGCTTTCCAATGTAGGTCCTTCTTATGTTTTTTTTATTTCAATAGGATAGGACTGAACTATCGTGAGTTGAAAAAAAATGCGGGCCATTTCTGATTACCTAAAAAAAAAAAACACCAACCATGACTTTGCTTTTTTATTTTTTCCCTTTAATTTTCTTCCTTTGACCATTGGGAAGTAGGTGAGTGGCTCTACATTAAAAAAAAATAATGCTGGATGTTAAAAACATCATAGAAAAATGAAATGGAAAGAGAACAATTGTTGCTCACATAAAGAAAGAAAAAAAAACGTCCCAAACTGGGAAGTTTGAAAAAAAAGGAAAGATAAAAAAAAATGTATAAATCCGTATAGAAAAGAAAAAAAACAACAAAAAATCCTGATTATGGAAATAGGTTTGCCTTCACTGACCGAGGACAGAAAAGATGAAGTATAGTATCAGAACAGATACTACACTTTGTTCCTAGCCAAAAGAGTCATTCCATAATCTATTTAAAGAAAAGGTTTTGTTTATCATTTTTAAAATGAGATGTTCCATGAGACAAGAAACTTTGACTGTTGTCAGAGATTTGTGCCTCGTTTATTTTTCATATAATGAATAAATGTTTTCTAAGAATAGCGAGTCCATATTTTGTATATAGGTATATAAGAATAAATTCATTGCAATGAGCATGTATAAGATCATTCAATACGTAATGTCAGTGTTCTGGATATGACAGACTACATACGGTGGTGAGGCCACAATTTTCCGGCTTTTGAAAGGATCTGAGTTTTCCGCTTTTTAGCGGAATTCCGCGTTTTTTATCAAAAAAAAGTGGATTTCAGCTTAATTTTGGTCGAAATCCATGTTTTTTTTTCTTTTCCTTCTTTTGAATACAAAAAAACTGATTTCTGCAACAAAAATTTTTGTCGCAAGCTGGCTGAATTTTATTTCTTTCTTTTCTCTCACTGCTTCATCTTTGTTTTCCTTTTCTCCCACTTCTTCATCTTTGTTTTCCTTTTCTCCCACTGCTTCATCTTTATTTTTCTTTTCTCCCACTGCTTCATCTTTATTTTCCTTTTCTTCCACTGCTTCATCTTTGTTTTTCTCTTCTCCCACTGCTTCATCTTTGTTTTTCTTTTCTCCCACTGCTCCATCTTTGTTTTCCTTTTCTCCAACTGCTTCATCTTTGTTTTTTTTTCTCCCACTGCTTCATCTTTATTTTCCTTTTCTCCCACTGCTTCACCTTTGTTTTCCTTTTCTCCCACTGGTTCATCTTTGTTTTCCTTTTCTCCCACTGCTTCATCTTTGTTTTTTTTTCTCCCACTGGTTCATCTTTGTTTTCCTTTTCTCCCACTGCTTCATCTTAGTTTTTCTTTTCTCCCACTGGTTCATCTTTGTTTTCCTTTTCTCCCACTGCTTCATCTTTTTTTTCCTTTTCTCCCTCTGCTTCATCTTTATATTCTTTTTCTCCCACTGGTTCATCTTTGTTTTTTTTTTTCTCCCACTGGTTTATCTTTATTTTCCTTTTCTCCAACTGCTTCATCTTTGTTTTTCTTTTCTCCCTCTGCTTCATCTTTGTTTTTCTCTTCTCCCACTGGTTCATCTTTGTTTTCCTTTGGTCCAACTGCTTCATCTTTGTTTTTCTTTTCTCCCACTGCTTCATCTTTGTTTTTCTTTTCTTCCACTGCTTCATCTTTGTTTTTCTTTTCTCCCACTGCTTCATCTTTATTTTTCTTTTCTCCCTCTGCTTCATCTTTATATTCTTTTTCTCCCACTGGTTCATCTTTGTTTTTCTTTTCTCCCACTGCTTCATCTTTATATTTCTTTTCTCCAACTGCTTCATCTTTGTTTTCCTTTTCTCCCACTGCTTCATCTTTGTTTTCCTTTTCTCCCTCTGCTTCATCTTTATATTCTTTTTCTCCCACTGGTTCATCTTTGGTTTTTTTTTCTCCCACTGCTTCATCTTTATATTCCTTTTCTCCAACTGTTTCATCTTTGTTTTTCTTTTCTCCCTCTGCATCATCTTTGTTTTTCTCTTCTCCCACTGGTTCATCTTTGTTTTCCTTTGGTCCAACTGCTTTATCTTTGTTTTTCTTTTCTCCCACTGCTTCATCTTTGTTTTTCTTTTCTTCCACTGCTTCATCTTTGTTTTTCTTTTCTCCCACTGCTTCATCTTTATTTTCCTTTTCTCCCACTGCTTCATCTTTGTTTTCCTTTTCTCCCACTGCTTCATCTTTATTTTCCTTTTCTCCCGCTGCTTCTATCTTTGTTTTCCTTTTCTCCCACTGCTTCATCTTTGTTTTTCTTTTCTCCCACTGGTTCATCTTTGTTTTCCTTTTCTCCCACTGCTTCATCTTTGTTTTCCTTTTCTCCCTCTGCTTCATCTTTATATTCTTTTTCTCCCACTGGTTCATCTTTGTTTTTTTTTTCTCCCACTGGTTTATCTTTATTTTCCTTTTCTCCAACTGCTTCATCTTTGTTTTTCTTTTCTCCCTCTGCTTCATCTTTGTTTTTCTCTTCTCCCACTGGTTCATCTTTGTTTTCCTTTGGTCCAACTGCTTCATCTTTGTTTTTCTTGACTCCCACTGCTTCATCTTTGTTTTTCTTTTCTCCCACTGCTTCATCTTTGTTTTTCTTTTCTCCCACTGCTTCATCTTTGTTTTCCTTTTCTCCCACTGCTTCATCTTAGTTTTTCTCTTCTCCCACTGCTTCATCCTTGTTTTCCTTTTCTCCCACTGCTTCATCTTTATTTTTCTTTTCTCCCACTGCTTCATCTTTATTTTTATTTTCTCCCACTGGTTCATCTTTGTTTTTCTTTTCTCCCACTGCTTCATCTTTATTTTTCTTTTCTCCCACTGCTTCATTTTATTTTTATTTTCTCCCTCTGCTTCATCTTTATATTCTTTTTCTCCCACTGGTTCATCTTTGTTTTTCTTTTCTCCCACTGCTTCATCTTTATTTTCCTTTTCTCCCACTGCTTCATCTTTATATTCCTTTTCTCCAACTGCTTCATCTTTGTTTTTCTTTTCTCCCTCTGCTTCATCTTTGTTTTTCTCTTCTCCCACTGGTTCATCTTTGTTTTTCTTTGGTCCAACTGCTTCATCTTTGTTTTCCTTTTCTCCCACTGCTTCATCTTAGTTTTTCTTTTCTCCCACTGCTTCATCTTTATTTTTCTTATCTCCCACTGCTTCATCTTTATTTTTCTTATCTCCAACTGCTTCATCTTTATTTTCCTTTTCTCCCACTGCTTCATCTTTGTTTTTCTCTTCTCCCACTGGTTCATCTTTGTTTTCCTTTGGTCCAACTGCTTCATCTTTATTTTCCTTTTCTCCCACTGCTTCACCTTTGTTTTTCTCTTCTCCCACTGGTTCATCTTTGTTTTCCTTTGGTCCAACTGCTTCATCTTTGTTTTTCTTTTTCTCCCACTGGTTCATCTTTTTTTTTCTTTTCTCCCACTGCTTCATCTTTGTTTTCCTTTTCTCCCTCTGCTTTATCTTTATATTCTTTTTCTCCCACTGGTTCATCTTTGTTTTTCTTTTCTCCCACTGGTTCATCTTTATTTTCCTTTTCTCCCACTGCTTCATCTTTATATTCCTTTTCTCCAACTGCTTCATCTTTGTTTTTCTTTTCTCCCTCTGCTTCATCTTTGTTTTTCTCTTCTCCCACTGGTTCATCTTTGTTTTTCTTTGGTCCAACTGCTTCATTTTGTTTTCCTTTTCTCCCACTGCTTCATCTTAGTTTTTCTTTTCTCCCACTACTTCATCTTTATTTTTTTATTCTCCCACTGCTTCATCTTAGTTTTTCTTTTCTCCCACTGCTTCATCTTTATTTTTCTTTTCTCCCACTGCTTCATCTTTATTTTTCTTTTCTCCCACTGCTTCATCTTTATTTTTATATTCTCCCACTGCTTCATCTTTATTTTCCTTTTCTCCCACTGCTTCATCTTTATTTTTCTTTTCTCCCACTGCTTCATCTTTGTTTTTCTTTTCTCCCACTGCTTCATCTTTATTTTCCTTTTCTCCCACTGCTTCATCATTGTTTTTCTTTTCTCCCACTGCTTCATCTTTATTTTCCTTTTCTCCCACTTCTTCATCTTTGTTTTTCTTTTCTCCCACTGCTTCATCTTTGTTTTCTTTTTCTCCCACTGCTTCATCTTTGTTTTTCTTTTCTCCCACTGCTTCATCTTTATTTTTCTTTTCTCCCACTGGTTCATCTTTGTTTTTCTTTTCTCCCACTGGTTCATCTTTGTTTTTCTTTTCTCCCACTGGTTCATCTTTGTTTTTCTTTTCTCCCACTACTTCATCTTTGTTTTTCTCTTCTCTCACTGCTTCATCTTTATTTTTTTTTCTCCTACTGCTTCATCTTAATTTTCCTTTTCTCCCACTGCTTCATGTTTGTTTTTCTGTTCTCCCACTGGTTCATCTTTGTTTTCCTTTGGTCCCACTGCTTCATCTTTGTTTTTCTTTTCTCCCACTGCTTCACCTTTGTTTTCCTTTTCTCCCACTGCTTCATCTTTGTTTTTCTTTTCTCCCATAGCTTCATCTTTATTTTCCTTTTCTCCCACTGCTTCATCTTTATATTCCTTTTCTCCAACTGCTTCATCTTTGTTTTTCTTTTGACCCTCTGCTTCATCTTTGTTTTTCTCTTCTCCCACTGGTTCATCTTTGTTTTCCTTTGGTCCAACTGCTTCATCTTTGTTTTTCTTTTCTCCCACTGGTTCATCATTGTTTTTCTTTTCTCCCACTGCGTCATCTTTGTTTTTCTTTTCTCCCACTGCTTCATCTTTATTTTCCTTTTCTCCCACAGCTTCATCTTTGTTTTCCTTTTCTCCCACTGCTTCATCTTTGTTTTTCTTTTCTCCCACAGCTTCATCTTTATTTTCCTTTTCTCCCACTGCTTCATCTTTATATTCCTTTTCTCCAACTGCTTCATCTTTGTTTTTCTTTTGACCCTCTGCTTCATCTTTGTTTTTCTCTTCTCTCACTGCTTCATCTTTGTTTTTCTTTTCTCCCATTGCTTCATCTTTATTTTCCTTTTCTCCCACTGCTTCATCTTTGTTTTTCTTTTCTCCCACTGCTTTATCTTTGTTTTCATATTCTACCACTTCTTCATCTTTGTTTTTCGTTTTCTCCCACTGCTTCATCTTTGTTTTCCTTTTCTCCCACTGCTTCATCTTTGTTTTTCTTTTCTCCCACTGCTTCATGTTTATTTTTATTTTCTCCCACTGCTTCATCTTTGTTTTTCTTTTCTCCCACTGCTTAATCTTTGTTTTTCTTTTCTCCCACTGCTTCATCTTTATTTTCCTTTTCTCCCACTGCTTCACCTTTGTTTTCCTTTTCTCCCACTGCTTCATCTTTTTTTTTCTTTTCTCCCACTGGTTCATCTTTGTTTTCCTTTTCTCCCACTGCTTCATCTTTGTTTTCCTTTTCTCCCTCTGCTTCATCTTTATATTCTTTTTCTCCCACTGGTTCATCTTTGTTTTAATTTTCTCCCACTGGTTCATCTTTATTTTCCTTTTCTCCCACTGCTTCATCTTTATATTCTTTTTCTCCAACTGCGTAATCTTTGTTTTTCTTTTCTCCCTCTGCTTCATCTTTGTTTTTCTCTTCTCCCACTGGTTCATCTTTGTTTTTCTTTGGTCCAACTGCTTCATCTTAGTTTTTCTTTTCTCCCACTGCTTCATCTTAGTTTTTTTTTCTCCCACTGCTTCATCTTTATTTTCCTTTTCTCCCACAGCTTCATCTTTATTTTTCTTTTCTCCCACTGCTTCATTTTTCTTTTTCTTTTCTCCCACTGCTTCATCTTTATATTCCTTTTCTCCCACTGCTTCATCTTTATTTTTCTTTTCTCCCACTGCTTCATCTTTGTTTTTCTTTTCTCCCACTGCTTCATCTTTATTTTCCTTTTCTCCCACTGCTTCATCTTTGTTTTTTTTTCTCCCACTGCTTTATCTTTGTTTTCCTATTCTCCCACTTCTTCATCTTTATATTCCTTTTCTCCAACTGTTTCATCTTTGTTTTTCTTTTCTCCCTCTGCATCATCTTTGTTTTTCTCTTCTCCCACTGGTTCATCTTTGTTTTCCTTTGGTCCAACTGCTTCATCTTTGTTTTCCTTTTCTCCCACTGGTTCATCTTTGTTTTTCTTTTCTTCCACTGCTTCATCTTTGTTTTTCTTTTCTCCCACTGCTTCATCTTTATTTTCCTTTTCTCCCACTGCTTCATCTTTGTTTTTCTTTTTCTCCCACTGCTTCATCTTTATTTTCCTTTTCTCCCGCTGCTTCTATCTTTGTTTTCCTTTTCTCCCACTGCTTCATCTTTGTTTTTCTTTTCTCCCACTGGTTCATCTTTGTTTTCCTTTTCTCCCACTGCTTCATCTTTGTTTTCCTTTTCTCCCTCTGCTTCATCTTTATATTCTTTTTCTCCCACTGGTTCATCTTTGTTTTTTTTTCTCCCACTGGTTTATCTTTATTTTCCTTTTCTCCAACTGCTTCATCTTTGTTTTTCTTTTCTCCCTCTGCTTCATCTTTGTTTTTCTCTTCTCCCACTGGTTCATCTTTGTTTTCCTTTGGTCCAACTGCTTCATCTTTGTTTTTCTTGACTCCCAGTACTTCATCTTTGTTTTTCTTTTCTCCCACTGCTTCATCTTTGTTTTTCTTTTCTCCCACTGCTTCATCTTTGTTTTCCTTTTCTCCCACTGCTTCATCTTAGTTTTTCTTTTCTCCCACTGCTTCATCCTTGTTTTCCTTTTCTCCCACTGCTTCATCTTTATTTTTCTTTTCTCCCACTGCTTCATCTTTATTTTCCTTTTCTCCCACTGCTTCATCTTTGTTTTCCTTTTCTCCCACTTCTTCATCTTTGTTTTCCTTTTCTCCCACTGCTTTATCTTTGTTTTCCTTTTCTCCCACTGCTTCATCTTTGTTTTTCTTTTCTCCCACTGCTTCACCTTTATTTTTCTTTTCTCCCACTGCTTCATCTTTGTTTTTCTTTTCTCTCACTGCTTCATCTTTATTTTTCTTTTCTCCCACTTCTTCATCTTTATTTTTCTTTTCTCCCACTGCTTCATCTTAATTTTCCTTTTCTCCCACTGCTTCATCTTTGTTTTTCTCTTCTCCCACTGGTTTATCTTTGTTTTCCTTTGGTCCAACTGCTTCATCTTTGTTTTTCTTTTCTCCCACTGCTTCATCCTTGTTTTCCTTTTCTCCCACTGCTTCATCTTTGTTTTTTTTCTCCCACTGCTTCATCTTTATTTTCCTTTTCTCCCACTGCTTCACCTTTGTTTTCCTTTTCTCCCACTGCTTCATCTTTGTTTTTCTTTTCTCCCACTGGTTCATCTTTGTTTTCCTTTTCTCCCACTGCTTCATCTTTGTTTTCCTTTTCTCCCTCTGCTTCATCTTTATATTTTTTTCTCCCACTGGTTCATCTTTGTTTTTATTTTCTCCCACTAGTTCATCTTTATATTCCTTTTCTCCAACTGCTTCATCTTTGTTTTTCTTTTCTCCCTCTGCTTCATCTTTGTTTTTCTCTTCTCCCACTGGTTCATCTTTGTTGTCCTTTGGTCCAACTGCTTCATCTTTGTTTTTCTTGACTCCCACTGCTTCATCTTTGTTTTTCTTTTCTCCCACTGCTTCATCTTTATTTTCTTTTTCTCCCACAGCTTCATCTTTGTTTTCCTTTTCTCCCACTGCTTTATCTTAGTTTTTCTTTTCTCCCACTGCTTCATCTTTATTTTTCTTTTCTCCCACTGCTTCATTTTTATTTTTATTTTCTCCCACTGCTTCATCTTTATTTTCCTTTTCTCCCACTGCTTCATCTTTATTTTTTTTCTCCCACTGCTTCATCTTTATTTTCCTTTTCTCCCACTGCTTCACCTTTGTTTTCCTTTTCTCCCACTGCTTCATCTTTTTTTTTCTTTTCTCCCACTGGTTCATCTTTGTTTTCCTTTTCTCCCACTGCTTCATCTTTGTTTTCCTTTTCTCCCTCTGCTTCATCTTTATATTCTTTTTCTCCCACTGGTTCATCTTTGTTTTTCTTTTCTCCCACTGGTTCATCTTTATTTTCCTTTTCTCCCACTGCTTCATCTTTATATTCCTTTTCTCCAACTGCTTCATCTTTGTTTTTCTTTTCTCCCTCTGCTTCATCTTTGTTTTTCTCTTCTCCCACTGGTTCATCTTTGTTTTTCTTTGGTCCAACTGCTTCATCTTTGTTTTCCTTTTCTCCCACTGCTTCATCTTAGTTTTTCTTTTCTCCCACTGCTTCATCTTTATTTTTCTTTTCTCCCACTGCTTCATTTTTCTTTTTCTTTTCTCCCACTGCTTCATCTTTATATTCCTTTTCTCCCACTGCTTCATCTTTATTTTTCTTTTCTCCCACTGCTTCATCTTTGTTTTTCTTTTCTCCCACTGCTTCACTTTTATTTTCCTTTTCTCACACTGCTTCATCTTTGTTTTTTTCCCCCACTGCTTTATCTTTGTTTTCCTATTCTCCCACTTCTTCATCTTTGTTTTTCTTTTCTCCAACTGCTTCATCTTTGTTTTTCTTTTCTCCCACTGCTTCATCTTTGTTTTTTTTTCTCCCACTGCTTCATCTTTATTTTCCTTTTCTCCCACTGCTTCACCTTTGTTTTTCTTTTCTCCCACTGCTTCATCTTTTTTTTTCTTTTCTCCCACTCGTTCATCTTTGTTTTTTTTTTCTCCCACTGGTTCATCTTTATTTTCCTTTTCTCCCACTGCTTCATCATTATATTCCTTTTCTCCAACTGCTTCATCTTTGTTTTTCTTTTCTCCCTCTGCTTCATCTTTGTTTTTCTCTTCTCCCACTCGTTCATCTTTGTTTTTCTTTGGTCCAACTGCTTCATCTTTGTTTTCCTTTTCTCCCACTGCTTCATCTTAGTTTTTCTTTTCTCCCACTGCTTCATCTTTATTTTCCTATTCTCCCACTGCTTCATCTTAGTTTTTCTTTTCTCCCACTGCTTCATCTTTATTTTTCTTTTCTCCCACTGCTTCATCTTTATTTTTCTTTTCTCCTACTGGTTCATCTTTGTTTTTCTTTTCTCCCACTGGTTCATCTTTGTTTTTCTTTTCTCCCACTACTTCATCTTTGTTTTTCTCTTCTCTCACTGCTTCATCTTTATTTTTTTTTCTCCTACTGCTTCATCTTAATTTTCCTTTTCTCCCACTGCTTCATGTTTGTTTTTCTGTACTCCCACTGGTTCATCTTTGTTTTCCTTTGGTCCCACTGCTTCATCTTTGTTTTTCTTTTCTTCCACTGCTTCACCTTTGTTTTCCTTTTCTCCCACTGCTTCATCTTTGTTTTTCTTTTCTCCCACAGCTTCATCTTTATTTTCCTTTTCTCCCACTGCTTCATCTTTATATTCCTTTTCTCCAACTGCTTCATCTTTGTTTTTCTTTTGACCCTCTGCTTCATCTTTGTGTTTCTCTTCTCCCACTGGTTCATCTTTGTTTTCCTTTGGTCCAACTGCTTCATCTTTGTTTTTCTTTTCTCCCACTGGTTCATCATTGTTTTTCTTTTCTCCCACTGCGTCATCTTTGTTTTTCTTTTCTCCCACTGCTTCATCTTTATTTTCCTTTTCTCCCACAGCTTCATCTTTGTTTTTCTTTTCTCCCACTGCTTCATCTTTATTTTCCATTTTCTCCCACTGCTTCATCTTTATTTTTCTTTTCTCCCACTGCTTCATCTTTGTTTTCCTTTTCTCCCTCTGCTTCATCTTTGTTTTTCTCTTCTCTCACTGCTTCATCTTTGTTTTTCTTTTCTCCCACTGCTTCATCTTTATTTTCCTTTTCTCCCACTGCTTCATCTTTGTTTTTTTTTTCCCACTGCTTTATCTTTGTTTTCATATTCTACCACTTCTTCATCTTTGTTTTTCGTTTTCTCCCACTGCTTCATCTTTGTTTTCCTTTTCTCCCACTGCTTCATCTTTGTTTTCCTTTTCTCCCACTGCTTCACCTTTGTTTTCCTTTTCTCCCACTGCTTCATCTTTTCTTTTCTTTTCTCCAACTGGTTCATCTTTGTTTTCCTTTTCTCCCACTGCTTCATCTTTGTTTTCCTTTTCTCCCTCTGCTTCATCTTTATATTCTTTTTCTCCCACTGCTTCATCTTTATTTTTCTTTTTCTTCCACTGCTTCATCTTTGTTTTTCTTTTCTCCCACTGGTTCATCTTTATTTTCCTTTTCTCCCACTGCTTCATCTTTATATTCCTTTTCTCCAACTGCGTCATCTTTGTTTTTCTTTTCTCCCTCTGCTTCATCTTTGTTTTTCTCTTCTCCCACTGGTTCATCTTTGTTTTTCTTTGGTCCAACTGCTTCATCTTTGTTTTCCTTTTCTCCCACTGCTTCATCTTAGTTTTTTTTTCTCCCACTGCTTCATCTTTATTTTCCTTTTCTCCCACAGCTTCATCTTTGTTTTCCTTTTCTCCCACTGCTTCATCTTAGTTTTTCTTTTCTCCCACTGCTTCATCTTTATTTTTCTTTTCTCCCACTGCTTCATTTTTCTTTTTCATTTCTCCCACTGCTTCATCTTTATATTCCTTTTCTCCCACTGCTTCATCTTTATTTTTCTTTTCTCCCACTGCTTCATCTTTGTTTTTCTTTTCTCCCACTGCTTTATCTTTATTTTCCTTTTCTCCCACTGCTTCATCTTTGTTTTTTTTTCTCCCACTGCTTTATCTTTGTTTTCCTATTCTCCCACTTCTTCATCTTTGTTTTTCTTTTCTCCCACTGCTTCATCTTTGTTTTCCTTTTCTCCCACTGCTTCATCTTTGTTTTTCTTTTCTCCCACTGCTTCATCTTTATTTTTATTTTCTCCCACTGGTTCATCTTTGTTTTTCTTTTCTCCCACTGCTTCATCTTTGTTTTTCTTTTCTCCCACTACTTCATCTTTGTTTTTCTCTTCTCTCACTGCTTCATCTTTATTTTTCTTATCTCCCACTGCTTCATCTTTATTTTCCTTTTCTCCCACTGCTTCATCTTTGTTTTTCTCTTCTCCCACTGGTTCATCTTTGTTTTCCTTTGGTCCAACTGCTTCATCTTTGTTTTTCTTTTCTCCCACTGCTTCATCTTTGTTTTTTTTTACTCCCACTGCTTCATCTTTATTTTCCTTTTCTCCCACTGCTTCACCTGTGTTTTCCTTTTCTCCCACTGCTTCATCTTTTTTTTTCTTCTCTCCCACTGGTTCATCTTTGTTTTCTTTTTCTCCCACTGCTTCATCTTTGTTTTCCTTTTCTCCCTCTGCTTCATCTTTATATTCTTTTTCTCCCACTGGTTCATCTTTGTTTTTCTTTTCTCCCACTGGTTCATCTTTATTTTCCTTTTCTCTTACTGCTTCATCTTTATATTCCTTTTCTCCAACTGCTTCATCTTTGTTTTTCTTTTCTCCCTCTGCTTCATCTTTGTTTTTCTCTTCTCCCACTGGTTCATCTTTGTTTTTCTTTGGTCCAACTGCTTCATCTTGGTTTTCCTTTTACTCCCACTGCTTCATCTTAGTTTTTCTTTTCTCCCACTGCTTCATCTTGGTTTTCCTATTCTCCCACTGCTTCATCTTAGTTTTTCTTTTCTCCCACTGCTTCATCTTTATTTTTCTTTTCTCCCACTGCTTCATCTTTATTTTTCTTTTCTCCCACTGCTTCATCTTTATTTTCCTTTTCTCCCACTGCTTCGTCTTTATTTTTTTTTCTCTTACTGCTTCATCTTTGTTTTCCTTTTCTCCCACTGCTTCATGTTTGTTTTTCTGTTCTCCCACTAGTTCATCTTTGTTTTCCTTTGGTCCCACTGCTTCATCTTTGTTTTTCTTTTCTCCCACTGCTTCATCTTTGTTTTCCTTTTCTCCCACTGCTTCATCTTTGTTTTCCTTTTCTCCCTCTGCTTCATCTTTATATTCTTTTTCTCCCACTGGTTCATCTTTGTTTTTCTTTTCTCCCACTGGTTTATCTTTATTTTCCTTTTCTCCCACTGCTTCATCTTTATATTCCTTTTCTCCAACTGCTTCATCTTTGTTTTTCTTTTGACCCTCTGCTTCATCTTTGTTTTTCTCTTCTCCCACTGGTTCATCTTTGTTTTCCTTTGGTCCAACTGCTTCATCTTTGTTTTTCTTTTCTCCCACTGGTTCATCTTTGTTTTTCTTTTCTCCCACTGCTTCATCTTTGTTTTTCTTTTCTCCCACTGCTTAATCTTTATTTTCCTTTTCTCCCACAGCTTCATCTTTGTTTTCCTTTTCTCCCACTGCTTCATCTTATTTTTTCTTTTCTCCCACTGCTTCATCTTTATTTTTCTTTTCTCCCACTGCTTTATCTTTATTTTCCATTTTCTCCCACTGCTTCATCTTTATTTTTCTTTTCTCCCACTGCTTCATCTTTGTTTTTCTTTTCTCCCACTGCTTCATCTTTATTTTCCTTTTCTCCCACTGCTTCATCCTTGTTTTTCTTTTCCTGTTTTTACTGTCTACCTCTTCTTCTCTCAGTTTTGTTGCGGGTTAAGAAAGCCGTCGCCTTTCATACCAGTTGAGGATCCATTCTGGGTAATTTGTCTGTCGGGCTGTTGTATTTGTTTTCTTCAGTTCTAGGATGTCCAACCTCTGAGGTCTTGTCTTCTTGCTTTGGAAGGAGTTACTTTATAGCTCACTGCCTGAGGCGCCTTCACCAAAGAATACCAATGGTGCTGCTCAGGCAATTTTTAATGAGCCAAAGTGCACGACTTCTAGTGAACTGGCCTAGTCTTCCCACCTTCTGGCCTTGTACCACATCTTTCTGCAGTGGGAGGTAAGTAAATACATACTCTGTCTTGTATTCCTTTTCTTTTTTATGACAATTCTCCCTGAAAACTGTAGAGGCTAAATTCAGACAATTCATGATGGGGTGTGGGGAGTTAGATGACTTTTGTTTCATCAAAGAATAACTTCCTGTCTCCTCCCCCCACCTCACATGCGCACTCGGTCTCTCTCTTAATTTTGACTTTCTCAGTTGAAATTGATTTGAATTGTGTAGGGAAAAAAGTTTGTTTTGTTTTTTGTGCTGTACAGAGGCGGGGAGGACAGGAATTCATCTCAATTTTAGCTTGTTTTGCCATTGGCTACTTATATTCCTGCTTTTGGGAGTGCCATTACCGTTACTGGTCAGGATACCATCCATCGGGTTAAATAAACTCTGTCTTTGGTATGACACAAAACTGCATCCGATGGTGAGGCCCTAATTTCATAATTTTACAAGAGAGAGAGAAGACACTCTGGAATCCTTCATGTTTGTTTGAGATAAGGCGCCTCTTGTAAGTAAAGTAAGGGGGTCTGCAGTCAATTAATGTTGAATAGTGGGGGGGGGGGCAAAGGTTAGTTGACTGATACTCCTTGCATTAACCAGCAGGATAGATCTGCCTTTATCTGATCAGAGCAAAATTTGGTCACCAACGGAGCACATTTAAGTTGCACTAAAAAATGAAATTCAAGCTGAATGTATCAAGTCATCCGAACCTTAATCCTCATTCACTTATTTGTCTACTTACAACCTGACACATACAATGTCAAGACAACTTGTATTCTTGAACCAATTTCACTCCATCTGCTGTTCATTTCTATGTGTATGATCTGTTTTTCCTGCCTGTGGTCAGAATTCACCAAAATGTTAGGTTGGTCAACATGGATCACTGCACGCATTTTTTTGTTTCATTTTTTTTTTAACATAGTTCACCCCAAACAAGGCAAGTTGCCACTGTAGACGTAAGGGGCTACTGAGAATTTGGGTGAAAGTTTGGGGGGGTTCATCCTAAATTGGGAGCTGTGAAGCGAGATACTTGTTCACATTAGGTTTAAATTTCTGCATGTTGGGGGAGCAGGGAGGGAGTTTCAAAAGCCGACAGCACGAGGAAAGAAGCTATTGGAGTAGAAGGCTCTCTGACATCTACAGTGAATGGATGAGATTTAGCTGATTGTCGGGTTGGTCGAGTGTATTTACATCAAGGAGGCAACAGAGCAGCCAGTTCATCGGAGCACATTCCATTGAAGTACTTGTAAAACAAGCACAAGGATGCAACATTGCGGCGATGGGTCAGGGCTGGAGCTTGGTGGATAGTGAGGGACCTATTAGATTAGCGACTCTTTTTTGGACCTTGCCTAAGAGAGAGACAAGTGGATGGGGCAACAATACTCCATGCGTGGGCAGATGATGGCTTTGTAGAGATATAGGATACTATCAGGTGTGAGAAGTTTTCTAGCAGGGTAGAGGGAGCCCATTTTCTTTGCAGTAGCCTTGACAATATCTTCTATGTATTTGTTCCAATTCATGTTACCTGTTATATATATTGTTACAGAATTGCACCGTCGGCATATGATGCTGATTTTGATTTTTAACGTTAAAGGTCACTGCTTATCAAGGCCCAAAGACCACTTGAGGATAAGAATTAAAGAGTTTGACACGATGATAGAGGTTAAATAGTTTAACTAATGGATGGCGAGACAACATCGCGTTCACCGGCACAATGGTTGTAGCAGGACAGGAATTGATTATTTACAGGGACGGTTCAACAAGAACTTGTTTACATTGGACTTGAAGATGACCATATTGTAGTCGGCCACTGAATTTCATTATGACATTACAACAAGTACGTCCAACCAAGTGGTCTTTCTTATTTGTTTCACTGGGAGATTACTGACCAATTTTTTATTATATACATGTTCTACTCATCATTGTCTCATGGTCAATAGTGATATTAAATGGAGGCATTAAACGTATGACACCAACCAGAGATAAAAGGCAATAGCGACTACACAAAAAAGAGAAATGCATTTTGTAAAAGACAATTTGTAAAATTTGGATTATTCAGACTACTGTGCTCATCTTGAGTGTTATTTTCACAACGTTTCAGCCGCTGTAACCTCCGGCCTTTTAGAACTCGGTAATATTTCTGTTGAACTCGGGAATCAAGACAGAATTTTGAACGAAACCCTTTATTTAATCCACGAGGGTAGCATGCTCTCGTTTCGTGAGCCATGACGTCTTCAGTAATTCGCAATTCTTTGTATTGCCCGCACCAAGGATTCAACCTTCAGTGACTATCACTTAAAACTAAATTTTACTCACAGTGTCACGGGTCCTTGCAGACAATACTACTATGAATTTGGGGAGTCTTAAACCTATTCTTGTTTTTTAATGTGCAGTCTTACTGCTTATCACTATATACCACTACTTCCTCTGAGGAATCAGTGCTGAACAAAGGTCTCAACTTCAACACAACGATCAAGCAGATTCAATACGTAGACATGATAGCTCCACTAGAAGAGACAGCCTTGGATAAACCCAAGGCACAAGGAGATGAGCTAAGGTGGAAGGTGAGACAAGCATTCGAGAATTCAAAGCCTCTAAAACGTAACATCTCAAAGGAAGAAGTATTGGCTATCAAGTCACTACGCAGTGACGATGATGTAATACTACCAGCAGACAAAGGTAATGCTACAGTGTTAATGGATAGACTGGAATATTCCAAGAAATTGGCAGATCTAATAGGATCTAGTGGTTACTGTAAAGTAAAAAAGAATCCGACTTTGAAAACAGAGGAAGCCGTCACAAATCCTCAGTAAGAACAAGGATCTAATACCACCTGCAAAATGCAGACAGATAGTTCAGCATTAAAGCAAGCTACCACACCTATGCGGCCTTCCTAAGATTCACAAAGACGGTATTCCATTAAGGCCCATTGTCAGCGCCCGAGGTTCAGCATGCCATCCATTGAGCCAGTTCCTGGTAGGTATGATCAGCCCATTCACAGGCATATCTCCATTGTATGTCAAGAATTTAGCTCACTTTGTGGAAAAAATCAACAATGCTCTCATTCATTCAAACCAGATGGTGAGTCTAGATGTACTAAGTCTGTACACAAAAGTACTCACTGATGAGACTCTGACGGTTGTACGGGATAAGTTGACTTTAGATACCTCACTGAAGGAACGCACTTGTATCACAATTGATAATCTAATGATGGGATCTGATATATACCGGCAAGAAGAAGGTCTAGCTATGGGATCACCATTGTCCCCAGTACTGGGCAATGTATACATGGAATACTTTGAGGAAATTGCGTTAAGATTAACACCACTAAAGCCAACAATGTGGCTATGATATGTGGATAACATATTCATACTTTGGCTTCACCAGGAAGATGTTCTAACATTACTAGACCATGTGAACTCTCTCCGTCCATCTACACAGTTCACGATGGAAAAGGAACATAATAAATTATCCTTCCTAGATGTGCTGATAACTCACACTGATCAAGGGTTTAGGTCATCTGTATATCGAAAGCCAACTTTCACTGGACAGTATCTAAATTTCGACTCCCACCATCCATATAATGCAAAGAAAGGAATCGTCCACTGCCTATAACATCGAGCAAAAACAATATGTAGTAACAGCAATACATATCAAGAGGAGATGGACATCTTGAGAGCAACCCTTCACTGAAACAACTAACCAGAGAGCATGACATCAGCTCCAAGAAATCTAGACCAAACACCATGATGGTCTTTGCATACCGTATATGAAGGGTTTGTCTGAAAAAAATCCAAAGAATATGTAATCCATATGACATCAGGATAGTATTCAGGAGCGACTCAACTCCCCAAGTGTGAGAAAATATAGAAAGGTGAGACATGTTGCCCACTAAAAGTAAGGCTAGAAGAACACAGGAAAGTCGTAATATGTGGAGATATCAAAAAGTCGGGTATACCACATATAGAGGGAAAAGGGAAACCATCTACACTTATGGGACAAAGTAAAAATTATAGATAGAGAAGAACAATAGAGAGTAAAATGACTCAAAGAAGCAGCGCATATATTGGGAGACAATGACTTACTAAGCAAACCTAGTATAGAATTTAATACAATATGGGAACCATTAATTATAAACAATAGATAAAATTATAATTATATGTATATATATATATATATATATATTATATACACACACAGTGATATCTAGTGATATCTAGTGATAAGTAGTAAGACTGCACATTAAAAAAAAAGAATAGGTTTAAGACTCCCAAAATTCATAGTAGTATTGTCCACACGTGGTGTAGTGAGTAAAATTTAGTTCTAAGTGATAGTCATCTGAAAGGTTCAATCCACGGTGCGGGCGATACAAAGAATTGCGAATTACTGAAGACGTCATGGCTCACCCCTGTGGATTAAATAGAGGGTTTCGTTCGAAATTCTGTCCAAAATCCCGAGTTAAACAGAAATATTCCCGAGTTTGAAAAGATACACCTGAAGAAGGACGGAGGTTACAGCAGCCAAAACGTTGTGAGAATAACACTCAAGATGAGAACAGTAGTCCGAATAATCCAAATTATACAAATTATCAATCTTCATCTAAAAAATTCAGAAATATTAATCAAGACATAAATATGTCCCCAAACGATATTAACAGCAGAATTGGTCAATTTAAAAAGCAAATGAAAACCTGCATTGCATGATGTAAAGACTTACATATGGGCGTTCACATAACCAATGTCTCTTGATAACAGGTTGCTTGTTCTGTTGTATATTCTGTTGGTATACTTAAAGGTCTCAATGATATTTCCAGGGCCCTTCCTTAGTCTTTTCGTGTTTGCCTTTCTGATTGTGTCTTTTCTTTTGGGACACAATGTTTGGTCTTTTATAAAATGTAGAGACCAAATCACATTATAAAACTCCAAACGGTTTCTTACTAGAAACTCTTATATAATTAGATTAATCCCCAAAGATTATCCCTTATTGAAATGTATCGTGAAATGAGACATATTTCTGATCATCTTTTTGTCTGTATGTTTATAAAGTTCTCCTGTTCAGTTTGGGAAAAGGGAGTCAGGTGCCACTCACTTTTTGTGATACTTGTAAGCATTGGGTACAGAAGAAGGGTAGTAGAATTACAGGTAGGTTGAGAGATTATAACCAGTTTGTGTGTAAGAAGTATAAGACAATGGAAATGGATGAGAACTCAGGTGTGGAGAAAGTATATTTAGATGACAAGGTTATTGAGGTTGTTCAGAAGTTTTGTTACCTTGGTTATACCATTGGAGCACAGGGAGGTGCAGGTATTAATTTGATTGTTAGAGTAAGTTCAGGGAACATCTGCTATTACTAACCAACATAGCATTACCACTGTCAACCAAGAGAAGTCTCTACTAGGCATGTGTATGTAGTGTGATGATGTATGGAAATGAAACCTGGCCACTGAGGATTGACAACATGCGTTGTATGGAGAGAAATGATATGAGAATGATTCTATGGATGTGTAATGTAAGTCTTACAGACAGGCTTAGATCCGATGACCTCAGAGGAAGATTAAATCTGGACAGAATAGGGAGATGCATGCAGAACAGAAGACTTTGATGGTATGGCCACGTTGAAAGAATGGATGAGAGTTTCTGGGTTAGTAGATGTAGAACAATTGAGGTAGCAGGGTCAACCCACAGGGGGAAGGGGCAAGGAAAACGTAGAAGGAAGTGATAAGGATGAACTTGAGAAAAAGAGGGATAAATAAAGACCTGGTCAGATATAGGTTAGTTTGGAAATAAATTTCTAAAAGCCTTCCAACACATGCCAGCATGTAAAATAAACTTAAACTGAATATGTAGATGATGATGATGATTAATCTGAGTGCCTGGTTTGTACTTTTAGGCGTTTAAATATAGAAACGTACAAATTCCTACGAGTGACGACCTGCTTCCTCTGCAGATTTTCCTAAAGTGTTGCTCACCAATTGAGGGCCGACACATCTTGATTATCTTGACTCCCAAGAAACAATTCTAATAAATATTCTTGTTACATTTCAAAGAAACTGTTAGGATTGCCTTTATTTCCCTGTACTAATCTACGGGGAAACCCAGACCTCCTAAATACGCTATGAGAAAACACGAAATAAGGGAAAATACACCCAAGTACAATATACACATTTATTTACATATTGAGAAACATAAAAGGGCTACGACATAACATTACAAGTACATACAATATTTCGTTTACTCACCACTTGTGGTGGAGGCCTACTAGAACTGGTAGGGTGTACATCGTTTCGACCGCGTGGTATCCTGACCAGCGCGGCGAACTTCAACCTTACTCTTCTCTTTGTCCGTCGCTAGTCTCTTTTTCTCAGGGGACACTACCCACCGGTGACCCTAGCAACCGGTGTCATTCATCTTATTCCCCTACAAGACATTATGTCATCTGGGTAAATTTTCTGAATATGAAACTTGGATAAATTATATATAACTAGTGGGACCCTGCAAAAATTCCACAGTGATTTCTTGTTAATAATAATATTTCTTGTTAATAATAATATTTGTTTTGAAATAATAAATGTCTATCAGGGTCAATACTATTAAGAAAAAAATGTCTTTTTCTTCTTCTGTAAAAATAATTGTCATTATCAATTAAATATTCTTTAAACAAATAAATAAATCTTCTTTGTCTTCTTACTATAAAAATTCTTCAAATCAATAAAACGAATGCCACTTTTTGAAATGTAGTTATTTAAAATTGTATTCTTTTAGTTGACTGGACAACATAATTTGATTTTGGAACAATTCATTTTAAAATAGGTAAATTTGGAATGTTTTATCTTGGTGACACCAATCACCATCTTTGCTAATTGGACGATCTCATTTTTTTTAATGTGTGTGAAAGGTGATAACGTACATACGAACATGAAGTATTATATAGATTGTAGAGATTTCACACATTTGAGAAAATTACTATTATTTTTTACATAATCTAATAAGGGCTGAATTCCATAGAATTCAAGAAAGAAATCACCCATAACTTCAGTCATGTGTATTTTCATACAGGTTTCACTATAGCAATTTTTGCTTGCTGTATTGAAGGGTAAATTCTCTGTGTTCACTGAGAATTTATTTAAAAATTACTTTCTTCGTTATCTTTGTGTCAGGGTTCTATCAAGAAATTATTTAAATAATTCTGACATAGAACACTGGACAATAATTTAATGATAAAAAAGAAACTAAATTAAGTAAGAAATATGTGATTAATTGCCAGAAATTTCAAGCAAACTTGTCTATGGATGAAGTAAATCTTAATGTGACTCTCTCTCTCTCTCTCTCTCTCTCTCTCTCACCCCCCCTCTCTCTCTCTCCCTCCCTCCCTCTCTCCCCCCCTCTCTCCTATAATATTTTGTAAGAAAAGGATTGTTAAAGAAGAAAGGAAAAGCACAATTTATATAAATATATTGATTTTATATTCAGTTGAGTGTATTCTGCCAGAAGTTACAACTGTGAATTTGCCCTTTAGTTGAAAAGAATTAAATAAAGTTGGTAATTGTCGGCTGCCAATAGTTCTTTCTTGGAAGCTGTATATCTTCCAGTTATCATAGCCATCTCCTGGAATATTTTAACTCCTGACCGGAAACCTTGCATTCTGGTCTTTCTTATTGGTCACCATTCGACCACCCAAGGACTGGCTACTTGAGATATCTGCTAGAGATAATATTCAGCCAGTGTCAACTGAAGGGGGCCTATCTGGAGACAATCATCTACCGTTATGTGTTTGGACAGCCATTAAATTTGTCAGTCTCTGAATGAGCCATAACCTCAAACATTGTCATTTGAAATGGACAAAGGGAATGCCGGATAGCCCAAAATACACAATCAGAAATATTTTCAAATTCCCCTGTGCACCCCTCTCCCTTTTCAGGAGAATATGCTCTGTTTTGCTTGTATTCACGAAAAGCCTAATGCAATTTGACATTTCTTCAAGACAGTGTAGTAAGAGCAATAAAAATATATAGGGAATAATAAGAGACATCTAAAGTTTAACGTAAGACTCAAATCAAGCACAATATTTTTCTGTCCATAAGTATTAATGACAGATTTGTTTATTGCTTGTAATGTTAATTTATCGACTTCTTTAAGTTTATTTGAATTACTAGTGAAATATAATAAGAATTTTAAACCTGTAGAGTTATCTCTTTTCTTAAACCGCTAGCATCAGCTTTCAGAGAAGATTGCCAGCCTAGTAGTTTTTCTGGATCCAAAAAATTACCGGGGGGGGGGGGACAAACAGGTATGTGCTTTATTACCGAATCTCTAGATAGAAATGGCACATGGGACGATACCCTTAACTGGTCAACCAGAACTTGTAGTGACTCCGGCCATCCCTGTCATCTTTATAAGTGGCTATGCGCATTGGCGCTATTTACGATTATAAGTCGATTTATAAATACTTATTTTGTATTAAATAATAATCAAGAAGCCAGAAACATATTTCAGCAAGGTGAGAATTGAAACCCGATCACAAGATTCATAAATGAGTAGGCACGAATTACTCTTTGTCAGAGCGCAATGTCTGACTAGTTTATTGATGAATCTGGATAGCAAATAGAAATATGAGATTACAAATGAGAAACATTAGGTAATATTCTAATACATAACACTCTACTAAACTACAATCCTATACGCCCCCTAAGTTATTGGCACGATTATTGACTGGAAAGGACTGAAAATCTGATATACTAGTTTACTCATGAGTGGTTGCTCCAGTAAGAAGATGGAAACCATAAGACTTCAACTTCACACACCTAAAGTTTAAAAGCTAAGGAGAGTGGCAAACGCTCAGCTGGCCGCCGCCTTCTCCTCAAGGGCAATTAGCCTGTCACATCTGCGGCAGCCACTAGTTCATACAGGAGGCAGGAAAAAAGCTGCCTACAAAGCAAGAGCCTACGCGTCACCACTGGAGGTGATTTACCCTGTGGCTATTGTGGTCAATCCCACCTTAAACCATCCTATAGAAAAGAGACAATGAAAAGTTGTCCTGCATACAACCACACATGAGCCAGCTGTGGTATATTACACCATTTTGAAAAAGTGTGCCGACATGATCAACCGAAGCGCAGTTCCCCTGCTAACAACAATGCTACTGCTGTTTATGATGCGACCGCTGTATTTGAAACTCTATGCTCCATAGACTCCCCCCCCCCCCCATTGTCCCGGACATGATCTCTGAGGCACGCTCCCTCATCCTAGAACACTACATATACAGTGACCTGTGCAAAGTATGGAAGTGCCGCGCCTCCGACCTACAGGCCTTTATAAATGTGAACATTCAGATCATACCCTCCAACATGGCTAACATCGGCATCAACCCCCACTTCCACAGACCGACTGCCATCGTAATGAATCCCGCCATGGCAGATACAGGATGTCAATCATGACTAAGTGGTGTCTCAGTATTAAATAAAATGAGCCTAAAAGCTGACCATCTCATCCCATGCACTATGAAAATATCAGCAGCCAACGAACACTCCATTAAAATCCTAGGTGCCCTTCCCTTGCGCATATTTGATGTATCAGAGAACGGAATCAAATGCAGTATATGCCAACTTGTATACTTCACCTCATCCATAGAGTGCTTATACCTCCTTAAGCATGCCTGTACCGCTTTGAGTATGATTCCTCCCAGCTTCCCATCCAGCGGCACTACATCACAACTATCCACCTGTGAGTCAAGGCCAAAAACGCGCTTGTAACTGCCAGACCGTGAGCCACCTCCTCCCCTTCCTGCCACAATCCCATTCCCACCAACTAAAGAGAACAGGGGAAAAACTAGAAAAACTAGAAACTAGATTATTATGCATTCAGCACATTTAACTTCTGTCAACACCAACCACTACGTATGATGTCAGGCCTACCCATGCGCCTCATGATTGACCCTAACGCTACACCTGTTGCCTACCACACCCCGATCCCAGTACCTATCCACTGGCAGGAGGAAGTTAAAGCAGGCCTAGACCAGGATGTCCGTCTGAGCGTCATAGAACCAGTTCCGTTTGGTGCACCCGTTATCTGGTGTCACCGGATAGTTGTGTGAGCTAAGAAATGCGGCAAGCCTCAACGCACTGTGGACCTTCAACCTCTCAATCGCTATGCTACTCGAGACACGCACCACACCCAATCCCCATTCCACCAGGTTCGCTTTATCCCTCCTCATACAAGGAAGACTGTATTCAATGCCTGGAATGGATACTACAGCATCTCCCTGCATGAGGCTTATCATCACTAAACAACGTGGGGTAGATACAGATACTGTGTGGCGCCTCAGGGTTATGTAGCCTCAGATGATGCATATACACAAAGGTTTGATGAAATAGTGATGGCTATATCACACAAAACAAAGATAATCGATGGACTCCAATAATGACCTTCAAGGAAACTTTTTTCAAGCAGCTAAATGGCATCCGGAATTTGGACTCGGTAAGGTTGAGACATATTTTGCCAGTTTCCAAGTCAGAGACACAACTGTCGGACCATGCAAATCCTTCTTGGACACAATCAGAAACTTCCCTACCTCCAAGAACACAATGGACATACACAGCTTCTTTGGACTCATAAACCAGGTTTCGCATCAACCAACAAGATGAAGCCATTCACAGAATCCTTAAAACCAAGTGTCACTTTTGAGTGGACTCACGATCTGCAGCCTTTGAGGAAGCAAAAGCCCTGATTATCAATGAAATTAAGCATGGTGTGGAGATCTTCGACAAAGGTAGACCTACCTGCCTAGCAGCTGACTGGAACAAAGATGGCATAGGGTTCTGGCTATTCCAGAAGCATTGCACCTGCCCTACATGCCACAAGCCGTTCTGCTGCAAGGATGGAAAATAGTTCTGGTGGTTAGCAGATTCATGTCCTCGGCTGAATCCCGCTACGCTCCCATTAAGGCCAAAGCCCTAGTAGTAGTAGAAGCACTAGACAAAGTGAGGCATTTTGTCATAGGTTGCTCTGACCTCATCCTCGCTATAGATCACAAACCTCTTCTTAAGGTATTTGGCGACATACACCTAGATAATGTACCTAACCTAGGCCTCTGAAACCTCAAAGAGAAAACCCTATGCTATTGGTTCCTGATTGTCCACATCCCAGGCCCCGCCACTGTGCTAGTGAAGCCCTGTCCCACCACTCTGTCAGTTCAGCTGACCAGTTACAGCTACCTGACGACGCTGCTGCAGGTCTGTAGACCACATCATTGCCTCAGCCCATTCTCAATTCCATCCGCCATGTTAACCCTCTCGCCCATGAAGTTTGCTTCTACGACCTTAGCGACAGCACCAGCATAGAGTCAATCTCATGGGATGACATCCACACTGCCACTGACAAAGCCATAGTGCAACTATTTGATAGTGTAGAAGACGGCTTTTCAGCTGCAAAAACTGACCTCCCAGAAGATGTCCGTCCATTCTACCAATACCGTAATAATCTGAGCAGTTTTGATGGTGTGGTGTTGTATCATGATCGCATAGTAATCCCCAAATCTCTTAAGCCTAGAGTACTAGAGTCTTTGCACTCGGCTCATCAAGGTGTCTCCCAGATGTGTTCCAAAGCAGAGTCCTCGTTCTTTTGGCATGGTATAAACCCTGCAATTTCAAATATGTTCTGATTGCAACCGCATGGCACCCTCTCAACGATCCATGCCACTAACCCCGCCCATCCAGCCTGCCTAACCATAGTTGCAGATTATTTCACATACCGAGGCTACTACTACCTTATCATTGTCGACCGCTACAAGCAACTGATCCATCGTGGAAGAAACAGCTAATGGGTTAAAGGATCTCATCCAAGATTTACGCAGAACCTTCGTAACTTATGGTATATCAGAAGAACTTTCATCAGACAATAGCCCAGAATTTGCAGCCTCTGCAACTGAATACTTCCTTAAAGCGTAGTGGGTAAATCATAAAAACTCATCAGTGGCTTTTTACTACAGTAACTGCAGGGCAGAAATCAGGGTGAAAATTGTCAAGCGCTGCCAAACTGGTAAATAACATGAATACATCGGGATCTCTAAACACTGGCTCATTCCAGAGAGCCATGGTGCAGTACAGAAACACACCGGACCAGGACACTGGCCTGTCCCCAGCAATGTGTCTGTTCGGACGAGCTTCATACCAATACGTCTTGGCAAATACACACCCCACCCCACTTAGCAGCAAACCCTCCAAGTTAAAGAGGAGGTCCTCTGTAACCGCCACCTGCGCGACACTGAAAGACTCTCTGGACACATTGTCAATCTACTCCCTCTCAAAGTTGGAGACTATGTAAGAATCCAAAACCAGGTGGGACCTAACCCAAATAAATGGAATAAGACTGGGATCATCATAAAAGTTCGGCAGTTCCATCAATATGTTATACATGTTGATGGCTCAGGACGTGTCACTCTCAGAAACAGACGTTTCCTACGACGCTATACCTCTGTTGTAGAGAGAGGCCCTATAACCTCACTATCAGGCCCTCTCCCCAATCACCTTCTTCTATTCTAATACATAATACTATAATTTATACCATGTTTACACTAATATCACATGAACCTTCGCATGCTTAATATTAAATTTAGGAGAAACTTAAAAACTGCTGCTCGGCACTATTTCAAAACACCTTATTATTGTATAAAAATCATTATATTTGTAGTATCAAAGATAATTGATGCTCGTCTCACCCCTTTAATTAATAATGGAATGTTCTACATTCGTGTATATTAAGAGTGAATGTTAAAACACTATTTGTCTCAGTAAGCAACAAATGGTTAAATAAAGCTTATCCTTAGGTTATATTCGGCGTCCATTTTTATTACAATTTATTTAACCATTCGTTATGGAACGTTACTTGAAACCCGATCGTCTAGACCTTGATACGGCCGACTCGGAATCTACTGACAAATGGCGGCATTGGAGAAAAATGTTCGAAGGATTCCTTACAGCTCTACAGTTATCTTCAAACATGGCTTTAACAGGTACTGAGAAATATACCCTTCTTTTACATCATGTCTCTACTGCTATTTATAGAAATGTATCTGAATGTGAGAATTATGAAACTGCGGTGGACATTTTAGAAGCCATGTTTGTCAAGAAAAAAAATACTATTTTTGCTAGACATTTACTTGCTACCCGGCGTCAACAACCAGA
Source organism: Sepiola atlantica (assembly GCA_963556195.1). Classification (NCBI taxonomy): domain Eukaryota; kingdom Metazoa; phylum Mollusca; class Cephalopoda; order Sepiida; family Sepiolidae; genus Sepiola; species Sepiola atlantica. The sequence goes on along the minus strand of OY744546.1, from coordinate 33,977,178 downwards.
AGAAAGCCTTGAACAATACCTTCAGATTCTAAAGATGTTAAGTCGCGAGTGTGAATTTACAGCTTTAACTGCGAACCAAGCGAGAGATGTTTTTATCAGGGACGCATTTATTAATGGAATACAGTCCAACCAAATAAGACAAAGACTACTAGAGAATAAAGACCTAGACTTGCCAACAGCTTATGAACAAGCTCTAACGTTGGACATGGCACAGAAGCAGTCTGTCTTCTATTTACAACCCGATATTTTGGGAGCTGCTATCGTAGCATGTTCAAAATTCTTCCATTGTTCAAGATGCTCCCACCCCTCTTTCTAACGATCACGAACAACTTATCACTGCTGCCTCAGCTGGATCCACATGCTACTTTTGTGGCCTTCGTATACATGCTCGTTCGTCCTGCCCGGCTCGAGATGTTAGATGCCACAAGTGCGATAAGCAGGGACATTTTTCGAAAGTTTGCCGGTCAGCTTCTCAAAAAAAACGTTCGGCTACTCTTGCTACTGTAGCACCAATTACAATATCAGCTGCATTCCCCGGCTGCCTCTCAAAAACAATCGTGAGGGTAAAAATCAATGGATTGACTATTCATGCGCTTATTGATACAGGCAGTTCCGAAAGTTTTATTAATGCCAGTATTATAAAAGCGAATAAATGGGAAATATTTCCTTGTTCCAACCAAATATCAATGGCAAATTCATCTTTATCGTCCCATGTAATTGGATATTGCATGGTTAACCTGAAACTAAAAGGAAACTCCTATCAAGGGATCAAATTATCAGTAATGAAAAACCTCTGCTGCGAAGTGATTTTGGGTCACAATTTTCTAAAACAACATTCATGTGTTGAAATCCCTTTGGTGGCCCCAAGCCGGTCCTAAGCGTATGTGGACTAGCAGCTGTCAAAGTGCGGCACCCGTCACTTTTTACAAACTTAACTCCTGACTGCAAACCAGTAGCAGTAAAATTGTGGAAATTTCTAGACGTTTTTCTAAGTAAGTCAACGGTTACTTCCCTTTGTTGAAGGGTAGGGGGGCTTACGTGCAGGTCGAAGGTCATATGGATATTGCGTAGGTGTTAAGCGGTGAAGGCCATGTGTCACGTGATTTCTATTTTTGGCAATGATGCAATTTGTCGTGTCTGGATATATCGGCGCGAAATTTAATCAGAACAGACTCGCACGCTGGAATGACAAGACGTGTTAAAACAGTTTCTCCGTCCACGAGGGGACGTTAAATTCAAGAACAGAGTTGGTCGTTGAAGTCGACACATGTTAAAACTGTTTCTCCGTCCACGTGGGGACGTTAAATTTGCAAGAATTTCTACTGGAAGAAACTTAAGAGATATGAAGTTGAACGAGATGGCTCCGGGAACGAAATTGCCTATGTTGAAGAGCTTAGCTCCCGAGAAGTGAAATACTTTGCTGTCGAGAAGATTCTAATCAGAGATTAAGAATCATAGAGATTGATCGTCTTTGCACACAGATCGATTTGAGATGATATTCAACTGTGCCTGTTGAATCAGTCACATACGCGCGTGTTCACCATTCAAGACGAACGATGGAAAATAGTGAGTATTGTGTTTATTTGAAATGTGTACTGTTCTTGTGCCATACATACTGCATCGAATTTGCTAAAAGAAAATATTGAGGAAAAAAGAAGAAGAAAAAGAACTTTCGGACAGACGTTTGATAAAATAAAAAAGAGTTAATTTTATCGTGGAAATTATGTTGGACTTCGACACGGTTTGTTAATTTTATTTCTTTTGATTGTAACTTTGGTGTAAAGAAAAAAAAGAGACTTTTGATTGATTTGTGAGAATACGGACTTTATAGTAAGTTCATGTTTTAAAAGGATTTATTCCTTAACTTTGATTGTGTCAATTTTTGTTGTATCTAACCTTTATGTTCAGAGATACTGATGTTGTATTTTTTTGATTCTTATTTTTTTTGCATGTTACCCAGGAATAATTTATTTATTCCAGCTTTGGAAAAAAAAGGCAGTCCAGGCTATCTTTTTTTGTAAATAAAACTATATTTTAACTTTTACGAACATCTTGCATTGTCCCTTTCCTTATCTCTTGTTATAATTCTTTTATGATAATTTTCCTAGATAACATGCCCATCGTTTAGAGCGGTTTTTCGTTAACGACACGAAAATTCCGACATTCTGCTTTTTTTTTGTATTATTAAGAGCGAATTCTGCTTTTTTTATTATTAAAAGCCATTCTGCTTTTTTTTATGTTCCATTTTTGTTTTGGGTGGACTAACTTCAAAACGATATTCTGGAATAATATCTATTTCTTTCTATTAAAAGCATTCTGCTTTTCTATCCTAGATTCGTTTGGGTGAACGTATTCAGATGATGTGCTGGGAATAATCTAATTAATTTTCTTTCTATTAAAAGTATTTTACTTCTTGTTTCATATTTCGCGTGTTGGAAAAAATACTCGAAAATGTGCTACTAATTTGGAGGGGGTTTCTTCTATTGCTATTTTTTGGTACTAAGTCAATGAAGGAACTTACTTCAAGTTATAATCTCCTTTCTCCCTTTGGCGCCAAGTTGCGTGTGACAGACGTGTTGCCCGGAATTCGGCAGCCCATCTTTACAATTAAAACGTAATCAAATGCGAGATGTTCAGGTTTTAATACTGTTTTAAGCTGACTGCTTTTTTTCCTTTTCTTTTATGTATTTAATGTGAAAATTGCATTTTTTAAGAAAGTGATCGCCATTGTTGTCCGCCACGTGGAGTCATTTTTGTGAATTTCCCGCGTATTCTAAGTCGCCATTTTTGTGAACTGTTGAATGTTGGATATTGATGATTTTTGTGTAATTATTTTTCCCTTGAGAATTTTGCTTTGACTGATAAGTGGAATTGTTAGAATTACATTTGAACGACTTTGGTTAACTATGGTACAGCCTTTTTCCATTTTTTTGTAGGAATCTTACTTAGATAATTTTACGTTGTCATTTTCCCGCCATTGAGAAGACGTTTGGCGCCTATTTTAGGTTAGCCCACACCTGATCGCCATATTGTATTTTGTTCATAATGGCGTCTACCCCCACTGTTAATCTCCTTGTAGAAAGGCGAGATATTGTAAAAATTAAAGTCGATACTATTATTGATGTTCTTGGGGGTGGCGAGGGGGAGAACCGGGAATTTGTTTCTTCCCAGAAGGTTAGGGTTAAGGAACTCTTTACGTCCATTGATTCGCTCAATGAGCAGATCACAAGTGCCTATATTGAGAGTGAGTCTCGCGAAGAGATGTCTGAGAACTGTCGGAGCGAAACGTTATATCGTATCCAGGTGGATCGACGTTTCAGCGAATTGGAGAGCATGTGGAAGGATGAGGGCTCCCCACATAATGGAGAAGGGGAGAAGCCTAAAGCGTCCCTTTGTAGTGTGACACCAAAACTTGTCTGTCCTGTTTTCGACCCCATGAGTTTGGAACGCGACAGATTGGCGTATCTCAACTTCTCGAAGAAGTTCGAAAATTGCGTGTCAAATATACCCAGTGAGTCCACGAGGTTGATTATTCTGAAAAATCACCTCAGGGGATATGCCCACCGAATAGTGGGACATCTTTCCATCTCGGATGCCAACTTTGAGGCAGCGATGGAGATCCTAGATAGAGAATTTTTAGATAAAAAGTTTATTGTAAACTCCATTTTTAAAGATCTCCATAGTGCTAAACCTCTTGGGGATTCAGATACTAACTCGGTGAAGAGCTTTCTAACTAAGGTGAAAGCTCAAATATACGAGCTGAAAAACTCCTTTGGTATGGATTTTCTAGAGGAGGAGGCCCCCGGCAATCTGTTGCTAAGTAGCATTATTTTTGAAAAACTTCCTATTTCTGTGAGACGGGAGCTGATTCATACCGTCAATGGTAATTACCCATCTCTGGGAGATATCTTTGATAATTATTCTGAGGTGTTGCGCACGTTGGACATCGTCAAACCCAGGATGGTTAAAACGATAAAGCCCGTCGCCAAACCGCGTTCGTCTGGTTCCTTTAGATTCAGGCCCGCTAGTGCTGTTAAGAAGCCCTCCACTTTGGAGAACTTTTTTGTAAAAACTAAACCCAGTCGACATAAGTGCTTCCTTTGCAGTAGTGACTGCCATATTGCTTACTATTGTGGGAAGTATCCCTCTCTAAGGGATCGGTTACAACGATGCCAATTGGCTAAGTTGTGTACCCGTTGTACTAGCCCGTTCCATAACGCCGAGGCGTGCCCTGGTAAAAGTGGTTGTCTCCGCCCCTGTTGGAAATGTAAAAGTTGCGAACATGCAGGTGCGTTATGCCCTGACTTTGACAAGTCTCGGCTGGATACTAACCCCTGTCTTCAGGTGGGAGAAGTGAATCTTCTCCTGCCTATAATTAAAATTGACGTGGTCAATAATGGAGTTGTAAAATCTTTCAATTGTCTGCTGGATTCAGGAAGCCAGCGCTCCTATTTGTCTGATGTAGTTCTGGACCTATTGAATTGCCGTTCTATGCCTGTAAGGAGAAGGGACTTCTTTATTAAGACTTTTCTCGGAACGGCCAGAAGGAGCCTAAATGAACTCGAGTTGCGGGTCAAAGTGCCGAACTCTGAGTGTGTTATACCCTTTTTGGTGGACGAAGGCTTGGACCTTCAGTTTCACGTCAGGGGTCTGTCTACTGCTATTGAGAGTATTATTGCGTGTGGGAGGAAATTGGCTGCTGACTTTTCAAATGTTGAAAATGATTGTATTACTGTACATGGTTTGGTAGGTGTTGACCTACTGATGTATTTGGGACCCATGAAGTTGTCTCCCTTCATGAATGGGTCTGTTTTTGAGTTTCCTCAAGGAATTGTGCCTTTTGGAGATATGTCCAATTTTGTGAGTCCTGTTATGAAGAAAACGGATGCCTCCGTTGTTGGCGCGAATTACAGCCAAGTTGTGTCCGAACACTCACGGTGTCTTATGACACATGTTTATTTTGTGCTTGAGCCGAAGTCTCAATATTTCGACCCTTTCGATAGTTTTGTTGATTCTTCTGTGGAAAGAGCCGTGGACAAGCTCTTTAGTTTGGAAACACTAGGAGTTACTGAGAACTCTGTAAGTGATTATGACAAGAATAAAATTGATGCCTTTCGCAGTTCGATCTCGTACCGAGACAGTTGCTACTATGTTAGTTTGCCATGGGACGAGGGAAAGTTGCCTTCTGTTCCTTCCAACCATCAAGTGTCGTTGAATGTGCTTGATAGGGTTGTCACTCGTTTGACGAGGCAGGGTCTATATGAGGACTACTGCCAGGTTTTCTTAGAGCAGGAGAGGGAGGATATTATTGAGAGAGTGGAAGTGAATCCAGAGGATTTCACTCATTATACTTGGATTCCTCACCGTCCGGTTATTAAGGCTAATGGTCAGAGTAACACAAAGATAAGGCCGGTGTTCAACTGTTCGTTGCGAACAGGTGGACATCCCTCTCTAAATGATTGTGTCTATCCGGGAATTAACCTTTTCACGGATATGCTAGAGTTATTGTTGAAGTTTCGTATGGACCGTTATGTCCTGTTGGCTGACGTCCGTAAGGCCTTTCTCATGATTCGGTTGGAAACCGAAAGAGATAAGAATCGGTTTTGCTTTTTTGTGAAATTGAATGATAATCTGGTATGTTATCGTTACAAAACCTTGATTTTTGGGTTTGTGGCCAGCCCATTTATTCTCAACTTCGTCATTAGACATCATGTTGAAAAATACCCTCATAGTTTATGTAGGGATATGCTTATGGAAAATTTTTATGTGGATAATCTTATAAAAACTCACAATTCACAGAAAACTTTGTTGGACCTATACCTGAATGCAATGAGTATCATGCAGGATGGTAATTTTTCATTAAGGTCCTGTAATTCCAATAGTGATGTTTTGACCACTCGAATGAAAGCTGACAAAAGTTTTGTCACCCATGATTCTCCTATGGAGAGGGTGTTGGGTTATGAGTATGATCCTGTGCAGGATAATCTGCATGTGGCGGTCGGTTCCTTGGATGTGCCGGCTGATACAAAAAGGGGCATCCTATCGCAGAACTCTTCCATATTCGACCCTTTGGGGCTTGTTTTGCCTGTGACTATCAAGGGAAGGGTAATACTCAGTGAGATATGGAAAACTCAGGTGTCATGGGATCAGAAGATACCGGAGAGTTTGCAGCTCACTTGGAACAAGTTGTTTCCTGAGTTGATGAATCTGCATAGTGTGAGGATCCCCAGATGTGCTGTTGATTCCTCTGCGCCTGCCACGTTAATAATCTTTTGTGATGCTTTACAACAAGCCTTTGGCTTTGCGGCTTACATTTTCCAGTATGGGGCTGCTAAATTAATATTTTCCAAGGCCAAGTGGCCAAAATTTATTTGATTAAGTTGGAGCAATCCTTGCTTCTTCCCAGGGAAAAGTCCTTTTTGTTGAACCCCTCCAACCGTGAGATTCCTCCGTTGGTGGCGAAGTTGGATCTTTACCTGGATGATAAAAGTTTGATAAGGTCTGGGGGAAGGATTGGTAAAGCCAGCCTTTACCTCCGGAAATTTTACATCCGATTTTGTTACCTCGAGGCAGTCATATAACTGATTTGATTGTTATGGACTGTCATCTCAAATGTAAGCATTTGGGTATTGCAGCTACCCTCAGCAAACTCCGTTTGTCAGGTTTCTGGATACATAAATCCAGGCAGGCAGTGAAGTCGGTTATCTCTGCCTGTGCTCTGTGTAAAAGATACAATGCCGTATCTTTCAAATACCCCAAGGTAACCAATTTACCTAAGCACAGAGTTAATTTTGTGAAGCCCTTCAACCATACCGGGATAGACTTTACTGGTCACTTGTGGGTTGAAGATGAAAGGGGACCGCAAAGAATGTATATATTACTTTTTACGTGCTTCAATGTGAGGGCGGTTCATTTGGAGTTAGTAGGTGACATGTCTACCCACTCAGTGATATTATCATTGGTGAGATTTTTTAACATTTATGGGGTGCCTTCCCATATATACTCAGACAATGCTAAATCATTCGTTGCTGGATGCGGTTTGATTAAGCAAGTGCTGGTGTCTGACGAGTTCGAAGAGAAGTTTAGTACCTTTGACATCAAGCACCAGACGATACCTTTATATTCTGCTTGGTTCGGCAGTGTTTGGGAGCGTCTTGTTAAGACGGTGAAGGTTTGTCTTTATAAGTTAGTGAGTCGGCAGAAGTTGGGTTATTTTGAACTTCTTTCTGTGTTGTCTGATATACAGAATGCTATTAACTCACGTCCTCTAACTTATAGATGTTCTGGAGATGATGGTTTGGATATTATATCTCCAAACGCGTTTATTCGCCCGTATTGTAACAGTACTGTTTTTATAAATTCTGAAGAATGTTTTCTTGAGAATTCTCCTCCTTCTAGGAGTGACCTTTTGGAGAAGTTGAAACAAAGGGATCTTCTCTTAAAGAAATTTAAGGTTTTATGGTACGAAGAATACCTGCTCGGCTTGAGAGAACTGAGTGGTGATCTGTACCAATCTGATTTTGGTGATGTCATCGCGATAGGCGATGTGGTTCTTGTTAAGAACCCAGCCAAAGCTCGCCCATATTGGTCCTTGGGTAGAGTGATAGGTTTGACTCCAGGTGATGATTCTCATATTAGATCTGCCCTGATTAAGAAGGCAGATGGTTCCTCTCAGGAACATTCTTTGAGACACCTTTTTCCGATGGAGTTGTCGGTTACTCATTCCCATCAGGCCTCGGAGGTTCCTGATGTGGTCCAGCCGGATGTTGCTGGAGGAGATCATTCCTCGACTTCCAATACTAGACCCATTCGAATTCGCAAGAAGGGAGTGAACAGGATAATGATTATTTGTGGTATTAATGTGTACATGAGACTTGTATAAACATTGTACATTTTTTTTCTTTGTCGGGAGAGTGTGGAAATTTCTAGACGTTTTTCTAAGTAAGTCAACGGTTACTTCCCTTTGTTGAAGGGTAGGGGGGCTTACGTGCAGGTCGAAGGTCATATGGATATTGCGTAGGTGTTAAGCGGTGAAGGCCATGTGTCACGTGATTTCTATTTTTGGCAATGATGCAATTTGTCGTGTCTGGATATATCGGCGCGAAATTTAATCAGAACAGACTCGCACGCTGGAATGACAAGACGTGTTAAAACAGTTTCTCCGTCCACGAGGGGACGTTAAATTCAAGAACAGAGTTGGTCGTTGAAGTCGACACATGTTAAAACTGTTTCTCCGTCCACGTGGGGACGTTAAATTTGCAAGAATTTCTACTGGAAGAAACTTAAGAGATATGAAGTTGAACGAGATGGCTCCGGGAACGAAATTGCCTATGTTGAAGAGCTTAGCTCCCGAGAAGTGAAATACTTTGCTGTCGAGAAGATTCTAATCAGAGATTAAGAATCATAGAGATTGATCGTCTTTGCACACAGATCGATTTGAGATGATATTCAACTGTGCCTGTTGAATCAGTCACATACGCGCGTGTTCACCATTCAAGACGAACGATGGAAAATAGTGAGTATTGTGTTTATTTGAAATGTGTACTGTTCTTGTGCCATACATACTGCATCGAATTTGCTAAAAGAAAATATTGAGGAAAAAAGAAGAAGAAAAAGAACTTTCGGACAGACGTTTGATAAAATAAAAAAGAGTTAATTTTATCGTGGAAATTATGTTGGACTTCGACACGGTTTGTTAATTTTATTTCTTTTGATTGTAACTTTGGTGTAAAGAAAAAAAAGAGACTTTTGATTGATTTGTGAGAATACGGACTTTATAGTAAGTTCATGTTTTAAAAGGATTTATTCCTTAACTTTGATTGTGTCAATTTTTGTTGTATCTAACCTTTATGTTCAGAGATACTGATGTTGTATTTTTTTGATTCTTATTTTTTTTGCATGTTACCCAGGAATAATTTATTTATTCCAGCTTTGGAAAAAAAAGGCAGTCCAGGCTATCTTTTTTTGTAAATAAAACTATATTTTAACTTTTACGAACATCTTGCATTGTCCCTTTCCTTATCTCTTGTTATAATTCTTTTATGATAATTTTCCTAGATAACATGCCCATCGTTTAGAGCGGTTTTTCGTTAACGACACGAAAATTCCGACAAAATCAAGACGCTATTCAGAAACGGACAAACAGTTCATAGCAGCAGAAGTAACAAAACTACTTAAGGTAGGAATTATAGAGCCAAGTGAATCTCCATGGAGAGCCCAGGTCCTCGTAACAGCCATTGAAAATCACAAGAAAAGGATGGTCATTGACTATTCCCAGACCATCAACAGATACACATTACTCGATGCCTATCCACTGCCTCGTATTGACGAAATGATTTCTAATATTGCAAAATATCACATTTTCAGTACTTTGGATCTCAGAAGTGCCTACCATCAGGTACCTATCAAGCCAGAGGATAAGCCCTACACGGCATTCGAGGCCTGCGGTCGCCTATATCAGTTTTGTCGAATTCCTTTTGGGATAACAAATGGTGTGGCTAGCTTTCAGAGGGTAATAGATGAAATAATCTCCAATGAAAAATTGAAGGGTACTGTTGCATATATAGACAATGTCACAGTATGCGGACATAACTAAGCTGAACATGACCACAACCATAAACGATTCATGGCTGCCGTCAAGAAATATAATCTGACTTTGAACAGTGAAAAATGTTCCTACAACTTGAAAAGCATCAAACTATTGGGATACATTGTCAAAAATGGCACCATGACGCCGGATCCCGAGCGACTGAAACCCCTAATGGATTTACCAATCCCTGGAAACATGCCCTCTTTACGACGAGCCCTCGGTATGTTCGCCCACTACTCCCAATGGGTTGCGTCTTTTTCAGAAAAAATACACCCATTGACGCAAGTATCTACTTTTCCTTTGTCCTGTTCCGCCATCAGAGCATTTCAAAACATGAAAAGGAACATTGCTCAGTCTGCCATTTCTGCTGTGGATCCTTTTATCCCTCTATTAGTTGAGACGGATGCCTCCGACTGTGCGATAGCTGCCTCATTGAGACAAACCGGTCGTCCTGTAGCTTTTTTTTCAAGAACACTTTCACGATCCGAACGACAACACTCGGCAATAGAAAAAGAAGCGTACGCCATAGTTGAGGCATTACGAAAATGGAGGCATTACTTAATCGGCCGACATTTTGAATTAATCAAAAGTCGGTCTTGTTTATGTTTAACCCAAAAACAATGAGTAAAATAAAAAACGAGAAAATAGCGAGATGGAGAATGGAGCTTTCTTGCTACTGATTTGACGTCACTTACCGCCCTGGTAAGGAGAATGCCGCGGTCGACGCGCTTTCAAGGGTATGTGGCCTGGTAACTGGCTCAGATGATCTTCAGTATATACACAGGGAATTGTGTCACCCAGGTATCACAAGAATGATTCATGTAGTCAGGAGCAGAAACTTGCCATATTCTGTTGAAGACGTAAAAAGAATTACAAACTCTTGTCGGATATGCGCAGAAAATAAGCCCAGATTCTACAAACCTCCTCCAGCAACACTCATTAAGGCCACACAGCCTTTTGAAAGACTTAACCTGGATTTTAAGGGTCCTTTACCCTCTAAAAGTAAATACATGCTCACAATAATAGACGAGTACTCAAGATTTCCGTTCGTCATCCCCTGCCCAGACGTAACGGCTGCAACAGTAATTCAAGGCCTCTGCTCCATTTTTGCTGTTTTTTGGAGTGCCTGCATATATACATTCAGATCGTGGATCTGCTTTTATGTCGGACGAACTCAAGCAGTTTCTGCATGAACGAAGAGTAGCTGTAAGTAAAACAACTCCTCACAATCCTCAAGGAAACGGACAGTGCGAAAGATACAATGGCATAATATGGAACACAGTACAGTTGGCGGCCGCAAATCACAATAGTCCGATCTCCGATTGGGAAAGTCTCATCCCCATGGCCTTATACACTATTAGGACTCTATTATGTACAGCGACAAACGCTACCCTACATGAGAGATTCTTCTCGTTCCCACGACGAAGCTCAGCAGGTACATCACTTCCCTCGTGGCTTGCACAACCTGGCACAATTTTATTAAAACGCCATGTTCGTCACAGTAAACATGACCCATTGGTAAGCGAGGTAGAATTAATCGAAGCGAACCCTCAGTATGCACTGGTCAGAAATTCGGAAGGAAGGCAATCTACTGTCTCCTTCAGAGATCTAGCCCCGGCAGGGAATGTATATGAACGTAGAACTGCTTCAGATGGATATACAGCTCCGGTTCGTGGAACAAGTCCGACCCACTTAGGTGATCGTGTGCCAGATACATCAAGTTCAGAGTCCCAACAAAACGAATCTGAATATTCTAACAGAGTCGTCTCTGACTCTAGTTCGGACGACAGATGGGTACCACGAAAGCGGTTTCACCCAATATCTGAGACAGATACTCAATCTTCAGACACCAAGCGACCGAAGCGCCGAAGAAAACGAGAGCGTTTTGGAGCAAGATATTTTAGCCCTAAGCCAGCCACACAAGACAGTCCCGAAACGTTGTCAGGTCCCGAGGAGCCTAGATTAGAGATGGATGTCGGGCACGAACAACCAAGACGCCCTCAAAGAACCTGCAGGAGGCCAGGTCGATGGGATGATTTTGTTCCCTACGAATAAGAAGGTGGATGGGGGAGAATGTAGTATCAAAGATAATTGATGCCCGTCTCACCCCTTTAATTAATAATGGAATGTTCTACATTCGTGTATATTAAGAGTGAATGTTAAAACACTATTTGTCTCAGTAAGCAACAAAGCCCGACTGTTACTACGTTATTTATTCACTGCTGTAAGTCCGTTGTTATTTATTGTTACTTATTGTTATTATCATTATATATATTTGTTAAAGTTGTTGCTTATTTTTTGTTACTCCTTATTTTTGTTATTTGGAGTTTGTTATTTTTTTTTCACCGTTCTCCGGCCATGGCGACTGCCAGCTGTGTGCCTGCGGAAACCACTGCAATGGTTGAGAAGCCATCTCAGCCTTCCGAAAAGACTGAATGGAGTAGGCCACCTGCTATTCATATCGACGTTGGCGAATTTGTCGCTAAAGCGAAAGACTGTACAGAATTTGTAACAGAGACTGGAATTATTATCCAATTACCAAGATTGGAGGAGTTTGCAAAAAAAAACATTCTAATGTTTGTGGTAGACCAAAAATCTAAAAAGTTAATAAGATCGACCAAGGAAACAGTTGCAAAACTAATTGCAACGACTGGATTACGTGCCAAGAGAATTGTAAAGTGCAAAGGCTATAATACATGGAATAGTCTTTTTAAGACCGAGGAGGAATGTATTCAACTCTCCAAAAAAGAAATTATCACAAAAGACTATATACTTCGTATGGAGTATATGGGACGAAGAAGAACAACCATTTCCGTTTTTGAAGTACCGGCAGTTGTACCTGGTGAATACTGAGGCGCCTTTTTGCTGAAGTTTGGTGACATAACTGCCATTTCAGTTGATAAGTTTAATGGAACGTGGTCGTTTGACGTTTGGCTCAACGAATCGGCTTTTAAAAAAGTACCCTACTATATCGAGGCGAACGGGGAGAAATTGCCCGTGGTGGTGGCTGGAAGGCGTCCAGCTTGCTGGATTTGTAACGAGGTGGGGCACCTAACATTTACTTGCCCCACGAGGATGAAACCGGCCCAGCCTAACCCCAAAAACAGGGTTCTGGAACACTTGACCCCTAAAGTTTCATCGGATAAGACGACTCCCTCCCCAAATCCAACAGCTACAACTATTACTCCGGATGAATTTGAAGTACTATGCAATATTCGAACAAATCCCCTGAAAAAAAAGACATATGGAATATTGTCACTGGCAAAAAATCACCTAAATCGTATGCACAAGTTATGACTGAGGAAGAACGGCTAGAAATTGAAACTAGCAGTGACCCAGGAGGTGAACAATTTAAGAAAATTCTAAACCTTTAAAAGACTCTTGACGATGAACGTAAAATAGAGGAAAAAAAGGAAAAAAAAAACTGTTCTCCGAGACTACAGTTAATTCGGTTAAAACTACTTCCCCGCCCAATGAGCGTCGCTCCCCAGTCAAAGTTGCACCTCCCCCATTAAGGTCGTCCCCACCAATGAGGGAATCTAACATGACCCCTTTATCCAAAGAAAAGTCCGTTTCCCCCAAACCATCTCCATTCTGCACCCCCTGCAACACCCCTAAAAATACACCGCCCCCCTTTCCAATGAAGACTGATATGCCGCCTCCTGCCTCACCCATCGCCCCCTCCACATCCCAGAAACGTCAACGAAGCCCCTCTCTAGAGGCTCGAAAAAAGAAGCCCCCTTTCTACACCGGCAAAGATGTGTGTAAGGTAACTCCAGAGACGGAAAACGTCATGATGAACCATCATAAGAAGGATTACCGCCACCTAGCTACGCTGAAGACTGTCCATAAAAAAGACATTTCCAACCCAGAAAATTTTTTAGAAGCTAAAAGACTTTTATCTGTAGTTAGATCCAGAGACAAAACGAAAGGGGTATGGAGCATGATGGAGGAGGCGAATAACTCCTTTAAGATGTCGCCTCCTCTCGCTTTCTTTAATGACGATGAACTAAAACTACTTCAAAAGTCTTGTGTTGGGAGGGTCCTTGTACGTATTCATCAAACACTCTACAGGGCTATAAAATTAACTTTCCCCTTAGACATTGGCGGTTTGTCCCCGGACGGTCTCATCACAACTGAAATGGGACAAGGTTCTCTGGGGTCATCTGTCGGTGTCTTAAAATCGTCAATGTTCGTTTCGGGTTCCCAACTCTAAAAGCACTATAATGGCACTCAGATTAGCAAGCCTAAATGGCCGAGGGTTGAGGGACACCGCTCGTAAACTTCGAGTAGTACGTGACCTTCAACGGCTCGGCGTGGATGTATGTTGTTTGCAGGAGACCCACTTTATTCCCAGTGATTATCAGAGTGCGCTGACTAGAGACTTTCAGCTCTATTCAGCGTACTTTGATACTCACTCAAGAGGGGTTTCCTGGCTAGTTAAGCGAACACTGAATGCGGCGTGTGACCCAATCTATGCGGATCCTGAGGGAAGGCTGTGCGTTCTTGATGTTACCGTAAAGGATGTGGCTTTTCGGCTTATTGGGGTTTATGTGCCCAACGCCTATTCTGAGCGGGTTCCTTTTTTTCGGCGGATCGAGCCCTTTATGGATACGTCTCGTCGGATAATTCTAGCGGGAGACTGGAACACGGTCTTGGATCCTGATTTAGATCACTTGGGAAATCTTAGGGGAACTAACAGGAATGGGGATGTTAAGGCATTTCGTGACTTTATCGATAAGTTCGATCTTGTCGATAAATTTCGAAATGAGAAACCCCGTGAAGTAGTATGGACTTGGACTGCTAGTCGCGGCTCCGATTTAGGGCAACTTTCGAGTTACCTTGATCGGTTCTTAATTAGGAGAGTCGATTTAGGGCTTTTAGATTGTCCAAGTTTTCATAACATAGTTTACTCGTATCATAGGCTTGTCCGGGTTCGGGTAAACTTAGATAGTCCTAAGCCTAGATTGGCTGGGTACTGGAAGTTCAACACATCGTTGTTCGATTTGAAGGCCTTCCAGGAACAGCTTTTACTAACATTACAGAGGGAATTGACGGGTGCTATCATTGGGAATAAGTGGTGGGGCCATCTTAAGAACGTTATTAGGTCCTTCGTTGCTGATTATAGTCGTCGACTCAACCTTAGATCTAGGGCAACGAAAGTGGCACTAGAAGCTAGATTAAGTCGGGAGGTTGAAGCGGGAGATAGCGTTAACTTTACTGTAGCTAAAACGGAACTGAACTCCTTGGACAACAAGGCAGATCAGGGATTGTTAGTTAGGGCTAGGTTAAAAAGAGTGCCGCACGAGGCGACAAACATGGCCGCGTCACTGCGTGTGGAGGAACGTCGACGGTCTACTGATCGACACATCGCCAGTGTCACATTATCGGATGGGCGTCTCGTGACTACAAACGACGGGATTTTGGAGGGTTTTCGCTCTCATTTTCAGGATCTTTTTACCAAGGAGCCCGGTCTGACAATGGCTCAGTTCGACGCCTATTTAGCTGACTTTTCTCGTCTCGAGGCGACCGAAGCAGCTAGGTGCGAAGGGTGTATAAATGAGGATGAAGTCCTGGGGGCCCTAAGACAGGTTGGCCTTGTTATATTACTGTAAGCGTATGGTGACAAGCAGAAATGAACGAACAACACAGGATTAAAATTGGAAAAATACTATGGTTTATTTTCCGATAAGTTATTTCGGAATTGGAGTGAATGTCGATAACAGTCGAGAAGCCTTGGTGGGCAGTAGTAATTTGTTTGACAATGTCCTGTAGGTGAGCCGAGCGAGCAGTGGTAGAAGCAGTAATAGTTGCGGTGTAGAGATGCCGGCATTGGAGGACGCGGTGTAGCAGTAGTACGAATAGTTGTGTTGTTCAGCGTCGCTGATTCAATGGCGTTTAGCAGACGAAATTGTCGTAGAAGTCGTCGTGATAGTCGCGTTGTTGAATTGTTATTTTGTACTTGAAGTTGCTGGGTTTTTTTGTCGTTGTTTGAGGAGGACCGAACGTCGCTATTCTTGTGTTCTTGGCTGATTCCAGATTTTTTTTCTTCTTCTCCCCCCCCCCCCCACCTTCTATATCTCTCCTTCCTGTAAAAGGAAAAAAAACTTCTTTTGTTCACTGGGCCCAGCTGTTTTTATGTGAAAGTGGCGGACGTAGTTGTAGACTCTTGGCTCGCAGGGGAGAAGACCAATAATGGCCGTTGACTCCAGAAAACTGTGTTTGTTTGTGGTACTATTTTTGGCCACAGTAATCACGGTACATGATCGGTCAGCCCGTAATTTCGTGGTAGTAAACATGATTATGTTTACCGACTTTTGTGCCACTGTGGCGATCACAGAACGCCTCCCAGTGCCTGGGATTCCACTTTTAAGCGGTCGGGAATCAGGTAAATAAGGCCGACTTGGATGGCGGTCGCCATGGTAACACATGCCAGACAGTATGACGGCGTCTTCAGATCAAAACGAGATCTAAAATCATAACAGCCTTGATAAGTCTCCGGGTATCGATGGTCTGCCTTACGAACTGTATTTGAGGTTGTCGCCCATTTTTGTCCCCCTGCTGGCTGTGTTGTTTAACTCCTGGTTTAGGAATGGGTCTATCCCCCAGTACTTTACCAGGGGTATCATCAAATTGCTTCGCAAGGACAAAAGTGGTGGGGATGGTATAGGTAATTTCCGGCCCTTAACAATGTTAAATACAGAGTTAAAGATTTTGGCCAAGATCTTAGCTAATCGTTTGCAGGTTGTCTTGTTTCGTCTAATAAGTCCCGAACAGACTTGTTCTGTTAAGGGCCGGACTATTCAAGATAATTTGCACATGATACGCTTGATCATAGAGAAAGTCGACACTGAAGCCGCACTGATCAATTTAGATCAGTCCAAAGCATTCGATAGGGTCGATCATCGTTACTTGGAGGCTGTCTTGTCTTCGGCTGGATTTGGTCCCCATTTCCGCTCCTGGATTCGCCTGTTTTATGCAAACCCCGGTGCATTGGTTGAAGTGAATGGAATGAGGTCGAAGTCTTTCGATTTGTCCAGATCTATTTGTCAGGGATGTCCGCTTTCACCGATGCTTTATGTGCTTACGTTGGAGCCTTTTCTTCGCAGGCTTAGGGTGAATCCGGTCCTTCGTGGGATTACTTTGTCTGGTGCTTGCCCCATAATTAAGTACTCCGCCTATGCCGACGACGTCACTGTGCTTGTAACGAGCAGTGCTGAGATTAGGGTCGTTGACATGGAAATAAGACGGTATGAACAAGTGACAGGGGCCAAAATCAACTGCAATAAGTCTGTTGGCTTACGCATTGGTGCCTGGAGGGGTGTCCCCCTTCAGGGGCCCTTTGGCTGGACGGATGGGCCTTGCAAGATACTCGGCGTCTGGTTTGGTCCTGATCTCCAGTTGGAGAAAAATTGGTCGGAAGTGTTGAAAGCGGTTATGGCTGCAGCCCGTCTGTGGTCATTGAGAAATCTTACTTTAAAAGGAAGAGCGGAGGTGTGTAATTCTCACATTTATCCTCTCATCCTCTACCGTCTTTCTGTGCTCCCTCTGCTGGCGGACACACTAATTGATTTAGTGAAGGCTCTTTTCGTGTTTTTGTGGCGCGGAAAGCAGCCCATGGTTCGCCGGGAGATCTGCTACTTGCATCCGTCTGAAGGCGGTCTGGGTATGCCAAGTGTTGAGATTCGTCAATATACGCTTCGCTTACACTACCTAGACCGAATGTGTACACCTTGTGAGGGAAACGGTGAATTCTGGAAGGAAGACACCAAGAAAGCCTTTCCGGCTTTGAAAAGTGTGCACTTGCATGGGGGTGAGGCATTTCGTTTACCTCGACGCGAGTGCTCCTTTTATCGCGAGTGTCGACAGTCCTTAAAGTTCCTTCTAAGGGTGTCAGAAAGCCTCTCTGACACCCGAGTGTTGTCTCGTAAAGCACTATATCGGGTTATGGTGAGGGGATCTGTTCGTGACAGTGTTACTGAGGAGCTCGGTCTTACGAAGGGAGAACTTTGCTTGGTCTGGCCTTGGGCGCCTGTGTTGAAATGCTTCGATAATTACGAGGCATCACTCACCTGGCTGATAATAAGAAATGCACTCTGGGTCGGCAAAAAGCTTTACGCAGCAGGATTAAGAGAGACACCGAGTTGTGTTCGATGCGGTGATTGGGAGGAAACAGCCAGTCATGTTTTCTTTCATTGCCCCATCGTTCGCCCGCTGTGTGAGTTAGTTGAAGGCTACACGGTTCGCATGTTGAACGACAGTTCTTCGTTCTGGAGTCTTTTTCGACATGCTGCAATTGGGCACCAACCATGAAGTGGGAGGAGCGTTATGTGTTTCTTTGCTTACTAGCAGTCATGAGAGGAGTGATTTGGTCGACACGACAGAAGGAAGTCTACGGGGAAGAGACCTTCACTGCTCCCCAGCTTGTCCTCATTTTCCAGTCTCGCCTGAAAATGCGTATCAGGCTGGAGAAGGTGAAACTCCCTCCGGCAGATTTCAACAAAAGGTGGGTGAAAGTTGCGCGTTTGTGTCGAGTGAATGGAGCTAATTTTGAGTGGTACTTGGATGTGCCTTAGACAGAATATTGGGTAGTCGAACCGAACACTGACCCTTTTATTTGACCCGGTTAGGCAAGATTGGGTTATGTTTTGTTTTCTTCCCCATTTTTAACTAGCTAGAGGTATGTAAGTTGTCATAGGTCCTACTTTTTTTTTCGTCCTCTTCCCCCCCTTTTTTTTTAAATTTTTTTTTTTTTACTCCGACTTTTATTTTATAATTCCCATTCCCGACCCCAATTAGGTGACTGATCTGTTGTTTTGTCAGAGATGCAGGTCTGCTTTTTTCGACTGGCAAAACTACTTATCGGCCACATTCTTTAGTGGGAGGTACTTATACTAACACTTAATTTTATTTATTTTGTCATTGTATATATATATCATTTTTATTCCCCCACTTCCCATTTCATGTATATATTTTGTCATTTTTGGGTTTTAAGTAGGTAGATCATGGAGTAAATTTGTTTTGGTGATTGTGACTAGTGAAGTAAAGAATGTTAATTAGGTCAACATTTCCCCCCCCCCCTCTGCGGCCTTGTGCCACATTTTAAAATTTTTTCAAATAAATATCCTCAGTAAACAACGAGACGGATGCTCGCTTTGTCGCGGTCTTTTGGCCGGGTCAGGGTGTAGTGTCTGTTCCGATGGTTGCTGCACCCCATGGACTGGTATTGTCTTGGCCTTCGGGGCTTGATTTACGCCGGTCTATGGGTCTGTCCTGTGCAGTTCTAGGAGGTCCACCCTCCCAGGCTTTGCCTCCCCTCTTTGGGGAGGAGTAAGTTTATTGCTTACTGCCTGAGGCGCCCCTACCGGGGAATGCCGACGGGGCTGCCCAGGCAATTTTTAAATGGCCAGAGTGCTCACCTCTCGGGCGCTGGCTTTTCAAACCCCACTTTCCCGACCATGGGTCACATCTTACTTGTGGGAGTAAGATAAAACTGGCCTTGTGCCTAACTCCTGGAGAGGAGTAAATAAATACTCAACGTAAAAAAGATAATTTTTATTTCAACATTTTTTCAATAAAAAAGAAATATTTTTTTAAATTGGATAAATAATTATTTAATAATGTAACATTTTATAAGTCAACAGTGATTTTTTTTTATAATTTAAAACTTTATAAAAACGAGTGAAATTATGAGAAATAGTCCAAACATTTATCTTAACAGATAGTGAAAAATCAGTTTTAAAATTGCTGTTTAGACTGTTTATAAAACTGAAATTATAAAAATTATATCTGATTTAATTTCTTTAGGGACTTATCTGTAATTATTTTAATAATCAGATTTCTTAACAAGAGTTATTTATTTTTTATATCAATGAATGAAAACTATTTTATTTTCTTAAATAACTAAAACATTTTGGTGCTTATTTAGAAAATTATTTAGAAAATTATTTTCATGTAAAATCATTATTTTGTACTTACTCAGTCATAGTTTCTCACTCACGGCACGAAAAAGAATTTAAAAATATCAAGCAGAACTTTAATTAGAACGATTTTTCCATTTCCATAAGGGCGATATAAAACGTCGATTCGC
This sequence comes from Sepiola atlantica, assembly GCA_963556195.1. Classification (NCBI taxonomy): domain Eukaryota; kingdom Metazoa; phylum Mollusca; class Cephalopoda; order Sepiida; family Sepiolidae; genus Sepiola; species Sepiola atlantica. The sequence continues at coordinate 33,957,499 of OY744546.1, read as the reverse complement.
CGACATTTTGAGTGTGGCCGATTGATGGAATAGCTAACTAAGGGCCCCAGTTACCATGTAAATAAGAAAAAAAAAAGAAAAAAAAAAAGAAAATTATATCGTGGAAAGTACCCGGGTGAAGAAATCAAAAATAATTATTTAATTTTCTATTTTTTTTTATTTAATAAATATATATTTTATTATTATTGCATATGTGTTTCTTTCTTTTTTAAATTCTAACAATTGGCTATTCCATCGATCGCTCACACCCAAAATGTCGGCTCACACCCAAAATGTCAGCGAATAGAGGTTGTACATCGAAATGGAAAAATCGTTCTAATTAAAGTTCTGCTTGATATTTTTAAATTCTTTTTCGTGCCGTGAGTGAGAAACTATGACTGAGTAAGTACAAAATAATGATTTTACATGAATATAATTTTCTGCAGGGAGCCTATTCTAAATAAGCACCAACATTTTTTATCCGACGCAAATTACTTCTAAATCCGATTAAAGAATCTGGGTATATGTTACGAGACTCAGAAGAGGCGCGAACCTGGTCCAAAAAAAGAACGAGAAAGGGTTTAAAAACATAAATTTGCAACAAGTGAAGTTGACCTACGACGAGAATAGATATTTTTTTACTTACCTATGTTCGGATCGAGGGTCGTGTTCCCCCGATTATAAACGTGTTCAGTAAATCAAGCAATTGTTGCATGCAAAGACAGAGTAATAATTAACAAACAAAATGAAGTAGTTCAAATAAGGTTTATTGAACGTGTGTGTACGTGGAATGATAAAGTGTGTGATGTATGCATGTGTGTCGATGGAAAAACAGTTCTTGAAAAGGTATAAGAAGAAATGAATCCGGCGTAGGAAAAGTCTTTAAAAGCCGTACACAAAGAAAATGAGTTGAGAACTCTTACCGTTGTTTGACCACGTGTGTTGGTAGTTGTTATGCCGATGTCATGTGAAGAGAAAAGCGTGAGACGAAGCGCTAGTGTATTAGCGTCGTTCTGTCGACCAGAGAAGAGAGAGAGAGAGAGAGATGGAGCGCTGGTGCCAGCGTTGTTCTGCCGATGCTGGTCGGTGAAAGAGAGTTGGATTTTCCGTTTGCAACGGTTTTTATAGTCAGAAGGGCAGATAACTCTGGTGTCGCTTTACAGTGCCACCTGTCGGTGAAAAAGCGACACCTACCGGCAAACCGGTGTAGTTATGTTTTGAAAGGAGGAGGTAACTGCTACAAGGACTCCCCCCCAGATTGAAAAATATTGAAAATATTATTCAATATGTACAGTTGTAGATGAGAAGCATTCTTTGTGGGTATGTCTGTTTTGCTGTTGAAGATTAGAAAAAGTAGTGTGCACGCTACTTATTTCTGTTTTTCTATCTGTATTGAATGATTAATCGCAAGTGCATCTGCGGAATTGAGTGTTTGTAACGCATGTGGATCTCCGTGTTGTTTGCATGCAATTGGGTCTGCATCAAGTTTGAGCGCAAGTGAGCCTGCGGTCGAAAAATGCTGAGTGCAAGCGAATTTGCACTTGTTGGTGGCGTTGTTCATGTTGATTAGTCTGCGTGATGCGGAGCTGATGAACGAACGTTGAATTGTCAGTGTTGTCCGGGAATGTTTGGTGCTTGGGTCTGCGCGGTTGTTGATGAGTGAGCACAAGTGGGTCTGTGCGGTGTTGATGAGCGAGCACAAGTGAATCTGTGCAGTGTTGATGAATGAGCACAAGTGAGTCTGTGCAGTTGTTGATGAATGCAGTTAAAATCCAGAGTTAGGCTTCGTTCATAGAGCTGTCTATCTCTTTAAGGTTGAGGGAGTGTATATGTTATTTTGACTGTGTTCGAGTGTATTTGTGAGAAAGTTTTGAAACTGTTTGTATGTTACTAATAGTATATGTAAGTTTTGAAGTTGTGTGGGAATGTTACTTTCCGACCAGATCTTGTCTTTTGTTCTGGTGGGGCATAATCACATGGAGCATTCGATTCCTCTGTGGTGTCGGAATCTGTGTGAGAGTTGTGTGTCTGTTGGCTTGACTGTGATTCTTCCACTAGAGCAGGTTTTAATCTGTCAATGGAAACAGTGTCATTCTTGCCGTTTTTTGTAATTGTGAAAAATTTTTCTGCCCGTCTAACTACTTTGTAAGGACCTTGGTAGCGTGGTGATAAAGGCTTTTTCACCGCATCGTCGCGGACGAATATGTATTCGCTGTCAAATAGCGTCTTGGGTATGTGGATTTGTCTCGATACTTCTCGTGTAGGGGTGAAGTGTAGTTTCGACATCCTTGCCTTTATGTCCTGTACAAATGTAGTTGTAGGGTGTACATTATCTCTGTTATGAAAGTATTGTCCGGGCAAAGATAATGTAGTACCAAAAACTATTTCAGCCGGTGTGCAACCCAAGTCCTGCTTTACGACATTCGTAATTGACAATAGGACCAGAGGCAAGTTATCAACCCAGTTGGTTGTGTTTGGCCTCATTGCAAGAGATGCTTTTAGGTGCCTGTGGAATCGCTCGACCAGGCCGTTGGAACAGGGATGATATGCCGTCGTCCGTATATGCTTGGTGCCCAGGAGTAGGTTGAACTCGGCGAAAAGTTTCGACTGGAACTGTGTGCCTCTGTCAGTCGTAATGACTGCGGGTACACCGTATGTGGCTATCCACTCCTTCAAGATTGCTTTGGCCACTGTATCTGCTGAGATGTCCTTTAATGGGATTGCAGTGGGCCAACGGGAAAATCGATCAATAATCGTTAGTAGATAGCAGTAGTTCTGGCAAAGTGGCAGGGGTCCAACGATGTCTATATGCAGATGAAAGAACCTGGCATCAGGATTGCTGAATGTTCCTATTGGGGACTTGGTGTGTCGGTAGACCTTGCAACGCTGGCAGTTTATGCAGTTGCCAGCCCAAAGTCTGACATCTTTGTTCATCCCAGGCCATACAAATCTGTCACTGATCATTTTCAGGGTGGCTCTTTTGCTGGGGTGAGAGAGTGAATGAAAATGATCAAATATGCGTCGTCGCAGTGATGGTGGGACGTAAGGTCTGGGTGTAGGTGTTGTTGTGTCGCAATAAACCTCTTTGTCGCTAAAAGGGGTTGGTACAGGAGTGAGTTTCAAGGAAGTGTTTTGCAGAGTTTGTTGAAAGGTGGTGTCTGATGCTTGTTCCTGTGCCAGCAAATCGTGACTAAGAGAATCCTGGGTGATGGAGTTTGTGTCTGGCCGAGAAAGTGCATCAGCCACAATGTTCTGGTCACCTTTAATATATTTAATTTCAGTGGAAAACTGTGATATATAGTCCAGGTGACGAGATTCTCTGGGTGAGTATTTGTCCGGACGTGAGGATAATGCATATGTTAATGGCTTGTGGTCTGTGTAAATAATGAATTGTCTACCTTCTAGCACATGTTTAAAATGTTTAATTGCGAGGTAGATTGCTAGGAGTTCCCTAGAAAATGCGCCATATCTGGACTGTGTTTGGCTGAGCTTGGAGGAGAAGAAAGATATGGGTACCTTGGTGTTATCAATCTCCTGATGTAGTACCGCGCCTACAGCTGATGAGCTTGCATCTGTTGTTAGAGTTAATGTAGCCTGAACATTGTCAGTGAGGTAGGTGAGTTTGGTGCAGTTTGTCAATGCGGATTTGGCTGCGTTGAATGCATGAAGTGCTTCTGCAGTGAGTGTAAGGGCTTGTTTCTGTCTTCTCCCTTTGTTCTGCAAGATATTTGTTAAGGGAGACAGGATCTTAGAACAGTCTGGGATAAACCGACGATAATAATTAACGATTCCTATGAATCGTCGCAGCTGACGGAGTGAGGTTGGAGGTTGAAATTGCTGTACCGCTTCTACCTTTTCAGGCAGGGGTGTGATTCCGCCCTCATCAATCTGGTGTCCCAAAAACTGAAGTTGCTTGGCGCCGAATATACACTTGTCTACATTGATCTTCAGACCATTTTGTGATAGTCTCTGCAGAACTTGGTGTAAATGGTGCTCATGTGTTGCTTCATCCGGGCTTGCTATGAGGACGTCATCTATGTAGGCATATACACAGGGTAGTCCTCTTAGGACGTTATCAATGAGGCGTTGGAAGGTTTGGGCAGCGTTTCTCAGTCCAAAAGGCATGCGTTTGAACTGGAAGAGTCCAAAAGGTGTGGTCATGGCCGTTTTCGGGATATCTTCGTCTGCTACTGGGATCTGGTAGAAGGCTTTAGTCAGGTCCAGTTTGGAAAAGATTGTTGCACCCTGGAGTCCTAATGTGAAATCGTGTATGTGCGGTACGGGATAGCGGTCTGGGACAGTTTGTGCATTGAGTCGCCAATAATCGACACATACACGATGGGTGTTCTGGTCTGGTTTAGGAACAAGGTGGAGAGGTGAAGCATATGGGCTTTCAGAGGGTTCAATAATTCCATCCTCGATCATCTGTTGAAATTCCTGCTTGGCGTATTTATACTTTTCAGGCAACAGACGTCGAGGGTTCGAATAGACTGGAGGTCCGGTTGTCTTTATGTGATGTTGTGTAGAGTGTTTAATTTTATCGTCGATGTTGAATGGTTTGGTAATGTCAGGGTACTGATCCAAGACGTTGACATATTCTTTGGTGTGGTGGGTTGCTGAGCAAATTCCTGTTGGACCAAACTGTGTTAATGTTCCCTTCACCCTAATGTCTGTCATATCGTCCGAGAGTGTTTGGTTGTACATGTGGACAGACAGACCGTAGTGTGAAAGGAAATCAGCTCCTATGATGGCCATCCTGACGTTGGCTTGCACGAATTTCCAGACGAAGTTACGGCGGAGTCCTAAGTGTAGGGTGAGTTCCTTAGTGCCGTATGTCTGGATTTGTGAACCGTTTGCTGCCTGTAGCTTGAATGTCGAAGGAGTTGGTTTTTGTCCGGGTTGTGGTGGGATAACACTTATCTCAGCACCGGTATCCACCAGGAAGGAATGACCGCTGTTGCGGTCTTTTACATAAAACAAGCGACCTCTTCTTCTCCCTCCAGCCGCAGTTGTCGCTATTACTGACTGGGATTGGCGTTTCCCTGTGGCTTGTAGTTACAGGGGCTGTTGCATTTTCTGGCCTTGTTGCCAAATGTGTAGTGGTACCAGCACATACCACCCTGGGGTTGGTTGTAAGGGGACCTCTCTCTGCTACGGCTCCCACGGTACCTGCCTCGGGACTGTGAACGACCCCTTGGTCTGCTTTGGGTTTGGAAGGCCTTTAGCATAGCCTTCAGTTCAACCATCTCAGCTTTTAACTGCTGCAGCTCGCTGTGTTGACTGCTAGGAGTGGCGAGTGCGTTGACCGTTTGTGGGCCACTGTTGGACTTGAGAATTCGATCAGCCGAGTTTGCTAGCATGTCGATGGGAGTGGTGTCTATCATCGGTGCCAGAATTTGTGTCGCACTCGAGGGAAGTTTGTCCAGCCACAAACGTCGCAGTATATTCTCGGACATGGTATTTCTTCCGCGCTGTGACTTCATGTGTCGCAGTAGTTGTGACGGTGTCCTGTCGTCGAGGCTGATGTTGTTGAATAGGTCCCGTAGCATGGCTTCTTCGGAGCGACCCATTCTTTTGATTATGGCGTCTTTTAGGGCATCATATGGGTTGACTGATGGGACGTCGTCCAACAGGTCGGTTACTTCGTCTACCACCTCTGGGGGCAAGGCTTCCACCACGCTGGCAAATTTGCTTCTCTGTGAGGTTATTCTTCTCACAGAGAATAATGCCTGTAGTTGGGTGAACCAGTTCTTTACATTACTGGAGTTAAAAGGGGGCAGACGGTAATTCGCAGAAACTTCCAGAACGTCGTTAGTATCCGCGGTAGCCATAGTGACGATTGAAGGTGGAAGAAGTTGCTTTTGTTTTGTTTTTTGTTTTTTTATCAACACGTGGTCGTGAAAAAAAAAATGGCGGCTTCCTTTGTTGTCGAAAAGAAAGAAAAAAAAAATTCGTATTTTCTTTTTCTTTTTTGTTGTTTGAATTTTAATTTCCACGTGGTCCGAGAGATAAAAATGACGTTTTTTTTTTGTTTTTTTTTTTATCAACACGTAGTCACGAAAAAGATGGGCAGCGTGAGCGTTTGTTTTCTTTTGTTTTCGTTTTATCTCCACGTGTCCAAAACAAAGGAAGTGGCATCTTGTAAGGTCCTTTTGTTCGTCGAAAAAGAAAAAAAAAAGGATTGGCAAAAGTTTGTCTTTTTCTTTGTATATAATTTTCCGACACGTGGGTAGAGAAAGAGAAGAAAAAATGAAATTGTAATTTGTTTTATACTCGGGGAGAGCCGAGAAATGTTTTTGTTTTTCTTTGTTTGGGGTTTTCCACGTGGCCAGGAAAAAAAATAATGGCTGCTTCTTTTCTTTTGTTTGTTTGTATATTTCTACCACGTGGGTAGAAAAAAAAAGGAAAAAGATGGGTGCGTAATTCGTTTACCAACGAAAGAAAAAACGAGAAATGCTATATATATTTTTTTGTTTTTGTACGAAATTAATTACTCCGCCACATACAACAAAGCTATCACGTCGGGGTCACCAATGTTCGGATCGAGGGTCGTGTTCCCCCGATTATAAACGTGTTCAGTAAATCAAGCAATTGTTGCATGCAAAGACAGAGTAATAATTAACAAACAAAATGAAGTAGTTCAAATAAGGTTTATTGAACGTGTGTGTACGTGGAATGATAAAGTGTGTGATGTATGCATGTGTGTCGATGGAAAAACAGTTCTTGAAAAGGTATAAGAAGAAATGAATCCGGCGTAGGAAAAGTCTTTAAAAGCCGTACACAAAGAAAATGAGTTGAGAACTCTTACCGTTGTTTGACCACGTGTGTTGGTAGTTGTTATGCCGATGTCATGTGAAGAGAAAAGCGTGAGACGAAGCGCTAGTGTATTAGCGTCGTTCTGTCGACCAGAGAAGAGAGAGAGAGAGAGATGGAGCGCTGGTGCCAGCGTTGTTCTGCCGATGCTGGTCGGTGAAAGAGAGTTGGATTTTCCGTTTGCAACGGTTTTTATAGTCAGAAGGGCAGATAACTCTGGTGTCGCTTTACAGTGCCACCTGTCGGTGAAAAAGCGACACCTACCGGCAAACCGGTGTAGTTATGTTTTGAAAGGAGGAGGTAACTGCTACACCTATGTAATTTGTTTTTATTTTTACGTATTATAAATGGGTTTTCATTAGATGTAAAAAAAAAAATGTCTTGTTTTTTTTTCCAACGTTTTCACAAAAATCAATATGGCCGCTCCAGGTGCATTTGTTAGTAATTCCCCCCAAATCGGCCATGTTTGTTTTCGAAATTACGGTGTCAAAACTATTGATTTCTAATAAATAGCACTTCAAACGGGTTTAAAATACAAACAAATATCACATGCAAGTTTGAAACTAACTTTTACAGCTTACAGTTACTTTTATTTGTTGTAATTTGTTTTTTTTGCGTTTTTACTCTGCTGAGTCTCGTAAAAGATTCCCAAGAATCTAATTGTCTGTAATATTTTCATTCATTTAATTAATTTTTACTTTTAATGTTTTTTGTATTAAAAGCAGATATATTTTTTTATATTCAGAAAATTAAAATAACCGACAGAATAACAGCTGATTATGACGATGAAAATAAATTGTTATTAAATATTTGTCCTTATTTATTTCATTACCCTTTCTTTCACAAGACGATAACAGTTACGTTAAAAAAACATAAGCCGGTAGAATAACGAATCCTCGTTATTCTGCCGTGACCGGCAAAATAGCCTCTTCCTCCTTTATTTAAAAGTGTTTTTCATTTTTCTTTCAGGGAAGATAACTCTCGCATATTTATCCTTCTTGTCTTGCGCTGAATGAAATATAAAAATGGCACGAGCAGTTATAAAAAGTTTCTTCGACTTTTCGGCCAAAACTTTGGCCGGTGAAAATGTCGATTTCGGTCGTTTTAAGGGTAAAGTGGTTCTTGTGGAGAATGTCGCTTCCTTGTGAGGCACAACAACACGGGATTTCACCCAGATGAACGAGCTGGTCGCCAAGTTCGCAGATAAGCTCGTCGTCCTGGGTTTCCCGTGTAATCAATTCGGACACCAGGTAAGAAGAAGAACCGGACTTATAAGGAATGAATATCTAGATTTCAGTGCTGACCTGACTATTTTCAGGACTGACTACTGAAAATAACCGAAGTAGTTGACGCGTAGTTTCATTGAAAGCCACTTTCTTTTTCTTAAAAAAAATTTTTTTTTTTGTAAAGAACTTTTTAAAACTTTTTTTTGGGGGGGGGGGGGGTAAAATTTAAACCGTAACTCTAACCCTTATCTAACTCTTCGCATGCTTGTCTGATTTTCGCGGCTTTCAAATCGTCAGTTGCTTCTGCCATTTCCGGGACTGACTCGGTAAGTACTGAAATCGGTTGTCCTACTAACGGTGCTCCCATACAGAAAAGTCATTTTTTTAGCAAAATAGAATCGATGACGTCACTGGTTTGTGCGTTCTTCAAGAAATTCATACATTCGCGATCCATTTAGCGTTTTTAAAAATCTCCATAAAATAAAGTTATACTTATAGGATGTTGTTTTAAAGTAAAATAGTTTATTTAAAGATTAAATTATGTAAATTGGAAAGAAACCCTTCTTTATCTTGCAATACAAGTACGAAATTTTATTTTTCTACGGCTGGATGTATTGTTTACACAAAATATTAGCATTATCATGTGAGACATTGCGAGATGTTATGTACCTATGGATGTCTACTAGTAGGGATGGCCATGGATAGAATTAATTTCATTATGTTGTAGACAAAATGGGGATCTTTTACAATAATCGCAGAGTGAAAACGCTCAAAAAACAAATATACAACAAATAAAAGTAACTGTAGCCGATAAAAGTTATTTTCCAACTTATCTGTGACATTTGTTTGTATTTTTAAACCGTTCCAACTGCTATTTATTAGAAATCAATATTTTTGTCACACGAACATTGGACACAAAAAAATGGCAATTGGGGGGTATGGTAAGGAGGTAAGGCCGAGACGCCATTTTTTTTAGTAAAAATACGTGAAAAAAAACAATTTTTTTTTACATCTAATAAAAACCCATTTATACTACGTAAAAATACAAACAAATTTCATAGGTAAGTAGGAAAATATCTATTCTCGACGTAGGTCTGCTTCACTTGTTGTATATTTATTTTTTGGACCCCGTTAGCGACTCTGCGGATTATTGTAAAAGATACCCGACAAAATTAAACTTTTTTTTTTACCCTCTTTTAAAAAATTTTTTCCTTGAGTTGCACATTTTTGAGACAGATTATTACTTGTTTCTTACTGAAAAAAAAGGAATTGTCTAAATAACTTATCTGCTAATACTAGTATTTACTTTTGTTTAAGGAAAGACTATTAAAATGGATAATTTTAGGATGTTTATATAGATATAAATTTATTATTTATATAGTCGGCGAAACAGGGGTCGGGAAAGTTCCAAAGAGTTATAATTCTGGTTCTTTTTTTAAATATAACAAAAATAACAATTTGTTGGTTCTTCTCAGAAGAAAACGGTAATTATCATTTTAGTTATCATTTTTGTCTTTTTCCAAAATATAACTTTAATATTACATTTTACAAATAATTGTCATCAAATTATTAATATTCTATTTCTTTCAAACTCGACTTGGCAAAAGTGTCATTTTCCATTGACTTTCTGAAGTATTTATATAAAAAAAATTTTTTTTTTTAAACGAATTCATCATTTAGCCGTGTAAATGGATTAAAATCTTTGAAAAATAATTTATTTTGTAGAACAATTTTTTTTCTTCGCGATGCAATAGATCACAGTATATTTTATTGAGAAAAGGTAGTAAAAATTTCAAAACATAATATTGCATTTATTTCCACTTTTTAGTTGTGAATTTACTGACCAGTTTACCAAATTAAGCCACCATAAAATATAATAAAGTAAATCGGATGTTTTTTTAAGACTCTTTTGCTTTATATAACATTAACATATCGAACGACCTGGAAATATTTTGTTCAGATTTCATTAAATGGAATAAGGGGAGGAGGGATCACGTAGAAAAAATATTTTTCCTAATATATTTTACGAAAACAGCATATTAAAGATAAAGTAGTCCAATAATGCACAAATATCGACAATTTCGTGAAAATCTGACCATTACTTGATTTTTGCTAGATTTATTAAACACAGGGGTGTTAGCGCATAAAAAAAATGGTTACTACATAATAGGAACGTTTTTTTAAGGCGTAAAAAAAGTACACACGATTTTAGTTTCTCATTAGTTACGTAAAAAAATCATCAGTTTATTTTGTTTCTTCTGTTGAATGATAAAAGTTATGATATAAACATATTTTACAGTTATATATAAGGAGGGAGGATTCTATGGTGAGCTTTGGAGGTCAAAATGAATGTGCTATTAATTAGTAAAATAGAAAAGAATGAAGAGAAAAAAATGTCGGACGATGCGATAAAAAACAGAATTGTTGACCTGGAAAAACGAAACGAAGCAAAGCCGTGTATAATTATAAATATATATTATTTTATTTCAAAAATTTAAATTAGGTATAAAAATAAGGTGCTTATCCAGATGAAGAGAGACATTCGAAAAAAAAAGAAAACAAAAAACTGAGAAATATCTGTTTGATATATGTACCTGTCACGGGCTGAAGATATCCTATACGTTTTTATTTTATAAAAGAAAATTAAATTTTACCGGTTAACGAATAACGTGAAAATACGGCAACCATTACGGCTTATTCAAGGGAGATAACTCTAACTGGCGTAATGGTGGCCGTATTTCCACGTTAATCGGTAAAATTTAATTTTCTTTTATAAAATAAAAACTAATTGATTAATTTACGTGATATTTGGTATAGGATATATTCAGCCCGTACAACAAACATATTCCTCATTTTATTTTATTTTTTTCGAATGTCTCCCTTCATCTGGATAAGCACCAAAAATAATTTAGTGTTAACAAATACTTTTTTATTAACACTTATTGTAAACTTTATTGCTCATTGCTTTCTGTGAAGGGTTCGTTTTTCGTTCAACACACTCCGGTCAACCTAAAAAAACGTGACCCTTGGCGCCAATATTGGACAAACTTGGGATTATTTACGAATTTCTTTGATGGTTCATAGATTTCAACCGTGCTTTTCGTACGTTTTCGTGTGTAATACTACTTAGATTTTAACTCGAAATGATTCCTCGATTCTCCCTACTGTGCATCAACCAGCTGTACTGTTGAAAACTCCTAAAGATACATATCACAACTACACGTAGTGGTTGGCGAGTAAATTGTCCCAAAAGACTGTTAGACTGTATATTTAGAACAAGCTTTTTTGAGTCCCTGTACTCTATTACCTTTACATAAAAAGAATTAACAATTTCTATTTAAAATATTTTTGACAAAAACACACTTTTTATAGAAAATCAAAAATAAAACATTTGTCAAAAAACATCCATTTCATGAAAAATCAAATAATGATTTTTCACAAAAACAAAAAAAATACTTTTCACTGAAAAGCAAGAAGACTTTATTCATCAAAGAACACAAAACAAGAAAAACAAAGAAAAACAAACTTTTCACTGAAAAGCAAAAACATTTGTTTAAAAAATTCTGTACACTGAATTCACCTATTTTCTAATTTGTATTTGCTATACTTCCTTTTTTCTGTTGGCTTTCAGCCTAAGCAGGGGATGATGTAGCCGTCATAAATGATGTTTACTTCTTAATGCATATCAGTGTCCCTGTGAGGTGGTTTGGCCAAATGTTGACCAATCAGCTCGCATTGATATCATTAGTTCCCTAAAGGACTACTTTAGCCACATTTAAATATGACCATCCTTATTTTTTATTTGATCCATTCGTCTTTTGTCGGTGTTCACAATAAAGTGGAATAATGGAAAGCCCTATTATTGGCCGATTTTGTAGTGTAGAAAAAGATGTAATTGTAATGAATGGCTATCCAGAGGATCTCTGAGTACTTCAATGGAGGATCCCGAGTCACTCCCGGAAATGGCTGAAGCATTTTACAATTTGAGAGCTGCGAAAAACTGTAAAAAGGCAGACGACAATAAACATGCGAAGCATTAGGTTAGGGTTAAACAAATTAGCCTCTCAAAAAAATAATAAATAAATGGTATTATTTTACTATCACTACTTTTAACAAAAAATAAAAAATAAAATATTGGTTATCCATCCCTTTTTTACCACTAACTGGTCCGGAGTGGGTGCTCATTTTACGTTAAATTGGTAAACGTGAAGATTAGATGAGGGTTATGATTTTTTGAAAAGGCGATATGCGATCTGATTCCGGTTTTTAGCGACTTACCTCGATCCAATCAAACATATTGTCATCTAGGAATAAGCCGATAATACGAGCATATTTACTCATGTAAAGTATTTTTCTTTAGGTTTCATACGTACAACTAAATAGATTTAAACTCCAATACGTTCGTCGTTCAGCATGTCATAATCTTTAAAAACAATATGCAATTTTTATCGTCTATACACAATTTCAATTTTTATCGTCTATACACAATTTCAATTTTTATCGTCTATACACAATTTCAATTTTTATCGTCTATACACAATTTTATATCGCCTTTTCGAAAAAATCTTCACCGTCCTTTAATCTTCACGTTTACCATAAATGTATTTAAGAAAATGACTTCCCACCTTAAAGTCTAACATTTTTTTAAAATCCCTTTTTTGCCGGCAATACTTTTTATGTCCGACTCTGACCGCCAGTGGCCGCCACCAATCATAATCGAGGATTTGTCTAACGTGACTCAAATTAACCAATCAATTGTAACCATTTAAAAATAAAGAGAATCGTCTGCCTTCAATATTTAAAAAAAAGTTTGCAATATTTTTTCCTTTTTGGTTTATTTTTATTTTGTTACTTTTCAAAATAGAATTAACGTTAAAGTGTAGTATGATACTAGCACAGCCTGTTCTGGAGAAATCCTAGACTGCATCAATCTTTATTTTTGTCCCAATATGGAGTGCCCCGTTTTGGGTGAGATGAATTTTCCCCACATTAAAAACCGGCATTATGTCTAACTCTGCCCTCGTGGGGAGACAACTAAATAGGAACAACATGGTAAATGGTAAAAGTGCAGAATAGTTAACAGTCGAGAAATCGTAAACAAAAAAAACAACAATAAATGCATTATATCAATCGGCTAATATTTAAATCGAAGGCAGAGTTAGACAAAAGGTCGGTTTTTAATGTGGGGGAAAAGGAGCACTTTGGATTGGGACAAAAATTAAAATTGCCGCATTTCTTCTTCACTGACCGAGGGGAGAAAAGATTAAGTATAGTATCAGAACAGATACTACACTTTAACATTAATTCTATTTTGAAAAGTAAAAAAATACAAATAAACCCAAAAGAAAAATATTGTAGTTGGCCAATATTCAGGGGGGACATGAAAATAAGCACAGATTTTAAAGCAGACGATTCTCTTTATTTTTTAAATGATTGTGATTGATTGGTTAATTTGAGTCACGTGAGACAAATACTTGATTGTGATTGGTGGCAGTCAGAGGCGGACATAAAAAGTGCCACCCGCTTTTTGCAGAGATTTTTTTTCAGACTGTTTATATGTAATCGCCTAATAAATATTGTTGAAACTTCCTCAAAAAGAAAAGAAAGTGGCTTTGAAATAATAAACTGCTTCAACCATTTCTGGTCTGACTTGGAATTCTCTGTCAAAATACTGAAATATCTGGATAATAGCCATTCATTATAAATAGCGCAGAAGAATAAGCAATAGTTGTTCAATTTTGTTTTAAAATTATTCAGTTGTTGACATTTAAAGGCCATTTATCTGTGAGAATTCTTTCTCACACAGATGAGGGCTATGGGAGACTGAACGCAACCATTAAAAAGACATCTACCTTATTAGTAGAACGCAGATTCCATCTTGTACAACGATGCGTTCCGCGTAACCCGAGGCCTTTTAGTTTGGTTATCACGTAGTTGGAAGTTCTTGGAAATTCGATGTTAATTACAATTCAGTTGCCACGAGGTTATTGTATTGCTCTGATAAAAAGATGCTTTTAAAGTTTATAGGAAAAATTCAATATCAAATCTATTGAGTTGATAAGAGGTCGACCCTTCTCCTGCACAATCTCAACTGATTAAAAGATGGTTGTCTGGCACTGCACGTGTTCGAAAAAGGCGGCAAAATATATCCCTACAGTCAATTGCCAAAGATCAACTCCTAAAGGTCACCTCCTCCTTTCGGTAGGAGGAGGGGGGGGGTGAAGATTTAACCGTGCGATTTATAACATTTCCGTCCAAGAAATTAAACATTTTAAGAATATAATTTATTGGTGAATTTGTAGATTAACCCCCTCTGATGACCCCCCCCCCCTCCCAGGAGATTCTACTTTTTTAGGTGATTGCGTGTAGACACCCTGGAAAACTTGACGGAAAGAAGAACAAAATGTAGAAATTAGAGTGGAGGATCAGTTTTGCATATAAATTTAACATAAAATGATCCCTCCCCCCATACGCTGACCATTCGAGCTTTTTAGAGCAGATAACCAAATGTTTTTTACCACTAACCCTGAATCCAAGTGGCAAGATCGTAAAACCACACCCAATCGCCTAAAAAGAAAGTAGATCTCCTTCTCCCTCTAAAAAACAAAAAAACGCACAGGATTTATCTCCCTTAGCAAAAAAGAAAATTGGTTAATGTCCTAAGGCACTATAATGGCCTGGAAATTGAGGGATCATTTACATGTGAAACTTATTCCCCACTCTAAATTCCTCTTTTTTTTATCAGTTTTTCAGGGTGTTTACATGTAATCGTCTAAAAAAAATCTCATTTTTTTAGAGGGGTGATTTAGCAGAGTAACACAATAATACCAAACTATTGATTTTAAATTGTATTTCTGGTCCTGAAATCAAAAATTCTAATTTACTTTTTTAAATCGAACTTTGAGTCAGTGTTTTAATCTCTGGTGGACTTTCTTTTTTCTTTTTTTTTTGCATCAAAATATTAAACATTTTATTGCACACAAAAAACAGCTTTAACGAATTTAAAAGCATAAAATGGAGAGGTTGAACATACAATAGTATCTGTGATAATTTAATAATAAATTATTGAAACATAAAAGTTCAGTTTTAAATGAGAATTTTATTTCAAGACAAAAGTTACGATTTCAGACATTTGGACAAATACCAAGGTAAATGAGCAAGATATTCCATGGTCACTAAAGTAGAATTTAAATGAAATAAAAACAGTAACTCCGAATTATAGGCCTATCTTATTTTATTAAATCAGAAAAGCAGAGTTCTCTGTGCATCACTCCAGTTCCACAGTCAATTCTGGGCAATCTCCCTTATAAAAATGGAACCCTATTCTGGATAATTACTTGTATCTTTCGCCCTCATCTATTTCTCAACAAATACTTATTAATTTTTTTTTTTAAATAATCTTTCGGATTATAATATTTTTAACCGACTTGTTCAATTTTTAAGTGAGTGTTCAGTTTGGCATGTGAGTAATATAATTCTCCTGGATCAGCATTTTATTTTTTATAAAGAAATATAGAGAATAATGAAGGAATACTAACTTACCCAAGAATTCCTTCATTATTCTCTATATTTCTTTATTTAAAAAAACAAAAAACAAAATGCCGATTACTATATATCGATTGAGTTTAATATAAGCTTAATGTAAAACAATCCCTTGCTCAAAATTCTGAAAAGGCGTTTATTTGAACAGGTCTAAATATATATTTTTTATTTGAAACTGGCATAGAAAATTGAATAGTTTGTTGGTGTCATGAGTCGCTTGCCGGAGACTGGGGGTAGATATTTTGTAGAGGCTGCCATATCTGTATCTATCTGACTGAGCTGGCTTGAAATGAAGAAGGAAATAGGGTCACCAAAGTTCCATAGAAAAATACCAACATCTTCTCTACAATAAAATCAACTTTATTTAACCGTTTCATTAACACAAGGATAGAAGACAGGGGTTAGGGTTTAGCTATAGAAAGAGAATTGATTTCAGGAGTTCCATCTCATTCTGCCAGCAAGGAACAGGAAGATTTTTTAGCGTCTGTTCTCCATGGGGTCTGTTCAAGAATTCATTTATATTTTAGCGTGAACGAGCTGGGCAGAAACGGAAAGCTGAACATGCGCAGAAGTGTTTGAATTTCCTGATGTATTTCTGCATGAGTTTTAATATGCCAACCGAACTACGAACTAATCACGATGCAAGAGATTGCATGCAAATACAAAAGAAAGATCTTGTAACTGCTACGCCCCCTTCTAAAAATTTGAAAATATATTTTTAATGTGTTTTTATTAAAAATTGTGATGGAAGGGTCCTATTTGTTCCCCCTTTTTATTTTTGAGACAACAATTTTATCTTAAAATATCTTTTATTTACTGGTAAATATATGTAAGTCATCACCTGCCAATCACACCTAATAACCCAATGCACCTAAAAAAAACAAAAAAACATTGCCACTTTCAGAGTATATTCCTACCAAGTAATTTTTAACATATTGTCACCCAAATGAAACCGAAAATCTTTACACTTCAATTTTCTTTGAACAGGAAAACGCCAATGGAACAGAGATTATCCAATCTCTCTGCCATGTCCGTCCTGGAAATGGTTTTCAACCCAACTTCCCAATAATGGAGAAAGTTTTTGTCAATGGTGAGAAGACCCATCCCATATTTGATTTTCTAAAGGACCACTTTCCAGCCCCCAGTGATGACTCCATCTCACTGATGAACAACCCGCAGTTCATTAATTGGACACCAGTAAAGCGAAATGACATTTCCTGGAACTTTGAAAAGTTTCTGGTGGCTCCTGATGGCAAACCATATATGCGATACAGTCGAAACTTCCTGACAATCAATCTTCAAAAAGACATTGAAGAACTTGTAGCTAAATTTCCCTAAAGTTTTTCTGTTTTATTAGAATAGCATTTTTTGTTTGTTTTATTAGAATATAATTTTTTATTTAGGTGACATTGTGACATATTAAATTCTGAAAAGAACTTCAGATTTCAAAGGAAAAAAATGTTTATTTCAAAAAGCATTAGTTGATTTATTTTTTTTTAGCCATTAAATTAGAAATCTTTTTTACAATTAATATACCTCCCCTTTCGCGAGTAAAGAAAAGACTGGAAGCAATGAAAACTTGTGATTTTTTTTTTTAAACAATGGCTGGTCTAAATGACAGTGGAGTTGTAAAAAGATATTTTTTCTTTCATCTTCATTCGATAAATATTGGCTTCAAAGCCGTTGCAACTTTTTTCACTGTTTTTCATGTTCTCCACTCTTTTTGTCTACAAAAACAATAAAGTAAAAGAAAAAATGTTTTTATTACGAATATTTTGTTTGCTATTTCTTTCTTTTCTCTCTGTTTTTCCCCCCTCAATAAATATTTACTCTTTCTCTCTCCACATTTCATTTTATTTCTTTTTTTTACCACTCACCTCCTCCCCGTTGTTTGTGTGTGTGTGTGTGTTTGTGTGTTTGTGTGTGTATGTGTGTGTGTGTGTGTGTGCCTAGAGGACAACATAGTCAGTTGATATTAATTTACATCTTTTACATATTGGAGAAGTCAAATTTGCATTTTTGTTGGTGTCGCTTATTTCCCTTGTTTCAAACTACAAACAGACTTATTTCCCTTCCGTCTTCCACAATTTATTTACATCAGCCATATTATGACGAGGAGATATTTTTTTTACTATTTCGCATGTCCGATTCTAATTGCTATAACATTTTTTTTTTCAAAACCATTAAATATAATTGTTTTATGCAATAAAAAGTTATCTTGAAATAATGTTGAGCAGCATTTTTTAGGATTCCTCATAGTTACCTATGCCATCACCATGGAAACTCGTCCTAATGAATGTTGCCATTTTTATTCTTTTTCCATCTAAACTAAAAAAACTAACACGAAAAGTAAAAAGTGTTGTCGATTTTACAAAATAGACACAACACAATAAGACCAGGCCATCATTTTGTAAATATGAAAAGAATAATAATTTTTTATTTTTTAAAATATTAAATAAAATTAACAAAAAAAAAAAACTGTAACTTTGCATGCCGGTGAGGTTAGTTTAAAAGACATGTTAAGATCAAAGTTGAGTAATTCCATGTAAAATCATCCAGGGTTTGATTTTGTTGTAAATTGCACCACAGATGGACATCATAAAAACTAAGAAATCCTGAACATTTGAGCATGCAGTTTCCTATTCAGAGCATTTTCTCCTCCTCCAGAATAGATTAGATATTACACTTGTAATATCTAATCTATTCTGGAGGAGGAGAAATCTTTCTAGACTGAGATAATTTTTATTTTTGTCTCAATCCAGACTGTCCCTATTTGGGGGGAGTTGAATTTACCCAACATTAAAAATTGACCTTCTGTCTAACTTTGCCACCTCGAGAGGAGGCAAGTAAATAGTGACATTTTCCAAAGATGTCATGTATGTAAAAGGATCGTTTATAACATTGTGGCACGAAGGAAAAAAGTTGTCATTATTCCAACTTGATTCTTACGTCAGACTTATTTTCTGGAATGAAATGAAGACTTTTTTTTCTTTGTGTATCATTATTGCTCATAAGACTTGTAGAACTTTTAGAGGGTGTAGGTGACCTAATGGATACAACCCTATTTAATGCTGACTGTTTATTTTAGTAACGTATTTTATGCTTGAGGTTCATAATATTTTTAAACATTTAACAGATTCAATCTTGTATACAGATCATTTGCAGATTAATTTCTTTTGTATGTTTCGTATATTTTGTGACTAAACAGTCTGCAATGGATTAATTTTTCTTTTTTTTATATAATCCATATAGCAGTTGGGTTTATTGGACTTATAAATATTAGATTAGATTTTAGGGTATAAACCCACCGTCTTCAAAAAGAAGATTATGATTTCCACTTTTATGTCATTAAATAATTCCTTCATAGGACCAACATTGTATTATCTTTGTCACATGGCAGCAAAATCAAACAACAATGATGTCGTTTGCACGGCCACTGATAAGACTGAACTACTTGCCCAGCGTTTCGCTTCTAATTCTACTTTAGACTCAGATAGCCACCCCCTCCCTGAATTCCCTTTGCGGACCGAAGTCACACTTGATAACCTGGTCATCACCCCATCCCAGGTCAGAGACATCATAAAAAACCTTGACACCTCTAAAGCTTGTGGGCCTGATCTTATACCTGTAATAGTAATAAAGAAATGTTCTGCTGAACTGGCCCCTGTCCTTTCCAAACTCTTCAATAAATGCCTAGCTGAATCTTGCTTCCCCGATAGCTGGAAAATTGCCTCTGTGGTACCTGTCTACAAGAGTTCTGGGAATAGAACCGACCCTCAGAACTACCGCCCAATCAGTCTACTGCCAATCTTTGCCAAAATCTTTGAATCCTTAATCAATCTAGCGATAGTACGGCACTTAGTTAATGCTAAACTTCTATCTGACCGCCAGTATGGATTTAGACAAGCACGATCTACTGCAGACATCCTAACAGTCATCTCTGAACGCATGTATCATACACTCGACAAGGCAGGTGAAGCTAGGGCAGTAGCGCTTGATATATCCAAGGCCTTTGACAAGGTTTGGCATAAAGGACTTCTGAAAATACGCTCATACGATATTACTGGGAAACTACTTAATATAATTGGATCCTTCCTAAACAAAAGAAAAATCCAGGTTGTCCTCGATGGCCATTCATCCAAGCAACATGACATAAATGCAGGTGTACCCCAGGGATCTATCCTTGGCCCTTTGTTGTTCCTGATGTATATAAACGATCTCCCTGATGACATAGAGTCGGAGATTGGTTTATTTGCTGATGACACCACCCTTTACTCTCGCCATGTTGGTAAAACAGACACGATTATATCCGAGGCAATGGCTGAATCTTTAGAAAATGACCTCCAGGCTGTAGTGGATTAAATCATAGTCATAAATTAGTCATAAATAGTTGGTAACTTTTAATGCTGCAAAGACAAAGCTACTTTCCTTCAACAACTACAAGAAGCCTCTCCAACCATCGATTGCCATGGCAAATAACACCCTACCTGAGAGTTCATCATTCAAACTCCTTGGCCTAACCTTCACAGGTAACATGAATTGGAACAAATACATTGAAGACATTGCCAAAGCTGCCGCAAAGAAGGTGGGCTCCCTCTACCATGCTAGTAAACTTCTCACACCTGACATTATCCTGTATCTCTACAAAGCCACCATCCGCCCATGCATGGAGTATTGTTGCCACATTTGGGCTGGTGCATCATCTACTAGTCTCTCCCGCCTTAACAAGGTCCAAAGAAGAGTCGTCAACCTAATAGGTCCCTCAGTGTCAACCTAGCTCCAGTCCCATCGTCGCAATGTAGCATCCTTATGTTTGTTTTACAAATACTTCAATGGATTATGCTCCAATGAATTGGCTGCTTTGGTGCCGCCTCGACGTAAATTCACTAGACTAACTCGACAATCAACTAAATCTCATTCATTCACTGTGGAGGTCCCCAGATGCCAGATAGCCTTTTACTCAAATAGCTTCTTTCCTCGTGCTGCTGGCCTCTGGAACTCCCTACCTGCCCCCTGTTTCCCCGACAGTACTGACATGCAGAAATTTAAAACTAATGTAAACAGACATCTCGCTGCGCAGATCCCAAGTTAGGCTGACTCCCCCCACCCCACCCACCCACCTTCTCCCCTTTTCTTTTTTCTCAGTAGCCCCTTACGTCTACAGTGGCAGAATCTAACGCCATAGATTTAGCACTCGATATGATCTTGCCAAATAAAAAGAAAAATTTAATCATTGTTTGGGGTGAACTATGTTAAAAAAAAAATTTTTTTTAAATCAACACACTTAACATAAAGTGTTTCACTGTGTATGGGACAGGAAAATCGCACATCATGGTGGCTCCCTCTGCTTAAGCATTCATGAATATGTGGCTTTTGTGTGGCCAATACACAAACAACCTCTTTCCTTTGTGACTTCCTACAGCCATGTCTCCATTTTCCTAGATCGGGTTGTATTGCCAACAATTTATTGGATGCGTTATTGCTTCATCTAAGCTGCCATTTCTTGTGGATATAGCATGGATGTTTATCTTGACGTCTGTGTATGGAACTTTAAATTTGTTGTTGAGGGGCTCTTTTGGGTCAGTTTTGGCGGCTGTGTCAGTCTTATCATTTCCTTGTATTCATATGTGACTTGGGATCCAATAAAATATAATCTCTTTGGTGTCCAACAATGATGTTATTCTACATAATGATCAGTGAGTTATTCAATTTTCTATTTTTCAATATTGGAGAAAAAATGATTAAATTTTCCTTTTTATTTGGCAAGATCATATCGAGTGCTAAATCTATGGCGTTAGATTCTGCACTAAAACTAAATGTTTCTTTAGGAAAATGTTTGATAATTTGTTTCTCATGTATAGCTGTACATCTTTTTTTTATCCTTGTCTTTAGATCTGTTTGTAACTATAGCGGTATATTTAGGATAAAAATCTAGAATTTTATTTAGATTTATTTTTGGTTGTTTTATTTTCCACAGTGGTATTGTTGGTTTTATGATATCATGTATATTCTTGAATAGGATGTTAGTTTCTTTAATTATTGATTCTATTTGGAGGCCAATAGGTTTTATTGCATTTTCTTTTCTTTGGTACAGTTCTTTATATTTTGGTTTAAATATGGTATCGTATATTGAGTTTAGTGGGCATGTCTTTAGCTTTATATAGTACTAGCAGGGGTACCCAGCGTTGCCCTGGGGTCCCCCCCCCCCATCCTCTCTGCAGGCAAAAGTGTAACAATCTCTCTCTTCCACAGTGGCCCCCTCTCCTCGTCGCCCAGGGCAAAAGCGTAACATACTATCTGTCTTGCCCGGTCGTCCTACTCCCCTCCCCCCCCCCTTCATTTAAAAAAAAATTCTTGGGAGTGGTGGGGATCGAACCATCAACCTCTCGGTCTTGGTCCTTTCTCAAAACCCGGTGTGTCAATTGAACAGAATATAAGATGTGACGAAAAATATGTCACTTAAACGCCGTTTGAATCTGGGCTGCATTTTGCACACGCACATGCGCAAAGGCTACTTAAAAAAACGAACAAATTTAAGCACCCACCATCACACGTTTATTGTCTGTTCTACATGAAGAAATAAATGGGTTTTTTTTTCCAATCTTTCAATATTTCTCGTCCGAAAGATGGACGATTCAGAAAACGTCAACTTTACAGTGGTCTGTCACATATCTCAGGAGTCGTCTGCAGACATAAAACATAATCACATACATACACACGCACACTTCCCCTTTTGTTTGTTTGTTTATTTATATGCCGAGTATTGATTTACTCCTCTCCAGGAGTTAGGCACAAGGCCAGTTTTTTATCTTGCTCCCACAAGTAAGATATGACCCAAGGTCGGGTCGGGAAAGTGGGGTTTAAAAATTGCCTGGGCAGCCCCGTCAGCATTCCCCGGTAGGGCACCTCAGGCAGTAAGCAATTAACTTACTCCTCCCCAAAGAGGGGAGGCGAAGCCTGGGAGGGTGGACCTCCTAGAACTGCACAGGACAGACCCATAGACCGGCGTAAATCAAGCCCCGAAAGGCCAAGACAATACCAGTCTATGGGGTGCAGTATCCATCAGAACAGATACTACACTTTGATCTTAGCCAAAAGGCTGAGTTGTTGAATTATCAATTTTGTCGGACTGTTAAAACCTATTTTAAGGGTTATCTCCCTTGTTCTATTATTATTTGGGAACCAGATTAACCCTTGTAAGATTTGGGGTTATCTGCCCTTCTTTTTGTTGTTGTTGTTGTTCTGTTGTAAAATAAACGCACGACGCGCGTGTAAACCTACATAATGTGTTTGTCTTAACTGAATTGTCCTGCCATGAAGAATGTCTGAATGTTGCTGAGATCAAAAGGTATGTCTCACATTCGTGTGAACTTGGCTTTATATCGATAATAATTATCAACAAAGGTTATGGGCCCAGATGAACGCTCGATATAATTATAAAGCCACGTGTGACATTTTTTTTCGGCCATATTGAAATTCTCGTTCACGAAAGAAGTTTTGTATCGTTTTACCTTCACGATGGAAACAAAACTTGGTAATCTCGTACCGTTGAATGGGACAAATTACGCCACTTGGAAGATTCAGTGCAAAATGACATTAATTAGGGACGGATTATGGTACATAGTAAATGATACCGAAATCGTCCCCGATCCTAGGACAGATGCGATATTACACGGAAAGTATTTATCGCGGAAAGATCGCGCCTTGGCGACGATTGTTTTGTCAGTGGAACCGTCACTTTTGTATTTGATAGGGGATCCCGACGACCCTGCAGTGGTGTGGAAAAAATTGGCAGATCAATTTCAGAAGAAAACGTGGGCTAATAAATTAGCATTAAGGAGGCGCTTGTATTCCCTTAAATTGAAAGTAGGTGACTCTGTTCATAAACATATTAAAATAATGACAGAAATCTTTGAAGAGTTGTCAGTCATCGGCGATTCAATTGATGAGGAAGATAGAGTTGTACACCTCTTGGCTAGCCTCCCGGATTCCTATGACATGCTAGTAACAGCGCTCAAAGCAAGTCAGGATGTGCCCAAATGGGTGTTAGTGACTGAACGACTGCTCTACGAAGAAACGAAAGTCAGAGAAAAGGAAAACACTGCTACTGACTCGAAAGCGATGACATCAAAACATCACACTTTTAAAAAGGGGCCCAAGTGTTATCACTGTGGAAAGAATGGACACATTAAACGTGACTGTCGATTGCTTAGTGAGGATGCAAAAGAAAGTTTTAAAAGGAACTATCCCAATAAGAAAGCTTTCTTCACTGGAAAAACACAAGGAAAATGTAATGGTTCTGAAAACGATTACGCTGTTGGACTATTTGCACACCATGCGTTATTATCTAATAACAAAAGGAGCGAATGGATTGTGGATTCTGGAGCAACTTGTCACATGTGTCATGATGTGAAGATGTTTATACATTTCCGGAAATTGGATTTAGTAGAGGAAATAACACTTGGGGATGGACGCTCGGTTGAAGCATTAGGAGTGGGAACAATAGAACTGAACGTGAGTGTGCCAGACGGTAAACAGCAAAGATGTAGACTGTATGAAACACTTTATGTTCCCAAACTATCGTACAACCTATTGAGTGTGTCTAGGGCGACTAGATCTGGAAAGTCGTTCATATTCACTGAATCAGGATGTCGACTTCTTGATGAAAAACAGAGGATAGTAGCTGAGGGTTCAAAAATTGGAAAGGTGTACTATTTGAACTGTAATGAAAAACAAGAAGCAGCTCATGCAGCATCTACATGTTCAGGTGGTAACACAAAGGAGGAGATCTGGCATCGACGTTTTGGTCATCTTGGTGTGGGGAATTTGCAGAAACTAGCAAGAGATCAGCTGGTGACTGGCCTCGACTATGATGTGATAAAGAGTATTAACTTTTGTGAACCATGTGTGGATGGCAAACATCATCGTTCCTCATTTCCAAAATCAGGTGGAAGGCGAGCTACACAACTACTCGGAATTGTGCACAGCGATGTTTGTGGAAGGCTAGAGGCAAAATCGCTTGGTGGAGCCGAATACTTCCTCACATTTATTGATGACAAATCAAGATTTGTGTGGATATATGTGCTTAAACACAAAGGAGAAGTTTTTGCAAAATTCATGGAGTGGAAAACCATGGTGGAGAATTCCAGTGGACAAAAATTAAAAACCTTACGCACTGACAATGGCGGGGAATACACTTCAAGAGAGTTTGAATGTTACCTAAAGAAGGAGGGCATACACCATGAACGCACTGTTTCCAAAACACCAGAGCAAAATGGAGTGGCTGAAAGAATGAATCGGACGTTGGTGGAAGCAGTGCGAGCAATGTTGTCAGACTCGCAGCTGCCTAAGAAATTTTGGGCAGAAGCTTTATCAACAGCTGCATACGTACGAAACCGAAGTCCAACAAATGCAGTACAAGGAATGACACCATACGAGGCTTGGAAAGGCTACAAACCAGCTGTGAACCATTTACGCATTTTTGGGTGTAGTGCTTATGCCCATATACCAAAAGATGAAAGATCCAAAATGGATTCTAAAGCGAAGAAGAGCATCTTTCTCGGATATGGTATTGGAGTCAAGGGTTATAGACTTTATGATACAGAAAAGTTAAGAGTCTTCCATAGCAGAGATGTCATCCTTAATGAATCGGCATCCATTGGTGAACAAGAGAGAGAGGAAGTTGGAAACCAACCTCTAGTGAAAATTGACTGTCATAACGTCAGTGATGATGATGATGATGATGATGACAATTCACAAGTGGCAACAGGACCACGAAGATCACTAAGGATTAGGAAAGCTCCAGATCAGTATGGTGAATGGGTCTACATTGCTCACAGATTGAATGACCCATTAACGGTGAAAGAGGCACTTTCTAGCCCTGAGAAAGACAAATGGATGAAAGCAATGGAAAGTGAAGTTGATTCACTACATACTAATAAAGTATGGGACCTTACTGTCTTAACCAGTAGACGGAAGGCTATTGGTAGTAAGTGGGTGTTCAAACAAAAATATGACGCTGATGGAAACATGGGACAATATAAAGCTCGACTGGTAGCTCAAGGATTTCTTCAGAAACATGGAGTTGACTACGACGAGACCTTTTGTCCAGTAGTGAGGTTCGAATCAGTGCGAACTGTCATTGCATTAGCAGCAAAACATGACCTGAACCTGCATCAGTTGGACGTAACCACTGCATTTCTTAATGGTGAGCTGAAAGAAGACATCTATATGAAGCAACCAGAAGGATTTAAGGTCAAAGGCAAAGAACACCTTGTCTGTAAATTAAAGCGAAGCATCTATGGCTTGAAACAATCATCAAGATGTTGGAATGAGGCACTGAATGCTCAGCTAAAAAAGATGCATTTCAAGCAATTGGAAAATGACCCGGGAGGAGAGATCTTCATAGCTGCAGTATATGTTGATGATATCATTCTGGCATGTAAGTCTTTGACACGTATCCGAGAATTTATCAAAAGAATCTCCGAAAGTTTCAACATCAAGGATATGGGGAAACTACATAGTTTCTTGGGTGTTAAAATCGCTTATCCAGATTCAGGGAAGATATGGATCGGACAACCAGCATACGCAGCAGAGGTTTTGAAAAAATTCCAAATGGAAAATTCAAAACCTACATCAACTCCAATTGATCCTGGTGCAAGGTTAACTAAAGCTGTTAAAGAAAACGAGCTAGTCAACCAAGAATTGTATCAATCAGCAGTTGGAAGCCTGCTGTATCTGTCAACAAAAACAAGACCTGATATTGCCTATGCTGTCGGCAATGTAGCATGAGTAACAATAATATATATGCCGAGTACCCCCCCCCTGCTAGTCTATTATAATAGACTAGCAGGGGTACTCGGCATATAAAAAAAAAAAAAGCTAAAGGTCGCATAGCCTGGATGCGCACAAGTGTCGTTGCCGACATCGCACACTGCCCATGGCCGTAGCGGCGGTGATTTGTTAAGAATCACCGTGTCTAGGGCACAGCATATGGAAGGCAGAGCCCATCCCTCGACTTCCGCTGCCTTGAACCTTCCCTGAGTTTTAGTCAGATACCCATTTACTGCTGGGTGGACAGAGGGAGTTTTCAGACCCGAAAATTCGCATGCCGTGAGTGGGATCGAACCCGGGTCGTCCAGCCCAAAGACAAGTGCTATAACCACTCGTCCACAGGCCTTCCCTCACAGGTATATAAATAAACAAACAAACAGACAACCTTTTTTCCTGCACCAAAATTTTTTTTTTGGTGGGGGGGGCTGCATTTTTAGTGATGTATAAGAATGGCGGATGTTGCAAGTGTTAGATGCTCGACCAGAGGAAAGAGGGGGGGCACAAAATAAAGTGAAAATATCTCTGGTTTTGTTATGGCCACCCAAGAGTTTATTTCCCTTTGAGGTGAATTAAGTATCTCGTAAAAACAGAGAAATGATGTTGAAACACAAAAGTGATGTTCCGATTGTCTCCATGATAAAGCCGCCTTGGGTAGACTGACAAGTTATCTCCGGTTGAAATCTTAAGTGGCAAGAGCTTGGGTGGTCCAGCACTGACCAGAGACAAAGGACCACAAGAGATGGGAGGGGCAAGACCTAACCCCACTGGGAATAAAAGGAAGTTGGGGTAGCTTGGAGACAATTGAAGCTGGGTGCCCTTAGAGGCAGGATGGCCCATCTGGGTATCTTAGCTAACGGGTTGTGCTGGACTTATGTTTTATTTCACCGGGATAGAGAGATCTCATTGTAGTAATGACAAAGGTCGCAAATCACTCTGTCAACTTTCAAAGCAGCTCTCACCGTTCGTTACGTGCACTTGCTTCGCACCGACTCGCATGAGACGGTACGAGACCCGCTTTTATATATCGAGGCACACCTAATTTGCATGTAAATGCAACGAGACTTTGCGAGACTCTGCGTGAACCGCATGCTACAAAGGCTCACGGACGCCATGTTGGATTTCCTTCTTTCATCCGCGCACAGGACAGACACACGCGAGGACGCTTCGTAGGTAAGCCCCCTCATGTTCCCTACACTCCCCCCTGATCTCATGATCACAGAGATGGCATGGAGGCACCGATCGCCTTCGCCGGTTGCTTCTTCGGAGGGGGACAACGCAAGCCTCATCCTCGCTTGTGCTCTCGTCCGCGGTCTGAGGGTCGAGAAACATCGCATGCGCTGGGATACTGCTGATATCCGAGTCACTGTCCGATGGGGCTGCTGCAAGCCAGAGCGATGCCTCACTGCTCTCTGACTCTGACTCGCTCTTGTCGTCCAGTGATGGTTGCGTTGCTAACCGTAAGTCTTTAACGTGACGGGGCATACCGTCGACTCGCACTGCCTGTGGGCTGATTACCTCAGTGACGCGTCCAACTCCGTATTTCGTCGTACACTTGCCGCGCGGGTTCTTAATCCAGACGACATCCCCTTTTTTCAGTTTCTCTTTGGTTACTTCCAGTTGGGGCAGTGGGTTAGTCTCTATGCCTTTCACCCTGACGTGATACCTGTGCAAGGTGTCAGCCGGCGCTGTAGAGGGTGAAACATTATCCTTTGGGGTTACGTTATACAGGTAGACTGCTTCAAATACCGTGCAGCCCGTCCTGGCCGCGATGGTTTTGACGGTTCTGTGATTCCGCTCGATGACCCCATTTCCACTCGGTATGTGGGCGCATCGAAACCTTAGGTGTACTCCCCAGCCATCAGCAAACTTTCTGAACTGCTCACTAGTGAATGCAGCGCCATTGTCGGTTAATATCTCCGTTGGGGGGCCACGTTCAAGAAAAATACTGTTTAACTGACGGACGATGATGACTGCATCTTGCCAGCGCAGCATGCGCCATATCGCAAACCTGGATGGACCGCAATCAATGAGAGTCAGGAAATCCTCGCCGTTGTGGTGAGTAATATCCATCGCCAGTCGGCTCCAATGGCTTTCCACTCCCAGCTTTCCTTTCTCCCAGCGAACGGGTGCTGGATCAATAGATTGGCATGCTACACAATCTTTAACCACTTTCCTGACGTCTGCCTTCTGTACTCCTGGTTCAACCAACTTAGCGAAATATAGGGTCCGCTTGACCCCAGGGTGCCCGGTTTGTTGGTGGACTTCTTTGATGTGATTAGATCGAACGGGGCTCACGGAAGCGGCGCAGGCGGGCTGCATGGGTTCAATAGTCTTTCTTATGGCATCAAGCCATCTTTGAGGTACTCTCGTCAAACAATCTGCTTTGTTCAGGCTGGATTTGACCAGGGACACCTCAATTGACAGCGCATATTCGTTCACCAGCTTCATGATCGTGTCGAGCTGCCGTCGGATGAGCATCTCGCTCGTGGCTTTGGTTCGTACTCTGGCCCTCCCGGTGAGAGTATCTGAAATCCACTTATGAACGCAAGCAGAATCCGTGAATAGTCGCAGGGTGGTTATCTTCCAAAGAATTGCCAAGTTTATCCCCTTGATAACTGCATCAAGTTCTGCCAGGTTTATGTGCTGGGAGTCCTTTTCTGGGCGTAACCAGCAAGCGTCTTCCACCACCGTTCCATCATGGACCACCGATACGCCAATGGCGAAAAAGCTTGCATCAACCCACACACTAAGGTTCTGGCTGTCGACGCACCATCTGCCCCGCGCTGGGTCTTCCTTGTGAACCCTGGTGAGGACCTCTTTGAGCATTGTATTGAGAGGGACGTCATGAGTTTCGTCATCCCATCCAGTGGTGACGTCGGAGGCTCTTCGCTTAATAAATGCCACCGCAATACGAAGCCAGCTGCCCACAGGAAGGTGTCCAACTAACTTTCCGCACAAGGAAAATACGTTTCGTCGTGTAACAATACAAGACATGTCCGGGGTTTCATTTCCTCGTTTCCAATACAGAACGTCATCTTCCTCCCAGACCTGCAAACCAAGTACCTGTGCGCCATCCCGTAGCCTTTCCAGTTTCTTGCTGAGAAGGCCAAAGTTGTAGAGATGCTCCCTCATGCGCGCCGTAGATACAATTTCCTCGTCCACGTACACGTCATCAATATATGCAGACGTTGCCCGCTGAATGCGCTCATCCTTAGTCAGAATGGTGTCAACAATCATTTGCATAATTGATGGCGCCACATTAAGTCCAAATCCCATGCGGGTTAGGCAATACCTTTTCCCCTTGATGAGCACCGTTTAATAGGGCCATAGTGATCTGTGTACACGCACTTGAAGGTATGCTTTGTGATGATCCAGTACAGATACATTAGATCCCGCTTGCTGCCATTCCCTCAACTTTTCAGTGCATACGTCCGCGCGAGCTGTAAAATGGTCCACATGCTCATTCAATTCTCGATAGTCGAGTACCGGCCTTCTGCTTATTCTGTTGGATAACCGCCATTAACGGGATCAGGCACTTTGGGGGTCCCAATTCCTTCTCTGAATAAGGAACTAGCCATCCATTACTAATCCAAGTTTGTAGTTCCTTGTCGTATTCTGCACGAGCTCCGGGGGGAATTTTGTATTCTGGCACCTTATTGCATAATTTCTCGTGTGGCTGCTCCTCCGACCACTTCCAGGAGGCTGTCCAGGACTTCGTCCACTGGTCGAATTCCGCACAAAAATCAGGCTGTTCCAGCTTCATAGCTGCACTCAGAGCAAGGCCCGCTTTTGCGAAATGTGCCCTACCCTCACCATCAATGCGTACACCACCCAATTCCTTGATGATGTCCATTCCCAGGAGCAGGTCGTAACCGAGCAGGTCACCGTTTACAACCAAGGCTCGTACGGTTACTGTGGGCTCATCGCCGACACCTACGCGAATGATGCTAACACCACAAGAGGCAATCGAGCCACCGCCAACCGTCAATACCGGGATCCTTTCCTTATCCCATACGTCACAGCATGCCTTGCGCACGAGGGTCTGCGTGCACCCGGTGTCTACGAGCGCGAAGCGCTCACGCCCATTTACGCGCACGCTAACTGTGGGTAGCGCCTTATTTGGCGACGATCTGGGGAGAAGACTGGCGCTATAGCTTACTCCCCTTGCTCGTTTCCCGGACAACCTCTTGCCACGTGACCCAGCTTGTTGCACAGGTAGCAACGCACGCGTTTTAACGTTCCTCGATCGGGCGCGTCCTTTGCACCGCTTCGGCTTCAGCAGTCTTTTGAAAAATGATTCGGCCCGCCACATTTGTAGCATCTCACGTCTTCTGTTGGTGGTGAAGACGCTTCCGCAGCTGCCGAAACCGGCTCTGTGTCCTTTTTCAAAATGTTTCGGGCTCTGGCCAACAACTCGTCAAGCCCAATCTCACTGAGTCTGGACGATGCTCGCAGCAGTCTGCTGGCGCCGTGTGGGAGTCCAGTCAGAAAAGCGCATCCCAGTATTCGCTTGCTTGTTCCACCAAACGGCGCGGCTAGCCTCCTCAAATCGGCCAGGTAGACGTCCACAGTCTCATCTAGCCCAAGCCGCCGTTCGGTGAACTGCCTCCAGGCGACGAAAGGGTCCACAGCAAAGGCTGCGTATAGCGCCTGCCTAACTTCCTCCAGGCTTAGTTCGTCTCCGAGCTGCTGATACACCGAATATGCTCCTTTGGTCAGCCTCAGCGGGATGACCAGTGCAGGATCCTTTATCTTGCAAAGTCTGCAGACGCGCTCGGCTTTCTCCCACCACTCGGGTCCGGAGGGGGAGCCGTCGAACTCGGGTATTAATCTCAAGTCGAATTTGTCCATTGCCGAAATAGCTTGTAGTAATGACGAAGGTTGCAAATCACTCTGTCAACTTTCAAAGCAGCTCTCACCGTTCGTTACGTGCACTTGCTTCGCACCGACTCGCATGAGATGGTACGAGACCTGCTTTTATATACCGAGGCACACCTAATTTGCATGTAAATGCAACGAGACTTTGCGAGACTCTGCGTGAACTGCATGCTACAAAGGCTCACGGACGCCATGTTGGATTTCCTTCTTTCATCCGCGCACAGGACAGACACACGCGAGGACGCTTTGTAGGTAAGCCCCCTCATGTTCCCTACACTCATTTGCAACTGGGGAACACAAGTTTAATTTGTAGCCTCTAACAAATAAATTTGTTACTTGTTGGAGTTGTGATTCTGCTTGGCACGAGTCTTTGTTGCAGCATGGAGACGAGATCGCACAACAACTTTTTTAACAGCACAACATGTGGAGACGATTACGGTCAGTGCAGTGAACGCACGAACAATGCATACATACATGTTCAACGTACTAGTGTTCAGTATAATTTTAATAATGTATATTTGTCTGCACTCCAGTTGGTGTGTGTCACTACTTTATTGCATTTTATTATTGTTTTGTAGGAAATAGTCGAAATATTCGAACCTTTTGTCAAAGGGAACATAGACGATAAACCTAGATAGTGAATGAGTGAGTGTGTTCTGTGGGAAATAAACGTTAGTTTTGAGTCAAAGATGATTCCAAGGAATGTATGCTGCTGTACCATATGTATCTTTATCCTTTCCAGTTTTCAAACTAAATCGCAATGTATTTTCCGTAATTGACAGAAGTGCATACATTTGGTTTTATTTCAGAATATTTTAAAACCATTTTCAATTGGCGATTGATTTATTTCTTTCAGTCATTGTTGAAGTTGACGTTCAATTGTATGGATATTTTTGGATCCATAGCAGATTAAAAAGTCATTCACATATAATGACCTCTCAATGCCAGTATTATTAATTTTTATATTGAATAAAGTATACTTCCTTATGACACGTCCATTTCCTGTACCTTTGTGTTTGCAAGTGTGTTGCTTATCTGTGTTTTAAAATTTCTCTCCATTTATGAATATAGGTAATTTACCTTCCGAGTACTTTTAAGTCTCTTTTTATACCATATCTCCCGGTCATGTTGTATGCTTTTTCTAGGTCAAAGAATATGATGGTTAAGTGTTCTTTTTTAATGAAAGCATCTTGTATGAAAGATTCTAGGAAAACTAATTGGTCAATAGTATCTCCATTTTTTTTTTGTACCCAGATTGTAAGTTTATGATTAGTTTCTTTTTTTTTTCTAAATACCATGTCAGTCTGGTATTCAACCCCTTTTTTCCATGGTTTTGCAGACGCAACTTGTCAGTACAATTTATTGCGTCTGCCAAGGAGTTTTGATTTTTGGCTATAATAGTCTGTTTCCATAGTATATGGACGCTGCCTGTTGTCCATATATCGTTATAGAGGGACAGTAGGTATTCTCTTGATTTTTGGGAGTATATTTCTCAGAAATTCATATTGGATTTCGTCAGGACCAATGGCTGTGTTATGGGCCTTTGCTATGGAATCATTTAGTTCATTAATTTGTTTGGAAATTGATTTCTTCTGTTTTTCCTTTTTCTTTGTATTTTCAGAAGAGGAGTTTTTTTGCAAAGGTTTCTGCTATTTCTCACTTGTTTATGGCTTTTGTATTATGTATTAGATATTTTAGTGGTGTATTGTTTTTCCCTGACATTTTCTTTACTATGTCCGTATAGTATCATGACGACACCCCCTTCTTTCCCATGTCCCATACGGTTTTACTTTTTGTATTAATTCTTCATATGTAGTTTTGCCATGTTTTTCTTTTAGCTATTTAAAGCTAAAAGAAAAACATGTCGTGTTTGGGCCCTACAGATCTTAAAGGTATTTAGGTTTTCTTTTGTTGGGTTGTTTTCACATTTTCTTAAGAGCTGCTTCGTATTTCCTTACAGCTTTCCTACATTTATCATCAAACCATCGTTTACTTCGTTAAGATTATTATCAATAGCAAAGGAACCCATATTTTCCTTTGCTATTGATAATAATGTATTAGTAAACTGTGTGTCAGAGTTTTCGTTTTGGTCGTTTGATTCTGGGGTCAATTTGTAATGGCATATGTCTGAAATTTTCCTAGTTGTTTTTTTTATGTTCTAACGTGGTGTTTGTATTTTAGTTTGACGTGTAAGGATGTTCTCTAAGAAAATCAGGAAATGGTCACTCCCACATGTGTCGTCGTAGACTTTCCAGTTATGATTTAGGAATAGATTAGAATCACATGTTGTTAAGTCTCTTGTAGAATATGTGCCTGTTGCTGGATGTAGATATGGGTTTACGTTGTTGTTGTACATACACAATTCATGTTTATTCAATATTGACTATCATTTTCCCCTTTTTCCAACTTCCCCATATTTCATTATGGCTGTCGAAGTCTCCCATTATAATGAAGGGTCTTGGCAGTTGTTCAATTAATTCACTTAGTTCTTATTCTTTGATTTCTTCATTTGGTGATATATATAATGAGCACACTGTTATAGTTTCATGAAGAGATGCTGATATGGTGACTGCTTGCATATTTGTATTTAGGTTGATTTCATTTTTTTTAATAATTACTGATGATCCACCAGTTTCTTTCGGTATGCTGTTTTATATAGTTATAAGATTGGTAATTTATAATATTAATTATAATGTTGTCTTTGAGTTTCTTGAAAGCACATTATTGCCAGACAATGGTTTGTAATGAGTAGCATCAGTTCGCAAGAGTTGGCTCTTATTCCTCTGATGTTCCATTCAATTATTTTATTGTACATGGGTTTTTGGTTTTAGTTCTGCGAAACTTATTTTATGTTTTGTTGGTTTGTGAAGTTTTATTTTCAATCTCCATTTCTTCGAATTCTATGTTTGCTGTGGTTGTATAGTTTTTTTTAATTGGGTTTTGTTTTCAATCTCCATTTCTTCGAATTCTATGTTTGCTGTGGTTGTATAGTTTTTTTAATTGGGTTTTGTTTTCAATCTCCATTTCTTCGAATTCTATGTTTGCTGTGGTTGTATAGTTTTTTTAATTGGGTTTTGTTTTCAATCTCCATTTCTTCGAATTCTATGTTTGCTGTGGTTGTATAGTTTTTTTAATTGGGTTTTGTTTTCAATCTCCATTTCTTCGAATTCTATGTTTGCTGTGGTTGTATAGTTTTTTTAATTGGGTTTTGTTTTCAATCTCCATTTCTTCGAATTCTATGTTTGCTGTGGTTGTATAGTTTTTTTAATTGGGTTTTGTTTTCAATCTCCATTTCTTCGAATTCTGTTTGCTGTTGTTGTGTAATCCAAAACTTGAAAAAATAAAATTGGCTTTTCTTCACCTTCACCGACAATCGCAATCTCCAATATTCAAAGTTCTCTCTCCAATATTCACAGTTCTCTCTCCAATCTTCACTCTCTTCTCTTCCAAACTCAACTCAGCTCTTCAGTCAAAAAAGTACAGTTTTTATATTCTTTAACCCACCACATATGCAAATTATTGCAGTATCTTGAATCACTCGCCCCCATGATCATCAAAGATCATTTCCCATCACATAGTCCTGTGCTCAAATCGGCGCATTACGTTCTCTCCGTGGTCTTTGCATCGCGACCGCCTCACCTTCATGTCCGGTGCTTACATCTCCATCGTTTACTTGGACCACACGCCTCAAATCTAAAATATGCTGTGGCATCCCATCGACGCTCAAGTTGTTAGGGGATTGCACTCCAGTAATCACTCCTCTTCCCCATTGCGTTGTACATCGAGCATTTGGTGGCTTCACCCAAACCTCTTCTCCTATTTGGATTCTGGCTGATCCTCGCTCTTCGACTTCTGAGGATATATCTCTTGGATGTTGCCATTCATATTTAAAAATGGATCTATGTAGCACTGTCTCGTCCCTCTGTCTGACCTTGGGTGCCATGTTGTACCAGAATGTGGCCTCTTCGAGTGATATCCCTCCTCTCTCAGCTATCGCTTTTACTGTCCGATGATGTCGCTCTACTATTCCATTTCCCCCGGGACTATAGGCTGCCCTGTAATATCTTTTTATCTTCCATTTTTCTAGCATTGTCTGGAGACGTTCTGAGCGAAAAACGGTGCCATTGTCCATTATCACCTCCATTACCGGACCCCGTTCAAGCATCACTTTCTCCAATTCCTCTGTAACCGCAGTTGCCGTCTCCGCATGTAACTCCCTCCATATTGCTAGTCTCCCAGGCCCACAGTCAATCATTGACAAGTATGCGCCCCCACGATAGTGTGTTATGTCAATAGCTAATCTTGTCCAATTATTTGAAGTTCCAATTTCAACAGGATCATGTATATTCGGGGCAGGATCGATTGTTTGACATCGAACACAGTTCCTGACCACTCTCTGAACTTCCTCCCGTCTTATAAGTGGATCAACTTTCCGCACCAAATATAATGTTCTATCCACTCTCATGTAGTGCATGCAATGCAACTCTTCAGGTTCTCTGGTTCCTAAACAGCATATCGGGACCTCTTCTTTCTCAACTAACCACTGTTTCTTTATTCGGGTTAGTGCATCTGCTTTGTTTCTCTGTGAAGGCACAAACACTGCCTTTATTCGCAGTCCAAATTCGGATATTAACTCTCCAAGTATTCCCAATCTCTGCTTTACGATCATTTCTCCAGCACCCTTGGTTCTTATTCTTCTGCTCTCTTCAACTGTAGAGTTCACCCAACTTAGTACCGTTGCTGAATCAGTCCTGTTACAATACTGTAAGCGTATGGTGACAAGCAGAAATGAACGAACAACACAGGATTAAAATTGGAAAAATACTATGGTTTATTTTCCGATAAGTTATTTTGGAATTGGAGTGAATGTCAATAACAAGTCGAGAAGCCTTGGTGGGCAGTAGTAATTTGTGAGCCGAGCGAGCAGTGGTAGAAGCAGTAATAGTTGCGGTGTAGAGATGTCGGCATTGGGGGACGCGGTGTAGCAGTAGTGCGAATAGTTGTGTTGTTCAGCGTCGCTGATTCAATGGCGTTTAGCAGACGAAATTGTCGTGATAGTCGTCGTGATAGTCGACGATTGTTATTTGGTACTTGAAGTTGCTGGGTTTTTTTCGTCGTTGTTTGAGGAGGACCGAACGTCGCTATTCTTGTGTTCTTGGCTGATTCCAGATTTCCCCCACCCCTTCTATATCTCTCCTTCCTGTAAAAGAAAAAAAACTCCTCTTGTTTACTGGGCCCAGCTGTTTTTATGTGAAAGTGGCGGACATAGTTGTAAACTCTTGGCTCGCAGGGGAGAAGACCAATAATGGCCGTTGACTCCAGAAAACTGTGTTTGTTTGTGGTACTATTTTTGGCCACAGTAATCGCGGTAGATGATCGGTCAGCCCGTAATTTCGTGGTAGTAAACATGATTATGTTTACCGACTTTTGTGCCACTGTGGCGATCACAGAACGCCTCCCAGTGCCTGGGATTCCACTTTTAAGCGGTCGGGAATCAGGTAAATAAGGCCGACTTGGATGGCGGTCGTCATGGTAACACATGCCAGACAGTATTACGGCGTCTTCAGATCAAAACGAGATCTAAAATCATAACAGCTCCCCAGATCTCATTTTGACCTGAATTGTCCGGCACGGTTAGAGTTGCATGTGTGAAGTGTCAATAGTCTAGGGATCAGGTTTGGTCTGTATCCCGATGGCATTTGAGGGATTTCTATGTGTCTGGAGTCTTGTATATTCTGCGCGGTTACTTGACGAATGAGCGCATTTGATCTACGCGGTTGCTTGACTGATGAGCGCATTTGATCTACGCGGTCGCTTGACTGATGAGCGCATTTGATCTACGTGGTCGCTTGACTGATGAGCGCATTTGATCTACGCGGTCGCTTGACTGATGAGCGCATTTGATTTACGCGGTTGCTTGACTGATAAGCGCATTTGATTTACGCGGTCGCTTGACTGATGAGCGCATTTGATCTACGCGGTTGCCTGTACTGATGAGCGCATTTGATTTACGCGGTTGCTTGACTGATGAGCGCATTTGATTTACGCGGTTGCCTGTACTGATGAGCGCATTTGATTTACGCGGTTGCTTGACTGATGAGCGCATTTGGTTTACACGGTTGCTTGACTGATGAGCGCATTTGATTTACGCGGTTGCTTGACTGATGAGCGCATTTGGTTTACACGGTTGCTTGACTGATGAGCGCATTTGATTTACGCGGTTGCTTGACTGATGAGCGCATTTGATTTACGCGGTTGCTTGACTGATGAGCGCATTTGATTTACGCGGTTGCCTGTACTGATGAGCGCATTTGATTTACGCGGTTGCTTGACTTATGAGCGCATTTGGTTTACACGGTTGCTTGACTGATGAGCGCATTTGGTTTACACGGTTGCTTGACTGATGAGCGCATTTGATTTACGCGGTTGCTTGACTGATGAGCGCATTTGATTTACGCGGTTGCCTGTACTGATGAGCGCATTTGATTTACGCGGTTGCTTGACTGATGAGCGCATTTGGTTTACACGGTTGCTTGACTCATGAGCGCATTGGTGACTGCTGCACATGTGGGTCTGCGCTGTTGTCTGATGAATGAGCGCATTGGTGACTGCTGCACATGTGGGTCTGCGCGGTTGTTTGATGAACGAGCGCATTGGTGACTGCTGCACATGGGGGTCTGCGCTGTTGTCTGATGAACGAGCGCATTGGTGACTGCTGCACATGGGGGTCTGCGCTGTTGTTTGATGAATGAGCGCATTGGTGACTGCTGCACATGTGGGTCTGCGCTGGTGTTGCTGCGTGTCGTTCAAGTTGATGGGTCCTCCTGTTGATCAACGAACGTCCAGTTGTTGAGTATCCGGTCGTGCCCGTGCAGGTGCACCCGTTTTTTTTGAACCGGTGTGATTTCTTCCATAATGTTGTCAGCTATGTCCGAGAATGTCTGGTGCCTGATGAACGTCCAGGAAGATGTGGCTGTCGCGTCCTGCGTTGAAGAGAGCCGGTAGATCTCGAAGGGTGATGCTGATGCTTGCCGAGCCCGACCTTTAACAACCAGTATTAAGTCGTGAGGCTTGGTGTTGCCGTTCGTGTCCGCCGAGCCTGCTGAAATGTCCAAAATCGCGGTTGATGAGGTCTGGACGATATGTCATCTTCTTTACCAGATTTTGTGTTTGAAATTGCCGATCTGTGATCTTCGATGAGGCTGAGAGGTTCATTAGGTATGAATACTGAGTAGTCCATTCTACTTATCGCACGCTTCTGACACCAGTTGTTATAATACTGTAAGCGTATGGTGACAAGCAGAAATGAACGAACAACACAGGATTAAAATTGGAAAAATACTATGGTTTATTTTCCGATAAGTTATTTCGGAATTGGAGTGAATGTCAATAACAAGTCGAGAAGCCTTGGTGGGCAGTAGTAATTTGTGAGCCGAGCGAGCAGTGGTAGAAGCAGTAATAGTTGCGGTGTAGAGATGTCGGCATTGGGGGACGCGGTGTAGCAGTAGTGCGAATAGTTGTGTTGTTCAGCGTCGCTGATTCAATGGCGTTTAGCAGACGAAATTGTCGTGATAGTCGTCGTGATAGTCGACGATTGTTATTTGGTACTTGAAGTTGCTGGGTTTTTTTCGTCGTTGTTTGAGGAGGACCGAACGTCGCTATTCTTGTGTTCTTGGCTGATTCCAGATTCCCCCCCCTTCTATATCTCTCCTTCCTGTAAAAGAAAAAAAACTCCTCTTGTTTACTGGGCCCAGCTGTTTTTATGTGAAAGTGGTGGACGTAGTTGTAGACTCTTGGCTCGCAGGGGAGAAGACCAATAATGGCCGTTGACTCCAGAAAACTGTGTTTGTTTGTGGTAATATTTTTGGCCACAGTAATCGCGGTAGATGATCGGTCAGCCCGTAATTTCGTGGTAGTAAACATGATTATGTTTACCGACTTTTGTGCCACTGTGGCGATCACAGAACGCCTCCCAGTGCCTGGGATTCCACTTTTAAGCGGTCGGGAATCAGGTAAATAAGGCCGACTTGGATGGCGGTCGTCATGGTAACACATGCCAGACAGTATGACGGCGTCTTCATATCAAAACGAGATCTAAAATCATAACAGCTCCCCCAGATCTCATTTTGACCTGAATTGTACGGCACGGTTAGAGTTGCATGTGTGAAGTGTCAATAGTCTAGGGATCAGGTTTGGTCTGTATCCCGATGGCATTTGAGGGATTTCTATGTGTCTGGAGTCTTGTATATTCTGCGCGGTTACTTGACGAATGAGCGCATTTGATCTACGCGGTCGCTTGACTGATGAGCGCATTTGATCTACGCGGTCGCTTGACTGATGAGCGCATTTGATCTACGCGGTCGCTTGACTGATGAGCGCATTTGATTTACGCGGTCGCTTGACTGATGAGCGCATTTGATTTACGCGGTTGCTTGACTGATAAGCGCATTTGATTTACGCGGTCGCTTGACTGATGAGCGCATTTGATCTACGCGGTTGCCTGTACTGATGAGCGCATTTGATTTACGCGGTTGCTTGACTGATGAGCGCATTTGATTTACGCGGTTGCCTGTACTGATGAGCGCATTTGATTTACGCGGTTGCTTGACTGATGAGCGCATTTGGTTTACACGGTTGCTTGACTGATGAGCGCATTTGATTTACGCGGTTGCTTGACTGATGAGCGCATTTGATTTACGCGGTTGCTTGACTGATGAGCGCATTTGATTTACGCGGTTGCCTGTACTGATGAGCGCATTTGATTTACGCGGTTGCTTGACTGATGAGCGCATTTGGTTTACACGGTTGCTTGACTGATGAGCGCATTGGTGACTGCTGCACATGTGGGTCTGCGCTGTTGTCTGATGAATGAGCGCATTGGTGACTGCTGCACATGTGGGTCTGCGCGGTTGTTTGATGAATGAGCGCATTGGTGACTGCTGCACATGGGGGTCTGCGCTTTTGTCTGATGAACGAGCGCATTGGTGACTGCTGCACATGTGGGTCTGCGCTGTTGTCTGATGAATGAGCGCATTGGTGACTGCTGCACATGGGGGTCTGCGCTGTTGTTTGATGAATGAGCGCATTGGTGACTGCTGCACATGTGGGTCTGCGCGGTTGTTTGATGAATGAGCGCATTGGTGACTGCTGCACATGGGGGTCTGCGCTGTTGTTTGATGAATGAGCGCATTGGTGACTGCTGCACATGTGGGTCTGCGCTGGTGTTGCTGCGTGTCGTTCAAGTTGATGGGTCCTCCTGTTGATCAACGAACGTCCAGTTGTTGAGTATCCGGTCGTGCCCGTGCAGGTGCACCCGTTTTTTTTGAACCGGTGTGATTTCTTCCATAATGTTGTCAGCTATGTCCGGGAATGTCTGGTGCCTGATGAACGTCCAGGAAGATGTGGCTGTCGCGTCCTGCGTTGAAGAGAGCCGGTAGATCTCGAAGGGTGATGCTGATGCTTGCCGAGCCCGACCTTTAACAACCAGTATTAAGTCGTGAGGCTTGGTGTTGCCGTTCGTGTCCGCCGAGCCTGCTGAAATGTCCAAAATCGCGGTTGATGAGGTCTGGACGATATGTCATCTTCTTTACCAGATTTTGTGTTTGAAATTGCCGATCTGTGATCTTCGATGAGGCTGAGAGGTTCATTAGGTATGAATCCCGAGTAGTCCATTCTACTTATCGCACGCTTCTGACACCAGTTGTTATAATACTGTAAGCGTATGGTGACAAGCAGAAATGAACACAGGATTAAAATTGGAAAAATACTATGGTTTTTTTTCCGATAAGTTATTTTGGAATTGGAGTGAATGTCAATAACAAGTCGAGAAGCCTTGGTGGGCAGTAGTAATTTGTGAGCCGAGCGAGCAGTGGTAGAAGCAGTAATAGTTGCGGTGTAGAGATGTCGGCATTGGGGGACGCGGTGTAGCAGTAGTGCGAATAGTTGTGTTGTTCAGCGTCGCTGATTCAATGGCGTTTAGCAGACGAAATTGTCGTGATAGTCGTCGTGATAGTCGACGATTGTTATTTGGTACTTGAAGTTGCTGGGTTTTTTTCGTCGTTGTTTGAGGAGGACCGAACGTCGCTATTCTTGTGTTCTTGGCTGATTCCAGATTTCCCCCCCCCCTTCTATATCTCTCCTTCCTGTAAAAGAAAAAAAACTCCTCTTGTTTACTGGGCCCAGCTGTTTTTATGTGAAAGTGGTGGACGTAGTTGTAAACTCTTGGCTCGCAGGGGAGAAGACCAATAATGGCCGTTGACTCCAGAAAACTGTGTTTGTTTGTGGTACTATTTTTGGCCACAGTAATTGCGGTAGATGATCGGTCAGCCCGTAATTTCGTGGTAGTAAACATGATTATGTTTACCGACTTTTGTGCCACTGTGGCGATCACAGAACGCCTCCCAGTGCCTGGGATTCCACTTTTAAGCGGTCGGGAATCAGGTAAATAAGGCCGACTTGGATGGCGGTCGTCATGGTAACACATGCCAGACAGTATGACGGCGTCTTCAGATCAAAACGAGATCTAAAATCATAACAGTCCTTATTTCAATCTCTCTCAATCCTCATTTTATGGCTAAATTGACGCTTTTCAAAACAGCATCTAATTCGGCCACGTTAATGTGATTACAGTCATCTTTTTTTCTCAGCCATGCTGCATCTTCCACCACCAAATCACCAATCTCCACAACCACGCCTGTTGCAATACTGCTTGCATCACACCACACTACTCTTATTTTTGTTTCAGGTATGTGCCAAGCTCCACTAACTGGGTCCTCCTTCTCTACATCAGTTAGAATCTCCTGTATTACTTCGACAGTTTTGCCATCAAATATTTCCTCCCAGTCTACTCCACTTGCTCTTCTTTTAACATAACATGCCAGTCGCAGCCATGCAGCAACTGGATAGTGCCCCAACAATTTGCCGCAGATAGAGAATAACTGCCGCCTATTCATTTCTTCCGTTATCTCTGGGACTTTGTTGCCCCTTTTGAACATCAGCTCACCTGTCTTTCCTTTCATCCCAGTGTCGCTCCGCCGCCCAAGGATTCAGGTGGCTTTGCTGTCAGCCCAAATCCCTTAAGATGTTCCACCACTTCCTCTGTCGATACTTTTGTCACATCTACGATTATGTCATTAATGTACGAATCAGTGGCCTCCTTTGTCTTATTTCCGTTCATTAACAGTTTTTAGAACCGCTGCCATAATTTTTGGTGCAACATTAAGCCCAAATCCTAACCATGTCAGACAGTAGGTTCTTTCTTTATAGCAGACTAGCTGGTACTGCCATAGCTCCTTTGCCACGTGTAGTTGCAAGTAGGCAGACTTAAGGTCGACAATCGCAGTTCCTCCTGCCAACCGCCTCCATTTTCTCATCTTTTCATCACACACATCTATTAGGTTGCTCCCCGTATGACATGCTACAAAACGGTTCAATTCCCGAAAATCTAACACTGGCCTCACTTTACCTTTTGTGGCCTGGACCACTGCCATCAACGGTAACACAGCTTTTTCTTCACCCTTCCATGGTAAGAGAATACCATCTGCTATCCATCTTTCCACTTCCTTCTCGAACTCTGAATTTTTCTCACTGTCCAGGGAATTCTTATATTTTACTTTGTTCTGCAACACTGGATGCTCTCCCATCCATTTCCATTTCACTGTCCATCTCTCTCCATCAAAATCCGTCTTGAAATCTTTATCCTCAATTTTGCAAACGTTCGGCTGATGGGCAGCTACGGCACAGTGTACATCTCCAAACTTGACCTCAGTTTTGTTGATACTCACACCTCCCATCTCATTGATCACGTCCATTCTAATTATGACATCGATTCCGTCAATCATGTGATCCATCAGAATCACTTCCACCTTTACTCGTACCCCACATACTTTAATTTCCACTTGCCGGGCTCCCTTACATTTTACGTCCCGACCGTCAACTGTTTTTATCGTGCCACTTCTACCACACCCACTCACAAGTTTGAAGTTAAGTAGAGTGGTGGTGCATCCAGTGTCAACAAGTGCCGTCATTACAGCATCATTTACTACCACTTCTATCATGGGTAGAGTTCCGTACTGCGCCTTCATTCTGTTTCTGAGGTAGCTACTGGCGCAGAAGCTCCCCTTTGCTCGTTTCCCTGAGCCAGAGAACAATATCTCGCAATGTGCCCAATTCTTCCACACTCATAGCACCTTACTCTGACTCTAGCTGGCTCCATGCAATCTTTAATAAGATGTGGTCCTCGACCCCTAAAGTACCGAATGCTTGAAGATTCTCTTTGAATCTCATTTTTCAGTGTAGTGCTTTGTGCACTCGCTGCCACCGTCCCAGTATCTCGCATTCTCTTGCTAACCAATAGCCGTGCAGTCGACTAACATCCAGTCCTTCCAAGTGATGCAATTGTTGCAGTGCTACAGATATGTCATCTGGAAATCCTGTGATGAACGCGAGTTTTACTGTCTGATCCAGACCTATCCCTAGGTATCCAGCTAATCCAGCCAATCTTTTGATATTGTTGGCATAAACATCCACCGATTCTCCAGTCCACCTGAATCGTTTCAGCTTTTCATAGGCTTCGAAAAGAACCTTCAGTGAATGCTGTCATCAATCTCATCTCTATCATTTTCGCATCTAATTGGTCTGTATCACTCATCTCGAGGTAGAGAGCAAGCGCATCTCCATGCAGAAAAAGTGGAATGAAACTAGCCAGGTCTTGTACTCTCTGTAGTTTCGCCACCAGTTTTACTTTTTTCATCCACCCGACTACATCATCTTCTCCACTAAAAGGTGATAT
The DNA here is from genome assembly GCA_963556195.1 of Sepiola atlantica. Taxonomy (NCBI): domain Eukaryota; kingdom Metazoa; phylum Mollusca; class Cephalopoda; order Sepiida; family Sepiolidae; genus Sepiola; species Sepiola atlantica. Next base: position 33,913,438 of record OY744546.1, on the reverse strand, counting down.
CACATCCTTGCTCAAACTTATTTTTCCGGACTCCATATTCTCCTCTTCACGCCGAAATAGTTTGTAATCCAAAACTTGAAAAAATAAAATTGGTTTTTCTTCACCTTCACCGACAATTGCAATCTCCAATATTCAAAGTTCTCTCTCCAATATTCACAGTTCTCTTTCCAATCTTCACTCTCTTCTCTTCCAAACTCAACTCAGCTCTTCAGTCAAAAATGTACAGTTTTTATATTCTTTAACCCACCACATATGCAAATTATTGCAGTATCTTGAATCACAGGTTGTATAGTTTTTTTTAATTGGGTTTTGTTTTCAATCTCTATTTCTTCGAATTCTGTTTGCTGTGGTTGTATAGTTTTTTTAATTGTTTTTTTTTTTCAATCTCTATTTCTTCGAATTCTATGTTTGCTGTGGTTGTATTGTTTTTTTAATTGGATTTTGTTTTCAATCTCCATTTCTTCGAATTCTATGTTTGCTGTGGTTGTATAGTTTTTTTTTAATTGGGTTTTGTTTTCAATCTCTATTTCTTTGAATTCTATATTTGCTGTGGTTGTATAGTTTTTTTTAATTGGGTTTTGTTTTCTAATAGGATTATCCTTAGATGTTTTCTCATTTGTATCTTTTTCAGTATTTTGACATCGGACTTGTGATTTTTGTTACCTTACATTTTTGAAATTGTTAGTTCAGTAGTTATAGAATTTTTTTCTGTGCTTATTTCCATATTGTCATGCGTGTTAGTATCGAATTGTTTTGTTTTTATATCGGGCTTGGTTTGGTTTAATTCTGTCGATTACCTTTTTTAAAATATTTTCTTGAAATCTTGGCCATTTATTTGATTTTAAATTTATCAATCAGTTATGGGTTGTTTTCTTTACTATACTTACCTATGTTTTAGTTTAGGTTTCAACTAGTTTTCTTGCTTCGGTATATCTTATGTGCATAACTTCTTTTTCTCTTTTGAAAATGTCATAGTTTTTTGAATAGGCAGGGTGTTTGAGAGTTTGCACATTTAAGTATTTTGCATTTATTTTCCATGTGGTTTCGGTCACCTTACTCCCTGCACAATTGGTGCCCTCTGCAAATGTCTTAATGGTGTCCAAATTTTTGGCATTTAAAGCATCACAATGGAGTTGGTATATAATTTTCAATCTTTTCTAGTGCGTACCCAATTCACATATCCTTTTGTATTGTTGGTTTGTTAAATGTTAAGATATTGATTTCTATAATTTTATCATTTCTTTTATGCCTTGCGTCTGTTTCAAGTTAATTCAACTGTACACAACAGACGCACCATATTTTTATATACTGCTTATGTATATCGGATGTCAGTCAAAAGGTTAACTAATTTGCATATTGGGTTTTAGTTCGATGATTGTTTTGATTTTAATATGATATTGTTTTATTTCCTTGCACAAATCTTGCTTAATTTTCAAGAAATTGTGATCTATTTCTAAATTGCAAGTGAAAAGGCAAATTGATTTCATTTTTCTTTTCTTTTCTTTATGATCACATTTAAAAGATAGATAAATTTATATCGAAATTACCAAAATGTTAATGTTAATCTATATAAATAAATAAGAAAGATTTTGTTACATGTTTACAACAAAGTTATGAATAGAATGTTTATTATTTTAAATTAATGTTTCAAGTATTCCAAGTAGTGAATTTTGCAAAGCGATAGCAAGCCGGCAAACCAGCTTATATATATATATATATAATGTCAATGTGTGTGTGTGTGTGTGTTCCCTATAGAAAGTTTTATGTAGATTCTCTAACCTAAGTCTATTTATATGTAAAATTTTTCAGGGAACACAACGGAGGTTGTCCCGATTCTCTAAGTGCCGTCCCAAAAGATCTATGGGGACAGAATCCCTCTTAAAACTTCAAATATATCTTATTTTTATGAAATTTAAATCATATGTATAACATTCTCCAGGAAAACAATGGAAGTGGTCTTGAATCTCTGTGCTCCATCTAAGGAAGTTATGGGGGAAGAAACCCCTTAAAACTTCAAATATGTATATCTGATTTTAATGAAATTTAAAACATATGTACAAGACACTAATTCAGAGAGTTTTCCAAACTTCCAATAATATGTTGTTATGAGCATAAAGAAAAAGGACAGTGTTCCTTATTAAATCCTTAGCAATGTCACGTCTTCTTACTAATATATATATATATATATATATATATATATATAGTTAAATAATTTAATTCCACCTCGTTTAGAGTTATCTATACAAATTTTATTTCAATTTGCAAAGAAAAGAAGCTCAGTATATTATCAGTCAATAATACATTTATGAAACATGCATAAAATTGCTTACGCAAATCTTTTTCTGAAACTTAATTTAAATCCATAAATATATATATATATATGTATATGTGTGTGTCAGGTTATGTTGAAAAGAAATCAATAAAGTGCTCGATTGCAAAAAAGTGAGAGCTATATACAAATAACTGTGGCGTAGTTTATTGATTAGGTTCTGGGTGGGATTTATTAAGTGTTTTATTTTATTTATTATAAAAAGTAAATAAAATAAAACACTTAATAAATCCTGCCCAGAACTTAATCAATAAACTACGTGACACAGTTACCCCTAAAATAAACACACCTTTGTAGCGGTAAAACAGGCAACATCCATCATCAATAATTAAATTATTTTAAATAAAACTTAATTTCGATTAAAACCCATATATTAATATATATAACCCTGACCCGGTGCTTTCTTGAAAAGGGATGCTTCAGTAATGTATTGTTTAACGGTAAATCCAAACACCATTCCTCCGTTTTCATTTTGAAACACTGAAGATTCCTTATGGGCTATAGACAATTTAAAAGATTTTAAATGTCAGTCCATTTGGATGAAACCGTGATACGACTGATATATGTAACGTATAGTTTTTAAATAAATTATTTGTGTATATATATATATATATATATTATACATATATATATCCTAGTTAATAATACTAAAATAATACACCACGATACCAACATCAAAAGATTACAAATTCTTGAAGCCCTTTCTATAAATACTAAACACTCCACAATCAATAATCTGAATTACAAAATTAGTCACAACATTTTAAAGTGTCTAGCATAGTAATAAACGTTACCAAATTCTTAGCCTTTAAGCAACCTTACTTTTGAATTTTGCACGCGCTTAGAACTTACGTTTGCATGCAACATCTCGATATAGGAAAAAGGAACGAGAAATGGTACAAGAAACCCACGAAACTTACATACACCAATTTGACCAAAATATTAAATGGACCATTCAGAAAATTGAAAAAATAAAAAAGTCTTATCAAGCACAAACACTCGGTGTTATTTAATGTTTGCCTAAATATATATTATATAAAGCAGTAACATATATAAAAGTAAGTCGGTCAGATTTTCCATGTCAGTTTAAATAGCAATGCATCTAACAAATTGGTCTTCTATTCGGCCAATGTTTATTTTTCTGCCTTCCATCATATTCTTTGCAACAAATTAATGTATTCCTTTTCAGATCATTTTTAACCTAAGATTGCACTTACAATGGAAACTTGCTGATGACCGTACAGATTCTGCTGCTTAGATCATTAATAAAAAAACAAACAAAACGAAATCTAAATCGATCCGTCTTTCACAGCTTTCGATAAGATTAAATATTAATCTATACTATCAAACAAATCATAACAGACAATACAATAATTTGCTTCTTCGGTTACATAAGGGAAAACCAAATATGCTCTCTGATGAACATCAAACACAAATTCGTTCACATCAAACAAATGTATTGACAAAAAGCATCAAAAACAACAAACACACACTTAAACAATTACTTTTATTCTCGTGATATACAAAATCAATATTTCATTCTGAATAGCCAGGAATGTTTGTGGAATATGCCACCAGGTTTGTTCTGCCTTATCTTGCGAATAAAAAAACATGTAGTTATGTTTGATAAATGATATTCACATCTGTGATTTTGTATGTAAGAAAAAGGTTTGTTTTCTTTCTTTTTTTTTACATTGAACAATTATACTTACAGCTATTACAAAATAAAACAAAAATATGAGGTTCAGGGCTAGGAACAATAGATGACTCAATTTTTCCTGGGCAACACCGGGACATGTCCGGCTAGTATATATGACAAAACTTGGCAGAACTAAAACCTATATTAATTATAGATCATTGTACCCTGGAGATTTGCATATGGTACAAAAAAGACTTTTATGGCATTGAGTTTCTTTCTAAACATTGGAACATGACTTTATGATCAATCAAGAATAAAGGAGATAAATTTTGCTTTTAAACAAGAAATAAAAAAAAATACTTGTTTTTTCATTTTAAAATTTGATTATGAAAAAGTTTATGTAAATAAAATAAACAAATAATATACACGGCCCATCTATTGCCGATCAATACTTAGGATTTCAAAGAACCGGTTTTGAATGGAAAAGGGTGGAATTTATAACCTGGCTTTAAAGTTCATGAAAGTTTTAAAATCCTGCATAAACAGGTATTCTAATTCGTAATAAATAAAATATGAATGATAATAAGAACGCTTGTTTATTCAACGTGAAATATTGAACATTTAATACTGCTAAATTGATCCTCCTAAATTGATCCTCCTAAATTGATCCTCCTAAAAAATTTAATACTGCTAAATTGATCCTCCTAAAACAACCATGAAAAACAAAACTAAAAGGTTGGTCAAATTTCAGCTTCATCGGCATCTGTAGCAGCCGCAGCATCAAGCCCAATATATTCCCGGTTCTCGTACGTCCAGAAGTCATTCAAGTCAATTAGTATACTAAGAACAGTATCCCCTTTACCACTGAAAAAGAAAGGGAAAATGGATTTTAATCATTTATCTCACAATAATTCATATGCACTTTTATATTATTTTTCCCTCATATACAATCAAAATAATAAAAAAATTCACAAACAGTAACACACGATTGACAGTTAAAATCAAATTTCGCAGTGGAAAGTTATGTAGTCAGTCAAGCCTAACCCGTACTGTGCAGTCATTCGGTGCGGAGTGAAGAGTCTACACTGTTTTGTAGTTGGCACCATACACATCCAGGGTCATCAATGTATCCCAGTTTAAACATTTCATAGCATAAGCAGTTCTTTTCAGTTCTTAAATGTTAGAGTCATAGCTAGTTGGGGCGAGGTAGATCAAAACCTCATCGATTAGATCGTCTGCGCTGGTATGGACTTGTACTACGTGCAAACGACAACATCGTTGTGAAAACAAGATGGTAAATGGACAGCCGAAACAAAGCCGGACTTCATCTTGACCAAGCTTTTTGAACCATGTATGGTAGAGAGAAAAATTCTGTGCTTTAAAAAGAGGCTTATTTTAACACTTAACTGCAGTTTCATGGTAGTTTCGATCATCAAAAGTGTATTCTGATTCCACATGTCTGTATACATTTAGAAAAAAAAAAAGTTCCAACCACCTCCCACCTCCATTCACCTACCTCTTAGATATACATGGTATCATTTTCTTGAAAGGGTCATTTGCAAAGTAGCCAACCTTCAATTAATGCCAGACACTTAATTCAATTAATGCTAGACACATGAATGTTGAAATGAAAAAGATTCACCAAAGTTTTCAGTTGAGTTTCTGTTCTTTTAACTATCTTAAATATATTTGCCATTTTTTACTAATTTCTAATCATGTTACCAAATTTACTTGTATTTACCTTGTGTTTTTTAATTTAATTTTGAGTTTCAATTACCCCATTTTCTCCGTAGCCTTCATTGTATAAATAGTTAACTAGTTTTTCTCAGTTGTTACCCTGCTGGCTGTCTATCTCTTATCTGTACTAACTTGTGAGAGGGAAACATATCTTCAAATTTCTGTTCCCTCTGATAAGTGTACAGTGAATTTATTATTTACATATATACATGTGCATATGCGGAAGGAAAACAAATTTTTTTTCTTCACTTGTGGAGGCTCGGAAATACCCGACTAGTACACGGGCGCAGGCTATCCTCTCTCTGGGTGTTGCACCCATAGACCTTGTCAGGTCATCCATCTAAGAGAAGGAAATCTGATAATAAAACCTTGCTACCAACTACTAACGTCGTGGCCGCAAATCGTTGGGGAGAGAGGCCTCCTTAGTCTTGATCGACAACCTTCCTAGAGCTGGAATCTCGAACAAAGTATCCGGTTTGCAAACCTATAATTGCTTAAGGAGTAGATGGGCTCTGTATATCGCCCGGCCTTCGCACGCCTTCTCTGTCTATTAGCCAGGCGTAGAGGTACAAGCACTGGGACACCTCTAAAGACACCTAGTGCTTGGCCTTGTTTCCTGACTAGGGCAATGAACGCCGTCTCTCTTTCTCTCTATCTTGGCAACTTGGGGAAAGTTTTTTCGTCACCAAGTCCTACATGACTAGTCTGGGTCGCTCTTGTTCTGACAAGTTGAGGATACAGGTTAGGCAGCTTGTCTGGCTGCTGTTTCTGACTGGTAGTTAGAAGCCCTAACTCTTTGGTAGCGCTAAGAACGGCTGCTCCATCAACAGTTGCATAATATCGTGGGTAACTGTATGTGCCATGTCGCGTATGGAAAGGGACTCTACAGTTATCCCCGGTGGGCTTTCCCGAGGCCACAATCCCCATGGACCAAGTCACGACTAATGGACTGGTTGTGTGAGCTTATTGGCACCAAACAAGCACCCACTTTGTCCTCCCCACTCTATCTCAAAACAAATAAGAATTTACAAAATAAAAACAAACAAACCTAAACCAGACACCCAACAAAAAACATTTTCGCCTCTGCCGTTGAGGCTCGCATTCACAAATATCCAGGGGACTTAGAATACACATTAACAATGTAGAAACTTTTCTTCTGACAAACTCCCCGGATATCCTAGCACTAAGTGAAACGAACCTTCAATCCTCAATCTGCTTTCACCACTTTGACATGACTGATTACCTTCCACTCTATTGTAAGGACTCTGACAAACATATGCACGGACTAGGAGTTTATGTTCGGAACACCCTTCCCTTGACTAGAGAACATAGGTTAGAATCAGATGACTAAGCCTACATGTGCTTTAGATTGACCTTACATAACAGAGTTAGTTACTTATATTTCTTATACCGTTCTCCTTCGACCCAGGACTGACTGTACCTTGCTTGACTCTGTCTCTGAAAGCTTAGATAGAGCACTCTCACTCCACTCGAATGCCAAAATACATGTATTTGGGGATTTTAATGCACACCACTGTGACCGGTTGGGATTCTCCAGCGTTACTGATGCAGCTGGGAACTCTACGTTTAATTTCTCCTCAGTTCACAACCTCTCACAGACTGTGTGGACCAGCAAGCCTCACTTCTCAACCTGTTCTTGACCTCACTACCCGAGGCTTGTGTGGCGAATGCCCATAGCCCGCTCGGAAACTCTGATCACGTTGTGGTAATGATACTTATCACCTTAAAAACTCGTCCAAAAGCTGATGAGAAACTATGAGCAGGCTGATTTTGAATCCTTCAGGGATCACATCAGCGATGCCCCATGGGGTGAAACCTTCTCACTTCCTGCTACTCAGTGTACAAATGAGCTAACCGAATGGGTCAAAGCAGGCATTGATGCTTATGACCCCACGCGAAAATTCTTCAGTAAACCCAACTCTTCTCAATGGTTCACCTCAGAATGTGCAGCTGCTATTGCCGAGAGGCAGAAGGCATTCCGAAAATTTGGCCGCCATAAGTCAACTGCGAATAGACAGAAATTTATAGAGGCAAGAAATGATTGCAAAGTAGTGATAGATGAAGCAAAGAGAAGGTATACAGAGATAACCAAAAAACGCATTCAGTCACAGAAACTAGGTACTCGCGATTTCTGGAAAATCTACAATAGTGTGATGAACAATGGACAATCGACAATTTCCCCGCTATCAAATCACAACGATGTTGCTTGCATGGCAACTGATAAGGCTAAACTACTTGCCGAGCGTTTCGCCTTAAACTCCACTTTGGACTCAGCAAACCACTCCCTCCCTAAATTCCCATTGCGGACTAAAGCCACACTTGAGAACCTAGTCATCACCCCATCTCAAGTCAGAGACATCATAAAAAACTTTGACACCACCAAAGCCTGTGTGCCTGATCTTATACAGGTAATAATAATAAAGAAATGCTCTGCTGAGCTGGCCTCTGTCCTCTCCAAAAATGCCTTGCTGAATCTTGTTTCCCTGATAGTTGGAAAATTGCTTCTGTGGTACCAGTCTTCAAGAATTCTGGAGATAAAACTGATCCTCTAAACTACTGCCCAATCAGTCTACTCCCGATCTTTGCTAAAATCTTTGAATCATTAATTAATCTAGCCGTAGTCCAGCACCTAGTTAATGCTAAACTTCTTTCTGATCATCAATATGAATTCAGACAAGCACGATCTACAGCAGATATCCTAACGGTCATCTCTGAACGCATATATCATACACTGGACAAGGCAGGTGAAGCTAGGGCAGTAGCGCTTGATATATCCAAGGTCTTTGACTCATATGGTATTACTGGACAAATATTTAATATAATTAAATCCTTCCTAACAAAAAGAAAGATCCAGGTTGTCCTCCATGGCTGTTCATCTAAGCAACATGACATAAATGCTGGTGTACCCCAGGGATTCATCCTTGAACCTCTACTGTTCCTGATTTTCATAAATGACCTCCCTGATGTCATTGAGACTGAGATAGGAATATTTGCTGACGACACCACGCTCTGCTCTCGTCATGTGGGCACATATCTGAGGCAATGGCTGAATCCTTAGAAAATGACCCCCAGTCTGTAGTGGATTAGGGTAAAAAATAGAGGGTAACTTTTAATGCCGCAAAGACAAAGCTACTTTCCTTCAACAACTACAAGAAACCATCTTCAATCACCGATTGACATGACAAATAACACCCTACCTGAGAGTTCATCATTGAAACTCCTCGGCCTAACTTTCACAGATAACATGAATTGGAATAAATACATTGAAGACATTGCCAGGGCCGCTGCAAACGAAGGTGGGCTCCCTCTACCATGCTAGAAAACTTCTCACACCTGACATTATCCTATATCTCTACAAAGCCACTATCCGCCCATGCATGGAGTGTTGTTGCCACATCTGGGTTGGGAAGTCTCTCCCTCTTAGACAAGGTTAAAAAAAGAGTCGCCAACTTAATAGGTCCCTCACTATCCACCAAGCTCCAGCCCCTGTCCCATCGCCGTAATGTTGCTTCCTTGTGCCTATTTTACAAGTACTTCAATGGATTGTGCTCTGATGAACTTGCTGCTCTGGTGCCCCAGACGTAAATGAATTAGACCAACACGAAAATCTGCTAAATCCCATCTATTCACTGTGGAGGTCCCCAGATGCCGAAGAGCCTTCTACTCTAAAAGCTTCTTTCCTCGTGCTGCTGGACTCTGGAACACCCTCCCTGCTCCCCGACGGTACTGACATGTAGAAATTTAAAACTAATGTTAACAGACATCTCGGTGCACAGCTCCCAATTTAGGTTGACACCCCCCACCACCCAAAAAAAAACTTTCACCCTTTTTCTCAGTAGCCCCTTACGTCTACAGTGGCGTCCTGCCTTGTTTGGGGTGAACTATGTTAAAAACAAAAAACCAAAAAAAAACCGAGATCAAACTATTTTTTAGCCTACATTCAAATGTATACAGACGTGAGATAAAAATAAACTTCTGACAACCAGAACTATTGCAAAACTGCAGTAAATTTTAATTATCTATTATTGTACATTATATATATATATATATATATATATACACACATACATACACACACACACACACACACATGCCTATTTAAAAAAAAATGTTACGTTATTTTTTGAAAATTGAAAATTATAGAAATTACAAAAATAATAAAAATGGTAATATGAGACTCAGGGCTGAGGGCAAGAATACAGTGGTTTTCATTTATTCTTTGACAACACCAAGTGTGCATGCGTGTGTACGGACGCTGATGGTTTGTTATCAAAATATACACAATCAAATAAAATATTTTTATGCCCTGTAACTTCTACAAAAAGAAAATTTCATAGATAAATAGGTGGACATGTATCAGTGATAATACGAGACAAGATTATGGAAGCTGCAGAAAATGAGCGTTGGCAGTAAGAAGTCTCACCTGGAGATCAAGTCTTGTAATGTTATTTTCAATGGATCTTTTGGCTTAACCATATCAAAAATTTCATCTTTCACATCTTCAAAAGAAATTGGATCCTGATTATGTCTTCTCATTTGTTCTTGTATTGCCTGTCGGGTTAGAAAAGAAAAAAATAATTTAAGTTAATTAGAATTGTCTTCTTTATACTAAAGTTCCCAATATTTCTTCCCATTGCTTCTACGGTGGTTGCAATATCTCTGGTTTGCCACTTTTCGATATGTATCTTTACTGACAAAGCATTTATTGTCATGTGCCCCTAGATACTTTCATCAAAGTTTTCAGATCATGCTAATGTAGTATCATAATCATCATATTCGGATTAATGTCCATTTTACATACATGTGATCAAGTTTGACCCGAGACCTGATGTTAGTATAGTAAATAGTAAGGTGTGTGTTGTGTGGATTTATAGAAGGCATAATAATAAAAAGGGAGAGAAAGGTAGAATCATTTCAAGACAAACCAAGCCTGAAAGAGACCTAACCACCAGCATTCAATCCCCTGGAATCCAAACAGGCTAGCTAAAAAATAAGGCCTTCAAAAGTCCAATAGTAATAGATGTTACTAAACTGGCTGACAAAAAAGTCTACCCCTAAACTGGTTATGTGGCTAACCAGAAACCAGTGTTTTTATCAATCTAGCAATAGTCCATCACCAAAACTTCTTTCTGACCATCAGCATGGATTTAGGCAAGCCCGTTCTACTGTGGGTATCTTAACGGTCATCTCTGGATGCAGAAACCATACACTAGACAAGGCAGGTGAAGTTAGGGTGGTAGCGCTTGATATATCAAAAGCTTTTGACAAGGTCTGGCATGAAGACCTTCTCATAAAATTTATTCGTATAGTATTAGTGGCCGAATATTTCATATAATCAGATCCTTCTTAACCAGGTTGTCCTTGATGGTCATACATCCAAACAACATCACATTAATATGGATGTACCCCAGGGGGTCGATCCTTGGTTTTAATCTACCTGATCTTCATAAACGACATCCTTGATGCAATTGTGTCTGAGATGGGTATATTTTCGAATGACACCACGCTCTATTCTCAACATGAAGGTAAAACGAACACGCACATATTTAAAGCAATGGCTGAATCCTTAAAAATGACCTCCAGCCTGTAGTTGAATGGTAACATTTAATGTTACTAAGATAAAGCTCCTAAGCTCCTTTCCTTTTCAAACACTAATTGTCACCCTACCCGAGAGTCCAACATTCAAGCTCCTAAGCCTAACATTCACAGGTAACATGAACTGGAACAAATACATAGAAGATACTGCCAAGTCTGCTGCAAAGAAGGTGGGCTCCCTCTACCGGGCTAGAAAACTTCTCACACATGCCAATATCCTATATCTCTATAAAGCCACCATTTGTATATGCATGGAGTATTCTAACATCTAAGCTGGTGCACCAGCCACTAGTCTCTCCCTATTACACAGGATTAAAAAAAAGAATCTCTAATCTAATAGCTCCCACAGTGTTTACAAAGCTCCAGCTCCTGTCCCATCGCTGCAATGTCGCATCCCTGTGCTTGTTTTACAACTACTTCAATGGAATGTGCTCTGATTAACTTGCTGCTCTTGTGCCCTCTTGACGTAAATAATTCGACCAACTCAACAATCAGCTAAATCCCACCATTTCACTGTTGAGGTCCTCAGATGCCAAAGGGCTTTCTACTCTAATAGCTTCTTTCCTCAAACTGTTAGCCTTTGGAATTCCCTTCTTGTTCCCAACTGTACCAACATGCAGAAATTTAAATGTAATGTGAACAAACATCTTGCTGCACAACTCTCCACTATAAATATGGCTACAAATTCACAATATCAGTGGCAATGTGCTTTGTTTGGGATGAATTAAAATTTAAAAAAAAAAGAAGAAAAAACATGCTGGCACGTGTTAGAGGGCTTTTAGAAATTGGACATTACACAACCATCGTATATCATCATCATCATCATCATCAATAATAATAATAAGATAAAACTACACTCATCACTAAGTTGGACTAATGTATGTAACAATAACAAAAATCCCAAACAGCAGGAAATGTATTTTCACAACTAAAAAGAGTAAAGTAGCCACTCTCTGAGCTTCTAATCAAAACATGCAAGACTGGAGCCAAGACAAAATATTTGTTTCTGGTATAGATGGTCTTTTTTACAAAATAATTTAGCTCATGTCTAAACAGTTTAAATCACTCTTCTACAACTTGCCAGGACATGTAGACAGCTCTCAACAGACACCTTCATGCCACAATTATTAAACAGAATAATTTACCCTTTTGGCCTAGACATATGTTTCTTTCTGCACCTCTATCTCTAAGTCTTTATTTATCTCAAGTTCATTCTTATCACTTCTTCCCATGTTGTCCTTGGCCTTCTCCTGCGAACTGAACTTGCTTCCTCAATTGTTCTACATCTACTAACCCAAGAACTCTCACCCATTCTTTCAACGTGACCATACCATATATATAATTATTATTTTATATAGAAATAAATATTTTTTAATATATATTTTGTGTTTTTAATTTACACTTATCAGTATGGAAATTATGTAACCATACACTTGGCAATGCGAAAGAAATATGTCTTGTTCTTTTTAAAAATGTAAACACAAGAAATGAGATTCTAACAATGTTTCTATCTCCTGAAGATTCAGAGGAAGATTCCACCAAAAACAAATGTCAATCTAATTTTCACATATAATAATGTAATATTGTATCTTGTTTCAACCCCATAGCATCATATATTATACTATAAGCATGTATCCTATTAAAAATTATTTAATAAGTAGATAAGTTTAGCTATTCTTTTTAGTGGGAACTGGTTTCTTTCTAACTTTTAATTTTTTATATTTGGTTCAATTTTGATTACCTCCCTTTCACCGTAGATGGGGATCAAGGTAGAAGTGTTCACGTTGCGATCCCTGTCAAGTAATACTTACTATTACCTGCGAATTCTACCGAACACTTTGAAGCAAGCTAAAAGACGAGCGATGTCCATAAGCTCAACAAATGTCAGTAAATTATCAACCCAAAGTATGAAGAAAGGCCAGTGCTCTCCTCCAAAGCATTCACCATCATATCCTTAAACATTGAAGGACTATCCCCAACCAAAGAAGAACTTATTGAAAATACTGCAGAAAGCATCGTGTGATATTCTCTGCCTACAAGAAACTCACCGTGGACCTAACCATCCCCGCCCTCATGTGCATGGAATGACCACCATCACAGAAATACCACATGAGAAACATGGAAGCATCATACTAGCCAAAAATGGGATAACCATCAAATAAACAGCAAAGATTGGTGAAAATAACATTGACATCCTAACAGCTAAGTTCAGAGGAATCACCATCACCTCAGTATATAAACCACCTTCCACACCATTTGTGATGCCAGATATGCCATCACCATCTGGGAAACCAAAGATTGTGATTGGCAAGTTCAACAGCCATAGCATCCAATGGGGATATGCTAAAAATAATGCGGATGGAGATGCAGTGGAAGCATTGGCTGAAACTAGCCAGCTTAATCTGATCCACGATGCAAAGTAACCAAAGTCCTTCAACAGCGGACGATGGAAAGCCGGATATAATCCAGATATTGCATTTGTCAGCCAGAGTATCACCGGATTGAGCAAAAAGCTGGTGCTGTAGCCACTGCCCAAAACATAACACTGTCTCATTAGCATCACAGTCAATGCTGAAATTACCCCAGCCACAATTCCATTTTGAAGAAAATTCAATTTTGAGAAAGCGAACTGGCCCGGCTTCCAAGAAGATCTGGAAAGGAAGATTGCCCATCTCCCAGCAGACCCCAAAAATGATGACAGCTTCACCAGGTTTGTGCACTAAGCAGCCCAGAAGAAAATCCCAAGAGGCTGCCGCACTCAATATATACCGGGACTCGATGCCCAAAATAGCAAATTATATGAGCAGTACCAGCAGCTCTATGAATCTGACATCTTTGCTGAAAAGTACCATCAAAGTAGGCAAGAGACTCATAACTTCTCTATCAGAAGGACGATAACGGAAATGGCAGAATCTGTTGGAGAAAACTGATATGACGAAGAACAGTAAAAAGGCATGGAGTCTAATCCGGAAAATCAGCAACGATCCATCAACTCCAATGCAACAGCAGTACACCGTCACTGCCAATCAAATTGCACATCAGTTGTTGCTCAACAGGAAGTGCACTACCAAACAGCAAAGACCAAACATAGACCGACTTCAATATTCCGAGAACACTGGAATGACTGAACCGTTCTTACTTAAAGAGTTCGATATCAGCATCAGTTCCCTTAAGGCTGGTAAAGATTATATTTTCATAGAGATCAAGTACTTAGGACCTTTGACATGAAAATTGATCCTTGAGTTGATGAACAACTGCATGTTAACAAAAAGGATCCCAAAGATCTGGAAAAAACAAAATCATCGCTCTTCTCAAACCTGGCAAAGATCCGGCGCATGCAAAGAGTTTCGCCAGATCTCTCTGCTATGTCACTTGTTTAAGTGGTTCGAGCGCCTAATTCTTAACAGATTGGCCTCAGTTGCTGAACCAACCATCATCCACCATCAAGCAGGATTCCAGCCTGCAAAATCCACAACTAATCAACTCCTGAATCTCACTCAGTACATCAAAGATGGGTTTCAGAAAGGACTGGTAACGGGAGCCGTCTTTGTTGATCTGTCTACTGCATATGACACTGTAAACCACCACCTTCTTCTGAAAAAGATCTTTAAGCTGACAAAAGACCTGACACTCACAGACCTAACCGGAGCAATATTAAAAGACAGGCACTTTTATGTTACCCTAAACAACAAAGTCGCTGGCACCGACAAAAGAATGGCTTACCTCAAGGTTGTGTGCTGGCTCCATTACTGTACAACATCTACACTAGTGACTAACCAATGAGCCAGAACACTGAGCGGTTCTTTGTGTAACATCCCAAGAGAGTACTTTTGAGTCAGTAGAAACAAACCTCAACTCAGCCTTACATGAGTTACTCCTCTACTACGAGATTAAGCACCTGCATGCAGACCCTGCAAATACTCAAGTGTGCTCGTTTCACTTCCGGAACCGAGAGCCAATCGACCCCTAAACATCACATGGTCTGGAATACAACTTGAGAATCACACTAACCCTGTCTACCTTGGCGTCACCCTGGACCGCACCCTCTCATTCAGGGAACATGTAAAGAAGACAAAAATGAAAGTCAGTTCCCAGAACATCCTACGAAAACTGATCAACAGCCGCAACACACACACTAAGATGTACTGCTTTAGCCTTGTGCTATTTCTCTGCGGAGTATGCTTGTCCCGTTTGGGAGAGATCAACGCATGCCAAAATTCTAGCCTCGGCATTGAACAACACCTGTCGCTTGATCACTGGCTGCTTGAAGTCCACCAACCTGAACAACCTGTATCTTCTCACTGGCATTGCCCCTTCAGATGTGAGATGGGAAGTTGCCAGCCGAGTAGAGATCACAAAGGCTATCAGTGATAAACGCCATCTCCTTTATGAACGTGAACAACGGTCCAACGATTGAAGTTAAGGAGAAGCTTCCTCAGCCATGTCGAACTCCTAACAACATCTCAGGAAGAGACCAGCCTACAGCTGTGTACCAGACGGCTAGAAGATGCCCCCCCCCCCTCATAACGACATGGGAATCCCTGCTTCTGAGAAACTCCCTTCTGGTTCATAGGCACCCTGGTTCTAGTGGAAAACACTCAACCGCCTGAGAATGGGAATTGGGCGATCAAAAGTTGCTATGAATAGATGGGGTTACAAAACTGACCCAACCATCTGTGAATGTGGAGAGGAGGACCATACGATGCAACATTGCCTGGTCTGCCCCCTACTGCCCAACTGGTGAAGCTTGAAAGATCTTGCAGAGTACAACCCTATTGCAAAGGACTGCATAAAAATGTGGGAAACTGTCATACGACCACATGCTTCAAAGACACGCAAAGAAGAAGAATCGTTAGATTATTTCTTCAGGTAATTGAGACCTGACGAAATTATATCTCTTATGATCAGCTGATTACTTCCCTTAGCGACAGGTGAGCGTTAATGTTTTACTTTCTCGGTGCATCTGAAGACGAGACTGGACAGTTTTGGAAATCGTGAAAGAAATTTAAATTATTCTGGGAGATGAGAGTGATTGGTGAACTGGATGCCCTATTGTATTTTAAAACTGATGGTTTCCTTCTGTTCAGATTGCTAGATTTTCAGAGGGAAATTATACATTATTTGTTTAAATTATACACTATTTGTTTAAACACAATGTACGATGGGACCTGTTGACTGACTGAGCTAAATTATTGCTCGCGCTTTTTTGAGGTGGGGGTGGGGGTACTTTTTAGGAAAGATTAACATTCGTCTCTAAATCCAATTTTCATTTCTCATAAATCAGTCGTCCTGGGACGACATTCAATGTCAATCCATGTTTGTCGAACTCGTCCGTAGCAGTAACCAGCATAGAGTTGCCTGCCTGAGAGCATCGGCTTCACCATACAGCGGTGCTTGGCTCAGTGCCATCCCTTCGGCGACACTTGGAACCGTCTTGGACAATGACACTATCCGGATCACCATCTCACAACGGCTAGAACTCCGTTTGTGCAACCCACACTGGTGTCGCTGTGAGCAGGTTGTTGACGAGTTTGCTCTGCATCCTCTCTCTTGTCGATTTAGTGCCGGCCGCCTGCCTCGCCACTCTGCCCTTAACGACGTAGTCAGGCAGGGTCTCAACTCGGCAGGTTTTGCATCAGTCCTTGAACCAGTCGGCCTGGACAGGGGCGACGGTCGCCGGCCTGGACAGGGGCGACAGTCGCAGGCCTGACGGGATGACTGTGTTTACTTTCCGAGCCGGAAAGCCGCTGATCTGGGACGCCACTTGTTCTGACTCCTTTTCACCAGCAAGGATTGCGGAATCCGCGGTGAAGCCCGGCACGGTGGCTCTGCTCGCTGAAACAAGGAAGCGCGGAAAATATAGCTCGCTCACTGACCGTTTCGTCTTCCAACCAATTTCAGTGGAAACGTTGGGTGTGCTTGGCCCCGAGACTGTTAAATTTTTTCAGGACATTGGACGGAGGATTTCAATGTCTAGGCACGAGCCCCGTGAGTCAGCCTGGTTGTTCCAACGCATCTCCCTGGCTATCGTTCGTGGCAACGCTATGTCAGTAACGGCGGCGTCACTTCCGTTCTAATCGTCATCTGTTGACTCTCTCTTTCTTTCTCTGACAATTGTTTCAAGCTTTATTGTTTGTTTGTTTGTTTTTCTCATCTAACAGCACCCCCTCCCCATTATAGCTTTTCAGTCCATTTAATTCGTATTCATTACGAATATTTATATTTATAAAATTGCTTGACCATTTTTCGTTTCTCCGTGTAAAAAAAAAAAAATGTTCATGTTTAGCCACATGAAAAATATAAATTAACTATTTCTGAATATTATCGGAAACTCTGGTTTAATCCATTGTCTAACTGGAGCTATAACGAAATGATGATGCGTTCACCTTCTGTTACTGTGTGTTGACAAAGAGAATTTTTTAATAAAAGGTTTCAGAAACAAGTGTTCACAAAATAAATATTTTATTAATGTTGAATTTATGGAACATGTTTACATAATAATGATTATGTCATAAATTTTGTATGCTCCCAAGTTATATATATATACACAGAAGAAAAAACACGATGCTTACCCTGTAGAAATAATTCAATGAGAAGACACTGAGGAAGCCTTTTTGTTCAACATCCAAAATCCGAAAAAGATACTGCAAAGCCTGGGGTTCCTTTCGGTTCTCCAAAGCTAATACAAAGTCAAGGTAGGTTTTGTAATCCTGGAATATAAATATGCGAATGTTGTACTTTTAGAATATCAAGAATTTAATAAGGATTTGTAGAAAAGGAGGATTAAAATAAGTTTTTAACTGGAGCAAAACGTCACACTAACCCGAAATGCAGAAAATACATCTGGAAAAAGTCAGACACGGACAGAAGAAATTTTCCACAAGAGTCAAACTTTGGTCAAGAAAAAGTACCACTAAGATCAAGTAAAAGTGTCCATAAAAGTCACATGAGAAAAAGTGTCTGAAAAAAGCCTCACTGATCCAGTACTTTTGGGTCAGGAAAAAATCAATGCTTGCACCTGAAAAATATCACAATGGCTGGGAAAGTGAAAAAAAATAAAGTAATATTTCTACTGCAAAGTAAATCTGTGTCTTCAGTTTGATACTCCTCCTCTTTCCGCTCCTCTTTCTCATCTTCCTCCTTTTAAGCAACACAAATTGTAAAAAGGGCACTTTCTTTTATTTTTAAAGAAATAGTCAATATTTAAAAAAAATATGAAGTCTGGTATTTATTTTCTGTTCTGCAATGTTGAATGAAACAAGATAACATTTTTCAACAGAAATCAATATAAGAAATATTATTTTCTGTTTTTTTTTAGAAATAAAAAGAGCTGAAAATAAAAACATGGACTCACCATCTCACCATCATAAGTGAGGCATTCTTGGAAGACTCTGTCAAGAAACACATCTGTTAAGGTACCAGTACCATATCTTGAAAAGATGAAATAGCGTTCAGAAATAACAAAAATTATTTCCTTCAAATGTACACATTTTCTTTGTTGTTTAATAAGTTTACAATAAATTATCTTGAGTGTTAAATGTGCATTCATGGGCAAAAAACATTGAGCCTGGCTAATTTTTCAATAATTTTGTTAACATTGAAATTTTATTGATATCAGATCTTTTTCCCCGAGTTGCTAAATTTATCTTAATATTTAAGATAAAATGTCACCTAAGAAGAAAAATAAGCATTTGGATGAAATTAAGAAAACAAGGAAAAGATTGCTTTTTCCTTTTCCACAGTGAAAAAGAATTGGTAAACAATATAAACAAATAGGTAATGTGAAAAGGAAGACAGGCTCAGGACATTTTAAATCATCAGCAAGAAGAGATGATTGAAGGTTGAAAAATGACAGCTCTTCGTTACAGGAAAGACACTTGCAAATTTGGCCAAGGAGTTCAAAACTAGAGACAGTAAATCTCTTTCTTGAAAAACAATAGTTAAATAGTCAGGAGATTGAAAGAAAACGATATACCATCAAGATGACACGCTTCCATGACAATATGTAGCCATATCAACAGTCTAGAGCCAAAGTCACATTTCCTGGTTACATTTTTACAGATCTCAAAGATAATAAAATACGATTGTATCTACCTAGCTAATTCTTCCTTGCTCAGCATACCATTGTGGTCCCTATCCAGGTTTAAATACTGGCCGTACACACGCAGAGCTGAGGGCGCAGAGAACCAGTTGGATTCTTGCATTTCTCTTGAGAGTTCCTCATCTCGAAGCTGAAATTATAAATTTTAAAAAAATCTATATTTTATTTGTTTATCCATCATAGAAATCACTATTGTAGAAGTTAGAAGTTCCCATGTGAAGCAGTAGGAGTAACATTTTCCGAGGGAGCTACTGCCGTCATAAAATTGTCCACAAACATCATTTGGGAACTTTGGGTTCCACTTACGGTATCTCATCGTAGAAACGAGCTAAAAAAACTGAAACTGCATATTGCAGAAATTAGAAACAAAATATGACATTAATTTCTTTAGGAATTCAAGATATACTTGCATGGAAATTTCATGATGCTTTCTATATAAATTTGTATGATTTACTGTTTATAATATTCTTTTTGAAATAATAATAAATGTGTGGCAGGGTCAACATCTTTGCTGATTGAACGATCTCATTTTTTATATGTGTGAAACTTATAGATGCTAGAAGGTGGTGGCTGAGGGTCAATCGTACCAAGAAAACAAAAGGTCACAGCTCCATGTTACTAAATATTAGTTTCTGGATACTAATTCTGAAACTAACAGCAACTCAAAATTGTACTTGGTGTGAGTATACTGGTTGTGTACTCCCGTCTCAACCAAGGCGATTGGAATCTCCCGTTGGTATATTCACAAGTTGGACACTGCAGTGGGTGGCAGAGCACAGAACCAGTGAATAATTCTATTTTTTTTTTTAAATACGGGTCAAAAAAGGGGGGGGGGGGAGGTGAAGCGCTCTTTCACCTTGGTAGGTGTCTCGATAAAAGTATTGGTCCCCATTACCTTACTGGGTAGGCATTAGGAGAAATGAACAGGAGAAGAGGGATGCTTGGAAATGCCACTATGAGAAATTGTTGAATGCTGAGTTTCCATGGAACCATGAAAATTTAGAAGTTGTTGAAGCAGTACCTAGTCCAGTTATAGGAATTGAGAAAGAAATTGTACAGGAAGCTGTGAGTAAGATGAAGAAGGGTAAGGCTGAAGGATCCTCAGGCAGTGTTGCAGGATGAGAACTCAGATGTGGAAAAAGTATATTTGGATGACGAAGCTATTGAGGTTGTTGAGAAGTTTTGTTACCTTAGTAATACCATTGGAGCACATAGTGGAGCAGGTGCTAGTGGGATTCTAAGAATTAGGAGTGGATA
Organism: Sepiola atlantica; assembly: GCA_963556195.1. Taxonomy (NCBI): domain Eukaryota; kingdom Metazoa; phylum Mollusca; class Cephalopoda; order Sepiida; family Sepiolidae; genus Sepiola; species Sepiola atlantica. Next base: position 33,892,759 of record OY744546.1, on the reverse strand, counting down.
GAGTAAGTTCAGGTAACTTCTACCATTACTAACCAGCAGAGCGTTACCACTAGCGACTAAGGGAAAAGTCTATCAGGTACACAGTGTGATGATGGTATGGAAGTGAAACATGGTGAGGACACGCATTGCATGGAGGAAAAAAATGATATGAGAATCATATGATGGATGTGTGAGTCTTAAAGACCGGTTTAATTCCGATGACTTCAGAGAAAGATTAAATCTGGACAGTATAGGAAGAGGTGTGCAGAACAGGAGACTTCGATTGTATGGCTACATTGAAATAAAAAATGGATGAGATTTGTTGGGTTAATAAATGTAGAACAGATAAGGTAGTAGATTAAGTTAACAGGGGTAGGCCAAGGAAAACATGGGAAGAAGTGATAAAAATGAACCTGAGAGAAAGAGGGATAAATAAAGACCTGGCAGAGATAAGTTACTTTGTAACCCATCTTAAAGCCGTCCAACGCATGCCAGCATATAAAATAGACGTTAAACCAAATATGATGATGATGATGAAAGGTGATATCGTCTGTACGAACATAGAATGTGTTAACATTATATATATATATATATATATATATATATAGAGAGAGAGAGAGAGAGAGAGAGAGAGGGAGAGAGAGAGAGAGATGAGGATAAATTAGTATTACTTGAAAAAAATGAAATATCAAAGATTAAAAAAAATTTTATTTTACAAAGTAAAATTTTTTTAAAGACAAAATAGTGTAATGTGGATGGATTTTCATGTGGGAATTGAAGTGTATCTTCTGTGAGGCGTACAGGTATGCTGCTTAGTGCGTCCGTTTAGATGTTTACATGTCATGTGGATGGATTTTCATGTGGGAATTGAAGTGTACCTTCTGTGGGACATACAGGTATGGTGTTTAGTGCGTCTGTTTAGATGTTTACATGTAATGTGGATGGATTTTCACGTCGGAATTGAAGTGTATCTTCTGTGAGGCGTACAGGTATGCTGCTTAGTGCGTCCGTTTAGATGTTTACATGTCATGTGGATGGATTTTCATGTGGGAATTGAAGTGTACCTTCTGTGGGACATACAGGTATGGTGTTTAGTGCGTCTGTTTAGATGTTTACATGTAATGTGGATGGATTTTCACGTCGGAATTGAAGTGTATCTTCTGTGAGGCGTACAGGTATGCTGCTTAGTGCGTCCGTTTAGATGTTTACATGTCATGTGGATGGATTTTCATGTGGGAATTGAAGTGTACCTTCTGTGGGACATACAGGTATGGTGTTTAGTGCGTCTGTTTAGATGTTTACATGTAATGTGGATGGATTTTCACGTCGGAATTGAAGTGTATCTTCTGTGAGGCGTACAGGTATGCTGCTTAGTGCGTCCGTTTAGATGTTTACATGTCATGTGGATGGATTTTCATGTGGGAATTGAAGTGTACCTTCTGTGGGACATACAGGTATGGTGTTTAGTGCGTCTGTTTAGATGTTTACATGTAATGTGGATGGATTTTCACGTCGGAATTGAAGTGTATCTTCTGTGAGGCGTACAGGTATGCTGCTTAGTGCGTCCGTTTAGATGTTTACATGTCATGTGGATGGATTTTCATGTGGGAATTGAAGTGTACCTTCTGTGGGACATACAGGTATGGTGTTTAGTGCGTCTGTTTAGATGTTTACATGTAATGTGGATGGATTTTCACGTCGGAATTGAAGTGTATCTTCTGTGAGGCGTACAGGTATGCTGCTTAGTGCGTCCGTTTAGATGTTTACATGTCATGTGGATGGATTTTCATGTGGGAATTGAAGTGTACCTTCTGTGGGACATACAGGTATGGTGTTTAGTGCGTCTGTTTAGATGTTTACATGTAATGTGGATGGATTTTCACGTCGGAATTGAAGTGTATCTTCTGTGAGGCGTACAGGTATGCTGCTTAGTGCGTCCGTTTAGATGTTTACATGTCATGTGGATGGATTTTCATGTGGGAATTGAAGTGTACCTTCTGTGGGACATACAGGTATGGTGTTTACACAAACATTCCTATTTTATTTATAAGATGAAGCTCTCATCAATTTTAGGATTACCTGTTATACATCTTTATAAAATTGATTGGAAGAAATACTTTAGTTGTCATAAATATTTTTTTGTATTTGATATTGAACAAAATAAAACTGATTAAAATGTTATTTGTTAAATAATCCTTTATTACTTTACTAGTTTTACTTATCCGGCATTTTCCAGAAGGTTTTTTTTATTTATTTTCATTGTTTTATTTTTAAATAGGATATTTAAAATTTTATTTTATTTTAGGTTATTGCATTTTTTATTTCTATAAATATTCGATTGATAGTGAATAAAAAATAATTTAATGCGTAATTATCAAAGTTACGTCGACACGAGAAATACATGCACACGTGTTAGTCTAATAATTTTTTTGTTAATGTAGAAATATTGCATCTTTTAAAACAAGTGCAATACTTCTCATTGTCATAAAACAAAGATTTGTGGCTGTCTGCAGGATATTAGTTGTTTTGTTTTTAATTTCACTTTTCATATCTGATATATAAGCCATTAAATCAAGTCTAGAAGTAAAAGAAAAAATGAAGCAGGAATGGTAAAGAAAATGATTCCGTTTTTCTCAGACTTACCTCCAAGAGGTCATCAAGGAAACTGCAGGCAAGAATCTCCAAGATTTTGATCTTGCCTGTTCGCATTGGGTCAAGGAAGAAAAAGAATTTCCTCACAGCTGTACACACATAAAAGGAATAGAACGATCGTTCCAAGACATTCAACTGAAAAGAAGAAAACTAGAACATTACTAATTACTTCATTATTTGAATTCTTTAAGCTCACACAGAAAGTTGGAAGCTCAATAGTGTTACAGCTCTAAATATAATAATGAGGTAATATGATTCAGAGTTTTTTCTTTAAAACATTTTATTTTTATTTTTTCATACGTTTTTTTATTTTCGATGAAGTCAAGGTTTGCTCCAAAAGGTTTCATCAGTTAATTCTATTTTAATTTTTTCATACATTTTTTATTTTCGATGAAGTCAAGGTTTGCTCCAAAAGGTTTCATCAGTTAATTCTATTTTAATTTTTTCATACATTTTTTATTTTCGCTGAAGTCAAGGTTTGCTCCAAAAGGTTTCATCAATAAATTTTATTTTAATTTTTTCATACGTTTTTTTATTTTCGATGAAGTCAAGGTTTGCTTCAAAAGGTTTCATCAATAAATTTTATTTTAATTTTTTCATACATTTTTTATTTTCGATGAAGTCAAGGTTTGCTCCAAAAGGTTTCATCAATAAATTTTATTTTAATTTTTTCATACGTTTTTTATTTTCGATGAAGTCAAGGTTTGCTTCAAAAGGTTTCATCAATAAATTTTATTTTAATTTTTTCATACGTTTTTTTATTTTCGATGAAGTCAAGGTTTGCTCCAAAAGGTTTCATCAATAAATTTTATTTTAAATTTTTCATACGTTTTTTATTTTCGATCAAGTCAAGATTTGCTCCAAAAGGTTTCATCAATAAATTTTATTTTAATTTTTCATACGTTTTTTTATTTTCGATGAAGTCAAGGTTTGCTTCAAAAGGTTTCATCAATAAATTTTATTTTAAATTTTGCATACGTTTTTTATTTTCGATGAAGTCAAGGTTTGCTCCAAAAGGTTTAATCAGTGAATTTTATTTTAAAAATGTGTTTTCATCTGGTAGAAATAATCGTATGAAAAAATTAAAATCAAATGTTTTAAACAAGAAACTCAGAATTTTTTAACTTCATAATTACATTATGTATTTGTGAGAGAAGGTAACGTCATCTTTTAAAACATTCAGATTTTACGGACAGTTTTTCTCAAATATTGTGAAAATGGCAACAACCATAATGATCGAAACGTTTTCATATTCCTCATTTCTAATAACCGTTTCCAATGATTTTTATTTTAAAATTTCAATTGCTGAAACAACACGAGAAACACCCGTGTCTGACGTTCTTCAACTTGTTCTTGCGGATCTATTTTTCTTTGTCGTCATCACTCGTCCATTTGTGAAACATCGAAACGTTTTCATATTCCTCATTTCTAATAACTGTTTCCAACGATTTTTATTTTGAAATTTCAATTGCTGAAACAACACGAGAAACACCCGTGTTTGACGTTCTTCAACTTGTTCTTGTGGATCTATTTTTCTTTGTCGTCATCACTCGTCCAATTGTATAATTGTATGTGGTTGATTAGTCGGCATAAAGTCTGCTAATTTTTAATTTTATTCATTTATTTTATCATTTTTTATAAAAAACAAATAACCGTCCCAAAAGATATTTTAAAGGTTGAATCGTCGGCGTCTCAATCAAACAATGATGCCATTCTGTTTCTTTGCATTTACTGTCTTTTTTAAGTAAAGAAAAAAAGCTTTGTACTTGCCGAGATCCCCTAAAATAATAACCAATCATAACTATGTCTACTAGATCCTCTAGCGACCAGCCATGCCAAGTCTGCTCAACCACTAATAAACGAAAACTAGGCCGACTCTGCAACCAGTGCAATCTCTTTTTTCATTTATCATGTGTTGGCCTCAAGAAAAAAATTTCTGAAGAAATTCCAACCTGGCACTGTCCTTCTTGCTCCAAACTTCATATACGTCCCCCTCATTCGATTAAAATTTCCGAGATCCTCCATGGTTCTCGCGATGCTGAAAGTATCTCTCATCGAAGCGTAGACAACAAAACGTTCTGATCAAAATTCCTAAAGCTGCTCGCATGTCTGCAGCCGACGCCCTCACTTCTTTCATCAATCAGGCTCTCGACAACAACGATGACATCTCTTGGGCTCAGCTCTTTCTGTTTGCTGTGGAAGCTCTCGCCACAGACCGCGAGCCACAGAGCAATTCTCTCGCCAGCAGAATTAAACATAGAATTGCTGATTTCGTCAGAAAAGTTTCCCTTAATGAAGCCTTTTCCCTGCAATCTGTGCCCACACATACCGTGTCTACAATTCAAAACTCTGGCAGTTTGAGAATACGTCAAGCGGTCAACACCAAACTCCTACAGGGCGATGTTTCGGCCGCCGTAAGAATCATAACCTCTGACGACACGGCCGTTCGTCCATCAGATGAAGTACTAGTCGCTCTCCGACTGAAACACCCACTGGCCCCAACGGATACGGACACCCCTCCTAGTTTCGAAGAGATTGACTCCCAGGACATTTCGGTAGAACAGGTTATGTCCGCTCTCAAGTCTTTTCGACCAAGCAGCAGCGGCGGCATTGACGGTCTCCGCCCGAGCACTTGAAAGACCTCACAGCTCCCCTAACAGCTGAAGCAGGTCTTCGCCTTCACTCTGCTATTACCCGTCTCTGCAACTCATTGATTAACGGCCCACTTCCGAAGTTTGCACGGGATCTCTTCTTCTCCTCTAACTTGACTGCTCTTCGTAAAAAATGCGGCGGGATACGCCCGATAGCTGTCGCTAACACCTTCCGCAGACTCGCCTCCAAAGTTATCTCTTTTGAGGCGTCAAAACATCTATCGCCCGAATTCCAACCAGTTCAACTGGGCGTCGGTGTCCCAATGGGCTGCAAGGCTGAAGCTCATGCCATCAGAGCAGCATTCAATTTCAGCAAGAAAGACACCATACTAGTTACGTTAGATATGACAAATGCTTTCAACACGGTGCGCAGAGATCATTTTCTTAACGTGTGCCATCGTCGGGTCCCTAACATCTACCGTTTTGCCCACACAGCTTACGCTGAACCCAGTCTCTTATTGTGCAGAAACAACTCTATCACGTCGGCTACAGGCGTCCAGCAAGGCAACCCAATGGGCCCCCCTCCTTTTTTCTCTGGCCGTCGACGACATTGCCCAATCTTCCTCGACACCGATCAACATTTGGTATCTTGACGACGCCACTTTAGGCGGCTCTATTGATTCGGTGCTCCACAACATTGAACGGATCGTCCCAGCTCTGGCTGAAATTGGTTTGTTAGTTAACCCTAACAAATCTGAAATAATCAACTTGAACTGTTCCACCGTGGAGTTTCAACGGGGAATAGATGGCCTACGACTCGCCCTGGGATCCGTCTCAATAACTGAACGGGACAACACAATAATTCTTGGGTCGCCTATCTGCTCTAAAGGTATAGCTGCATCCCTACAAGTCTACAAAGCTAGAGTCTATGGAAGAGCGCCTCAACATGATCGACGCTCATGTGGCACTGTTCCTGCTGCAAAACTGTTTTGCAATGCCAAGACTGCACACTGAGAAGTGCTCCATGTTACAACAAAGTCGAACTTCTGGAAAATTTTGACAAAATTTTACGTCGCTCAGCCAGTGAAATTTGTAATGTTAATTTTAACGACACCGGTTGGCGCCAGGCCACTTTGCTGTTTCGGTTCGGTGGCCTTGGTTTGCGCTCTGCAACCGATACTGCGCTGCCGGCTTATGCTTCCTCGACTCATGTTTCGGCAGGTCTCGTTGACGAGATTCTCTCCTCATATCTCGAATCCCCGTCTTCAGATCTTTTGACAGCCATTTTGTCAACATGGACGTCAACAAACCTTCAGCAACCACCCGATCTCATACATCAGTCGTCCTGGGACGACATTCAATGTCAATCCATGTTTGCCGAACTCGTCCGTAGCAGTAACCAGCATAGAGTTGCCTGCCTGAGAGCATCGGCTTCACTTTACAGCGGTGCTTGGCTCAGTGCCATCCATTCGGCGACACTTGGAACCCTCTTGGACAATGACACTATCTGGATCACCATCTCACAATAGCTGAGACTCCGTTTGTGCAACCCACACCGGTGTCGCTGTGGGCAGGTCGTTGACGAGTTTGCCCTGCATCCTCTCTCTTGTTGATTTAGTGCCGGCCGCCTGCCTCGCCACTCCGCCCTTAACGACGTAGTCAGGCGAGGTCTCGACTCGGCAGGTTTTGCATCAGTCCTTGAACCAGTCGGCCTGAACAGGGGCGACGGTCGCAGGCCTGACGGGATAACTGTGTTTGCTTTCCGAGCCGGAAAGCCGCTGATTTGGGACGCCACTTGTTCTGACTCCTTTTCACCAGCAAGGATTGTGGAATCCGCAGTGAAGCCCGGCACAGCGGCTCTGCTCGCCGAAACAAGGAAGCGTGGAAAATATAGCTCGCTCACTGACCGTTTCGTCTTCCAACCAATTTCAGTGGAAACGTCGGGTGTGCTTGGCCCCGAGACTGTTAAATTTTTTTAGGATATTGGACGGAGGATTTCAACGTCTAGGCACGAGCCCCGTGAGTCAGCCTGGTTGTTCCAACGTATTTCCTTGGCTATCGTTTGTGGCAACGCTATGTCAGTAACGGCGGCGTCACTTCCGTTCTAATCATCATCTGTTGACTCTTTTTTTCTCTGACAATTGTTTCAAGCCTTATTGTTTGTTTGTTTTTTTTCTCTTTATGGAATAATTGTACGTGAGTAAACAACCTTATATCATAATAATGAAGAAAATCGTCCAAAACGTGAATAATGTAAATGACGTTACTTATTTAAAAGTTGTTCATACAAAAAATCAGTATTGTTCAAGTGTTGTCAAATTATTTGAACACAAGGCTTGTCGCACATTTCAGGGTGTGGCCCTTCAGCCAAATGACAACTTTAATCTTAACAATATGAAATAGAAATTTAAAAGAATTAACACATTTTTACAAATGGTACGTATATTGAACTTTGAGCATTATAAAAGCTCTTTAAGAGACAATAAAAGATAAAATAAATAACACATGATATAATATAATTGTTGCTTATTATAAGCAACAATTTCTACATTTAGCATTGGAGGATTTATTTTTTATATCAGGAATGTCCATCTAGTTCAAAATGTTCATGTTTTGTTAAATTATTTAGTCTATCCATGTCCCATAGTTCTAGTCTGTTCATTCCTGATTGTCTTCAACTTTGAAAAGCTATTGGGCAGAATGGCACCAAATTTAGTATGAAGCAGCTCTAAGATGCCTCATGTGTCATAGCAGTAGAGGAGTAAAATGTTAATACTAATAAATACTCATCGGTCATTTCAAGTACTTTGAGTCCAATCCTCATTAAGTGAACCAACATTGTTTCAAAATATATATTGCCAATATATAAAAGAAGAAAATTTGTCTACCTCTTCTCTATAGACATGAATATGGCTGCACCAAGTGAATCAGGGGTAATTTTGCACAAAGAATCTAATGGTGTATATAAAAATTTTAAAGTTTATATATATTTATTTAATAAGATATTTACATGTTGGATTATGTCATACCAATAGTTTCATGCGTTCACATCAACTAAGCCTTAAAAACTGCAACTGAAAGGCTAAGTTGATGTGTCAATGAGTGGCAAGAGCAGACACACAAAATCCAACATGTAAATATCTTATTAAATAAATATTTTGATTCTTCCCCAGTTATTGAGCGCTCTGGTCAATTTTCTTTTCAAAAAATTGTGTGTGTGTGTATATATATATACATACACAGACTAGCCTACCTATTGGGTCACTACCACTATTCCACTTTGATTTAATTAAAAAAATTATAAATTGTGACACATCAGTTAAAACATTCTTCTTGCATAACACAACATTTATATCTTTATGGATAATATAGAAGTAAAGAGACTTATTATTTTGCCATCTAATTTGTTTGTTTATGGTGTGTATGAACACACTATGTAAATTAGATGGCAAAATAAAGCAATTAAAAAGCAATGCTGAAAAAAAGGGGAGTCACCTTTTCTCTAATTGCCGAGAGATACATAAAAAAGATTAGAGAGGGGTCGAATAAACATACAGTGAGAGAGTGCAAGAGAAATATAGACAGCTAAATGAGAGATGGGTGACTTGTTCAGTTAATTACAAATTATGATTAATTAGAATTAAATGGAATTTTTTTCAAACAAAATCCCAGAAGAAAGAATATTTTAGGATGGATTTTGTGCTATTGAGTATACAGGAAAAAGCCTCAAGGAAACATGCATTGATTCACTCAGCTTTAGTAAAATTGATACAGAGAGTGAGAGTAACTGGGATGAAAGCATATGTCAAAATAACAAGGATGTGAGTAGCCAATATCACAAAAAAGCTTACATCAAAATGAATTTCCCAACTAGGGGGACCACGGCCCCCATGTATGTGTGGAGAGGATGGTAAGTATAAAAAACAACTTTTTCTCTAAACAACTTCAATCGGTTTCAACTACGGTCAAAATTAAAAGAAAGAATCAGAATGCACGTGTGGATGGAAATAGACAGGAAGTCATTCTTTGATGAAACAAAAGTCATCTTAGTCTTTATTGCAATATTAACATTTTCAGTTTTCAGAGAGAACTGTCATAAGAGGAAAAAGGAAGACAAGATGAGAGGAAGAGAAAGAAAGAAAAAATAAGAAAAGAGAAATAAAGATAAAGTGAGACAAAGGGAGAAAGAAAAAGAAAATCCAGTCAAATAGTGACTACAAAATAATGAAGTAAGGGATTTAGCAGAAAACAGCTTTTTCTTATTGAAAAAAAAAAAAGCGAAAAACTAACATCTATGGTTAACGATTTAAGTGAAAATCCACTTTTTCTGGATAAAAAAAAAAGTGACATTCAACTAAAAAGCTAAGAATTCATGCTCTGAAATCAGGTAAAAAGATGAATTAAAAACAACAACAACTAAATGAATACAAACAAAATTTTGTCAATTGTTTTATTCCATGAAAAAAAAAAAATGAAACATTTTTGAACACTTCAGTGTAAACAATACCACAAGTTTTTAATTAGGTGTCAAAAAAAAAAAAAAATTGCAATGTGCTTCAACCAGTCAATGGATCACAGGAAAAACACGGTTCAAATTGCAAACAAGCAAAAGAGAAAGTTTGCTCTCGAGACTTGTATATTGGAACACATTACAATCTTTCCAAGAACATATATTGTTTATATAGAAATGCTACAAAATGTCTGATGTTGTCACAGAATAAAACAATTACCAAAACTTTGTGTTCAATAGTTTCTACCCGTTCTCTGAGCGGTGTTGGTACAGTATCTAGGTTTGTCAATTTCCATCTGTACCTTATTTCTACCGCTTTATACCTAGTACAAAGAAAAATATTTGTGAAATTTTGTGGGAAAAATATGCTACTTAGTATTTGCTCGAGAGAGTAAGTAACTACGATGATGTATTTACATAGTTTTTAGTGGCAAAAAACAGAAATTGTTTTTAAGCAAAAGTAAATGGCTTTGAACTAATGCCGAATACTCTTTATGTCTACCTTTTTTTGCAGATTATCAAGAAGAAAAAAAACAAAAAAAAAAAAAACGTCACTTAGTTTTAAAAAAAATATTTATGTAATGTTTTTTATGTTATGTTAATTTCTTTAAATTTATAAAATGTGTATCCAGTTAAAAAAAATCCTTTAGACTTGTGTGATGTGTGAGATTCAAACTTGGGTATTGACATCATAAAAACTACTGCCTTAGTAATGTGTACTCTGCCTATTCCTTTTTTGTTAACCAATCACAGGTTTCTATTTGCATGCTACCTTGTTTTTGACTCACTTCCTAAGTGATGAGACAATGTAGTTGTGAGTTCGATTCTTGCCAAAGTCAGCCATGCTGATGATCGGTGAATCCGAGAAACACGTGCCCATGGATAACTTTTATGTACGTAAAATATATATATATATATATATATATATATATATATATACAGTTAAATGAGAGCAAAAGTAAACAAATATAAAGTTACATACTTTACAAGTTTAATAATCTCAGATAGATTAACAAAGTATAGTATCAATTTAGAAAAGTTCTTTAAACCTAAGTTTTTCAAAGAAACAAATCCTCTCACCAAAAGGAGAAAATCAATTACTTAACAATAAAAGCTTTGGCTTCAATTATTAATTTGAAAATATCTAAATTCCTTTAAATTTAATATATCCTTTAATTTTTACATATTTACCATTATTGACCATTTACTTCATTGTTATTAAAATAACTTTGGCTCTAAATATTGCTTCATTTTGTTAAATTAATAAATTAATTAACATTTCAAATATACTTTTTATGATTTCCCATAACTTTACTAATTGAAACCAAAGTTGTTACAACACAGGTCTCATACACAGATCTTAATTTCCAGCCCGATATCATGTGATGCCCACTTTTCTAAATGATCAAAAGCCACACCAGCCTGTTCAATATGTCTACTTACAACGACCCATTCCTTGAAATCACATTACCCAGATACACAAACTGATCCACTTCAGACAGTCTGTGGCCTTCAACAAATATACCCACTTCATAATATGGATTGCCAGAGATCAGGGCAAGCATAGCCTTTCTCTTGCCTAGGCTTATTGTGAGACCCATGTTCTTACAGGCCCATGCAAAACGATCCGTGATAACCTGCATATCACTCTCCAAGTGAGCTGTAAGATCTACGTTGTCTGCATAGAGCAAGTCCCGAACAACAATAGAGAATGTCCTTAAAGTCTTAAAATGCTGTAGATTATACAGCTGACCCAATGTGTGAAATCGAAGATACACACCTTTGTCATCACAGTTATTGAAAGCCAATGACAGTTACAGCAAAGTAAATGGTACAGGTATATCACCCTGCTGTCAACTGCAACAGATTCTGAAAGGCAACCATTGCAGTTGATATATGCTTTCATATTGTTATGCAGCTGACGAAGGAGTCTAATAAAGTTAGGACATCTCAACCACAGCAGACCCGATTAACTGTATCGAACGCTTTCATCAGATCACCAAAGATATCAATCTAGACGATGTTTAATACACTTTTCAGCATTTGGCATGCTGTAAAGATCATATCAGTGATAGCCCTACTCCTTTTAAAGCCACACTAACTCTCAGGAAGCACAAAAGGACAGATGTAAGCATTTACGTGATTCAGGTAAATACCTTTCCTGTCCCTTTCAAAGAGAGATGGCCAGACAGTTGCTGCGCTCATCTTCCTTCCTTTTCCCTTGTACAAAGACACCATAATGGAATCACGCCAAACTTGGTAAAATATACCTGTCAATTCAGATATTGTCAATCGACCCTTAAATTTACACTGCCATTAGTCATCCACCACAGTGAACGAACAAATACATGTATACCATCTCGTCCAGGTGCTCCACATTTTAACTGCCGTATAACCTCCTTCACTTCCTTGTGGGCAGGAACAGAATCTATTTCGGCAATGATAACCGTTTGAGGCAAGCTATCACATCAGTGGTACTGCATACCAACAGATTAGTGAACAGATCAGGTCATGCTGAATATCATGAGCCTTTCCATCGCCATCATTCATCCTTCATCCATCTAAGTTCTCTCTGCAACTCTGATTTAATAGCTAAGCATGACTGTTCAGATGCTGAGGTGACAAGCCGCTGTCAATCCGCCTTTGATGTTCATGCTTTTTCTGCAGCAATCGTGCAATGTGAGCATTATCGTCATCAAACCAGTCTCTCTTTCTCTCTTATATATATATATATACTTTTTTCATTAAAAGTTCAAATGGGATTATTGATTTAAATAAGAGATGCCCCCAAAAGACATAATAAAATACATTTGGGACAAATTTGATAATTTCTTTGAATAATCTTTTATTTCAGACCATTTCAAGTATTTAATAATGATAAAGTACAGCAGATAGCTATTTCTGTGTATCACTGGAAAGTTTGAAAACTGGAGACGATAAACGATGGGAAAGTACCAGAATATTTAAGAGTAACTTGCTTCATGATGATTTGCAGCGGATGCAAAAATTTGGAAATCTTAGCTGCAGTTCATCGAAGACAGAGATGTGAGATGGAGAATTGCGATGGAGATGTAGAAGCATTGGCTAGCAGGAAGGATACTAGCAGGTGTTCTGACTGTGTCTGCACAACAAAATTTGTTGAGAAGCTGAAAAAAAAATGATGTTGCAAGATCCAAGCAAGACAATATGGACTTTGTTGAGAGAGAGAGGGCGTTGGAGTTAGGGTGACTATGAAGAAAGTGTTGAATGAGGATTTTCCATACTCCTCATACAAAAATTACAAGGGTTAATTATTTACTGCCAAGATTCAAGAAAAATGCAATGTCAAACACCCAGTCCAGTTAGGGGTGCTCTGGTACTTTTCATGACCAGTTGCACAACGTGCACAACAAAATGTGGCTAGACTACAGTCTGAAAGATGTCCTGCATTTCATGAATACCAAATTCACTCAAACTGGTGTTTGGGTGGCCTTTTCTAGTGTGCTGCATTCAGCAAAAGATCCTCTAAGAGATGCACTTTGTATTTTGGGAATACATCAATTATTGACGTTTTTTCTTTCCTTTTCAAAAAGTGTCAAATTTATTCCAAACACCCATTTTAATAATGAGTTTTTATATATTTAATTTTTACAATTCATGTAATCTATATTAGAATTAATGTTCTATATTACCTACACACACATATATATATATATATATATATATATATATATATATATATTGTTTTCAGGATTTCTTAATGCTTTGCTTTGCCTACATTTTTTCATTACATAATCCCTTCAGAGGACATTTATTTTTTATTCTACAATTATATTCTCATTCTATAGTTTTATTATTTTTTATAATTTGTTCCATGTTTTCGGTACAACTATAGTTCATTTTTATTATACGCTTTCAAAATATTTTGTGTAGCATATTGGTTTTGAGGAAATGTTTTCTTATGAGGTTTATTCTACCTACATGTGTTTACACATTTTTTATTATATTTATTTGTTATATTTGGTTAAACAAGATTATATTTCTCTTTTAATTTTCATTTATGGAACATGGTTACATAATGATTGTCATAAATTTTGCATTCTTTTAAGTTATATATATATATATATATATATATATATATATATATATAACTTAGTAATTTCTGATATAAACTTTAATTAAAGTTGATGTGGTTATTTGTTAAAAAACAGTTTTTCTCAATGAGAAAATGGTTTTAATAGAAAGAGGTTTTGGTGTGGGAGAAGGAAACAGGAATTGACAAAAGAGATCATTAGGATTGACCAGGGAAGATTGGGTCATTGGGATTCTTAGCATGGAAAAACTTACCGGCAGAAAACGAGCACCAGAAATCCGAGTTGGAATCTGTGTATTCTTGAAGCAAACAATATAATTATTATTTTTTTTTTATCAAGAGAATTGCCAAAATAATATTTTATGCTAATTTTTAGCTTGGTCAGTATAAGTAGGTGTAAAATGGGGCATGGCCAATCATGTGATCACTTTTTTTTTTCTTGCGACATACTAAGTTTTTTTGTGGTAAATATATTTTTCAGAAATCTGGATGACACAATCAAAATGGCTGAAAATTAATGGAACTGGTGTAACAAACAATTTATTCCAATTCCAAACAACAAACTAAATGGTTTCCTCCATTCAAAGTACCCCCCCCCCATTCAGAGTCTAATGGACTTTCCCATCTTTCTCTGACACATTTCTACCCACTGCTTTAAGAATTCTTCTGTAATGTCCTTCAGCTCCATTGATAGGGATTCTTAATGGCCTTCACACCTACAAAAATAGTCCATTTGATGATCCACTTGAACTTTGAGAAAAGAAAAAACGTCACGCGGAGCAATATCAGGTGAATAGTGAGGTCATTCCAGCAATGTTACGAGACAGAGTACAACATCGACTTTGCAACCTCGTGGGAGATGATCTCTTCTCTGCCCTACAGCCCTTTTCTTCACAGAAAAGATATTGCTAGTCTCTCTCTACTCTTATCATTATTTCCATGGTAGGTGCTCAATCTTTGGTCCCCTTTTCCATAAAACCGTCACAGCAAAAACTTGTCTTTTTTACCAACACTGCAAAGAGCTCTCCTTTATTTCAATGTGTACCTAAAAGCAAACGGAACTTCCATGAACAGAGTTTCTTTCCAAGAATGTCCCACTTGTGGAACACATTATCGTGGGAATGCTTCCCTACAGACTACAACACGGTAATTTTCAAGTCTAATGTCAACAAATATTTGTCGAATCATCCTCTGGAATAATCAAACATTGTTCTCAATCCTTTCATAGTATTGTTCATCATCCAAGTGACAATCTCACTAAACTTTATCCTTGCGTGGCTTTTGGCTTTGATAAGTGGCGGACTGTTAGCATAAAAAAGAGACAGGAACTGCCAGATGCTAAAGGCCTTGTGAGCAGGTGCAAGCAAAAGATGCATAAAAAATGCGATGGTTGCAAGAGGAAAGAAGCAGCGGCACTGGATACGGCAAACTGGCAGCAGCGAGTGAAAGGAGGACGGATCCCTCTCATGCAGCCCCCCTCCCCATCACAGCTAACACGTTTCCATTCTTGCTATCAACATGGCCCGTCTCATTTGTCGGCGACACGGGCTCAAAAGCTGGCCAACAAAGAACACGTCCCCACAGCTCTGATGATGATGATGACGTCTTGAGATAGAATCGTGCCCAATCAGTTAATTCACATTTTTACATTTTATAGAGGCATCCAACCTCATGTGACTTTGCGTTCGTAACAATATAACTATAATAATGAATAATAAAAATGCACTTAGATATATATAAAAGAGATGTAGGCCTCAAAATGGTGCAAATTCTCTCTTGATGACCCGACATTATCAAGTCTAAAAATATATCAATCAAAAATAACTGCTAAAAGATTGTTAACATACAAACAAGATCACAAGGAAAGCTGTTTATTGATTGGTAAAACAACAAACCAAAATCTCTTGGTGTTCGCTCGCTTCATCGCGAGTTTCTGCTACTGATCTGGGAGCAAGTTTATTCATATAAATAATAAAAGTTTATTCATATAAATAATAAAAGTTTATTCATATAAATAATAAAAGAAGTGACATTAAACACCAACTTGATCATTTGAAATTAATTTACGTTTAAAAATGGGAAAAAAATTTGATTTTAAATGTATAGGATTGAATACAGTTTTACTTCATAATGGAGTAAGAAATATTTTTCATTTTTGCACTCAACACTCCATTTCAAATTCCCCCAAATCAAATGTTTGGATTTGGTAATAATTACCACCATTGAATTCCACATAAAATTTGATCTCGGTATAGGGCTTTGTTTTCAATTCCCAGACAGAGACACCACCAATGTGGTACAGATTTGGACCTTCTATAACAATAAAATGTGATTTTCAGACACACATGATTATCAGCTAATATGGAAAAATAAAATAGATTAGAATCACTTACTCTTGGTAATGTTGGGATCAGTTCCAATATATAATTTTCCAAATCCTGGGAGTAAAAAAAAAAATTTGTTTACATACATTCACATTTATTTACATATAGAAAGCTTTATTTCTGTATATCTTGAGGCATCATTTTTTTTTTTCATTATACAAAGATCTTCAAAAAGAGCAGCCTGGTTCTCAAACACGCAGATTGTGCGTGAGGGGAAAACATTTTAGCAACCAATATTTTTCTCAAATTTTAATAAGTTTAATAAATTTGCCTACTTTTGCATTAGCAATATTGAACTTGTTGATGAACTCACCAAGTGCAAACAGGCAGTCAATTCATGTTACGGTCAGCAAAGTCTGTTCTAGTTCCTCTCCAGGAAAGGGCAACATCACATCCTCTTCACCACCACAAATTCGCTCAGGTTCTCACATTATATGCATCATCCCTCAAGAACAATCCACTTAACAGAGAGAGGGGATGGGAGGGGGAGACACGATTTTAGTGTAAATAAGAGTTTGATAAACTAAAGACTTACTATTTCCTTGAGATAACCAAGTCCAGTTACATCGTACAATGACAAACCAATTCTTGTTTGATGCAACCAAACCTTCCGCATGACGTAGTTGAAGAATTGCATAATCGAGATTCTTCCGTTCGGTTCTTTTTGATAAAGTTTAGCAAATACTGTGGCAGTGAAGAAAGATCTGCAATCAGAAAAGAAGGTGGAAAAATACTGTGGCAGTGAAGAAAGATCTGCAATCAGAAAAGAAGGTGGAAAAATACTGTGGCAGTGAAGAAAGATCTGCAATCAGAAAAGAAGGTGGAAAAATACTGTGGCAGTGAAGAAAGATCTGCAATCAGAAAAGAAGGGGAAAAATACTGTGGCAGTGAAGAAAGATCTGCAATCAGAAAAGAAGGTGGAAAAATACTGTGGCAGTGAAGAAAGATCTGCAATCAGAAAAGAAGGTGGAAAAATACTGTGGCAGTGAAGAAAGATCTGCAATCAGAAAAGAAGGTGGAAAAATACTGTGGCAGTGAAGAAAGATCTGCAATCAGAAAAGAAGGTGGAAAAATACTGTGGCAGTGAAGAAAGATCTGCAATCAGAAAAGAAGGGGAAAAATACTGTGGCAGTGAAGAAAGATCTGCAATCAAAAAAGAAGGTGGAAAAGACTAGGAACAGATCCATTTCTTAGATATGTAAATTCAACAATCTGTGCGTTGAACAATGCAAATGTTGTTTAAAAATTAAATGTGAGAGACCAAGCAACGGAAACTTGCATTTTAAATATTTAAACTGTCACAAAAATATGTAAGGAGACATCCGAATAAAAAAAACTGCATTGAACAAAGTTCAGGCTGTTTCCCGTTCAAAATTATCAGACTATTTTGGAAAACTGGTTTAGAGTATCTTTTTTTTTATAGGTATGTGACTTTCTTTCTACACTAAGGAAAGAAAAAATAATAAAATGATCATGCATCAAATCTTGCCCTCGTGAGTACGATCAAACAAGGTTGGTGTTAAATCTGATAATAATCGCTGTTATTGGTTTAGTAACAGACTAAAAAAGACCAATGGACAAAGTAGGAAACTTAACACATTTACTAACCCAATATAAAGGTTGGACGATAATTTTAAAAATGCTGGATGCAAAATGATTGTCGGGGGTTTTGCGAGGCACCTTTGTTTACCTCTCAACTGTCATACCCGACCTCCTGTCTTCAAGGGTAGATAACTCTCCCTTTCATGAGAGCAAAGTAGATAACTACCTTGCATATTATTTTTAGGCTGAAGGTCTAAAAGTTAGACGTTAGACAAATTTTATAAATGGTTTTACTTAATTTTATGTTTTTACATTTCAATGTATTACTCTTAATTACGACAAAATTTTCAAATTATTGATAAAACACTTTGAAATTTTTTAAATTTTATTTTTAATATTCATGCAGGAGAATTTGTTTCTTAGTCGATAGTAATCCATTGGATTTTTGTAAAAAAAAAAAAATCAGTAAGAGAAAATCTTTAGCCGGGTTTACATTAGAGAACGCCGCACCACCACCACCACCTAAATGTATATTTTTTTTTTTTAAAGTACAAAAAAAGATTGAGTCTTACTTGCACTTGGTTCCCGCTTCCGTGGCAACCTTCAGGAAGTCTGTATAGTTAATCATTTGCTCATCACCAATTGAGGGTGGCGTGTTATGCTGGTCCAATAGAAACCACAGATGCTGAAAAAACAATTTCAACAGAGCTTTGAAATAGAGGTTACAGTGGATTTTTTTTTCACAATAAAAAAAAAATGTAAATAGTCGATTACCATGTTAAAAAAATGAAAAATGGTTGTTACATGTAAAAAAAAATATTTTTATGCAGTGGGGGTTGGGTTCAATTTGGTGTAATACCTTCATTGTAAAATGAACATTTTATATCTAAACTATCAGGTTGTCTGGAAAGTTTCTCTTGAATTTTGAAGGGAATGAAGAGTAAAAAATATGTATACATACCATTTAAAAAAATGTATATATACCATTAATTTTTTTTATATATACCATTAAAAAATGTGTATATACCATTAAATAAAATGTATATATACCATTTAAAAAATATATATATACCATTTAAAAAAATGTATATATACCATTTAAAAAAATGTATATATACCATTTAAAAAAATGTATATATACCATTTAAAAAAATGTATATATATACCATTTAAAAAAATGTATATATATACCATTTAAAAAAATGTATATATACCATTAAATACACCAAGTATGAAGCATTTTGTTGAACAACCTTTCCCCATTTTTCCTTCAACTTGAAAATTTTCCCAGAATTGCGGTGGGTTCATGGCAAAGAACTCATCAATGTGGTTTTTATGTCATCCAAAGAATTGAAGTTTTTACCATTGAGATTATTTTTCAAATATCTGAATAAATGGTAATCTGAAGGAGCAATATTTGGTGAATACGGAGGATGGGGTAACACATCCTAGCTAGGCTGCAACAATGTTTGTCTGGTCAGTAAAAAACGTGTGGTCTGGCATTATCATGATGGAATACAACACCATTCCTGTTGGCCAATCGTGGGCGTTTCTTTTTTAATTGCTGCCTTTAGTTAGTTGTGAGCAGTATTTTTCAGAATTAATTGTCTAGTTACTTGATAGAAGCTCATAGTACAGAATTCCTTTCCAATCCCACTAAACACAAAGCATAACTTTCTTAAGGTTAAAATCTACCTTTGGGCTGGTTAATCTCACTTAGCCCAGGATCGTTTTCTCACAACATTACGCTTAATGATCCATTTCTCATCACAGGCTGCATTTTCATTTCGTTTATAAAGAAAATCACAGATGGAAATGTGATCCAAAAGGTTCTTGTCACTCAAATCATACGGCACGAAAACATTGTATCGATTTGTGGATCCAAGTTTTACTAAATGCTCATGAATGGTGGATTCTGATATGTTAAGCCTTTCTGCTAGTTCTCGTGTCGTGTGGGTTATTCTCAATGTCTTCATTTGGCTATCATCTGTAGAGGATGGTCTGTCTCAGCATTCTTTATCATTAAGGCTAAAATCTCTAGCTCTAAACTCTGCGAACCACTTTCGTACAGTTCTATTGGCTAAAGCATCTTCACCGTAAACCGCACATATCTTTTGTTTGTGAGGCATTTTTACCTTTATGAAAATAGAAAAGGATGAAGTGCCTTAAATGGGTCTTACAATCTTTCATTTTCAAAGGGCTCTAAAATTAACACAAGTTAAATAATTTAAAACCTTCTTTCTCAAGAGATAGCTTGAAGTATGTCCTAGCCAGAAATGTAAGTATACTACGTCTGTCAATAATTTGCCATGTTCTAACGTGTCAAAACATGAACTACTAAAAATCGGCAAAAACTTTCCGGACAACCTGATAGTAGAATACTTGTCCCAGGACGGGTAAAAATAATTCCCAGAACAGTTTTGCTCCACTTTTATAATTATACTAAAACTTTATGTCTAGAATCTTTATTCTAATTTTGATCAAAATCCATTACATGATTTTCATTCTAGAAAATGTTTAAAATTTTAGGCTTAAGAAATTGAAATTCAGGGAATCTTGTTTAATGGGTGTCAAATGACTATGGATCAAATTCAATGCAAATCTGATAATTTGAATTTTCAAATGAGAGGTTGTCCCCGTAATATGTCCTTAAAACGCTATAAAATATTCCAAAGAAACTGAAATTTGGGGAATATTTATTAATTGATGTCTAATACCTATTGTTAAAATTTTACAAAAATCGAAGGTATCTGAATTCTCATGAAGGCCTGCGATCGCTTTTTTGCATAAAACTAAACCTAAATATAGCCACATTACAGCCTAACAGCTATGTTCCGAAATTCATAATGATTAGTTAATTAGTTTAGGAGTGAATCCTGTACATACAAATATACAAACATATACACATATCTAACTTTCTATAAATAGAGGTGTATAAGTGGATGAAATTAGATGTGAAACAGTAAATAAGAAAATAATTAAATAGATGGCTGCAGACATGTAAGAATAGGGTCCCTTATAAAAGTGATCAAGCGACCTGGCAAAAGAGGACTTGAAATGCTACATAAAGCACTTTTACACTAGTGCCGAGTTGAGAAGAGTATGCAACCCCCCCCCCCCCTGTAGGCATCTGTGGAGGATGATGAGGTTCAAGAATGGGTCACCAGAAAGCTCATCAGTGGGGAGAAAATCGATTTCAGACACTGTTGTCTGACTGATTTTGAATAGATTGCTACTACTACTACTACTACTACTACTAGAACTGTAAACAAGGAAATAAGTAACGAGAAAAGGTCAATAGAAATTCATTTGTTTTAAATAAAAAAATTAAAAAGTTAAGATATCCTGTAAATAGAGTTTTTACTTAGGTTAAATCTGGCCATGGCTGCTTGGCTACTGGCATCTCGGCAAACAACACAAGTCACAGTCATGGACTACTAAAATATAGCGAAAGCTTATAAACTGTCGCATATAGACAAAAACAACACCTTCTTTGTCTGGACCCTTTGAACTTTTAACTCTTTACTTTTGGTCGTTCTATCAAGTCATAAAGTAGATATATTATGTATGGATAGACTTTGTCGATACTTTTGATAATCTCTGATCCCCTACAACCCTACTTGGTCAGAAAGTACATCTACTGCTACTTTGTTTAAGCTCTCTTGGTCCGCAAAGAGATAAAATTATCACATACAACATCTCCCTCACACACCACCACTCTACTAAGAATGCATTTAATTCTGTTAGAAAATGGTTTTCATATAAAGATATTCACAAAATGATACAAATAGTTTTGCGTCTTTAGTTTGTGATCATCCTGAAGCATATACACTGTTTCGTCAGATTTGATGGTATCATAACTGCATATATACATCATCTATGAGCTTTGAATATACCCCCCCCCTCATCCTTCTCCTCTTTCCAGAGACAATAGATACCCCCCCTGATAGGGTGCTGCATGATTAGAAATTTATAATAAAGTCATCGTTGTGCAATCCCGGACCACATTTCTCCTGACCTGGCATTGCTCAAGTGGCAATGACAAATAGAAATCCAAGGTGAGCAGAAGCGATGCTGGGGTAAGCAGAGAATGTGCATTATTTCAGAATTTTCCTTCTTCTAGTTGTCTTAGTAAGGCTTAAGGGTCTCATCTATCCAACTATTTCACCCATTTCTAGAGAATAGATAGATTTACTTAATAAAAACAAACAAACAAACAGTATTTCAATGCGACATAGCCGTAATATATTACATAAAGGAAAGTTGTTTGTCCTTGTGTATCCAGCTAAAAGTCAAAAACTACACAAGACGCATTCACAAAGATGATATATTCTTTTTCAGCATTGCCCCGGACAAAATATTGGTACATTTTTTTTTTAATATTCATACTTTTGGGAGTCCACAGAAACAGAATTAGTTGGGGGTGGGGGGTGAGGGGGGGGGGCGATATTTAAAGTGATTTTTTTTTTATTTGTATAATTTGGAGAGAGGATGAGATATATATATATATATATATATATATATATATATATATATATGTCAGTTCATATTATATTCCAATAAACATGGTTTTATTTTATTATTTTTATTTTTTCACATTTCCAAAAAACATATTTCTGTAAGATATATTTTTTATGGTGCGTTTCATTTGTCTTGTGCCAAACAACGTTTTTATGTCAATATCGTCTCTGCAACATTACAAAATCATCAGAAAAATTCACAAAGAGTAAAATGGGGCCTGCCTGACTTCAATCAAGACTGACAGGCAGGCCCCACCCTCTTATAGAGGACTAATTAAAGGCCTGTTCAAAAATAAATCGGATGAAGAAGATATATATATATATATATATATATAAGAGAGAGAGAGAGAGAGAGAGAGAGAAAGGAGGAATGATATATAAAGAAAGAGAGGGTGATATATAGAGAGAGGAGAGGAGAGGAGATGATAGGAAGAGGGAGAGAGAGGAGAAGAGAAGAGAGAAGATAGAGCTAGAGAGAGAGAGAAGTTTTCAAAGAAAAATATTGTACACATATTTTTACTTCTATTTTATTGTTAATGCCCTCGGCAACACAGGGTAACCATGCTTATATATATATATATATATATATATACACACACCTCTATTATACATCCAAAATATTATAAAAAAAGTTGTTTTTCAAATTGTGTGAATAATTTTTAAATGATGGTAATTACCTGTAATTCTTCATTGCCCAATAAGTCTCTACTCCTACGCTGCAAAAAAAGAGCTCTGAAATAAAACAAAAAAAAATTATCCAACCATTTCCTATCATAAAAATGGTTAACTAGATTAATTATCATATAAACAAGTGTAACCATGTCATCAAAACTGACATTTATAGAAGTTATTAAAGTTTGATAATGAGATTTTTAGGTGAATATCAATTGAAAAAATATACTTGCTCAGTTTAAGAAAATATTCAAAGGTTAATTATCAACAATGTATCTTTATTTGTATAGGAAGTGCAGAAGAGAAATTGGAAAAGTTAGCAGAGACGATCTATGAGAAAGAAAAGGAGAGATTTGGGCTGGAAAAGAAGAATAAATTGAAAGACATTAGAATCCCGAAACAATCTAGAAGAGATGAAAAAATTGCCCATCTGAAGAGGGAGAAAAAGAATCTGCAGACAAGATGGATTAAAAGAGTTATATGAAGATATTAGTTAAGGGATGAAATGAGGAAAGAAAGGAGATTACACAGGAAGAAAAGGAAAAGTTGTAAGAAGAATTTTGTAAAAAAACAAGTTTGCAAAAGGACTCTTTACAGTGAATAAGAGTGGTGAACTGGAATGTCCAAGAGAAAAACTGGAAATGCACCTAAAGAATACTTTCAGCGATGAAAATAAAGATAGATAAGCAGCGTATATGGAAGGATTGAAAAGACCAACACAACCAGGAGTACAATTTGATATCGATGATATAAAGGAGGAGGAATTAGATGATTTTGTGAAGAAGGCCCCTGGAAATGATGGGGTTAGCTACAAAGTGTACAAATTTTGTCCGTGACTCCACTTGCAGCTCTTTTTATTGCTAAGAGACATGTGTTTAAGTAAAAATGTAACGGTTGGTTGGCGTATTGCAGAAGGCATCTGCCGAAAGAAAAATCAGAAAAACTGGGGGAATTTCGCCCGATATCTTTGCTGAATATTGATGGCAAGATAATGTTTAGTATCATAGCAAATCGGATAATTATCTATGTGCAGAAAAACGGATTTATCAATGAATCAGTACAGAAGGCTGGAATCCCAGGAAAACCAGGGGGTATTGAACATGCTTATGCAATATGGGAAAATATACAGAATGCAAAAAAAGAGAACAGAGATGTGGTTATAGTATGGTTAGATCTTGCCAATGCATACGGCTCAGTACCACACATGATAATACAGAAAGTTATGGATTTCTTTTGCATTCCTAAAGCAGTGCAAAGGATGATAATGAAATATTATGACCAATTCAAAATGAGATTTACAACCAGAAGTTTTACAACAAATTGCTGCAGGTTGCACAATTTCTGTCATCTTATTTGTACTTGTTATGGAAATGATATTAAAAGCAACAGATTGCAGAAATACACTCGTGGATACACCACTTTGAGCATTTATGAATGATGTGACTTTGGTTTGGTTTGTTTTACAGCATATCAACCTCTTATGGGTCATTAAATGCCGAAACATAAGTTGTAGTATGGTGAAAAGTTTTTATGCTTCAAGTTCTTTACATGTTCAAATATGTTTGGTTTGGCTGTTTTGTTTTATGACATATCAACCCTCTTCAGATTATTTAATATTGAATCCGGTCATTTTGGTAAAAGTTTTTATGCTTCAAGTTCTTTACATGTTCAAGTATTCATTCATGGCGCTTGGTCTGGCTGCCCCGTTCCACAGCACATAAACCCCTTTCGGGCAATCCAATGCCACATCCGGTCACTTTGGTAAAAGCTTCCACGCTTCAAGTTCTTTACATGTTCAAGTATTCATTCATGGTGTTTTGTTTGGTTGTTTTATGGCATATCAACCCTATTTGTGTTATTTAATGCCGAATCAGGTCATTTTGGTAAAAGTTTTTATGCTTCAAGTTCTTTATTTGTTCAAGTATTTATTCATGGTGTTTGGTTGAGTGAAAGGGGGGAGGGAGGGAAATTGTCGTTTTTTGTTTTGAAAGAAAGAGTTTTGCAAAGAAAAAAACAATAAAACATCAATGTTTGGTGCATTTTGGGTCAGGAAGCCGATATCTTCAGACAGCCTGATCTGGTAGCACCAGCGGAATAATGTGACAGTTAAATCGGAAAGTGTTAAAGGAATGGAGGAAGTTCTTCTTCGATGAATTGATTCTGTGGTCAAAAATGAAGTTTAAAGTGAAGAAATCCAGAAGTTTTACATATGTGAAAGGCAAACAGAAAGAAGTTCAGTATATGATAGGAGTTGATATGATACCAACTGTTAAAGAAGAACCAGTGAAAAGTTTAAGAAGATGGTATAAAGGTGCATTAAATGATAGATGTCAGTGTGAGAAGAAAGGAACTCTAAGACATATTCTCTCAAACTGTGAGCTGGCAACAGAAAGATATATATGGCGTCACAATCAGGTGCTTGCAATAATTGAAAAACAAATCAAGCAAAAAATAAGGCAATTTCATGGTGGAGAATTACCCCGGATTAAACAAATAAAGAAGATGAAATTCCACAAAGCAGGTACAAAAAGTAATCTGAGTAGCCATCTAACAACTATAAAAATAGATGACAGATGGACCAGAAAGTGGAAGTTAACTGTAGATCTGAAAAACTTTTTTAGTGTTCCCGTTTGTATCATCTGGACAACGACCAGATATTATCGTGTGGTGTGAATAAAATAAGGAATAATACTGGAATTAACAGTACCATGGGAAGAAAACTTTGCTGCTGCAGAAGATAGGAAGAGATCAGATATGAAAAGTTGGTACAAGAGTGTCAAGATAAAGGATGGAAGATCGAATTCCATTATTTGAACATTGGAGCAAGAGGAAATGTACAGCGAATGATTGTAAACCTATATTGACGTCGTCTTTACTGTAACAACTCAGAATTGAGAAAATTGATTAAAAATCTTCAGGAAACAGCAGAGAAAGTATCTTATTGGATATGGCTGAAAGGGATGATACGAACTGGAAGGAGAGGTGAATTTTGGATGGTGAAAGAAGGGAAATGAAGGAGATAGTGCTAACGCCATATGCAAGGTAGTTTATGACGTCACAATGCAATCAAAATCAGTTGTTGATGTTGATGGTGGCTGAAAGGTGCATGTGGCTTGATAGCATTTATGGGCAGATGACACCAGTACAACATAACCACCTCCTGACTGAGGGCCCTGCCACTTCAGAAAAGTAGCTAAGGAATGGGGGCCGACAAAACTGCGAAGTGGTTCCTCCTGATGATGGTGAAGTGCTGGATCCAGTAGCGAAGCTGTCAGCTGCGAAACACAAAAAGATTGTGTCATTCAAATCCTTTATGTCTACACAAGTCTCAGAATAATTTGCCAAAGTATAGGTAGACTTTTAGACAAACAATGTAAACACCAGGAACTTTTTATTCTTTTGATTATTAGATTATTATTTCTGCTAATAATAATAATTGTAACAAATCTTCTTAGATCTAATTTATTGTGTTTACTTCGCATTACATGCATTTTATGATGAAGGCAATCTTCTGACAGGATTTTTCTTTCTTAACATTCATTTAAATTGCATGAATAAACGAAATAACTTAAAATGCACATGTTAGTTTTATTTTCAAAAAACTAGATTAGAAAATGATATTTATATTGGTTGTTTTGTTTTACGGCATATCAACGCTTTATTCCTGATAGATCAGCTTACCTCATAACACCTCCCTTTTAAGAATATGCTCCATAAGGAGTCAATATCTTTATCTCTTGGGATTGACTTCCATGAATTCGGTATTTTTTTTTTCCTTTTTACCGTTCACCTTTGAGAAATTACTTGTGCGACTGGTGACTCGAATGTGTCAAACACGACGTCCATTAATTCTTCTGTAGTGTTGTCATCTACAGTATCGGAATATCTTTTCCTGATTCGTTTAAATGTCTCTTATGGGTAAATTTTGGTCCTTTCACCACATAGAGCATATTCCCAATTCTTCTATCTACAATCCTGATTTCCCTAAATGACTGTTCCTGATTTGTTTAAATGTCTCTTATGGGTAAATTTTGGTCTCACCATATAACGCATATTCCCAATTCTTTTCTCTATAGTCCCGATTTCCCAAATTGACTTGTTATTCTTAAACATTCAGAAAGAAAACCTTTTCTCTAAATTTGAAAACATCCTTTTTTGACATTTATTTTTCGTTCCAGTTTCTGATTAGTCGGTAACAGTCTGTCAAAAATCATCTTGATTTTTCTTGCGAACATAGCTTCTGCTGGTGACATGCAAAATGGAACGTTATCATTCAGGGTCATTCTATACACTTGCAGAAAATCCTGCATGGCTTTTTCTGTGGGAGTACCCCTCGCTTTTTTAACGCTCTTTTTAAAATTATCAACAAATCGCTCCACCAGACCATTACTTCTTGCATGATACGGCGTGATTGTGAGGTGTTCCACTAGAAACGACGGGCAAAACCTTTTGAATTCACTTGATGTGAATTGAGCACCGTTATCCGATGCTACACAATCCACGATTTCGAAACGTGCGAACAATTCATGCAGAAACCCAATTGTTTTTTTGCACTTAATTATCTGTAGCCATTTAGTGAATCTATCCACTACAACCAGATAATAGAACCCGTCTAATGGCACAATAAAGTCAATATGGATACACGACCACGGTCAATCCGTTTTAGTTTGAGTTTTATAGGAGGCGTTTTTGCTGCTAACACACACCTTTTACATAATTTCACTGTATTCTCGATATCTCGATTCATGTTTGTCCAGTATACGTAACTATGCATAAGGCTTTTCATCCGTGATATGCCTTGATGCCCAATATGAAATTCTTGCAGAATACGTTTTTGTAATGTCGCCAGAATGGTCACCTATCATTTTGAATATTTTTTATAAAATCATCGTTCATTGCCTTTGTCTTGATCTCTGCTAGAGTCACTAAAAGTTCTCTCACGATAGTACACAATGTGTTTTTTACCTCAACTTCTGTTCATAGAGAGGCGATTACCGTGTCCTCAAGGGGTTCCACAGATTTCGGTATCAATCTAGACAGTCTGTCTGCATGACTGATCTTTGAAGACGTAAGATACTCCATCTTGTAGATATAGTTTAGGAGAGTTATTCCCACTTTGTCATCTGTTAGCCATACGTGTAGACAAACCCTTCTTTGAGCCATAAATTGTTACAGGTTTATGGGCGGTTTGTAATGTAAATCTTCTTCCGTGCACAAAACGGTGAAACTTTATTACCGCAAAAATGATGCCCAGCGCTTCTTTTTCTATTTGCGAATAGCTCTTTTCGGCTGGTCGGAATGTGCGAGAAGCATGTGGTATCGGCTTCAGCGAACGGTCATCCATCCTGTGTAAAATAAATGCTTCTATGCCATATGAACTTGCATCGGAAGCTACGACGATCTCACGTTCTGAATCATAATGTGTTAAAAATAAATCAGATGTGAGAATGGTCTTTATTTTCTCAAATGCCTCCTGGAATTCTGCCGTCCAAATCCTGTCTTTATCTTTCTTTAATGCTTGTAGGTTGTGCATATTTGGGATAAATATGTTATAGTATGTCGCGAACCCAAAGAAAACTCTGCAAAGACGATATATTTTCTGGTGCTGACATATTCTTTATAACACCTGCTGTTTTTGGGTCGGGTCTTCTCCCATTCTTGTCTATTATTTCTCCAAGATATTTAATTTGTTCCATAAAGAACTCATATTTCTCTTCTTTTAGTTTGAAATTGTAATCTTGAATTCGCCGGACAACTTCGTGTATGTGCGCTTTATGCTGCTCCGTAGTTTTACTAATTATTAAGATATCATCCAGATAGGCTGTCGCAAACTTTAGACCGCTCAGTAATGCGTCTAGTACCTGCTGAAATATAGCCTGCGTCACCTTGACTCCAAACGCTAGTCTCTCAAATTTGTATAACCCTTTGTGTGTATTTATACACAATAACTTCAAGCATTCTTCGTCCTCCGGGATCTGCAGATATGTGTCGCTTAAATCTACTTTCGAAAAAAACTTTCCTACATTTAGCTTCGAAAATATTTCTTCCAGACTAGGCAACTGATAATGATAATCTCTTAATGAAGATCTGGAGAATAGGTTGGGTGCGGAAGCAATTCCAAGTGCAGTTCATGTAGTTTTGCCATCATTGTGATAGACTTGTAACACGGTTCATTGTCTTGGTGAAAGATCACTTTTTTTCTTATTCATTTGTGGTCATATTTTTTTCTTATTCATTTGTGGTCATATTTTTTTCTTATTCATTTGTGGTCATATTTTTTTCTTATTCATTTGTGGTCATATTTTTTTCTTATTCATTTGTGGTCATATTTTTTTCTTATTCATTTGTGGTCATATTTTTTTCTTATTCATTTGTGGTCATATTTTTTTCTTATTCATTTGTGGTCATATTTTGGTGATTTCTCCCTTCAACGCACCAATAATACTATTGATGGTTCTTCTTTTCTCAACATAATCGACGAACAAAATATTTTACGCATCCCAAAATACAGAGGCCAAAACCTTGCTTGCTGCTTTGAACGGCTTCACCCCATTGCGGTCTACTCAGCTGACTGCCGATTTGACTCCGGAGTGAAACAGTGGATCCATGTTTCATCCATTGTCACATATTGACACAAAAACACTTTGTTGTTGCAGTGAAACAGTTGCAAACACTCTGAATCGTTGATGTTTTTAATAGACTGTGAGCAAACGCAGTACGCACTTGGAACACAGCTTTCTCATTGCAAAAATTTCTCATTTTTCATGCAAAATGGTTAATACACCTTCGCCTTCTGATAATTTCAACTCGTCTGCTATCTCGCATAACTCCAATTCACTATCGGCCAAAATGAGTTTGTGAACTTTTTTTGTTTTCTAGGATAACTGCTGAATTTTGGTAACCTGAGTGTTCAGCATCCTTTGTGTCTGTACGACTGCATTTAAAGTCAGCATACCACCTCTTAACAGTTGGTTCTGACAGGGCAGAGTTTGAATAACACTTATTGCTTTGCTTGAGCAGTATTTTTCCTATCAGAAAGCAATGCCTTATCAACATATGAAATTCCGATTTTTACATTGTTTTGAAAATTTGCACAGTAACTTTACTTAAATAACTGTAAGTTATAAACAAATAACCCGATTGGGCTCAAACTTTGATAAAGATCATACAGATTTTTTTTTTATTAGTGATGCCACCTATATATGTTAGTAGCAATACACATCGACCAGAAAACGGTTTGGATCATGACAGATTTCAGGGTAGTTCTATTAAAATAGTCATATCTTAAAAACTAAAGCACTTTAAGTGCTCAAAATACCATCATTTTGTTAGGAAATGAATATCCTTTCAGGTGCATTCATGAATAATAATATACATTATATATTTTTAAGAGTTTTGAGCAAATAAAGGCCAAAAAATGTTAACGCTATTTTCAGCAATTTACGTCACTTTTTTTCTTTTTTTTTACTCCCGCATCGTTTAAAACTCTCGTACCATCCCTCTGTGCAGAATTTCGTCCTGAAATTTGGAAACCAATCAGGGGAAGCATCACTTTTAACGTTTGTCGGTGTACGAAGTAAATCGGCTCATTCATTTTTTTGAAATTTTAAAAATAATCCTTCAATACGACATGGGTTGAACATTTTCGAAAAATACATTTTTGTCGCCCAATTAGTAAGTAAATCAATCTTTTTTATGCATTAAAATTATAATTGTATATATGTGTTGTCTTTTGGTAGTAATAATATTTCATTACCCTATCCGAAAAAAAAAAGAAGTTTTCTATTTATAGTTTGAAAAACTGACTGTAGTAGTAGTAGTAGCAGTAATAGTTAGCAGCTATAAACACGAGGCAATTTTTGTTTATTTTCATTCTAGAACGAATTTTAAAAATTTGAAAATATGAACATAGAAAATGTTGTTACATTTTTCGTACCCCAACTAGTAAATAAATTAATCTTTCATCTTTTTTTATGCATTAAAATTATAATTGTACGTTGTTTTGTCTTTCGGTAATAGTAATTTTAAATTACCTTATCCGAAAAAATATTGTCCTTTTTTCTAGCGAAAGTCAACAATGGCTACTAGTATTGCTGATATAACAATCAATCAGCAGCAGCTAGTCTTGTAAAGCTTTGTAAAATTTGTTTATAAACTTCTTTCAAAAGTAAGACAAAAATACTTTTTGTGCTTAAAAGTTAATCCTATTTGGTTCTTTTATAAAAAATACTTCAAGAAATACTGGTTTTCACTCAACTTTCGAACTTCTAGTAGTAATGACTTTCTAGTCGCCAATATAAAAAAAAAAATAAGATTCTACTTTTTTAGGCGATTACGTGTGAACACCCTTAAAGTCTTGGAAAAAAAAATTTAAAAAATTTAGAATTTAGAATGGGGGATCAGTTTCGCATATAAATTTAATGTTAAATGATCTCCGATTTCCCGGCCATTCTTGCCTTTTAGTGAAATTTATAAAATAAATAATTACTCTACCACTAACTCTAGGTACGACTAACAAGCCCACCTTCTAAAAATGACTTCTTGAACGTGTCGTACCATTAACCTTAAATATGAGTGGCAAGCCACCCCCTAAAAACCTCCCTTAACCCTAACATTATGTCCGAATGGCAACCTCCAGCTAAAACAAAACCCCTTCCTTAACCTTATCACTAACCCTAAGTCCGAGTGGCAAGCCCTAATCCTACAAAAAGCCCATTAAAACCACACATAATCGTCTAAAAAAAAATTTTTTAAAAAAAAGCAGATGCCAATAAAAAAACGCACAGGATTTATTTTCCATAGAAAAAAATTGATTAACGCCCTAAAACGCTAGAATGGCCCGGAAATGGTGAATTATACTACATTAAATATATGTGAAACTAATCCCCCACTCTAAATTTTAAACTATTTTTTTTTCTTTCTGCTAAGTTTTCAGGGTGTTCACATAACCTGAAGTTCAAGTGGTAATCCCCTCCCCCTCCTCCCACAAAGACCCTCATAATCGTCTAAAAAAAAAAAAAAAACAAGAAAAAAGAACTAACAAAACAAGAAAAACGCACAGGATTTATCTCCCATAGAAAAAATAATTAACTGTCCTAAAACGGTAGAATGGCCTTGAAATGGGGGATTATTTTATGTGAAACTGATCCCCACTCTAAATTCTAAACTAATTGTTTTTGTTTCTTTCTTTCTGCCAAGTTTTTCAGGGTGTTAACATGTAATTGCCTAAATAAAAAAAAGTAGAATCTCATATTTTGGGGAGGTAAAGGGGGTGAGTTAGCAGAAGGTGTTAATCTACAATAATGCTAAAGAAATCTTGCAATATATTCATTTTTAAACAGTTCTAGTATTAGATTTTAGTTTCTTGTACATAAAATGTATTACAATTCAACTTTGAGTTTTCTAACTTCTTTCTTTTAATGGATACATGGTATTTTTAAGGTATTGCAGCATATTTATGTGCACTTAGTGCAGATTACTTGGAAACCATTAATTTCTGGAGATTTTCAGTGGCATATTCTGATTCCTTGTACAGAAATACACTTATATGGTAAATTTCATTGCTTAATCTTGTGTTTTAACAAAGATATAACATTTTTACTGAAAAATTAGTATAAAAAATGTGACGAAACGCATATAGTCTTAAAGAGGGGAAAATATCCAATTGTGCAGGCACAAAAATAGTCATAACTTCCTTATTTTTAGTCAAATTTAAAATTTTTTTAAAGATTCTTTCTTAGATCATCGAGCTCTTTCTATATATGCCATTATTAAGATATTTTAAGCAATTTAAATTTTTTCATGTGTATTACTAATGTAAGGCCCAAGATTTATTGAGTGGTGTTACTATTAAAAAGAATTAAAATCCGGACAGAATTTATGGGATGACCAGATATATCGAAACCTTAATTTTTGAGCCATCAACAAGGGAAAATATATATCTGAGCACTCTTTCTTGTCTTGACAGAGTACAGAACCGACTTCGCAATCTAGTGCGGGATGATCTCATCTCTTTTCCTTAAAGCCTCTTTCACACAGAAGAGATGTTGCTAGCCTCTGTCTACTGTATCGTCATTAAGGTAGTTGCTTGACTGAGCTCGAATACACCCCCCCCCCATCCTGTAAAACATTCACAGCAAGAACTCGCCTAGCTACAACCACAGCAAAAAAACTTTCCTTTCTCTCTATCAAAAACCAAACAGAACTTCCATGAACAATGTTTCTTTCCTGTGGAACAAAATACTACGAGACTGCTTCCCAACCGACTACAACATGGTTGGTCATCTTCAAGTCTAATGTAAACAAATACTTGTTGAACCGTCCTCTTGGATAATCAATTCTTCTTAAGTAATCTTCTGCCCATTCCACACATTGTTTTCAATCTTCTCGTGGTGGCAATCATTGTCCAACTGATAATCTCTTTAACCGTTATCCTCGTGTGGCCCTCCGGCCTTAATAAGTGGTGACCCATTAGTATAAAATCAAATCATATATAACCACAATGATTTGTGTGTCTGTCCATTTGATCACTAAGTGACGATGAAAGGCAAATGAGAAATGTTGGGACGACTCTATTAGACATAAAAGTCTCATAATCCCTATACAGAGCAGTATATTTTCATTTGCTCTTCAATCATACCCAAAAATAAATTTCACTCATTAATAACTGAGAAGAAATTGGTGATGTAAATAGTTGATTGTTTGAATGTAAATAAATTTTATTCTGATAAAAAAATGTTGAAACCTATTTTATCAAAGCTTGATTGATTTGTTTAAAAAATGTAACATTTCCCTCCATCAGTTTTGATAGAATGGGCACACTATGATATATCAAGAGTTGTTGTCCTGAAAATGAAGCCCCTGTCAATAGGTTCACTGATCCTCTCAGCACGTCAGCTGTTGATCTTGCAGGATGGAATCCATATTGCTTGTAACTAAGTAGATTGTTTTTGCTGAGGTAGGTGACAACTTCTTGATTTATTACAGATTCAAGCAACTTACTCATGACACACAGCAGACTGATCGGTCTGTACTGAGATGCAGAGGACATATCTTCAGTATTTTTACATAGTGAGTAGAACAACAAAGTCTTCCAAGGTGATGGCAAACATTTCTCCTTTAAGCAATGATTGAACAGCTTTGTAAGAATCGGAGCTATTTCGGGCTGCAGTACTATGATCGGAATGTTGTTAGGACCAATGATTGGTTCTTGGTCATCATTGTTATAGAAAGGGAACTGAGAAAGAGAGATACCAGAACAACAGCAGCAGCAGCAGCAGCAGCAGCAGCAGCAGCAGCAGCAGCAGCACACTGTCTCCCTAAAGTTCAACCCTTCCTCACTGTGATGGGGGTGGTAGCAACGTGGTAGTGTCAGAGTTATGCCTTCTGGAATTCTGATTCCTGGCACGGCCACCCAGGGTAGACAAGTTTGGTAGCAAGTGGTATTAGGGCCGCAACCCGACTAACAGAGCTCTGGTGAAAATCCAGGAGGAGTCAGCATCAGGATCCGGCGTCCTCTGGTCGTCTTTGCCTCTGCGTGTGGCAAGCAAAGACGTATCAGGTGTAGAACTACAAATCAATGGAGTGAGAGTGGTAAATTTGTTTCTGCGCCATTCCTTTGTGAGTTCTGGGCAAAACCTTCCTTGCTGCTCTCGGTGTCGATTAATGAATAGCTGCGACTAACAAGGGGAACTTCATGCAGACCAGACAATCCTGAGGCGCCATCTTTGTAAGCTCTATGCACAAGTCTGACTTGCTTAATAACAATAGCAGTAGAAAAATAATCTCTGTAATATATTCGAGTTTTATTGGTTGAAATACTTAATACTGATTGAGTATTTTGATAGAATTGGTTATTGAAATTGGACTTCAATCAATCAGAAAGAGTCACTCTGGGAGTTGAGCACCTGTTAGGTATTGGCTACATAAGCAAGAACCCAAGCACAGCCAGCAGTTAAAGACTCAACTTGCGACACAAACACTTGTCAGTCACAACACGACTATACAGACTCCTTGCGGGCAAACTAAATCTAACCTAGGTTCTTGACAAACAAGTCATGGAAACAGCCATGGACGACTAAACATAGCGACTGCTTATACACACAATTAAATATCACAATTCCACTCACACTAAAGTCCCCATATACAGACAAAACAATAATTTTCTTCGTCTAGACACTTTGAACTTTTAGTAACTCTTTACTTTTGGTGGTTTTAACAAGTCGTAAATAAAATCAATAAATTTATGTATCGATTGACTTTTTTCACGACAAGGTTACATGTTGAAATAGTTAAGTAGTGCAGTTGGTGTCAACCTCTGATGGCATACAGAAGACCCGGGGAAAGAGCCGATGTCGTCCATGGCAAACCTAGAGAGTGAGAAGGATCTATTCAGCAACTAATCATCAAAACAGAGAAATTGGTTCACAGGATGAATAAATCGACATTGTGATTATTCGGCGTGTCCGTGTTGTCCTATGCATACACACACTCCCATATCTGGTCGCATGTGTTGGTCCAGATGCAAATCATTAGATATTTACGATTGGAGCATCTAACAAACAATTAGCAAACATAACAGATCAAAAAAAGTCATTTGCGTTTTGGAAAAATATTCAAATCATTTACCTTGCTTCTTCACGGACTTTCTGTAAAAGGATTTCATCCTCAGATGGAAGCTAAAAGTAAAAGAGAAAAGTTTAAACATTAAACATACATCTCAATAAAAAATGTATTTGATTCATCTGAAGACATTACTGCAGTTTCACTGTTATTCAATTCATCAGAAGTATACAAGGTATTGCTTAACGAGGCTATACATGTATAACATCAAAAAACAACACTTTCTAATGATTGGATAACCATGAAATTGCAGTAAAGTCTTCAGATAAATTAAATACATTTTGTTATGAAGCTCTATCGGGAAAGATATTGAACTCTTCATATGTACAAAAGTCTGTTGCCCTGATTTGGTTCGGTTTTGGAATTGTTGTCTGAACGATCATTTTTGAGAAGTTGACTTTTATGTTTTATTTTATACTAGCAGAACCTGTGTCCGGCGTTGCTCAGGGTAGATATAAATTTGTGAAGTCTGTAACCGGTGTTTTCAATATTAGTTCCTTATTTAATATTTTTGGCGGTGTATGCGAGGTGCGTGGCAGGAGTAAAATATTAGGGGGAAAATAAGTATGTTACCCTCTGTTTGGATTACGTATTTGGAAGAGCCAATTACTATTAAAGTAAATCAATAAAAAACTTGAACCATGTAAAAACAGACAGAAACACAATTTGACAATAGGGCAAAAATTTCATTCACTAACATTTTCAACTTGGATTTATTTTGTGAAAAACAACTTAAAAAACTATATTAAGCCCACCATGTTGACTAGTAGCACTTGTTCTTTAAGGTAGGACTGTTTTTATATAGATAGAGACACACAATATTGTGAATATTCAGTTGAAAAACACCAACATTAAAAATTAAATTGTTCATCACTGAAAATTGTAACCTAACTTGAAGTAACTTGGGGGAAAAAAAAAACTATCAATGACACAAGAGGAAAAAATTGTACATTTATAAAGAGAATAGATTAAATTTCCTTTACATTAACATTTTATCAAAATAACTTTAAAAAAGTAAACGGGATATCAAAATTGAAGGAAATTTCACTATATTTACTCATTTTTGCACACTAAAATGGGCTGGTTTGTGATACCATTAAGATTTCATTGAATGGTACCTCGGTTTCACATAGCTAACCCCCTGCTAGTCCAAAAACATAACAGGCTGACTGGATAGAACATTCATCAGACATTAAAATGGAGTACAAGAATCCGGAAACCTCCTTGTCCTCCATTTTGATGGCCGATAGCCCGTAAGCCTGCTCAGGTTTTGTACTAGCAGAGGATTAGCTACACGAAATCTAGGTACCATTCGATAGAATCTTAATTGTATAGTATATAATTTATATTATAAATAATACACAAACACTAGACTACCTGTGCCCCATTGAGTCAGTATTTGTTATATATACTATTGAATATATAATTTCTTAGATTACAAAGTCAAAGAATTTTATAAAATCAGAATACATTGTGATATCATAATAGCCCCCCCCCCCCATCTTTCTCTTAATTATTTACATTATTCCATTTCTTTCCACCATTGATCTTATCATTCCTCCTTCCTTGTACCATCTAAAATATGCATGTTCAGATGAAGTGTGCATGATATCAGTTTTAGTAGTATAGATATAGTCAAAGGATTTCACATCAGAATACACTGTTATGTCATAATAGATACTCCCTATCTTTCTCTCTTCCCCTCTTTTTTAATTATTTACATCATTCCATTTCTCCCATCATTCGCCCTTTCTCCAACCACTTAAAACATTAAGGTATAGTTGAAGCGTGCATGGTGACAAGTAAGCAAGTTAACATCAGAGTTTTAGTAGTATATTAGACCACCCATGACCCGGTGGGTCAGTATTTGTTATATTATTAAACATTCAATTTCTTAAATCTGACATTAGTTGATAAAGCAGCAACAGCTAGTAGTTACTGCTGCTGCCTTAAAACAAACTTAGTTTTTGGCAACTACTATTCAAGCTTTATTATGTCACACTGATTTTTTGGAACAACCATTCATTCTTTATGATGTCATCCATTTTCAAGTAAATATATTTCTTTCTGGATAAAAATGATGAAGTGTGCCCGATGACAAGCAAGCAAACAAAATAACAAGATCCACAGTTTTATAAGTATACTAGACAACCGTGGCCATACCGTCTTCCCCCCTCCCTCTCTCCTCATTCGCCTCCTCCCACCAGTTCTATCAATCGTCCTTGATTTACCTTTTGTGATGTCACTCAGTGTGCATGACACCTTTTGTGATGTCATCCACTGTGCAAACAAGCAATCACGATAACAAGAACCACAGTAATCGAGACCACCAGGGGTCTAGATGGTTCATCCATGACCCTTCAAGATTAAATGCCATAAAGGATCTCTTCTCCCTCTTTCCAGTTTATTGGATGACGTCATCCACTGTGCACAATTACTCCACATCTGTTTTAATGGATGAGTAATCCAGTGTGCACAGGAATAATATAACAAAATTTTCACAATATTATAAAGGATAAAAGGATTTCACAAACTCAGAATACATTGTGATGTTATAATAGATCTCTCTCTTTCACTTATTTACATAATTATATTCCTCCAACCACTTCTCTTATATTAAACCCATTATTTATATTATCTGCATTTCTTCCCACAATCTAAAACATTCATTGGCAGGGTTACAAGCAAGAAAAAAGAGTTTTAATAGTGTGTGTGAGTATATATATATATATATATATATATATATATATATATACATATGAGGATAAAATGCACAATATATCATAAAATGAAATGCCGTGAAAGACAGGATGTGTGAAAAAGACAAACGAAAAAAAAAAAATTAAATACAGGAAAAAATCATCAAGAAACAAGAGATTTTATAGGTTTCGTTCAGATCAATGAACGTCTTCAGAAAAAGTGAAGATTTTGCATTTATTCGATAACGGTAAAAACATACGAAAAAGAAGAATGCCGAACGAGGTGTTATTGGCATGTGTTTATATATTTAAGCAGTTGTGTGAAACATTACATTGTTTCAGTGCGGTTTCTGCCAAATTTTTGCTTAAGGAATAAGATCCGAGTCTGAGGTTTACGTTAGATGGTGATGAGAGAAGTATTATAGTGCTTTTGATGCACTGCGACGTGGGAGAGAGTATACGATCTTGAGGAGGGTGCAGTTTGTAAAGACAAAATTGTGGGTTAAAGTGTTTCTGTGTATGACTAGTGCGTCTCATTATTCTTTCTTTTTTTTTCAAATATATAAACACGTGCCAATAACACCCCATTTTGCGTTCTTCTTATTCCTATGTTGTTATCGTTATCGAATAAATTAAAAATCTTCACTTTTTTTCTGAAGATGTTTGTTGATCCGAACGAAACCGGTAAAATCTCATTTCTTGATGATTTATTACTGTATTTAATTTGTTTTTTCCATCTGTCTTTTTCACACACACACATATATATATATATATATGTGTGTGGTTGAAATAGGCTTGAAAATAAACTTTCGCAAAGACCGAATGTATGACTACAGATAAACCCAACAGAACTCTGAAACTAACTGTAAAGATGTTGAATATCCATCAACGAAATGACCTTGCTGATCGATCGCACTGCGAGTGAAATAAACAGGACATTACATTCAGGAGGCTAAAACGAGAAATGCCACCTCTATGAACAGAAGACTTATGTCTTGTGGCTACAACAAAAACAAAGAGGCCACCTGTATAAAACGGAAAGAAATATATCCACTAGCTAAATAAACAGCTCAGGAAGTTGCATCGGCCACATTGGGTTGCGTAAGCAGCATGCCGGAAGGGGTGTGTCAATTTGAGAATGTGTGTATGTCCAAAAATGTTAATTGATTTGATTCTTGATCTGAAAGAAAGAAACTGACAAGAGAAAGCGAGGTTTTGTCTCTCACCAATTCATATTTGTGCACTCCAAACCTGTGCACTCTCCTCAAACAATAAAGAGATACCATCATATTTTTATACAAATATTCGTCATCTTTCTTTTAAGCAGAGCAACAATATAATACTAAGAAAGTATCTCACAAGTTGGTGCATTTACCAACTTACGATTGTGACTTCTGCTACAAAAGACTCCAGTGAAGCATTACAACACTGCATGGCGCTTGAATGGGAAGCTTCAAACCACATATGCACCATGCACTGGCACGAGTGCTATGTGGTCTGAGTGTATCACATGGACAAAACAAAACTGTCTTTCAAAATAACAGAATGAAAGTAATGTGCAAAGTGAAATTAACGCATCCTATCAGAATAAGTAATCTGTTAGTAGACGAAACTCACGCCTCTCATATCGTCTGTAAATTTCAGGACTGTACAGACATACAAAACAAGATAAATAGTCTGTGTGAACAGGATGTGTATAAAAGGAATAGTGGAAGGGTGCAGAAAAAGAGGTAAACCACCAAGAAGATGGCGTTATAACATGTGTTACTGCACTTCCAGATCCATTAAAACAAAGTAATGAAAGACAGGAAGTCTTGGAGACAGTCAAGACATGAGAGATCATATTCTGCAGTATGCGGCGACAATGTTTGATACCGATACAGGGATCAATAGAAAAAGTGGATAGACCAAACATTGAGATTTTTGCCAACGCATAATACCAAACTTACCCATTTTCTTTTCACTTTGTGTAGTCTCCTTTTTCTTCTTTTTCCAAATGTTTTTTTTGTAAATAACATGAGTTGAACAGATGACAGCATGTTAAACCAAATGTTTTTTTTTTGTAAATAACATAAGTTGAACAGATGACAGCATGTTAAACCAAATGTTTTTTTTTTGTAAATAACATAAGTTGAACAGATGACAGCATGTTAAACCAAATGTTTTTTTTTTGTAAATAACATAAGTTGAACAGATGACAGCATGTTAAACCAAATGTTTTTTTTGTAAATAACATGAGTTGAACAGATGACAGCATGTTAAACCAAATGTTTTTTTTTTGTAAATAACATAAGTTGAACAGATGACAGCATGTTAAACCAAATGTTTTTTTTGTAAATAACATGAGTTGAACAGATGACAGCATGTTAAACCAAATGTTTTTTTTTTGTAAATAACATAAGTTGAACAGATGACAGCATGTTAAACCAAATGTTTTTTTTTTGTAAATAACATAAGTTGAACAGATGACAGCATGTTAAACCAAATGTTTTTTTTTTGTAAATAACATAAGTTGAACAGATGACAGCATGTTAAACCAAATGTTTTTTTTGTAAATAACATGAGTTGAACAGATGACAGCATGTTAAACCAAATGTTTTTTTTTTGTAAATAACATAAGTTGAACAGATGACAGCATGTTAAACCAAATGTTTTTTTTGTAAATAACATGAGTTGAACAGATGACAGCATGTTAAACCAAATGTTTTTTTTTTGTAAATAACATAAGTTGAACAGATGACAGCATGTTAAACCGAATATGATGATGATGATGATGATGATCATCATCATCATCCTCCTCCTCCTTTTCTTCTCTTTCCCGTATTCTTATCTCTTTCTTTTGATACCCCAACTTCTTTCATGCGTGTCATTTATGTTTAGGTGAAAACGTTCGCTTGATGTTTATTTATTATCTTATTTACTAATAAGTAACATCAGGCCAAAACCCACTCAAGGATACGAGTCAATGAGCTGGATGGGTTAGGGTCAGTTGAATGATGAAGAATCAAGACGATTGAAAATGATGAACGCAATAGACAAAATTTGAAGACTTATGAAGGCAGTTTATGACAAGTATTTGTTGACATTGGATTTGAAGATGGCCACGTTGTAATATGCAGGGAAGCAGTCCTGTGATAATGTGTGTCACAGATGGGAAGTTCTTTTCCAAAAATATTTAGCTGGCAAGTGTTCTTACAGTAAGAAGAAACAGAAGATGGACAGTTTAAGCCACCAAGAAATTTCCAGCAGGTCCTTCTAGTATCTTATAACCTGCTGATTGTTTACTAAACCTTATGTCTAGAATCCTTATTCTAAATTTGATTAAAATCCATTACATGATTTTGATTCTAGAAAATGTATTACGGTTTAAGGGTTTTAAGAAGAAACTGAAATGCAGGGAATCTTGCTTAATTGGTGTCTAATGACTATGGATCTAACATAATGCAAATCTTAAATTTATCAATTATCTAAGAAAATTTACATCGACTCCAGTAAAAGACCCCAGTTGTACGATCACCTAGGCTATAATAGGGATGGCCATGATTTGTAACAATACGTCCACACATTTCTATAAAAGGCTATGTTCATCGGCCTGTCATGCTTTGTTTGACATTTTATATGCCTACAATTTTCAAACATTTTAAATTAAAAAATTTTTTTTAAAGGTAGGCACAACCATGGCATGGATAATTGTAAGAGCAACCAATTTCTGATGAAGTTGTATTCTTGTCTCCTTAAAAAACAAAACCACAAAATTGTTGTGATTATTCAAATTATACAATAATTGAATCTACAAATTTTCCACCCGGGCAACACCAGATACTCCTGCTAGTTGAGTAAATAAATAAAATGATAAGAAT
The DNA here is from genome assembly GCA_963556195.1 of Sepiola atlantica. NCBI lineage: Eukaryota > Metazoa > Mollusca > Cephalopoda > Sepiida > Sepiolidae > Sepiola > Sepiola atlantica. The sequence continues at coordinate 33,850,657 of OY744546.1, read as the reverse complement.
GCAATAATCATAAAAATTAAATTTAGACACAATTGAAACAGACAAGTTGTCCGTCTCTACTGAGCTCTGAACTCCAGGAGTAAATAAATCACCTTGGCTGGGGGTCCTTCTGCCTGACGTACCTGTCTAAACATATCCAACATTTCGTTTTTAATAATGATGAAAATTACCCCCAACAGCGATTAGACTTTCAGGGAGAGCTTCAAGTTTTATAATGTCAACTAAAGCCAGAAAACAAATCCATTTAATTTGTTCCACATTGTAAAAACATTAAAGAATTTGCAACGAAAGTTTGAAAGATTAAATGAAAAATAATGAGGAAAGGATATTCTTATGATGCATTCATTCAATCTACAGGGGTTTTTTTTTTTTACTTAAGCATGACAAACTGAGAAAAATGTTATTTGAAACTTTAGCGTGACAGACCTACAAAGAATGTTATTTCAAACGTAAGCATGACAGACCTACAAAGAATGTTATTTCAAACGTAAGCATGACAGACAGACGAAAATGATATTTGAAACTTAAGCATGACAGACTGATGAAAATGTTATTTCAAACTTGAGCGTGACAGACCGATGAAAATGCTATTGGAGACTTAAGTGCGACAGACCAACAGGATAATGGGATTTTACCTAATGTTTAGGCTGGTTTGATCTACTAATTATTGCTTTCATTATGATTAAGTTTCATTTACAACAAGATGACATTACATTTGTAAGGATCTTATTTGAAGCCTGCATTTTTAGTTATACACTGTGAAAATTGGCCTCTGTACACAAGATGGAAAAGTTTCTAATTTCCAACAAACTTTGAATAGTCAGAATTCAGTGGCTAATTGAGCCACCAAAATAAATTTTGTACAATTGTTTATGTTTAGCGAAGATCTATGTTGTCACATTAAAAGTTTTTAGATATACTGAAAATAAAATTTTGATTTGGGATACCTAATATAAGAGGAATGAAGTAGAAATGATAAATGCTCAATAATATAAGAAAAAAATAATGAATAAAAAAGAGAGCCGTCATAATAGTAATAATTTAAGCTGATATAATGTGGAAAATCATTTTTTGCGTATCATCTAGGAGGTGGGTGGGTGGGGGGACTCCTCAGATCATGAATTCTAATCAAGAATGAAAGGGGGTTTAGAAGATGGAATTCATTTTACCTCTGCCAAAGAAGTTATATATATTCGGTTGAACTTGTCACAGTGTTTGTTTATGTACAGCCTAGCATCCACATCGCTTGACCAATCATCACCAAACTTGGTCAAAATATCGGTTACACTCTAACTTAGAACTGATTTATTTTGAGATATCTAGGTAATGGTGAAAGTCACAGAAAAGGTGAAAGTCATAATTTTGCTGCTAACTTTGGTTCTATTCATCACAGAGACTCACTACTTGGCCCAGAGCCAACAAAGTCTGCATCCTATATGACCTAGACTTCCTTTGACCATGAAAAGTTTGGTCAAGTTTAACATTTTGATAGAATTTCAACAGGCGGAAATATGCAGTCTCATGACATGTTTTTGTTATAAGTTAAAAAGTACAGAAGACAGATAAGTTTTGCTATAGGCAGTAACCACTTTTGTGATTAAGTAATATATACCAAGAAATGGTGTCATATTTAACCCCACTTCCTTCCTCCCCAACTCCTGGCATTGGTGTTAGTAGCATAATTAGAAGAGACAAATTAGTTGCCAGTAATTGTTAACATTATTATTATTATTATTATTAATATTGTCAATTATTTTAGTACTAAATACTGATCTTAGAAAACTGCCCAAGTACTGATTGCATAAGTTACTACAAATGCACCTGATGCAGCAGCTTTGCACATACATTTTTACCCAAAATAAAAAGAGAGGGGATAACTAATATTTTTATATGTATTTGTAAAACTATTAAATATTTGCACCCAGAGTGTGCATATATTTGCTCATTCTGTTTTATAAGGAGATAGATCTCTTCTTAGGCAATCTGTATTTTTTCATAGATATTACTATCCAGAAAGCTTGGAGGGAAGTTCGTGATACAAATCCATTGACAAAGTCTAACATACGAGTCTGAAATCAACACTTTTTGCAAGAGTAAGATTTTTTTTTTAACTGAGGTAAGAAACGGGGTTTTCTTTTTAACCAACTCCGGTCAAATTTTCTCCACCTCAATAAAGCCAACCAGAGTTTGATGATAAGAAATATTGTACTGAATTACGCCTAATAATGGCAATGCAAAACTGGCCCGTTTATGCTGTGAAACCGAGTAAAAAAAGTGAAATTTTCATATATCCTTTTTACGATATCTCGGCTATTTTTCAGTTTATATCTATGAAATTAGTATGTAAATAAAATTTAATCTTTCCCCTTTCTCATTTTTGTTCTTTGTATGATTAGTTTTTTGTAGGCTTATTTGAATTATGTAACTATTTTAATGACAAATGTGTTTTGTTTCACTTTTTTTCTACAGCAAATTTTTAGTCGGTGCCATTCACACTGTGAATTAATTCACTTTGAAAAATCATTCCATCTTATTAAAAAAGGTTTTTCTTCAATTCGGTAGGTGAAGTATAGAATTTTAAAGTTAATTTTCATAAAAAAATCCCAAGTTGATAACTTCAATAAATGAAATTTTTTTTTTAAATCATAAAAATGATATTTATATGATTGTATAAAGCAGTGTATAATAATCCCTAGATATAATATTAATTTAGTAACACATCTTGAACGGCTTTTGTATAAAAGTAACTAGTGTTGTCTATTTTTTTCATTTTTCAAGTAAAACGGGAACTTAAAAGTAACAAACAACGTGCATGTAAACATAATCCCTCTTTTTTCTTTTCTCTCTTACCTTTTCTTTTTCCCTGTTCTCTTCCCACTTTCTTTTTTTCTCTCTTTCTCTCTCCCACTCCCCCCCCCATGTTTAAAAGAATTTTGTCTGACTTTTACTTTGAAAAATATTTCATTAAATGAGGTTTCTATTTGACGAGTCACGGGTCGTCTATGATCTATTTTAATGCATAACGTCATCTCTTATAAACATCACAAATGATCTCCCCAGTATTTTAAACAAAGTGATGAAAGAATATGACATATCCCTCATATGTCTATTATAAATTACCTAAGATGAGTGAAACTGAGAGTAAAATTTTTCATTACATTCAATAAATATATTTATTTAAAAATGTAATTTAAAGCCTTTGTTTAAAAATTGAACCATTTTTTTTATATAGCAAATTTCAAGGTTTTGATGTGAATCCCTTTTTATTTTTTTTACATACCAAAAGTTGGATTACACGTTAGAAATAAGAGGTTTTTACATTCTTTCAGCTTAATCTGTATGATATCATGAATCATAATAGATGTATGATATAATTCATGATATCATGAATCATAATAGATGTATGATATAATTCATGATATCATGAATCATAATAGATGTATGATATAATTCATGATATCATGAATCATAATAGATGTATGATATAATTCATGATATCATGAATCATAATAGATGTATGATATAATTCATGATATCATGAATCATAATAATAAATTTCAATGTGTTAGTTGTTCAAATAAAACAGTCAAAATTGCTCTTCTGTATCATTTCTGCACAATTTTTGTGACGACATGTGATTTTCACCAATGTTTAAGACTGGGTATATTTTAGAATTATTAATTCCATCTTTATTATCTTTCTTTTAATGAACTATGGCATTATATTTATAAAGATTTTTCACTTATTTGAAGCTTTTATCTTAATTAGGCCTCGTGTGTTCAGTATCACACAAAACACAATGTCCGCCTAACTTTGAATGGCCATAACTTAGGTACAGTTGAGATCTGAAGATAAATATGGTATTTTTTTTATGTCTGGCATCACTATACATGAATACCTAAAAAGTCTTTTGGTATAATAATAAATAAAAAATCAGTTTGGGATACCTACTAATAAATGACATCTAACATACCTAATGCATTTCTCACACATCCCCACAAGATGAAAATCAGACTTTTATAGTTACAGATGTTTCAAATGATCTATAATTTTCTTTCTTACTTAAAAAAAAACAAAAGAAAAAGTCTAATAATACTAAAATAAAACTGTAAACATGTGCAAGGGTGCATATTTAGTGTGATGCATAGATGCATGCTTGCAGGCCTGCAAATGGAAAATGTTTAGCTAATAGAAGCAAGAAATCGGCTGGCTTTTTCAAATAATAATGTACTTGAATACAAGGCTCCATGCTGTGATTGTGAGCCACTTGAGACTTTACCAAAGTTATGATCACCCCAGATGGTGGGCCTCCCTGGTCAATAAGTTTTTATGTCCAGTGATAAAATGGCCCATGATTTCCAAGTGGGCTGGCTGTGTGGTCTACCACAAATGACACTAATATCTTTATATATTCAAATAGGATCGGCAAATGGAGTCAGTTAAGTTTCTGTGGGTCTCAGAGATGAGTCTTTGGACCTTAAGCTGATAGATTGTTTGTGTTCGGGTGCAAGATGTTTATCGATTTTTGCTGTTCGGTGGAGAAGCCAGGTGTCATTGTAACCTAAAATAAAACGTTGTTGCTTGTTTTAAACTTGAGTTGTCATCTTATTTGGAATGACAATCTTTTTGTGACAGAAGTGACTGGGACCACAGGACTGACACTACAGCCAGTGTCGAAATCAAGCACCAAATTCAGATGACGGCTTGTAGAGTGAACGCACACAAACGCAGGTTCACAGCAGTACCAATGGTGGTATAGGTGCAGAATATAAAGTATAGCTTTAAATAAGTGAAACTTAGACATATGTAAATCTGTTAGAAAAACAAAGAAAAATAAACTGAGTGTCTAGAAGAAGCAGAAGGAAAGAAGCAAATAGCAGTATGAAAAGGAACAAGTGAAAAAGACTAGGATATGACATTGAGAGTGTACGTATATGTCCTTGCCACTGTTGTTTTAGTATTATTAGAGAAGAATGAACTTAGGGCAGTTCACTGACACCAAATCGTCTTATTTTCATGAATAAATGCTCGTAATTAAAGCTGAGGTAGAAAAGCGTTCACTGATCTCATTCCAATTCTTCATTTCCTCTTGATTTGTCATTTTAAGTTTTACCATACGAACCAAAGTTTTAGAAATAGAAGAATTACCTTATGATAGAATTTTGGAATTATACGATATGTGCCGGTGTTGTAACAATTATCCTCTCCTTTCCACAGATGGTAATACGTAGAAAACAGCCGGGCTTCTTCTGCTTCCTTTTCGCTATCAGATACAATTGGTTGATCTGAGGAATTAAATAGAAAAACAAAAACATTTACAAACAAGATTTATAATGAACCCATAAAATCAGCCCCCCCCCCCCATTCCCATGGCAGACGATATTGGCTTGGTAAAAACTGAAAACAAGTTATGGCAGCCAAACAACAATAACACAATGAAAACAAGGTTTCTGTAATTGAAAACAAAAAAATGTTGCATTATGAAAGGCTCTATGTCAAAAAAGAGTACTTCAACTAGTATGAATTGCTACAGGGGTCTAAATCAGTATAGCCCAGTGCAGATTAGATCAACACAGACCTTTGGAAATGAATCTGTTCCCACGAGTGACTAATAGGATAGGTGAACTGTGGGGCCAAAAAGCAAAACATTGTGGTCAATGGGGGTCAGACACATAGGCGAGATGGCAGTAACATCAGTTTGTTAATTGTGGACAAAGAAACGAGGGTTTGAAATGAGTCAGGCCATTGATTTTGAGTGAGCCAGAAGTTGCAAATTATGTTTTAAAACTTTGAACCAAATCAGAGATTGCTGAAGGCGAAAAGCCCCCCTCTCCCTTTGTCCAGCCCTGTATTTGTCCTCTAATAAGTTAAGATGTGCCTAACAGAACAAATGTATAAGATAGACTGTAGTTAAGATAAACCAGATATCTCTCTCTTTTACGTGTTTTATCTCAAGAGAAATTAAAAACCCTGAATCTCTCAAAACAAATGTTTTGAAACTCCTTTCTGTTGTGAGGAAAAGTTTTGTTTCACTAGCCAAACTGAAGCTAGGCCATTGGATGAATTATCATCAGCATCACGACGACGATCATGGCACGACAATACTAGATAGATTGATCATCATCATCATCATCATCATCGCGGTCACGATGACAAGACACGGAGATAAAAAAAAAAAAAGGAATCAGCGACAGAGAAAGAAGCGACAAAGAAGAATATCGACAGTCACCCAGCAGCGGAGAGAGAGAAAGGAAAATGACAGAAAAGAAAACGGTAAATTTTGCACTAATTTTAATGTAGACAGTTTAGACATTTGGTCGCTTTAAAAAAGAGAGAGTATGAGACTAAAGGGTTGCATACACTCCCACACCCGCATAAATTAAGTAAAATACGCGAAAAGCATTTATGTGAAAAAGAACTGAGAAAATAGTTAAGAGTTTTTAGTGATGTCTAATTAAAAAAAGGACAGAACCTAACAAAAAAATTTGCTGATTTACTTACATTGTTGTTGCATTATAATTTGTTGTTGTTGTTGTTGTTGTTGTAATTTTGGTACTGGTACAGTTTTTGAACGAGATAAAAACCGACTTTTGCCGATGAATAACATAAAAAGCCAGAAAAAGTCGAATGTAAACAACAGGCTTCAAAATCAAAATGAGGCAACGTTCCAACAAATAAAATTAATGAAACACACTCACCGTATGTTTATTTTTATGAAAAATTATTTTTTGACAAAGAAACTTAATGAAACAACTGTTATATTTTTTATTTTTCTGGAGATAAATTTGATAAATTGTTTTTTTTTAAACTAAAGATTGTGAAGAACAATGAAACAACGATTTTTCGCAACTTATTTTTAGTCATTTTCAAAATTTTGCAGATTTTCTTTTGGAGTTTTCGCAGACGACGAATAAGTGGTAGCCGAAGGAAGTTGTTCGACAGGGTACAATTCCGTTATCTGCTATGTCTCCGCTATATGGAGATCAAGGGGTTGGTTTGAAATTATGGGAAGGAGAGTTTTGCCATTCAACTTGTCTGCTTTTTTCGCCTTCTGATTGGACAAGCACTTCAGCATTTTCTGGCTGTTTACGTAAACAGTCGGAAAAGGCCAAACTAAAAGTCGGTTTTGTCTGGTTCAAAAGCTGTACCAGTACGGCAATTTTTGCTTTTTCTTCTTCCCATAATAAAAGAGTGTAGAAGCCCGGTTCCAGCAGTCATAGCAACAGCAGCAGAGAAATGATCTCAATAAAATATTCAATGTTTATGGGTTGAAATACTTAATATTGATTGGTTAATTCAATCAAAATACTCAATTGGTTGCCGATACTGAACTTCAACCAATAAGAAAGAGTCACCCCAGGAACTGAGCATCTGCTGGCATTAGACGGGTCAATATACGGATTGACCCCCAAAAATCGCAACATTTTGTTTTTTGGTGGTTTTGTGCTAGGTTGGGTCTTGTCTACAACATGCTAAAAGTTGGACAAGATCTGAGTATGGGAAAATATCAAATTTCGAATATGACTTTTTTTGGCTTACAAGTCATTTTCCATTTACATGTGAAGCACTAACTGGGTCAGTTTTCATGATAAATCTTGGACTTTTAGTTGTTTTCAGGGTCAATCCTTCACACGAAAAGAATTACCAGTGATGCCAAATAAACCCTTATACAATATCAATGGGTACCCCTACACCCTGATTCACTTATGTCACAGTGCTTTTTCAAAACTTTTAACTCATCATCATCTTCGACTGGATCATTTTTCATATTGTCACAATTTCCGTCTTGGCATGTCCACATGCACTTGTACATTCTAGTCCATGCCTCCTGCAGATACAACTTAGGTTATTGCATCCTTCTGAACAGTTGCAATGAATTATCTGAATCAGTGCATCTGAAACAGGGTTTTTGTCCGTCTTCACTGGAACAAGTTTGCTCCCTTCCACCCCACTCAGATGGCACCATTTCATCACTACATCCCATCCACTCCATAATCTGTCAGCTGTGGTTTGTCTGCTTGCCGTAAGATGTGCTTTCACTCAGACAAAGACATCGGGTAGAGACAGAGTTCATAGGACATGAGATCATCCAACCTTAGATCACCCATCTGTGAGACCACGAGAAAACTCTGGAATAAAAGTACTGGGTCAATGCTGCGATCTGCAGAAACTCTGGCATTCTTGCTCGATGCTAAAGTCTTTGTTTTCAAATTCCGTTTGTGAGAGTAGGAGAAAACTGATTGTCCATCCATCTTCTGTACAATGTCTTTTCCGATTTCGAAAAGGTCCTGAACATTGACATCGTCGTTAGCAGTAATCCCTGTGATAATATTGCATAACGATTCATCGCTTGAAAACGGCTTAAAGCTGTCTAGTTGCTCTGCAATTTTCCCGAGGTCTGTCTCATCTCTTCTCACCCGAGAGACAGACAACTCCTTATGTTGTTCGCTTGTTGTGTAACTTCGTGCGGTAAGTTATTGCATGGCAAGATTGTAAGCGGATGACATAGTGGACGGCATGGTCCAAACTGTTCTCTGGTGCTTGGACATCCCACTATCCCGTGTGAGCTCACCATAACTTTTGAGTGAGCGCATTAGTGTTTGCTCGATGGCAAGATCGGAGCCAAGACTAGCCAAGTATTATCTACTGCGTCTGATTACGTGAAACCTAAACAGGAACTTTTGATGTACTGCAGGGTTGTCATCTTTTAAGGCATAAATCTTCTGGAGATACAGACGAGCCAACTTCAAATAATTTGGATGACCAGTAGCTGTGAATATTGGCAGGCAAGCAAAGATGGCACTAAGATGCAGTTCCCAAGACTCGATTCAATCAGCTGCAACAAGTGCTCTAGCAATTCCTAGCATGTGCTGATAGTTTATCCATAGATTGCTGGTTTTGGAGGCCCTTACCAGTTCATCCCTTATCAGAGTTAGACTGTTGTAAATCCTACCGATGAAATCTGATTCCAACAATGACTTCAATTCACATTCACCAGTCTCCAAAGTTCCTCTACTTGGTCCTGAAAACCAGGTTCATCTACCAAGATTTTGGCAACAATCTGACGTGTGAGACACTGATCCACCAGCAGGTGGCCACAAAATGCTTGTTGCCCTGCCTTTCCGCTCATCGACGGCAGTTTCACCATATACTGTCTCTATGATCTCCTTGAGTCTACTGCTATCCAGCAACGTCCTATATATTCGCACTCCTTATGCATCAGGCCTTGCCAGCTGGGAGTAGTCTGGTTGAAGTGAAAGAAAGCTTTAATGAGTTTCGGTGGGGTTTTGAGAACTGCTCGTATTTGCGCTTCCTTATCATGTCGGAGGTGAATTGTAGTATTCACAAAGAATGTCACGGGTTTTTTCCCTAAATGTCACAATGTTTGCGACACCACAACAGCCTTTGGTCACAAATAAAGACTTTCCATATCGACTTCCTTGAGGTACTGATTTTGATATGCTGTTGATTTACTACCTCGTAAGTATTCTCCCATTTAAGCGACAAGGTCCTATATCCTCATCTGTTCCTCGTTTTCCTCCAAGAATACAGACACCCTTTTGAATGCTTCATCCTGATCGCTGCTTTTTGGTCTTCCACTTTTTCGTCGTTTGGTTAAGTCAACTGACGTGAACTGCCTTGGAATGCTTTGCATTGTATGGAAGTTGACGTTAAATGGCTGGTGATACACACAGTCTGCAGCATGAAGATCACCATCAAAATATTCGATCCGACCTTGAACAGTAGTGCCTCACTCATCCCCTCTTGTTTTGCAATTAACCAGGATAGTTTGAGCAAATGCATCAGTCTTCACATAGCAAATGTTTCCCTCACTTTTTCGTTGATAACCTTTTTTCGTAGTATCAGTTCCACAGAAAAAATGCAATGCATTTTACTGTCATATCGTCCCAGAGAAACACGAGCGCTTTTTTTTACTGGCCGAACAGAATCATCCTTTTTTGAGGTTAAAGCAATGTCCTTTTTGTTTATGTGAACACTAGTTCCAGCTTCAACAATGACTTTGACACCTCTTTCGATACTTGCATGGTTGACACCTGCAGTACCCTTTTCTCAAAGCACCACTGTCTCATCACAGTCCAAATCCTGTGGACATAAAAAACAAGTTTCTCTACTGGCAGCTGAACTCATGTTTGACCCTGAAAATATACAAAATATATGTGTATTAGTATATGGAGCTAGTGAATTATTTGTGAGGGCAGTTTTTGATGGGGTAAAATGTGGTCTCTTTGGGTTTTTCAGTTGTTTTCTCAGGAATTCTATACCCTATAAAACAATTTAATTTATATACAGAAGTAAGGGGCCTGATTAATTGAAGAAAGTAATAATTTACCACTGGTACCCATATAAAAATAATCACCCATATGCCTGATTGTAAACCTCGGTGAGTGCAAAAAGGGGTTTAGGGGTACGGGTACCAATGTGGATGTAATGAGGGGTTTAAGGGTCGGGTACCCCTAGATATGGTATAAGGGTTCATTTGGCATCACTGGTAACCCTTTTCGTGTGAAGGATTGACCCTGAAAACAACTAAAAGTCCAAGATTTATCATGAAAACTGACCGAGTTAGTGCTTTACATGTAAATGGAAAATGACTTGTAAACCAAAACAAGTCATATTCGAAATTTGATATTTTCCCATACTCGGATCTTGTCCAATTTTCTGTATGTTGTAGACTAGACCCAACCTAACATAAAACCACCAAAAAACAAAATGTTGCAATTTTTTGAGGTACTCTTGAAGTATATTGACCAGTCTACATTCTCCACATAAGTGAGAACCCAAGCACAGTTGCCAGTGAGAGACTCAACTTGCCAAACAAACCCTTGTCAGTCTTAACACTACTACACAGATTCCTTGCGGGCAACTAACTCTCTGTGTGGCCGGTTGGCTACATGCATCTCAGCAACCAACACAAGTCAGTGACGGACAACTATATATAGTAACAGGTTTAACGAGCTCACAGGTCCACACACATACGGACAAAACACTTTCTTTTAGACCTTTGAACTCTTTGCTTTTGGTTGTTCTATCAAGTTGTAAATAAAGTTGATATATTATGCTTGGATAGATTTGTCATTACTTTTGAAAATGTCTTATTTTTTACAAGAGTATGTCTTGCCGCCAGGGACAACAGCTGCTTTTGACTGTTGGACAGTGTAGAACACATTAGAAGAAAAGAAAGATATCGATCGATGACAATGAACGAATTACAAAAGAAATACACTGCAACAATGCATGTAATGGGTTGTTCCCTAATTGCCACTCCCTTTGTAGCAAACTCAATACAGTTAGTTAGCACAACCTTCACTTCTGGGGGAGACAAGCGTATGTACACCACTAGCTTTAGCACAAATTCAACAGCGAGTGACCAGAAAAGGCAGCTTCAGGCAAGCTACTTGGCACTGATTGTCATGATAAAAGTGTAGTATCTGTCATTGACACACCGAGAGACTGGCTTTCCTGAGTCAAACCATAACAGAAGAATTTGCAAGGAACCCTGCAATCAATAGCACCTATCCCGACCCCTCGGTCAAGGGCCGTCGTAGACCGAGGGGCAAATCGCTGTTCTTCAAAGAGTGCAGAGCCATACTCTTTTGAGCTGCATTGATCCAGTGTCCTTTCTCGGTCTTTTAGAAAGGAATTCCACAAGTTAGGGTTAGTGAAGGGGCTGAGGATCCGTTCGTCAAGCGGTTCGGGTAGACAGAGGAGGAGATCCGCTCCGAATGGAGTTGGGCACCAGGTACGAGTCATCTTAACAACTCATAGTTCTCTCTGACCTGGCAATTGGCCCAGAACGTGTTACTCCTCTATACCATACAACACAGTTCTGTAATCGAGGACTCACTCGAGTGTTCTCGCTGCAAAACGTTCATAAAAGTAACGCCTGATCACACTTTCTTCAAATGCCCCAAACTTGACCAGTTCTTGGGAGTATCCCAAGCATCCTCTGTCGCTAAGTGTATCCTATGTAATCGACAATGTTGGACTGTTGTAAGACAGGGAGAACGAATGGGGTTTCTCGCGATCCTGGTTGTAGTGCAAACAGTGATGTGGATGTTGCGACTGAGAGTAACTCTCAGGATTGAATCTTTTGCTGATCAGGATCTGATCGTTCTTCAAACAACAACTGAAGGTCAAAATCAGAGGTGATAGAAAAAGATTATCTTCCTCGGTATTTGAAAAACGGTGGATACAAGTAACAAGCTTGTGTGTACGAAAAGGAGTCAAGTATGAGTATGTGTTCCCTGCCTTAGCATGGCGCACGCAGTTCCTGATTCTGTCAGCCCCCCTCCCCCCGGTAGGTTTAGTCTCTTAGCTAGTCAAACGAATGAGCCCCTCCCTCCGTTAATAGAGATCTTCCAAGATGCCCACTCCCAACTTGCATTTTTCTCCTCCCTTTGTTTTTAAATCTCCCCAAAATAATATTATACTTATAGGAAGTTATTTGACAGTAAAATAGTTTATTTAAAGATTAAATTATCGAACTGGGATAAAAAATATTCATCTTTATCTTGATAAATAAGTAAAAATACCATTTTTTTCCAGATGGGGTATGTTTATAAACCAAAATGAGAATTTTCTGTGGAGTTTTCAGTTTCTACGGATGATTAAAAGCGAAATAAATACCTTTCTGGCTCATAATTGTTAAAAATCGTTTTTATGTCTGGTTCAAAAAGTGGGGGAAACAAGCCAAAAGTTTTCGAAATTATAATTTACTTTCTTTTTTTTTTACGATGTTTCAACTAAGTGTTTAAATTAAAAAGTAATTAGTTTTTATTTTACTTTTTTTTTTCTTATTAAACATTTATACGAAAGAATTTTTTTTTAAACGAAAAAAAAAAACTGATAATAAAGTAAGTGGGGTTTTTTTTTTACATTTTTTTGTGGAAATTTTTTTTAATGACTATTTTTGTTTATTTTGTTACGGCTCGGGGTTAGGAATTAGGGTTTATGCAGGGTTAGGAATTAGGGGTTTGGTGTTAAGGCATCTCCAAGAGTGAGTGTTGTTCGCTTAGACATCTTGCATTTATCTCCAGTTTTATGCACTTCTTTTTCCTTAGCAATCAATTTATGGTCCTGACAGAAATTTATCGTTCTTTCAGGCGTATCAACAGCCAGTGATACCATGTAAAAAATTCTGTTGCAATTTTTCTCTTTTCCTATCAATGCTGGTGTTCTTCAGGGCTCTATTATAGGCCCAACATTGTTTCTTCTCTGTATAAATGATATTCTAGAGAATATTGTTCAGAAAATTAACATCTATGCTGATGATACCACTCTCTATTCTGGTGTTGCTTCTCGCCCATCTCTCTCGGATCAGTCGAAATATGCAGCTGATCTAGAAGTTGACCCGGGGTTCAGTTGTGGATTGGAGTATGAAATGTCTTGTTTCATTTAATCCAGTTAAGATTCAGCTTGTGTCTTTCAATCATAGACGTGTCCCTTTTCTTCCTGAGATTCTCATGGATGGCTCTGCTCTTGAGGAGAAATCGACTCTGAAACTTCTGGTCTTTCTTGGAGTTCATACATTAGATCCATTGCTCTTTCTGCTTCTCGTAAAGTCGGTTCTCTATCGCTCCAAACACTTTCTCACACTTGAGGCTATTCTCTATCTCTACAAATCTACAATCAGACCATGTATATATATAGTCATATTTGGGCTGATGAATCTCTGTCCAATTTGAGGGTTATTGATAAGGTGCAGAAACGTATCTGTAATTTGATTGGCCCTACCCTTTCTTCTTCTCTACACCCCCTCTCTCACAGACGTAATGTTGCTAGTCTCAGTCTTTTCTATAAATACTATTATAGCATGTGTTCTTCAGAATTATGTGATCTATTCCCTGCTTCTTTTGTTCCAGCTCATTGGTCTAGTGGTCTCCATCATTTCGCTGTTTTGATACCTTATTGTAATACAGCTTCCTATTCCAGTAGCTTATTTCCAAGAACCGCAGGCTAGTGGAACTCTCTTCCTGCTGACTTTTCCTCCTACCTATAATCTTGGTCTTTTTAAGACTACGGTCAATGGGCATCTCCTGTCTTTGCGATAATCATTTGTTCTTGTTAGCTCCTTACATCAAGTGGCTTCATGCCTTGTCTGGAGCAATTTCCATTTTAAAAAAAAAATCGTGTTTAACCAGTTGCAAGTTCAGCGTTTCATTCAGTTTGACTGCTTATGCGTCTCGTTTCGGGCCTTAAACCGCCGGAAAGCACCGACGCCGAGGGAGTTTTAGCGCGGATCCCAAAGTACCATATTTATTACTAGACCCCCAAGAGGACACGTACCCTAGGTAGCAACTGACGGCAATCTGTTACAAGATATTACAGAATAAGAAAGGTAAGGTGTTTTTTTTATTTTTTTTAATCTTTCTCCCTCTGCCAGTTGCCATTTTTGCGTCAGGGGTAAATTTTGTATTTCCTTATGTCGTCTTACTAACTAGGTCCTTTACGTCACTCTCTCAGAGTCTCATAGCAGGAATACGCTATAAGCTTGGGTCTTCATTTGCATCGAGCGCTGGCTTTTCAACCCCCACTTTCCGACCCGACCTTGGGTCACATCTTACTTGTGGGAGTAGGATTAAACTGGCCTTGTGCCTAACTCCTGGAGAGGAGTAAATAATACTTATTTCTTTTTACCGCCAACTCTTTTTAGACGATTTAGATGTAATCGCCTAAAAATGGGTAGAATCTTATTTGGTGGTTAATTAGAAGAGAGTGGCTCCAATAATACCAATCTTTTCTTGAATTAGATAATCGATACAGATTAATAAAAAAAATAATAATGAATAAATAAACATTTTAGTAGAGGACGGTAAAGTGTGTTGGTGGTGAGGTAGTTTCAAAAAACACTTGTCGCAAATGAACAAGTCGATTCAAATATATATCAAAACATTTTCTGGGAATGTTTTACAATAGCCCTACAGCTCGCGAGTCGGGTTGAAAAAAAGTTGTAGAACGTAGTCAAAAAAATGAATATGCAACAAATAAATGCAACGTACGTCGAGACCGGAGATTTTCCTAGTTTTCTATTCCATTTGTTTGTATGTTTACGTATGGTAAATGGGTTTTTATTAGACATGAAAAAAAAAAAAAAATTTTAATGTCTTCGTTTTTAAAAAACAAAATGGCGTCATTATTTTATGCTGTCGGTGTCACGTGTGTGTGTGTTTTTTTTTTACCGGGACTCATAATCAAAGCGGCGTTTTTTTTTTTTTTTGGGGGGGGGGGGTTGCATTTTTTAAATTTAATTTTATGAAACGAACATTTTAACGATCATTTTGATCACCGAATGAGCGCGCATGTCGTTACGTCATTTGGGGGGGGTTAGGGTTAGGTTTAGGGTTAGGGTTAGGTTTAGGGTTAGGTTTAGGGTTAGGTTTAGGGTTAGGGTTAGGTTTAGGGTTAGGGTTAGGGTTAGGGTTTAGGGTTAGGTTTAGGGTTAGGGTTAGGTTTAGGGTTAGGTTTAGGGTTAGGTTTAGGGTTAGGGTTAGGTTTAGGGTTAGGTTTAGGGTTAGGGTTAGGGTTAGGGTTAGGGTTGGGTTTAGGGTTAGGGTTGGGTTTAGGGTTAGGGTTAGGGTTAGGGTTAGGTTAGGGTTTAGGTTAGGGTTAGGGTTTAGGTTAGGGTTAGGGCTGGGTTTAGGTTAGGGTTAGGGTTGGGTTTAGGTTAGGGCTGGGTTTAGGTTAGGGTTAGGCATTTTTTTAAGAAACAGGAAAAATAAACATTACGGTGTGACGAATGAAAATAATATGTAAATAAAAGCACACTGACATGTAAATAAAAAGAAAATTATTTTATTCCTTTTGCTTAGAATGTAGTTTTGTTTTGTTCTTCTGCTTGGCTGAAAAATGCAAACATTGCGCTTTGACTATGAGTCCCAGTAAAAAAACAATTGAAACGAGACGAGAACGACAGCGGCCATTAATTACTTTTTTTTTTTCACTTCCTGTAAGCTAAAACTATTAACTTATAGAAAATAGCACTTTTAACGGATTATAATCATTAATAACTGTCACAGTTAACTTGGAAATTCAGTTTTATCGGCTACGGTAACTTTTATTTGTTGTATATTTGTTTTTTCAGCGTTTTCGTTGTTGGGCTATTATTAAAAATACCCCATTTTCTTTTGTTTTTCTCTCAAAAAATAATATTACAAACATTTTACGTATCTGTCCGGGTCGTTCGCCTAAATAAATAAATTAAAACAATTTTTAAAATGTCAACGTCTGACAACAAAAATAGAAAACATTAAGAATAAAGATTAATTAACTTACCTATTTTCTTATTTAATTCTAGACATCTTTTAAATTTATTTCGTAAATCCATTTCCCCAACAACATTGTCGGGCGACTGTTGACCAGTAAGGGTCATGATTTGTTTTAAAGCATACTATCAACAAGACGAGAGGGAGTCTTGCTAAACCTCTAAAGTCCTACTTGCCGGTCCGGACAGGATTGCCCGTCGACGAAGGATCGGCCGTGGCAACAAGAACGCATTTCATGGCATAAAGGAAACAAAACAAAGTGACAACACTAACAACAACAGGGAGTTGCCATCTTTGAATTTGATTTCCTATCAAGTTAAATGTGATTGGTTGATAAGAAACAATACAAAACACTAAAAATGAACAGAAAATAAAAAGGATGTAAGTGGCGCCGCCCTGTCGGATCAATGTTGTCACTAAAAGGGGAGATCACTCAATGTTATTTAGACGAAAAAAGAACATTTCTCGAACGAACCTCTTCGAATTATGTTGTTAACGCTAAAGTTGTTGTCGTTCCTTTCATCTACCCCGAGGTTAAGTAACAAAAGAAAACGTTCATAATTATTTAAGATCTCGTTGATTATCTCGAGATTATTAAAAAATTTTGTAAGTACTCAAAACATACCAACAAACAACATTGACACCCAGGCGCAACAACGTGACAACCCTTACAGCAAATGCCATTTGGTTGTTTATTTTTGCCACAAAAATTAAAAAAAATGTTTTTTTACTGATTGCACAGCTAATTATTTTCTAATCAGGTTCGTGGCGGTAAGAGGGACACTGTAAGACGATTGAAGCAATTAATCATCAAGCAAAACCCCTCGTTGAGTCGAGTAACCAAAGCTAGCAGTGAAAACTCGGGGTTTTATTTGTTTCACTTTTAAATTTTTCTTGAGGAGAAAAAGGGAAAAAGGATCAGTTTCAAAATAAGACGAACACAAAAATAATCTTTTCGAAGTTTATTTTTTAAAAGACAAGCAAAGAAAAAGCAAAAAAGTGCTTTTATTCAACAAAAACAAACATTTACTTAAAAAAAAAAAATTGTGCAGTACAACATTTGTGGTGGTCGGTCTTTAATTCCAGGGGGGGAAACACACCCTCAAAAATTATTTAAACACTTACTTGTTGGATTCTAAATTTAAATGGCAGATAATTTGAATAAAAGAAAATTGGGACAATTTTAGTTTATCGATACAGAACACACACAAACATTAGTCAACTTGGCATGCATAAAAAATCACTTTTCAAATACGGAAAACATAAACAATTGTAGTGAGTTATTTCTTTCAATATATGGTATGAAAAAGAAATATTTGAAGAAAGCAGAAGACACATTTGTAACATCTCTACGATCTCTGGTAAATTCAAAAGAATATAAACTCTAAAGGGACCAAGCAAACACAATTTGACAATTTATTGTACGTAACAAATTTCAATATTTTGAAAAAAAAATCAGATACTTAAAAAAATTTGTAGAATTGAAAGTTTTGTCATTTTGACACCATTATTCATATTAAAATGGAAAGAGAGGAAAGCGAAAACATGAAAGAAGATGAGGCAACAGCAAGTATTAGTCTCAAAACAAGAGACAATCACTCTCCAAACGAATCTGAAATTAGCAAAAAAATCGAAGAAAATATGGAATTTGGCGGCATTTTGGGAACAGCCTTTAATATTGTTGCTTTACCAGCACTTGTTCTTTTCTTGAATCTTATGTGCAATGGTCAGTCGTGTAGGTTTGGTCAATTTCCTATCTTCTACAATGGTTGGTCTTATTTCTTTGACTGGGATGCTGTCTTTATATTCTTCTCCTGGCTGTCTTTCCAGGCATTTTTAGCCGTTTTACCAGTTGGCAAAATCCGCTATGGACTTCCACTAAAAGATGGAACCCGCCTTAAATACCGATGTAACGGCTTCATCAGCCTGTGCCTCTCGCTAGCGGCTTTCATGAGTGCCGTTCACAACGACCTGCCGATAGACCTTGTTTACAACAAGTTATTCCAGATCATGGTAACAGCGTTGCTTTTCAGTTTTGTGATGAGTTTGTTCCTCTACATCAAAGCACTTAGTATGCCCTCTGCGAAATTGGCGCCTGGCGGCAACACTGGTTACGTAATCTACGATTTTTTTATGGGTCACGAGCTCAACCCTAAAATGGGAAATTTGGATCTAAAGTTCTTTTGCGAAATGCGACCTGGTCTAATTGGTTGGGTGATGATAAACCTGTGCATGGTGATAAAATCTTTTAAAGACAACGTCGGCCCTTCGCCAGCCCACCTACTTGTCACGATATTCCAAGGACTCTACGTTTTTGATGCCCTCTGGTTTGAAGAGGCCATTCTCACCACAATGGATATCACCCATGATGGGTTTGGCTTCATGCTGTGCTTTGGAGATCTCGTTTGGGTTCCGTTTCTCTACACTCTCCAAGGGAAATACCTAATGAATTACATCCACGACACGCCATTGTTGATTCTTATTGGCATTTCAATTGTAAACTGCATCGGTTATTTGATCTTCAGGCTTTCTAATTCGCAGAAGAACCAGTTTCGACAGGATCCAAAGCATCCATCCGTTGCACACCTGGAAAGTATTCCAACGACGGGTAAAAAACGCCTGTTGGTATCTGGATGGTGGGGAATGTGTCGGAAACCCAACTATCTGGGGGATATCATCATGTCCATTTGCTGGTCGTTAACCTGTGGTTTTGGTAGCATTATTCCGTATTTTTATCCGATTTATTTTATCATCCTTCTTGTGCACCGTGAAAAGAGAGACTCCATGCATTGCCAGAAAAAATATGGACTCAGTTGGCAAAAGTACTGCGAGAAAGTGAAGTATCGAATATTTCCATACATTTACTAATTTCAGAATAAAGATGATTCTTTACAAACACTAAACCCCCATGAAAATAGCGCATTATTCTTCTTTAAATAGTCCAATTTTGGGCGTGTATGCTAATTAAGAAATCTAATGCTAATTACAAACCATTTTTCTTACTCTTATTCACTTCAAAGCAGGCAGTGCATTGCCACTGAAACGTAAGGGACTACTGTGAATTAGGGGGCATATTTATAGGGGCATTCTAAATGGGAGTTGTGTGGTGAGATGTTTGTTCACATTAAATTTAAATTTCTGCATGTTGGTACAGTCAGGGAGCAGGGAGGGAATTCCAAAGGCTAGCCGTTTGAGGAAATAAGCTATTAGAATAGAAGGGCTTTCGAAATCTGGGGACCTCTACAATGAAAGGCTGGAATTTTGCTGATTAATGGGCCGGTTAGGGATATTTACGTCCGGGGGTTACCAATGCAGCAAGTTTATTGGAGCACATTCCAGTAAAGTACTTGTAAAACAAGCACAGGGATGCAACATTGCAGCGATGGAACAGAAGATAGAGCTTTGGTTGATAGTGTATGACCTATTAGATTAGAGGAATAGGCTAGTGGTTGGTGCACCAGCCCAGATGTGAGAACAATACTCTATGCACGGGCGAATGGTGGCTTTGTATTGATATAGGATACTGGCAGGTGTGAGAAATTTTCTAACGCAGTAGGGGGAGCCCAACTTCCTTGCAGCAACCTTGGCAATGTCTTCTATCTATTTGTTCAAATTCATGTTACTTGTGAATGTTAGGTCGAGGAGTTTGGATGATGGTAAGGTGCTATTAGCTATGGCAATCGGTGGTTGAAAAGGTTTTTTTATAATTGTTAAAGGAAAGGAGCTTTGTCTTAGTAGCATTAAATGTTACCATCCATTTATGACCCCATTCAACTACAGACTGGAAATCATTTTCTAAGGATTCAGTCATTGTCTTGCATATGTGTGTGTTCGTTTTGCCCACATGTCGAGAATAGAGTGTAGTGTCATCAGCAAATATACCCATCTCGGACACAATTGAATCGGGGGGGGGGGGGTCGTTTTAATCTAATGCTAATCAAGTAGTTTGATGCTAAGTAAAATAAAAATTAGTTGTTTGCTATCAAAATGCACTAAAATTCTAAGAGTTTATTGGAGTAAATAAACTCTTGAACTATCGGTGGATTTCTAGAATAATTTTTATTTTAACCATGTTATTTAACAATCACTATTTTGCTGTAGAGATTCTTAGAAATTCAGTTTTGAGAACAAACATTTGTTAAAAAACTTTTATCTAACGTTGAAAGAATGGATTAGAATTCTTGGGTTAGTAGATGTAGAACAGTTGAGGTAGCAAGGTTAGTTCACAGATGAAGACCAAGGAAAAGATGGGAGGAAGTGATAAGGATCGACTTGAAAGAAAGAGGGATGAATAAAGACCGGCCCAGAAGTAGGTTAGTTTGGAAACCAATTTTCTAAAAGCCATCCAACGCATGCTAGCATGTAAAATGGACGTTAAACCGATGATGATGATTATGTTTACAATCATGATTTTTGGCTCTGCAGCATAAAAAAACGTCACTATTTTTTTGTTGTCATTCATAAACTCAGAATATTGCGACATTTCGATGACAAACAAATAGTTTTCCTTTTATCTAAAAAAACAAAACATTCACTATTTTTCATAAGATTTTTGTGAATCTAATTTTGGAAATGAGTAAATGATCATAAAAACGAACGAAAGTTTAAAATAATTTATTTAAAATTATTTTGTATTTTCAGAAATTACAGAATTTAAAAAATATAATTAAATTTTAACAACTGCAAAAAATCAAAACACTTTTTTTTCTGCTGTCTAGACGATACAAAAGAAAAAATATGCTGAACCGATAATGCTATCATCTATTAAATAAAATATAAAATTTAAAAAGAAGAATCACTTCTGTAATAGATTACAACAATGGTCACTAGTTTTATGTGAGCGTTTCAATCATCATACAGTTCACTTCGATAAAAAAGTGTTTTTTTTTTATTTAAATAAAAAAAAGTTCTCCATTTTGAGGTTTGGTTGCTTTCGTTTGTGAATCTAATTCTTGGTACTTCTCTAATTTTGAAATAAGAAATGAGAAAAATAAAAATAAGTTGTTTCATAATTATTTGAATTTTAATAAATTACAGAATTGAATTGTAAGAAAAAACTGAAAAATTTGTTCACGAATGTCAAAATAGTGAATGTTGTTTTCTTCTGCTTTACTCAAACCTATAATAACATTAAAAAAATGATTGTTATCGAAATTCATCAATATTCTAAGAATTTATGACTATTGGAGTAGCCATACCAAAAATTGGATTATTTTAGAAATAATGACCTTTTCTCATGACGATGTGAATCTAAAGAGCCCTGCCCCCCAAAAACACAAAAGAAAAAACATTTTTCTCAACCTGCTCAATTTTTATGAAGCAATTTTTTTAACTTTGCTTACATTTTCGTTCTCGGACCCTTTTTTTTTTTGCAAAACTTTTAACAGCATTTTTTTTCTCTTTTTACAAACTGTAAAAAAGATACAAAAAGTGAAGATGATTTCCTTTTTTAAGTATGTACATAAAATTAATTTTTTATCCAAAGAAAATTATGTACTTATTTCAGTGAAATATTGTTGTCAGACAATTGTTGAGTCACAGGTCTGAGTGGTTTATATTCACACATCTCCATTACTGTATCACAAAGAAAAACCATGGTGACTCAATTGCATGAGAACCGAAATGAGTTTCCTATGCCATGACATGTACTAACTGACGCCTAAGCAAAAAACAAGTAAAATTAACTTCAAGAAAGAAAATATGTGATATTTACTCTCCTTCTACCAAATTTGTCTTGAAAAGGCACAAAGAAATTACTTCAGCTCCTCTTTTTGCAGAGGTAATGTCAGGTGCCAGAGATTGAACCTGAGTTTCTTCCTTTGAACTAATTGTGAAGGAGCTACTATCTAAAACTAAGTTTAAATTTGTCCTTACTTTATCCATCTGGGCAACCGGGGTTCTTCCATGCGGATGAAGTAATCAGTCCAACTACTTTAACAGTATATAATATATATATATATTATATAAAATATATATATATATATATATATATATATATATATATATATATATATATATATATATATATTATATAAAATGTATAAGTATATATATATATTATATAAAATGTATAAGTATATATATATTATATAAAATGTATAAGTATATATACATATATATATTATATAAAATGTATAAGTATATATATATATATATATATATTATAAAATGTATAAGTATATATATATATATATATTATAAAATGTATAAGTATATATATATATATATATATTATATAAAATGTATAAGTATATATATATATTATATAAAATGTATAAGTATATATATTATATAAAATGTATAAGTATATATATTATATAAAATGTATAAGTATATATATATTATATAAAATGTATAAATATATATATTATATAAAATGTATAAGTATATATATATTATATAAAATGTATAAGTATATATATATATATATATTATATAAAATGTATATATATATATTATATAAAATGTATATATATAATATATATATATTATATAAAATGTATGAGTATATATATATAATATATATATTATATAAAATGTATGAGTATATATATATAATATATATATTATATAAAATGTATAAGTATATATACATATATATATATTATATAAAATGTATAAGTATATATACATATATATATAATATATATATTATATAAAATGTACAAGTATATATATATATAATATATATTATATAAAATGTATAAGTATATATATAATATATATATATTATATAAAATGTATAAGTATATATACATATATATAATATATATATATATTATATAAAATGTACAAGTATATATATAAATATAATATATATTATATAAAATGTATAAGTATATATATATATATATATATTATATAAAATGTATAAGTATATATATATATATATATTATATAAAATGTATAAGTATATATATAATATATATATATATTATATAAAATGTATAAGTATATATACATATATATATATAATATATATATTATATAAAATGTACAAGTATATATATATATAATATATATTATATAAAATGTATAAGTATATATATAATATATATATATTATATAAAATGTATAAGTATATATATAATATATATTATATAAAATGTATAAGTATATATATATAATATATATTATATAAAATGTATAAGTATATATAATGTGTGAAAAATGACAAATGGAAAAAAGGTTAAAGTGCAGGAGAATAACAAAAACAAGAGATTTGACCGGTTTCGTTCTGCACTTTAACCTGTTTTCCATTTGTCATTTTTCGCACAATTTGTCTACCATGACTTATCGTGTACCTTACCCCATATATATATAATATATATATATATATATATATATATATATATATATATATATATATATATATTATATAATATGTATAAAGATATATATATATATATTATATAATATGTATAAAGATATATATATATATATATAATATATATATACCATATAAAATGTATAAGTATATATATAATATATATATATATTATATAAAATGTATAAGTATATATATATAATAATAGGTATATATCATATAAAATGTATATATATATAATATATATATATATTATATAAAATGTATAAGTATATATATATTATATAAAATGCATACGTATATATATATATAATATATATTATATAAAATGTATACGTATATATATATAATATGTATTATATAAAATGTATACATATATAATATATATTATATAAAATGTATACGTATATATATATAATATGTATTATATAAAATGTATACATATATAATATATATTATATAAAATGTATACGTATATATATATAATATATATTATACAAAATGTATAAGTATATATATATTATACAAAATGTATAAGTATATATCTATTAATAATGGAGTTTATGTATCTGTCTGTCTGTCTGAAGCCGAAACTCCAGTATGACTATTTCACTGAAACTAATCTTTTTGAAATTCTTTATATACTGTCATTAAAAGACGTTAAGACACCAGATGGGTTTTCCCATTTACATATGTCATTCCTTTAAACCTTCAATTAAATTAATATTTACAAATATACACTTATAACTGCTATTATCAAATTTACATATGTATTTACAATATTTTCCGATAAGGGTATATTAATAAAAATTATTCATACAATTAATTAAAGCTATTTTCTTCATAACCGGCGTGTTTTCTAAACCATTTCAATGGCAAGGACCGTTAAAATTGCAAAGTCATTGGCTGTTTAATCACTGGTGTCCTCCCTCCCTCCGGTAATAAAATATGGCGATCTGATTAAGCAGCCGATTGGCTGTTTAATCAGTAGTGTCCTCCCTCCCTCCGGTAATTAAATATGGCGATCTGATTAAGCAGCCGATTGGCTGTTTAATCAGTGCTTTCCTACCTTCCTCTGGTAATTAAATATGGCGATCTGATTAAGCAGCCGATTGGCTGTTTAATCAGTGCTGTCCTACCTCCCTCCGGTAATTAAATATGGCGATCTGATTAAGCAGCCGATTGGCTGTTTAATCAGTGGTGCCCTCCCTCCCTCCGGTAATTAAATATGACGATCTGATTAAGCAGCCGATTGGCTGTTTAATCAGTGGTGTCCTCCCTCCCTCCGGTAATTAAATATGGCGATCTGATTAAGCAGCCGATTGGCTGTTTAATCAGTGTTGTCCTCCCTCCCTCTGGTAATTAAATATGGCGATCTGATTAAGCAGCCGATTGGCTGTTTAATCAGTGGTGTCCTCCTTCCCTCCGGTAATTAAATATGGCGATCTGATTAAGCAGCCGATTGGCTGTTTATTCAGTGGTGTCCTCCCTCCCTCCGGTAATTAAATATGGCGATCTGATTAAGCAGCCGATTGGCTGTTTAATCAGTGGTGTCCTCCCTCCCTCCGGTAATTAAATATGGCGATCTGATTAAGCAGCCGATTGGCTGTTTAATCAGTGGTGTCCTCCCCCCCTCCGGTAATTAAATATGGCGATCTGATTAAGCAGCCGACGTTAATATCGCACGTTAAATATGTAAACAACAAGGCTGGCAAACACCGTGCTCAGTTTTCCATTTTTAAAACCGTCCTAAGTTTGTTTATTCTTAGCCATTATGTTTTAAAACACAAATTTATTAAATCAAATTGTTTAATTAAAATAATAATTGATTTAAAAATTACTATATAAAAACGCGCGCGCTCGCACGCACACACACACAGTTCAGGTAAACTTTTTCTTTCCGAGAATTAAAAAACTTTTCGTGTTTACTGTATTCGATTTCTTAATACTTTCATATCCAATATTATCATTTTTTCTCGACCTCAACAGAATTTATGATTCCATGTTTTATTTATTAAAAAAAAAGATGTGATTTTTTTTTTCTTTAATGTCAACAAAATAAACTAACACATTGTACTGGAAAACTATACAACTAATTGTAGAATCAAATTGTTTAATTAAAAAAAGGTCATTAAACAAACACACACACACACCTACACCCACACACACTCACACACACACACACTGTGTTCACTGTATTTGATTTTTTGGTGCTTTTTCATTTTAGGACCCACGTTAACTTTGACCCCGTCGTTACAGTTAGGGTTAGGTTTGTTTTTTTTCCTTTTTAATTAAAAATATTTACATGTATAGGGGGGGGGGATTAAAAAATTGGGGGAAGGGGGTCAAAAAAAAAATGTTTTTTTCTTAACTAAAAAATATTTCTATGACTGGTAATATAAAAAAATTGAGGGGGGGTACAAAAAAAAATTTTTCTTTCTTTTTAAACTACAGGTCTTTCTATTTATGGGCGAGGGTACAACAAAAATCGGGGTAGAGTAAAATTTTTTTTTTCTTTATTTTCAACTAAAAATATTCTTGGTCATAAACACAGAAAATCAATGTCTAACCACCACAGAAATATGACTGGGGCTCCATTGGCTTACGCGTGAGCCTTCATTTCTGATGCGGCAGCCTAGCAAAAATATGCGACCGGAGGGAGCATATATTTGCTAGTATATATAATATATATTATACAAAATGTATAAGTATAAGTATATATATATATATATAATATATATTATATAAAATGTATAAGTATATATATATATATATATATATATATGGGAAATTAAAAAGGAAAAACCAAAAAGATGTTTTTTTATGTATTCATCAACGTTTCGTCTTTATTTGTAAGACTTCCTCAGGATGATTATTTTAAGAAAAATGTCATTTTTCTTAAAATTATCATCCTGATACAACATTCGTACCGTTGGTTTCAACCACAGAAAGACTTCCCGCTCTCTTCAGCTTTTGTTGTCATCTGTTTTGGAAATGTGAAGTCACGTGTCACTCTTGTTTGGATGCGTTATTTGCTTAGAGTGTTATGTATGTTTGTTTAAATTTAGTGTAAGGAAGGCTTAATAAGGTTTGAAAAAAGGGGAAGGGTGAAAAGCCTTCCTTACACTAAATTTAAACAAACATACATAACACTCTAAGCAAATAACGCATCCAAACTAGAGTGACACGTGACTTCACATTTCCAAAACAGATGACAACAGAAGCTAAAGAGAGCGGGATGGCTAATTCCTCCTGTGCTTGAAACCGACGGTACGAATGTTGTACTAATTTTTCTGTACCAAAATAAATAAATAATACGCTCTTAATTTTTAATTTTAATTCTAAATTAATCGTGCACTCTGCTGGGATGTTTCCTGCTATATTACAAAAGAAGTATATATATATATATATATATATATATATATATATATATATATATATAAAATGTATAAGTATATATATATATTATATAAAATGTATAAGTATATATATATATATTATATAAAATGTATAAGTATATATATATATTATATAAAATGTATAAGTATATATATATATATATATATATATATATATATATATATATATATATATTATATAAGATGTGGAAACAATACTCCTTGCATGCGCCGATGGTGGCTTTGTAGAGATATAGGATAATGTCAGGTGTGAGAAGTTTACTGGCACAGTAGAGGGAGCCTACCTTCTTTGCAGCAGCCCTGGCAATGTCTTCAATGTATTTATTCCAATTTATGTTATCTGTGAAAGTTAGGCCGAGGAGTTTGAATGATGAACTCTCAGGTAGAGTATTATTTGCCATGACAATCGGTGGTTGAAGAGGTTTCCTGTAGTTATTGAAGGAAAGTAGCTTTGTCTTTGCGGCATTAAAAGTTACCATCCATTTTGACCCCATTCCACTACAGACTGGAGGACATTTTCTAAGGATTCAGCCATTGCCTCAGATATGTGCGCATCGTTTTTGCCCACATGACGAGAGTAAAGCGTGGTGTCATCAGCAAATATTCCTATCTCAGTCTCAATGACATCAGGGAGGTCATTTATGAAAATCAGGAACAGTAGAGGTCCAAGGATGAATTTCTGGGGTACACCAGCATTTATGTAATGTTACTTAGAAGAACAGCCATCGAGGACAACCTGGATCTTTCTTTTTGTTAAGAAGGATTTAATTACATTAAATATTTGTCCAGTGATACCATATGAGTGCAGTTTTAGTAGAAGCCCTTCATGCCAGACCTTGTCAAAGGCCTTGAATTTATCGAGCGCTACCGCCCTAGCTTCAGTTGCCTTGTCCAGTGTATGGTATATGTGTTCAGAGATGACCGTTAGGATATCTGCAGTAGACCTTGCTTGTCTAAATCTGTATTGATGATCAGAAAGAAGTTTAGCATTAACTAGGTGCCATACTATCGCTAGATTGATTAATGATTCAAAGATTAAGAGTAGACTGTTTGGGCGGTAGCTTAGAGGATCAGTTCTATCTTCAGAATTCTTGAAGACTGGTACCACAGAGTCAATTTTCCAACTATCAGGGAAATAAGATTCAGCAAGGCATTTGTTGTATAGTTCGGAGAGGACAGGGGCCAGCTCAGCAGAGCATTTCTTTATTACTATTACTGGTATAAGATCAGGCCCACAGGCTTTAGAGGTGTCAAGGTTTTTTATGATGTCTCTGACTTGAGAATTTAGGGAGAGGGTGGCTTGCTGAGTCCAAAGTGGAGTTTAAGGCGAAATGCTTGGCAAGTAGTTCAGCCTTATCAGTTGCCATGCAAACAACATTGTTGTGATTTGATAGCGGGGGAATTGTCCATTGTTCATCACACTATTGTAGATTTTCCAGAAATCACGAGTACCTAGTTTCTGTGACTGAATGCGTTTTTTGGTTATCTCTGTATACCTTCTCTTTGCTTCATCTATCACTACTTTGCAATCATTTCTTGCCTCTATAAATTTCTGTCTATTCGCAGTTGACTTATGGCGGCCAAATTTTCGGAATGCCTTCTGCCTCTCAGCAATAGCAGCTGCACATTCTGAGGTGAACCATTGAGGACAGTGGGGTTTGCTGAAGAATTTTTGCATGGGGACATAAGCATCAATTCTGGCTTCGACCCATTCAGTTAGCTCATTTGCACACTGATCAGCAGGGAGTGAGAAGGTTTCACCCCATGAGGCACCGCTGATGTGATCCCTGAGGGATTCAAAATCAGCCTGCTTATAGTTTCTCGTCGTTTTGAGCAACGGCTCTTCAGCTTTGGAAGAGTTTTTAAGGTGATAAATATCATTAGCACAACGTGATCAGTGTTTCCGAGTGGACTATGGGCATTCGCCACACAAGCCTCGGGTAGTGAGGTCTAGAAGTGAGGCTTGCTGGTCCGCATAATCAGGAAGGCGGGTCGGAAAAGTGACAGCCTGTGAGAGGTCGTGAGCTGAGGAGAAATTAAACGTAGAGTTCCCAACTGCATCAGTAATGCTGGAGAATCCCAACCAGTCACGGTGGTTTGCATTAAAATCCCTAAATACATGTATTTTTACATTCAAGTCGAGTGAGAGTGCTCTATCTAAGCTTTCAGAGACAGATTCAAGCAGGGTACAGTCATGGGTCGAAAGAGAACTGTATAAGAAATATAAGTAACTAACTCTGTTATGTAAGGTCAATCTAAAGCACACGTAGGCTTGGTCATCTGATTCTAACCTATGTTCTCTAGTCTAGTTCTGAACATAAACCATGCATATGTTTGTCAGAGTTCTTACGGTAACATGGAAGGTAATCAGTCATGTCAAAGTGGTGAGAGGAGATTGAGGGTTGAAGGTTCGTTTCACTTAGTGCTAGGATATCTGGGGAGTTTGTCAGGAGAAATGTTTCTACGTCGTTAATGTTGGTTCTAAGTCCCCGAATATTTGTAAATGCGAACCTCAAGGGCGGAGACGAAATTGTTTTCTGTTGGGTGTCTGGTTTAGGTTTGTTTTTTTATTTTGTAAATTCATGTTTGTTTTGAGATAGAGTGAGAAGGGCAAAGTGGATGCTTGTTTGGCGCCAATAAACTCACACAACCAGTCCATTAGTTGTGACTTGGTCCATGGGGGATATGGCCTCAGGAAAGCCCACCGGGGATAACTGTAGGGTCCCTTTCCATATGCGACATGGCACGTACAGTTACCCACGATATTATGCAACTGTTGATGGAGCAGCCGTTCTTAGTACTACCTAAGAGTTTGGGCTCCTGTACTGACAGTCAGAAACAGCAGCCAGACAAGCTGTCTAATCTATACCCTCAACCTGTCGGAACAAGAGCGACCCAAACTAGTTATGTAGGACTTAGTGATGAAAAAACTTTCCCCAAGTTGTCCAGATAGAGAGAAAGAGAGACGGCGTTCATTGTCCTAGTCAGGAAACAAGGCCAAGCACTGAGTGTTTTTGAGGCGTCTCAGCGCTAGTACCTCTGCACCTGGCTAATAGAGAGAGAAGAAGTGTGAAGGTCGGGCGATAGGCAGAACCCATCTACTCCTTAAGCAATTTTAGGTTTGCAAACCGGATATTTTGTTCGAAACTCCAGCTCCCGGTTTGCTGCCAAGACGCAAGTGGTCAGTGACACGTGTTTTTTATCAGAGTTTTCCTTCTCCTAGATGGATAACCTGTTATACAGTGTCTAAGCTGTTTTCTTTGAGAAGGGTCCATCTGAAGAAATTTTGACCAACAACGGTACAGCTTTTAGTAGCAACAAGTTCAGAACATTTGCTGAAAGCTGGGGTGTCGATTGCGTTTTCAGTGTGTATATGCACTGTCAAGAAATGGTATTGTCGAGAGGTCCCATAGATTTATAAACGGATTGCCACTAGGAAGGGATGAACTGCTGAAGAGGCAGTTCATTGGTACAATATCACGCTTTTATACTCGTCCCGGAAATGGCTGTGGCAGTTCTCGTTTAAACAACTGGTCATTTTTACAACAAAAAGGAATATGTTCCATACCTTTAATTTCTTGTATCTTCTTCTTCTTCTTCGTGGAGGGGCGCTGTCTCGATGTTGTCTAGTGGTTGAATTCTTTCTTCTTTCTTTCTGCCGTGAACCTTGCCGCTACAACAAAAAGCTTCTTGACCGATTCAGGAGCAAAACAATCTTTTAAACTTTCAATTCTGTTTTATTTCAGGCGTTAGATTTCTGTCGCTTGGAGATGCCTCACCTAACGTTGAGGGAGAGACCAAATTACTGTTTTATCGTAGTTACTTCCTAATTTAAGTCCTTATTGCATTTGAGAAGGAGGGGAAGAAGAGATCTCACGCCTGTATTTTCTTAGGGAAAGCCTGTGACGTCACAGAGCCCCTATCGCAGGTGCACATTGACCCTTGATCTGAGGTCTTGTCAACATGGTGACACTGTCAGCGCTTGTGAGCTCCGACTGTGAAAACCAGTTTATTCTGCACTCGACTGTACGGGTCCACCCGCACTAAATCGCGCAAGCCAAACCAAATGACCTCTCACACATACGTCCACTTCAAGATGCATCCGTTCCCACAGGGCCATTATCAAACACCAAGACGTAAGTGGTTATTAGCAAGGTTTTATTGTCAGAGTTGGCCTTCTCTTAGATGGATGACCTGACAGGGTTTATGGGTCCAACACTCCGAGAGAGGATAGCCTGCACCCATGTACTAGTCAGGTATTTCCGAGCTCCCGCAGGTAAAAAAAAAAAAAAAATTTTCATCCACATATGTACATTACATATGTAGATAGAATAGGTTAACACTTATCAGAGGGAAGAGAAATTGAAGATATGTTTCCCTCTCACAAGTTAGTACAGATAAGAGATAGACAGCCAGTAGGGTAACAGCCGAGAAAAACTAGTTAACTCTTTATACAATGAAGGCTATGGAGAAATATAGGTAAATTGAAACTCAAAATTAAATTAAAAAGCACAAGGATAATACAAGTAAATTTGGTAACATGATTAGAATTAGTAAAATTAAGGACAGAGACAGTTCAGAAATAAAAAAAATATTAAGACAGACAAATAAAGATTTGTGGAACAGGCAAAGGAAGCAAAAACCTGTAGTCATCGCAACGTTAATACATGGATTATTTAAGAAAGAGACAGTTCAGGAATTAAAGAAAATTAAGAACTTAGCTTTTTTTTAAAATTATACAGATAAGCTTAAGTTGAACCATACCGCCTGCAACATCAAAGACGAGCTGATTACCAGGTGTGTATAAGTTTCTCAAAGGACACTGTGAAGATCCTTCTTGGAATCTGTAGGGCAGTTTCGTCTAGTGACCCGTATTCAGCCACATACCCTCTAAGAGATGCAGTTTGAATTTTGAGAATATGTTAATTATTGGTCAAGATATGACTTTTTGTTTCCTTGTGAAAAAGTGTCAAATTTATCCCAAACATCTTGTAAGCGTTTCTTGGTTAGGTGTTCCCTCCAACCGATTTCCATTGCAACTCGTTACATTCTTGCACATGTTCCGTCAAGTGATGCATTTTGCTGTTCCGTCAGTATTCAAACTTGTCAAGTCATAAAGCAAGACATATTCCACTGTAGTCCTAAAGAAATCCCGCTTAAGATTGTCAGAGAAGAAGGATTTTCAGATGATGAACAGTATACCAAGGACACCCTAGGCATTGCCTTTACAGATGTTGATGTCTCTTTCCACTGACTGAATGTTGCTGCTGAGATATAAGAACTTCTGAACTTGATGTTGTTGCCATTTTTCATCTGAATTTCTTCTTTTGTTGTAGCTGATAAATTCTGTTTTGCCAGCATTAATGTAGAGGCCAATCTCACTGGCCGCTTCATCGATGGAGAAGTTTACTAGCCTCATCAATCATGTCTGACAACAAGAAAAGGTCATCTGCATAATCTGTTATTGTTTTTGATAGGTTAAATGAACTTCTTGCTTTTTCAAGGATGAACCCCAAATCTGTGTTTGGGTCAGCAAATGTCTGCAGGATGTAATCTAGGCACACGATTAAAAGGAAAGGAACATGCGTATCTCCGTGCAAGACTCCCTCAACAACATTGTAGAACTCTCTATCTTCATCAAGAGATTGGATCATTGAGTGAGGATTGTTATACTGACTCTTCGAGTTTACCACGACAGATGAAATTAAAGGTTTTGGAGAAATCGAAAAATACAAGCACAGCTTTGAAATTCTTGATGGAAGTCATTTGTTTTCTTACCTAGAAAACAGTAAGAAAATAATGATTTTGTTTTAGGGGCATTGAGGTAGATACTTCTGTCAAATTAAAAAAAATGCATGATGGAATTAGTTAACATGCCTTTCATTAATCTTTACCCTAAGTTTGGGCGGCGGTTGAAAATCTGAAGATCCTAAATTCAGTTTTGCCTCATAATTAAGGCAACGATGGTGTGAATGCCAGGATTGAATTGAAACCAGAGGTGATGGTCGACTTCCTAAATATACCAAATGAGTACCAAATATTATGTTTCGGAATTTTTTAGATGAGGATTCATAATTTGGATTATTTGAACTACTGTTCTCATCTTGTATGTTATTCTCACAACGTCTTGGCCGATGTAACCTCTGACCTGTATCAGTTCTAAATAACAGTCCTCTGGAGGTTAAAGGTTCAATCCTGAGTGTGAGCAGTACTAAGAATACAATTACGAATTACATAGGATTTCTACCTGGTCATGGCTGAAGAAACGAGAGAAAGCTACCCTGTGGATTAAATAAAGGGTTCCGTTTGAAATTCGATACAGATTCCCGAGTTCGGCAGGGCACACCCGAAGAAGGTCGGAGATTACATTGTCTGAAACGTTGTGAGAATAACTTCCAAGATGAGAACAGTAGTCTGAATAATATAAGTACCAAATATTTTTTATTCAAAAATATATTTTTTTTATTTCACAGAATTATCTCACTTTTGGGGTTTACTAAACTGTCATCTAGCTGGAAAAGAACTGTACTCTGTTTTTTGTTTTTTTAATCTGGTTGTGAGTTGCGTTAAATAAAAAAAAAAATCTGGGTGCTTCTTGAACTGACAATCGTCGTCACTAAAAATCTCTTGTTTCTGACTGAATTGCTAATATCTCACCTAACAGAATTGACTTTTTCACTGTTTTACAAATTAATTTAATTTTTATGTCATTAATTGTTACATTTTACTTTTTTCTGTCATTGCCTTTCTCCTTATCAATCTGATTGATCTCTCTTTTAACACATTATTTTTAAACTATTATAAAACAAACTTTTGCATATGGAAACTGGGTTTTCTTATTTTATTCTTATAAATGCTGAAATAATAAAAAAGAAACTTATTAAACCATTTGGTGATGATGCCTCATCACAGCTTGACTAAGTGTTGTATCCAGCACACTCCAAGACTGGAAACATAACCAAAAATAATCACTACAACAGACCTGAAACATGTAACAAAAAATAAACATAATTCCATATTATTATACACATCTATCCTTTATCTTTTATTTCAGTTAATCAAAAACATCAATGTGTCTATCAGAGAAAGGCAACTTTAGACCAAATACTATATAAAGCAAGCACATTTTAGAGCCTACATATCGAGAGGACAAGATTAGGTTTAAGACTCCTAAAAGTCATACTAGAACAGGGGGTAACAGGTAAAATAGTTGATTAACAATCAGTTCTAGGTGACAGTCTGGGGAGTTAAAAGTTCAGTCCTTAATAGAATACCATAATATTAAAACTTTTATCTGGTCATGACGGACGGAATGAGAATAATCTACTCCTATTGATTAAATAAAGGGTTCAGTTCAAAATTTCAGGTTTCAAAGTTTGGCATAAAGATTCCCAGGTTCGACTGTTAGGTTCCAAAGTTCGAAAAGATGCACCTGAAGAAGGTCGGAGGTTACATCAGCTGAAGCATTGTAAATGTAACAACCAAGATGAGAATAGTAGTCTGAATAATCCAAATGTTATCTTTTATAGAAATAGAAATTAATCTATTAAACTAATTATTGTACTTTTACTTTTTTATTAACAGTTTTGGTTTTATCTTCAGGGTTTGCTGTTTCTTAATATGTGGAGTTCCAGATCACATGACGATCGGGCCGTCAATCATTGGTTGAGTTAGCCATGTGGCCACAGATATAAAAGTCGTCACTCAGAAGTTCACTTCCTCTTTTCCCCTTTTTTGGTCTGATTGTCAAGATAACACATGCTTGTCAACCCCTCTTTCTTTCATCTTTTGTTCTGACCACTTATGTGACAACATATGGTCATTCATTGCTATGTTCGGAGCAGTTCTGTTTGACGTGTTTTTGAGACATGCTGTCAGTCTCCTCTCTATGCAGACCAGTTCTGTTGATGTGTTTTTTGATATGAGATCTCTACAAATGTTTGGTAAGTCTATGTTATATTTATTTACATTTTTCGTCTCCTTGTCTCATGCTTGAGGTTAGATGTGTCATGAATGACTTCCAAATTTTCCTGTCTGCTGCCATTTCTCTTGTGCCGCCTGCCAGGATCAGATCATCATCAACTGATCCCCTCCATGTCTTGAGCGGCCTACTATGTGGTTTTGGGCTATCGATGTCAATGTGGAACACACTTTGAAGCATTTCAGATGACTGACGGTGGATGACATGGCCATACCAGCTGAGTGGAGGCCGGTAGGGTGAGACTGGCAATTTTCTCCATCAGATGCGCTGCAGCCAGGATCGTGTCGTTCTGAAGTTTCGTCGTTGACCATATTTCACAGCCATGCAAGAGTACAGGCCGGACATGTGTGTTGTATGCTAATACTCTTGCATACAATGGGATCCCTGCGTTTTGTAAAAAAGTTTTACAGCTGCCTGGAGACTCTCCACGGGGCAGATATATGTCGTCTTATAGTTGTGTAAGTTCGCCGACTGGAATCAATTGTGTTACTTAGGTAAGTTAATTTATTGACTCTTTCAACATCTGCAACAACTTCTTCTCTTTCAATGTGAGTTGGATTTTGACTGGTGTTGCTAATGAAATTAGTTGCATCTGTTAAACGTAGCACCGGCAGGTTGGTGCACCTTTTGTGACACCACTTAATGCATGTTCTGTATTTGATGGAGTTCGAGTCAGTTCCAAGCTTACAGATGCTGCATGGATATTTGCTTTGCGTAACAGATATCATCTATTTAGCATCAGATATCATATGCTTCGTCTTTTTCATATCAACTTTGAAGCTGCCCTTTACAATCACTGATTTTCTATTTGTCAAATGCTGCACTCACTTCTGTCGTCGCACCGAGTGCACTGATAACAATATCATCTGCATACAGAATCTCCCATGGAGCAATATTTCTGCAGGTTTTTGTCAGCTTGTCAAGGACGATTATAAACAAGAGTGGGCTTAGTACTGATCCATGGTGCACTCCTACCATTATTTCTGTGTTCAGAGAGGACACCAGCAAAGCTCACAGCCATGATCGATTTGTGGTAGAGTCTGTAACTTCATTCACTAATTGCTCCGTAACAAGTTTGCGGAGGATTGCCTTTCTTGGCACTTTGTCAAAGGCCTTTTCTAGATCAATGAAGACGTGAAAATTTTTTTATGTTGGAGAAATTTCTCGCAGAGTTGCATCTGTCATTTATTTCAGTGCACATAAGCCGCATTATTGTTCATCTATTTCGATCAGGGGGAGGATCTAATTCACAAGTACTCTTTCATTCAAGCCATGTTCAAGGAGTCTCAGTCCTCTATAACTTCCATACTGCAATGCATCTCCTTTGCCTTTTTAAAGTGGGACAGTGATGCTCTGGTAAAGTATCGTCATCATCTATTATTTGGGAAATTTGACAGAAGTTTCAGCAAATCGGTTGTTATGCCTGACGTGCATGGAGCCTTGTTTGTTTTTGATACCTCAATCGTAGCCCTTGATATTTCCAGCATTTGACCTGCCACCACCACCGCAGGGTAATATTCATGTTCAAATTCACCATTAAGTAATATTTTGAAATATTCCCTCCATCTTTGAGCAATTTCAGTCGGCTTTGCTAAAAGTTTTCCATCATCGGACTTGATACACGATTGTACAGATAAGTCAAAGCTGTCCTTTTTAGTTGCCTAGCAACTTTGTAGATGGCCTTATGGAGGTTTTTGACC
The DNA here is from genome assembly GCA_963556195.1 of Sepiola atlantica. Classification (NCBI taxonomy): domain Eukaryota; kingdom Metazoa; phylum Mollusca; class Cephalopoda; order Sepiida; family Sepiolidae; genus Sepiola; species Sepiola atlantica. The sequence continues at coordinate 33,813,947 of OY744546.1, read as the reverse complement.
TTGCCACGTGACATTATATCCACACCTAGGTTTTTTCAGTAAGCTCTCTTTGCATGTCAGAGTGTGTCACGAGCATTACGGGACACCACTCTGTACTTGTTTTCGTCAATTGGTAGGCTTGTTCTCTTGCAGATTTTGAAAGCTATGACTTTCATTTTAATAGCTTCATTGGTTGACAAATTCCACCACCATTTTTCATGTTATTTTCCCCTTTATCTGGATGTTTTTCCGCAAGTATCGTTGGCTGCAGTTGTGATGTTTGTTACCAGTTTGCTCCAATCATCAATATTTCTGTTCTCCAGAAATTCCTCTATTCATGTTCTGTATTGGTGACATGAGTTTCACAGAGTTTCCAATCCTTGATCTTTTCAATATATAATAATATAATGATAACAGGTGAGGGGTATATCTGTCTTCATTATAATTAAAATTTGGCTGTGATAGAATGTCCATCCGATTCATAGATGAAATAAGTAAACGAAAACAGACGGCATTGAAGGTTAAAGGAAATACCTTTTATTTTCACTGTGCTGAAAATTCCTAAGAATCGATTATTACAAAAGGGGTGCCATGGATTTTTGTTGATTTTATCCTGTTGCTGGCGAGTTGAAAGAACCAACGACAAAATTCTCGGCTAGTGCAATATTGAAACTCCCATTGTGGGAGAAAGCCAGACTGCGCGAGCACTGAAAGTAGTCCAACAAATTGTATTCTTATGCCAAAACATCTAATTGGTCGATGGGCCAATCACCCAGTGGTAAACCTGTCTATTTACATCAAGAGAAAATAGTACATCAAAATATGTGACTGCTACATATTCATGTATAGGATACTTTGACATGTATGCGTATATTACTAATAAGCATAAACAAATCCTGTTAAATATATAAGTAAGGTTTCTGTTCTCTTTTGTTTAGATGTTAGAACAAATAAAAGTCTAATCAAATCTTATAGATGATAATAACAACAATCTTTTCACTGTATGAACTAATTCAATATGAAAATGGTTTCGTCTTTCGGCACATTATCCATAAATTATCCATAAATTATCCATAAATTGCTGCCAGAAAAGTAAAAGATGTTGATAAATGTGCGATAATAAAATATAGTACAATAATGACTTGTAAAATGTTACTGAAGGGGTTATGCCAAAAGATTACACTCAAAGATATGTGCAGAGAGAATATCCACAGCGATAATCTTGCCAGCACCAGGGTGTGTTATATAATGATGGACGTAACTTGTGGGATTACGTGTGGCGGAGAATGGGTGTGGGGTCGTTGGTTTGGCTGGTGTGACTTAAGTGCATACCGCCGAGTGCATAGAGTGCGATGCTGTTTCCGGGAATCGAAACGTGACAAGTGACGAGACAATGTTTGACCCTGGGTCAAAAGGTCATCCTGCACCTGTGTGGATCACGTGATATTACGTCACAGTGTTGATTTTGATTGTGAGAAAATTGGAGTTTTAAAATTAGTTCGGACTTAGGAGGCGTAGAAGTCGGACGAAGGAATTAAGATGTAGCCAAGTCAGAACAAGAAATGTTTTTTCCTAAGAAAGAATACTGGCGTACAAGATGTCTCCTCAAATAACAAAGGACTGATTAGACAATAAGCTAGCTAAGAATTAACCACGATATTCATAGGTCTCTCTCTCTCTCTCTCTCTCTCTCTCTCTCTCAACGATAGCAAAACATCTCCACGGGCAATAGAAACTGACGCCAAATAAAAAGTAATTAAAATGAAAAGATTGTTGTCTTATGAAGCGGGTGAGAAAGGTCTTTTGTTACAGACAACTCACGGAGATGGCCACTACAGTGCAGAGGCGAAGAAAGTACTCAACCACTAGACGACAGAGCAAACCAAGAAGAAACGAAGGTATGAATTTTTAAGGGGCTATTCAACAGGTGTAGCTGTTGTCAGATTCGTTTTAATTGGGTAAAATGTGGCATTTGTTTTGGTTTTATGCGAGTCACAATTTGAGAATATCAGAAATCAAACAAATCCTTTCCAAATTTGTGACCATAAAAATAGACAATAGACAAAGTCAAAAAGGGAAGAAATCGTTCTAGGTAGAATACCAAAATAATAACAATAAATGGATCATACAGGGAATAAACTAAAGATAAATAGTAATTCACGTTCTACATAGTTTTAAAATCAAAATAAAGTAGAGGCCTGACATTTGGATGGTAATTTGGTCAAGCGAAGGAATCAGTTTCTACAGGCAAAAGAATACGGTGACCAAACAAACCTTTTTTTTAGTTTGATTTCAAGATTACGCAGACTGTCTTCATTGTTCATCTGACCATCGTCCGATATATTAACACAAGTTTTTTCTTTAGCTTCAAAAACGGCAAAAACTTCCTATAAATATTTAATAATGGTTGAATGTAAGATTTACTGTTTTTTGTTTAGTAGCTTCATGGCAGATTAATACCAAGATACTCATTTCAGCATTGTTTTTTTATAGATAAAAAATGATTTGTGCTTTTAAATAGAAATTAATTTATAACTTTGTTTAATAGAAATATATTCTATTTTGTCAATCATAAATGTCCTTTTTTTATTTTTGGCGGCTCGATTCCATATCCCACATGTTGTTGTTTCCTTTTATCCAAGTTGGATCTGGTGTCGCTGATGTGTATGTTGATCTGTTGATGATACATTCTTTGTAAATATTTTGCCTTTTACACCCCTATATACATTTTCCTCATGTGTCTATGTCAACCTTTTGTCCTGAATTGCAGTTTTCATCACTGCATATGTCTATTGGAGCAATAAACTATCCTTGAACATAATTTGTGCAAAACACAGCGGCTAAGTTATCACCGGGGTGTTTTTTATTTAGTCTGCAGTTCATTCTGCCACAAATTCTACAAACTGTTGCAGTAATGAATTAAGAGGTATAAGTGACAGCAACATGCAACACGGCTACAACGAGCCGCCATTACGATTTTGAATCTGTGCTTAATTCATAAGCTCAGCGTTAATTGGTGCAAGCATTTAACCTCCATTTCTGGCTTGCCCAATCAGAGGCCATGTCTCAAGCAAGCTGAGTACATAACCGAAGTTGATAAAAGACTCTCCTTCTTTCCGGCCAGGAGACCTCACGGCGAGCTGACTCATTCCAGAATGCTCCTACCTACCCTCAAACTTCTCTCTTGAGATACAACAAAAAACCCAGGGCCTCTGGCCCTGGGGTTTGACAACAAGCTTCAACATGTCTACTTCTGCTGCACACACATGGACTTAATGCAACACACACATACATACATACACATGGCCTGAATTCAGCACCTGTGTACGGATGCACATTCTTCATATATGAACTTTTTCCTTTTCTTACAAACAAGGCATCCATCTTACTCTTCATATATGAACTTTTCTCTCTTCCCTACTAACGGGACATTTATTTAACACAATGGGGACTTTCTAACCTTTTCTGTTTGTCTATACTCATGGGCGTATTCATTCACTAACACCCTTCTCTAGCGAAATGTCCTGATTGAAACTTTAAAAGCGAGATGTTAAAATCAGAAAGCCAACAGAAAGTAAAACTACCATTATCGATGTGGCCACATTAATGAAAGCAGTTTTAAATATCTTCGAGTTATCCATAACATTGTATTTAAACGATAGACTTCTTCAAACCCCATTAAACTTGTTAATTCCTATTTACTGTCCCCAAGTGTTTTATCATTAGAATATCTATCTATCTATCTATATAATATTAAACGGTTATGGTATTTTTGGAGTTTGTTCTTACACGAATAGAAACATGTGATTGGTTGAGGAAAAAGGAATATGCAGAGTACACATTACTAAGGCAATAGTTTTTACAATGTCAATACCCGAATTTGAATCTCATAAGTCTAAAGCATTTTTTTTAACTGGATACGTGTTTTATAAATTTAAAGAAATTAATATAACATAATAAAACATTATATAAAAATTGTTGTCTTGTGTAGAAAAAGTCCCTTAGATTTATCTCCCTTTGTTGGCCCGCTTTTTCGTAAGGGATTCTTCCATCCCCGACACCGAGTGAGCAGCTGCCGATGCTCTATTCCCGATCTCTTAGCTGCTTAGTCGCAGACCTATATGGAGGAATGCTATATTTGGGATGCGTTTGTTTTGTAGAAAACATGCAACCGTCAGACAGCTAGCATAAACTCTTATCGACAAACAAGACTCTGAGGCATAGTGTATTTTAAACCCAGGTTTTATTGTTCATCGAAAAAGAGTTTATGCTAGCTATCCAATGGTTGCACGTTTTCTACAAAACAAACGCATCCCAAAGACAGCATAGTAAAGACGGAGTGCCTCCTAATGATCAGAATACACAGTTTACACCAACTGTCAGAAGTACGGACCCTCTCAGCGGACTTACGGTCATTACATGAAGAGAAAAGGAAATAATCCACCTGAACTACAGACGCTACTTCAACAACAGTAGTCCACATACAGTTCGCCCGTTTCCAGCTACTTTTTCAGCTTCGATCTGACAACCAGTCACCCCTATTTTTATCCTTTTGACGATGATTCACAACACGTCTAACTGGCCAAGGCCTCATGCTTCACGCAACTCTCATTCCTCGAGCAGGACGTCTACGAGTTCTGCTGCTATAGCCCGAACAAGGACTGAGGCGGCCAAGACATGTCTAGCCTTTGTTGACAGGGAACTAGAAATAAAGGGGAAGTTGGAGAGATTACATCTTGAAAGGGAGGCGGCTGCTGCCATGGCTGAAGCAAAGGTTTTGATGGAAGCTGCCAACAAGTACAACAAACGGTCCAGCCATAGCCCCTCAAAACTTGACTATATGCCAGCTGACCTGGCAAGTCAACCCAAACAAGAGATGATTGAACAACCACTAGCTCGAACTGTAGATGCGAGATCCTCCCCCAAGCACGGCAGGAAGGGTGACCTAACAGCAACCGGAGTGGTTTTACAGCATACACAGGTCTGTGGCGGCAACTGTTTAAAAAATGTGCCCAACAAACTGAGGGCGACAACAAGGCAGCACCTCTCATCGAGGATATCACCTTCCCGTACATCATGGAACTGGAAGCTGAGAAGGACATAAACAACAGTTGGATCGCTCCATTACCTTTCAGATCTCCCCCATGCTACCTCCCACAAACAGAAAATTCCCGGGTGGTCTTTGACTCCAGTACCAAACATGATGGAGCATCCCTGAACGAAGTGCCGATAAGTGAACCCAACGTAAACAACACTCTTGTTTGCGTTCTCACCCATTTCCTCAAAGAAATCGCCACTGTTACCGTGGACACCGAACGGATGTTATACTGTTTCCCGAACACAAGAACTTTCTGATATTCCTTTGGTGGTACCTCAAGAATGACCCCACCAAAGTCATTGCAACAGTAGCCTACCTCAAAGTTACCGACAATAAAGTAAACAGTCAAATCAGCTTCATCACTTCATTCAAGTGAAACTTACCCCATGACCCGAACATTCCGTCTCCAAACCAGAGCTTTGTGCTGCCCTCCTGGCAAGCGAACCGATCTCTTCTGAGATAGACTTGCAGGTTCACTCCACTACCTTGTACACGGACAGTAAGGTAGTCTTAGGGTACATCCAAAACGAAACCAGATGTTTCTACATGTACCTCAGCAATCGTGTGTTGTGTAGATTCTCTCATCCTAAACAGTTGAAATACATACACACTGATCAGAACCTCGCTCACAACGGCACCTGCTCTGTACCTGCATGTCGTCACATAGATCTTCAACAATGCCAAAGCGATAGAACGGTACAAGCCCTGGTCCACCCTGCTCCTTCCAGCGGCTCCCATCCTGGCACCTTTCAACTGCTCCAGCTCCTTTCGTCTTCAGACCCGTTTTTTGTGCTAAGGACTAGTGCAATTTCATAACGTCGAAGACGTCAGGCGAGGAATATTCTGTCTAGCACAGAATAAGTCCCTTAGATTCATCTCCCTTTGTCGGCCCTTTTTTTTCTAAGGGATTCTTCTAGCCCTGACACCGGGTGAGCGGCTGCCGGTACTGTTCCCGATCTCTTAGCTGCTTAGTCACGGACCTACATGGAGGAATTTCTATCCCCTTAATATTTTAGGCATCTCCATTTTTACTATGCTGTCTTTGGGATGCGTCTGTTTTGTAAGAAAACGTGCAACCGTCAGACAGCTAGAATAAACTCTTTTTCGATGAACAATAAAACCTGGGTTTAAAATACACTATGCCTCAGTCTTGTTTGTCGATAAGAGTTTATGCTATCTCTTCGATGATTGCACGTTTTCTACAAAACAAACGCATCCCAAAGACAGCATAAAGATGTTTTTTTAAACTAAATGACCTTTTTATAGACATAAAGAGTATTTTAGTTCAAAGCAAATTAATTTTGTTTAGAAACATAATTTCTAATGTTTTTTGCCAATAAAAAGGATATGTAAATGCATTAATTGTAGTTTCTCATGTAAATACGAAGTAGCATATTTTTTCCACAAAATTTCAGAAATATTTTTTTTGCGTACTAGCTATAAATTGGTAGAAGCTAAGTGAAGATGAAAATTGACATACCCAGATACTGTACCAACACGGCTCACTAGTTTGAATTTATAAAAATTTTAATTTCTATTCTTGAAAAAAAGCAAACAACTTTTTAATCCCTATTTAAGTTAGACACATAGTTAATGTGATGAAAATCCAGTTCCATAAAAAAGGCATTCTGGATTGTGACAAAAATAAAAATTGCCTTAATCTTACTGATGACAGAATATCATTTGTTTTCTGTTGTGTTTTTAGGAGAAAGCACACAGTGAAAAACCAAACAAAAAATAAGAAAAGTAATTTTTTTTAATTATCGGTGCTAATAGTGTAATGTCTCATGATCGCTTGGATATTTGCAAGATACAAAGAAAAAGGCTTTAAAGACGCTTTCTGCTAAATGGCGACTCCTCCCCCCAACTTAAAGTGTCGAAATATGGTGAACATCTATTATATAAAGGAAAGTCATAATTATGTCTGTGTGTGTCCGACTAAAAGTCAGAAACTACACAAGATACATTATATCATCAGATTCAGTGTGACTTCGACCTGGTTACTATATAAAAAAACATACAGTAATACATCCCTTTGAGATCAAATTAGTTCATGAATTGACTTATTTTTATTCTTACTGGCAGTTGTTTCAAAGTCAACACTGAAATTAGGTCTGCTTTACTCATTGACTTGAGCACTACCATTTCATATCCAAACTTATCTACTGTTCTTGGATAGCGTACTTGAACTTTATTTAAAACTTCAATTTGCCATTCAGTTCCACCCTGACTTTTCATTCTCTGAAACAACCTATATGCTGTTGGAACAAAAATATTAGAAGAGCATCAGGCAATTTTGAGACTCACTAGAAACCGATCCATAAAAAGTAAATGAAGGTATATTGCTATCTAAGTATGGCATCTGAACAATATTGAAATTAAACGCATCTCACTTGTCTAACAATTTATACCTAAATTCGTCTTTGTGAATCTCAATTTCAAAATCCAGATATGTAGCCTTGTTTCCTTTGTGCTCGAGTTTGAATTCCAAGTTTGGGTATAGATATCCTTCCACGTTTGAAGAAACACTTCCTCACCATTAACGTCTGAAAGATCATCAATAAACCTCAAGTTTCCATTGAAAAATACTGCATTTCGTCTGTCTTGATGGATCAGTTTTTTTGACATAAATCAATCCTCATACCAATGAAAATAAAGATTCGCCCAAAATGGAGTGGGATCTATACCCATTGGTTTGCCTTTCCTTTGCTTTACAAGTAAATTTCCTACAGTAAAATAGCAATTTCGAAAAAATTTGTTTTTCTGCTGCCTTCGAAACCCAAAATGCCTTCTTGTCTGAACACAAAATATACTTTTTCATGCCTCCCTTGAATGCTTTGGCAATGCATTTGTTTAAAACATCTACTAAATTCTCATGTTCAATTTTCCTGTACAAAGTTGTAAAATCAAATGTAGGGAGATTCCTAATTGCAGAGTGATTGTTTAGTCTATTCAATTTCTCAAGTATCGGTTAAGTGTTGTCCACAATCCAAAATTTATTATATCTTGAGTAAAACATACTTTTGTCATGGAAATTCCTTGTTTGCTTAAAAAGCAGATTAAAGACTTGAAAGTGCTGTTGAAAGTGGCTTAATGCTGCATGTAACAATGAACCGTTTACCTGAAGATGATTTGGGCATTTTTGGCATTCAGTACATAATAGGGACATATTTCTCCTTTATTTGGGCAGTGATGAAAAGGAATTAAAAACAATTAATAATCAATTTTTACAAAGGGGGGAGGGCACGTATCTTGTAGATTCCATCCTAGACTGGTGAGTTGGAAATGACCAGCCACAGAATGTTTGATTCGTATTACTATCTGGATCCAACTACCAAACTGGAAACAACCTGCTTGTTGGGTACTTACAAGAACTAGTCCAACAAACTATATTTATACACTAAGATATCTGATTGGTCAATGGGCCAATTATTCACCGATAACTGCCTATTTACATCAAGAGAAAATAGTACATCAAAATATGTAACTGCTACAAGAGAAACCGGTGATAGTTGTCCAACCTCATGCCTACAGACTAAGGCAGGTGGGGTAAAATCTCCAGCTACTTCTTACGGGTCATCCTTTATGTAGCCAATCATTATCGAAAAGAAATCTAATGGTGTGAACTATGGTGTAGGCACACCTCTACAATTTTTGACTCAAATCTGTCAAATTGTTGGCAATAAAGGCCAAATTTAAGCTGGTGTTCGGTAGAAGCAGCTCATAAGGGATGACACCTTTCCAATCCCACTTGACATGGCCATCAACATTTCCAGAAAAGTATACTAAAATACTTACGCAGAAAAACAGCAAGAACTTTTTATCCAACCTGGATTTATTTACTGTTGCTAAAATTCGAAAAAAGGTTGATTTCAGTTCTGCCACAATCTTTGGTCCCACTTGATTTTCTTTACATTGATCTTTTGTGGGTTAGGGTTAGGCTTTTTTAGCTGATTGTATAATTGCAATTGAATTTGCTATTATCGCAATCATGTTTGCTCTTTCAACTTTAACATGTTTTGCTGAAATTGTTAGAAAAATGCATAAGAATGTGAGGCGAAATAAAGTTTTATTTCTGATATATCAGTTTTATTTTTATTTTGTAAAAGAACAAAAAAGGGATGACATTAACACTGAAAACAACATTGAGTCACAGATAATAATTTGAATTTTTAATGACAATTTGTAAAAAAAAAATTAAAAAAAATAATAAAAAATATTGATCCTTAAAGGACGGAAAAAAGGATTACAGCTAGGGGAAGGGTGCGACCAGGGTTTGAAATATGACTTTTCGTTATTAAAGATATGGCTGAGTGGAGAATTAAAAAAAATATAATCATCTCAATATCAGTCAATGTTTAAAAATAATCATGTTGAAAAAATAAAAAATGTTATTTCAAATCAACAATTTTACTTGCTATAAGTACCATGTCGCCTAGTTCAGTCGACAGCATGTTACTTTGAAATAGAAACGTACCACCAAGTATGCCCAGAAAGGGAATTTCTTAACATGATCGTCCATCATCATCTGTTTTCTCATCTTCTTTGCTTGTCACACACATTAGACGCTTTAGTTACCACTTTTAAAGTATTCTCTCCAGAGAGTTCGTTCAAGGGATTAGGGGTTAGGTCCAGCTTCTTGATCATCCCGGATTATTTCTTCCCAAGAATTATGTGGCCAACTTAATTCTTCTACCCGCAACAAATCATGGAACACTGATGGATACATCCACCGTTAGTTCATAAATCTAAATCAAACGAATTCCTTAATTTTAGGCAGAGAGATACCAATGCCTTAGATTTTCACCTCACATATCCAACAAACCATAAAATTTCTGTTTATCTCTAGTTGAAAGTTGTCTCTAATTTTTGGGGACCAAATACTAACTACCATACAACCACACAGATCGAAGACAGACATTAAGAATCCTAACTCTTGTTCCAAGGAAAAAGCATTTCCAGTCAGAATTTATATGAGCTCTCAAAATGATTTTGATTCAGATCTTCACCTGGCGACAGAAGCGGAAGAACAGCCTCCACCAGATTCTATAAGGTCACCAACGAGGATCAAATAAAGGTTATAGCAAGTGTGTAAGATCTGTATCATAACATGCTTGTATCTTTATTGCTACGTATGGTACTTCCACACCCATTGTCCGATCGCCAAAGATGAAACGCAAAAGTGTATTTGATTATTATCTGGTGTTGCTGATGCCAAAAGCATTTCAAATGAATCGTTCCAAAATTGAATAAGACATCATAAAAAGAATTGTCGTTGTCAACATTTGCTTTATTTATTTAAAGCATATTTATCTGACAATTATTTCATACTTTCTTTATATTTAAAAATAATATTTTCATAATAAATGAATATGAATGTTATTCAAATTATAAGAAAAAAATAAAAATTGTTAAAATTATCAAAAACGTAAATGTCAAAATTTGTAAAATATCAAAAGAAAAGAGAAACATTTTGACAAATTTTTTCTTGAATATGATTTTACTTAAACATTTACCGAAGAGAAAAGAAATTAAATGTTTTATAATTTTTACAATTTATCCTTTTTTTGTTGTTTTGTTTTATATTGAAAAAAGGAATCATTTCGATTATAAATAAAATAACACATTTCAAAAATGTTCGAAGAATCGTTACTCCTTCATTCTATTATCACATAGAGATCATAAGAATTTAAGCAAATCGAATATTATCTTTGAAAATTGTTCTGATTGTTTATTGTTGTTACCAACCAACACTTTGATAAATAAAAATTTGAGGAAATTTTTAATCATAGAAAATATTTCTACAAATGAGGGAGTGGGGAGTGATATTTCTTTACAATCACACCATCATAAAAAAGTGTTTTATTTTTTATTTTAATTTTGGCGTAGCTAATCCAATAGTCATAAACTCTTAAAATCTTGAACATTTTATTTAATACTAGTTGAGAAACTGGCAAGACGGGCTTGCCGGTTTTTCAACTTTTCTTGAATTTAGAAGTTAAAAACATTTAAATATTTTTCATCCATTTTTTATTAAAAAAAATAAATTCAAGTTTATGATGATGATCGATATCAGCTAGGAAATAGCCGGAATGTTATAGCAAAAAATAATTGTCTAGTGGCAGATTTGAACTCACGATGGCATAAAATATTGGAACTGAAGGTAGACACTGATCAAACGAAAATATTTTGTCTTTTTAACCTACTTAAATGAGTTTAGCGCAGGGTATTTTTACCTCTCCGCATAGATCTAAAATAGTTTGAGAGTCTAAAATAAATAAGCATGAATATAAAATAAAAAATTCTTATAAATCATCATTTTAACATCCATTTTACATGCTGATATGTGTTGGATGGCTTTAAGAAATTGACTTCCAAATCAACCCATCTCCAGCCAAGTCCTCATTAATTCTTCCCTCTCTCTCAAGTTCACCTTTATAGTGAACGAATATATTTGATCTATTTTTAATTTCAAAAGAAAGGAATAAATTTTTTCTCTTCAAAAAAAAACAATACTTCAAATATGTACAATACTTTGACGTGAAAAGTAAATACGATTATCATAAGTATTTTGTTCAGTCGACTAAAAATGTCACAACATTTGTTTCTAATGTTATTTTCACATGCTTTTAATTTTGAATAATAATTTTTAAAAAAGGTTCAAGAACTTTTGACATCGATAAGGACATCTGAGCAATGGTTACTTTGGGTCTTAGATCAACTGTTGCCCACAACCTCTTTGCTTTATATATATAGAGACATGATAAAAAATTTTTTTTTCTGTTTAGGTACAAGAAAAGGTCACTATTTTAATGTTGCAATGTTTAGTTCATCTCGTTTTGAGGATTTCTTTAGTTTTGAAAATTATGTAATATTGGAAATGAGAAAAATAATTTAAAAAATCAAATGAAAAAGTTTAAAATAAATTATTTTAAAAATTATTTGTTTTAATAAATTATGTAATATTGGAAATGAGAAAAATAATTTAAAAAATCAAATGAAAAAGTTTAAAATAAATTATTTAAAAAATTATTTGTTTTAATAAATTACGAAATTCTAGAAATAAAATTGAATATTTGAAGTTTAACAAATACTCTGAAATATAGGTTTGCAAAAAGCTCCCAAATCAAAATAGTGATTTTTTGGGTGCTGTTGGAGGCAAACAGCATGGTTGAAACATAATATTATCAGGTATTAAGTAAAATTAAAACCAAAATACTTGTTTTATTGAAATGAATTTTAATAGTTTATGAGTATTGGAGTAGCCATGTCAAATGTTGGCCCTGTTTTCAGAGTGGTGTGATTGTACATTTGAAAACATAGTGCATCAAAATATCAGACCTGTTTTTATAACAATTCGAATGAATTCTTAGACACACTCTACCGGGTTTTGATTTTAACTCTTGCAACTTTGGAAGAGAGTGATGGTCATCTTGGGTTTCCTCTCTTTCCATTGGTCGGACTGCCATCATCATCATCAGACACAAAGTGTGTGTGTGTGTGTCTATGTGTGTAGAATTACCTCAAAAAAATGATAATGATGTATAAATGACCAATTATACTAAGCACCTCCTGCTGCACAAGAACTATTTTATGTATGATGGTGTGAAAAGCATGTGGAAAATCTCAAATCCCAAAACTGACAATCTTGATCAACACTTCAGTTTGAATCGTCACTTTTGTCAACGATCCCGCAAACCATTTTGTTTAAAAATACAAAGCAAAAAAGAAACAAAAAAAAAATTACAGATCTTTTCTCAAATCCAGAAATCTTCATCAGCTCATTCAATAGTTCATGCAAATACCAAAAGTTTATTTTCTTTAAATAATGGAATGATCTTTTAGGGAAGAATAAACAATGTGGTAACACACTTCCACTTGGCTCCTAGGAACTTATAAAGTACCCCACAACCCGGCCATTGATTGTTTGTAGAATGAAAATATAGAAATGTCCTCATGTTCAAAGGCATTGCTTTATTTCTAATTCAGATAACATCTAATCTATATAATAAGAGTGAACGTATGTGTGTCCGGCTCACTTCAATAATTTCTTATGCAAATTTAATTTCATGAGCAAAAAAGGAGAGGCTTAATCTCAATAACATCTTATAATAATAAAAAGAAAAGAAAGCATTTCTTTCACTTTCAATATAGACAAAATATTCCATTATTATTATTATTAAAACAGAATGAAGGAGGAGAGGGAGAGAGAGAGTTTTGTCTTCTTTTTCTTTTCAATTAGTTTTGTTTTCTTATCGATTAGTTTTGTCTTTGTTTCTTATCAAGAGAGAGAGAGAGGGGGGAGTTTTATCATTTTTTTTCTTAGCGATTAGTATCGTTTCAATGATTTCAAGTGATGAATAAAAAAGTATTCTGTTAGTAAAGAATGAAATTCAAAATAGCAACCCAGACACACATGTGAATTGAGATAAAGCCACAAAGACGATCATGGGAAAAAGAAATAGCCAGCATAATAATAGGTTTGTTTTAAATAATCTACAAAACAGTTTTGTAAGTATTCTTAAAACTGTTAAAGTTTGGAGAATGTGATAAGCAAAAACGTTATGAAACATTATAAAAACTACAAACACAAATTTTATTTGCATTATTAAAAATATTCTTAAAAAATAATAATGCACATTCCCAATATAACAGACAATATCATAATAGGCGAAATGTTTAAATGTTAACAATTATTCTGACATATATATATGTGTGTGTGCGAAAAGTATCTTTAAAGGATAAATATTCGGCAGAATGATTAGGTATAAAAAGGGACAAGGAAAATAAACAAAAACAAACTACATAGGAATTAACACAGGTTCATGCTGATTTCTATATTTCGTTTCACTTACAAAACTTTGTCAAGAAAGCATTTTATCAAACAGTCAAGTAGATATACTTATATATCTACTTAATTCTGTTAAGGTAGTGGTGGGAGAAAGAAAGACCAAAAGGCAGAGTTGGTAAAGTAAGGGATAGTGTTAGAGTGAGAGGAAATAGGGTTTGTGGTAGGAGGATGCTGGGTGTGTGTTTACAGATGATTTATTGGTGGCAGTATTTTGGTAGTGAATAAATATGCAGAAAAGGGAGTATGTATTTCTGGTTGGAGGAAAATTGAAGTAAGGAGGAATGTTATAGTGAGAGTAAGATAGTTTGTGGGATGTGGGGTGATGGAAAGAGATTCATGAAAAAGCATTAGGAATGTTTAAGCAATTTGGGGAAAGAAATGATTGAAGGGAGCGGAAAGTAATAGGAAGTGAAAAATGGAGGAAGGGTTTTTTGGAGTGTAAGGGATGTGTAAATGTATGTTAAATATGAAGTACAAGGAATAGAGTCTTATCCAATATTGAATTAATATAGTGATATTTTTCATGACTGGTGAGATTTAGAAAAAAATCCAGGTTCTGATCGATGTGGTTTTTCGATTGATATACAAGATTAGCTTCTATAGGCTGGCTCAGATTAGTATCATGTGCACTTTTGATTATCAAATGTAATCATTTGTGGTTGAAAATTAAATGTATGAAACCATGAAAAAAAAAAGAATGCATTTTCAGTATTGCCTAATTTTATGAATCGATTGGTAACTTCTTTTTTTTAGGGGACACTGAATTTCGCCAATGTACAGTCATAACAGAGGATTATGAAAATGACTGTCTATGTTTGTTGAAAATAATTTTAAAAGTGGAAGGTATGGTTCTGAAACCATATTTGGATGAGGCGGTATAAAGATTATTGTTGTGTGTGTTAGTGTTATGGTAGGTAGTGTGATGGGTCTGTGGGTGGGAGATGCAAGGTTTGTAGATTTTAGTTTTGCATTATAGAAAATGTAGAGTGCCTTTCTTCTAGCAGGTTTTAGGGAGAATTCTGTTATCTTGTAATTGCCTGATAGATATATGAAGCTGCAAATTCGGATGACTCTAAGTTATAGTCATATTATGAGGCCTGTTTTTTATTTTGTGGTGGTTAGAATATAGTCGCGTTTGTTAGTTTTCTGTATACTTGGTAGACTAGTGTTGTTGTTTTTCTGGATAAGAACATCTAGGAATAGTATAAAGTTGTTGAAATCTGTTTTGAGAGTATATTTTATGGTAGATTCAAGGTTATTTAGAGTGTGAGCTAAGTATTCTATTTTCGTTTTGTTCAGGAAGAAAAATAAAGAAATCGTCTATATATCTAAAGAATATGCTGTTTGTAGGCAGTCTATATTTGTATGGTCCTATTTCAAGAAATTCTAAGAATAGGAGATTGCCCATAGGTAAGCCGGATTTTGTCTGTAATAATTATTAAACTTGAAAAGGGTGAGGGAAGTGATATTGTTGCAAATATTGATGATGGCTTTAATGGTGAAGGAAGATAAACACTTGATTTTATTTAGGTGTTTTACGAGAAGGTTAAGGCATTTATTTACTGGTATGTTGGCATATAAGGAGGTAATGTTAAGACTTGTTGAGATTTTTTAATTTCTGAAGGAGGTCTCCAAATTTTTTTTTTATGTGTGCTGGGCGTATCATGCCTAATATGGGAATTAATAATTTTGCTATGGACTTAGCCATATTGTAAGAGGAACTGCCTACACTGGCTATGATGGAGTGAAGTGGTATATCAAGTATGCATGTTTTACGTTGGAAATAGCTTATTTAAAAAAAAAAATTTTTTATTAATTAATAAAATGTACAAATCATTTTCAGAATTTAAAATTAAGGCACCTAATAAAAACATATTCAACTTGACATTTGATGAAAATAGAATTTTATCATCACAGTTTTATTATTTAGAATAAAAGATTGAACATTTTGGTAGATTTTAATCGAATAAACCAGATAAAATCACTAATCAGAAATATTTACATTTCAAAATTTGTTTAGAAATGAAAATCACATAAATAGTTAGAAAAAATACACTATTACACATTTTTACTAAAATTCAACAATTTCGTTTATATATATATATATATATATATATATTAGCATCCATAGACACATGCTTCGTCTTTTGAAGACTCATCAGTGTGGATTTATCCAACCAATACATAAACCTCGAGGCTTGAACTCTGTACTTTCAATTACTACTTACTAATAAAGCCCAACGTCTTAGCTGTCTCAGCCAGCTTGCCAATTGATATATTGTCAGAGAAATCTTTATTGTATTTAATTATGCTAATTGGTTTTAGTAGAGGATTCAATTCTGTTGAGGGAAGAATCTTGCATATTAACTTGATGGATGTATTGTAAGAAAAAAATGACAAAACTCTTTATCAATATTATTTTTTATATCGGTAATTTGATTTTATGAATCACTTTTAATATTCAAAATAAAGGCACAAGAACAAATTTCCTGGTGATTCTTTAACTTTTTTTTGATTTCTCAACTGGAAAAAAATATTTTACTGTAATAATTGCAATAAGTTATAAAAAATTTAATTAGACACCAAAAACATTTTACTCATAGTATATCAACAAAAGAGGTTACTTTTTTCTGTATGGACGTTGTAGAATTAAATTGACACTTACCGGCATAAGAGCTCTAAATATTTGATAGGAAAAATCTTGCTTGAATGAAGCAATATTTATATAAAATATTATCCACCCATGGACTAGCAGCCAATCAGAACCCAGAGAATGGACTTGCCCATCTAAGTATAATGGAATGTCCCAGCCTTCTTATAAACCAACTTTCTAGACTTCTGATCAGTTTATCTAGTTCTATGTTAACTGGACAGACAACAATAGAGGTTTTTTATATCAATAATTTTAATTCCGTTTACGAATCACTCATACTGTTAATACTTCAAATAAAGACACTGGAACAAATTTCCTGGTGTTCTAAAATTTTTGTGTTTTTATCTTCAATTTTTTTCATCATTTATTTATTAGAGACCAACAATCATATCCGCACACATTTTAATCTTAGCATTGTAAACAATTTAAAAATAATTCAATTCTTTAATGAATAAAAAATGTCTTCCATCGCTAGATAAAAGTATAAAATTAATCACAACTAGTTTATACCGGTTATTTGAGCAGTGTTGGTACAGTACCTGGGTATGTCAATTTCCACCTTTACCTAGATTCTACTGCTTTATAGTTAGTACGAAGAAAGAAAAATCATTTGTGAAATTTTGTGGAAAAATACGCTACTTCCATGAGAGAGTAAGTAACTATGATGAATGCAATTATTTATAATCTTTATTGGCAAAAAAACATTAGAAATTATGTTTTTAAGCAAAAATAATTCATTTTGAACTAATGTCGAATACCTTTTGTGTCTTCTTTTTTGTGAATTATCAAGAAAAAGGTAATTTAGTTAGTTTAAAAAAACATTTATGTAATGTTTTTTTATGTTATCATGTTATGTTAATAATATCCAGTTAAAAAAAATTATTTAGATTTGTGTGAGATTCAAACTTGGAAATTAACATCGAAAAAATAATGCCTATACCCTTTTTGTCAATCAATCATGTTTCTATTTGCGTACGAACAAACAAACTCCCAAAACACCATAACCTTTTTAATAGTAAATAGATTAAAAGAAGAAAATAAATATTTTCCACACAAACCAATTTTAAGAACATCTTAAAATTAGTTTGTGTGAAAAAATATTAATTTTTCTCATAATTTTTTTCAATTTTAATTTTCGACTTTATGTTGATTTAAAAAATGTATATACTTTTTTGTCATCAAACTCAATTGATTTAAATTGTAATGTAAATTAGTTGTATAAGGAAAGAGACCATTTAAAAAAAATGATTTTGATCGAAAAAAATTAAAATTATTTATATGAATACTTATCACACTAAATATATTTCAAAAATAATTTATTTATAAATGAATAAGTAGTGAAAAATTGATTAAAATTGGACAATTTAAACCGGCCCACTTGGCATAATGAATAGAGTGGAGTTCAATCCTCGATCGAGTCATACCAAATGCTATAAAAAATGGTACTTGATACTCCCTTGCTAAACACTCAGCATTATAAGGTGAGGATCAAGGGTAAATGGAGTAATCCAGGCAAAGGAGTGTCACCCATCTCTACATCTCGGTGTAGTAACCAAAAATTTAGATAGATTTAAAAGGAACCAACTCTTTTCATGTAAAATTCTTATTTTAATTTTGTCATGTTAATGCTAGCATAACTTCCCCCTTTTTTCAGCAGTCAAAATTAAACATGAAAAATGATTTCAAAACACAATTTCTTGGAGTCTATATTAAAAATTTTTTCAAAAGTATTTTAGTTTTCGTCAATCTTATTTTTTTCAAATGGTGCAAAGATTTTTACAATAAAATTGTATAAATATTTTGATAATTTTTTCCATCGTGTGAATACATGCAAAATCGATTGTTCATCTTTATTGATTACTTTATGGTGGGAATATGTTCATATAATAATTGTAATAATAAAAAGAAATAAACTTCGATTTTTTATCAATAACATTTTTGGGGAATAAAAACAATTGAACACTACTAATAAATAAAATTTATCAATGATTAGAGTTTTTGCTAAATTATTAAAACATTTTATTTATGGCCTATCAGCAACTGATGTGGTGAAATCTGTTTATGTTTTTTGAACTTATACTTTTTTTACTATCAAATGTTCATATGAAAAATCATGTATTAAATATTAAATTAAAAATAATTAAAAAAATTGGTGTGTAAAGTAAAAAACAGATTCGAACCTAAGCGTTCAGATTGAAAATCGATTTTTATCACGATAGGGATTTTTTTTAATGTTCATATGAATCACCGCTTATCGAGGTTCAAAGGTCATTCGAGGATAAGGGTTAAATAAGTTTGTCAGGTGGATGGTCAGAACACATAACATTGGTTGAATCTGGGCAGAATTTGATTATTTAAGAGGACGGCTCAACAAGAATTTAACATTGGACTTGAAAATGATCATGTTATAGTCAGCTTGGAAGCATCCCCAACGTATTGTGTTCTTGAAAAGAAACTTTGCTCATGGAAGTTATGTTTAATTTTAGATATACATTTACAGTGGTTGTAGCTAAACGAGTTCTTGTTGTGAATGTTTTACGGGGGGGGGGGGTGCATAGATTGGAGCTCAGTCGAGCACCTACCATGAAAATAATGATAGAGAAGAGAAAGAGACTGTAAGGAAGAGAAGAGAGAATCCCCCCACTAGATTTCAAAGTTGATTTTGTACTTTGTCAGTGCAGGAAACGGCGCTCTGATGTGGCAACAGTATTCCATCTTAGGACGTATTTGTGCAATGTTTTGCTGTTGCTATAAACAATACTTAGGGTACAGTGATTTATGATTGGCATCGGTCTGCATTGGATGGGAAACGTGGAGAAAACGGACAGATGGACATTTTCTTAGGTCAACTACTTCTCTTTTACAGGCATCTAAAGAAGGTATACCTTATACGGAAACGTCATAAGAATTAAATAAAGCATATGCGTAAATTCTGATTCCAATCAATGATGAGCGTTTTGGAAAATCTTGCAGGAAGTAGGCATATTGATTTATTGATCAACCCAAGAATGGCACCAACAAAGACTCTGAAGTAAATGCCAGAACAAACGATCAGATGCAAAGAACACAAAGACTGCAGATATTTTTATACAAAAGCTGGAATCTCAGCTCAAGTTAAATTTGGAAGACAATTTGAATTCTTACAAGTTAAAAATTATCCAATAAAATAATCTAAGCACCAATTTATTCTTAGTATACTGAAAAGTAGGAACACACACACACATATATATATATATATATATATATATATATACTAGTTGTACCTACCTGACGTTGCCCAGGATGCAGTGAAGTCATTTTAGTTTTTAACTTTTATTTCTTTGCACATTTATTATATTTTTCAATTAAAAATTAGATTCCCTTTGCTGATTTTTATGTGATTATTTAAATATATACAGGGTGGCGCAAAAGTCACGCATTAGTTTGAATCAGTAACAACTTTCACATTTAATAAAATTTTCTCCTTATTTTTCAGAATATTACAGATATAAACATTGATAATTTATCATGGAAAAATATAGCACTGAACAACGAACCAAAATGATTGAACTTTACTTCGGAAACCATCGTTCAATAACCTTAACCCAAAGAGCCTATCGTCGGCATTATGATGTCAGACAATCTCTCAGTCAGACCACAATTGATCGTCTTGTGGCCCGGTTTCGGCAGCAGGGTTCAGTCAGTGATCTTCCACGATCTAGCAGACCACGTTCAGTACGGCCAGCGGAAAATGTAGCACTCGTTGAGGATAGCATTGCTGAAAATCCAGACACCTTAACTCGAAGAAGAGCCACTCAGATTGGGATGTCCAGAAGGTCACTTCAAAGAATTTTGCGTGAATTGCATCTGTATCCATACAAAATTCAATTGGTATAGGCATTACAACCCACAGATTTGCAATCACACGTAGCTTATGCTGTTCACATTCAGCAATTAGCCAGAGAACAAAATGAGTTCATCCATAAGCTGAAAATGAGCGACGAAGCACATTTTCATCTGAACGGGTTCGTAAATAAGCAAAACTGCAGAATATGGGCCATTGAAAATCCAAGAACCGTTCATCAGCGTGAATTACATCCACTAAAATGTACCGTATGGTGTGGTGTTACCTCGGAAAGAGTGATCGGTCCATATTTCTTTGAAGACGAAGAAGGTGTCGCTGTGACGATAACTGCACAGCGATATCAACAAATGATTGAATTTTTTTAAGGCCAGCTGTTCAGGACAACCCAGAAATGTGGTTCCAACAAGATGGAGCTACTGCCCACACTGCCCGACAAAGTATGGCACTCTTAAGGGGATTGTTTGGCGAGCGCTTAATTAGCAGATTTTCTGATTTTAACTGGCCTTCACGTTCACCGGATTTAACAGCCCCTGACTTTTTCCTTTGTGGTTATCTTACGGAAAGGGTATATGTGAATAAGCCTACAACGATTCAAGAAGCTTAAAAACAATATCAGAAATGAAATCCAAGAACTAGAGACAGTTATTCTAAGGACTGTAATGGAAAATGCCCTAACTAGAGCCCGTCTTTGTGAGGCCGAAAATGGTGCCCATTTAAAGGATATTATTTTTAAAACCTACTGCAACAAAATTATCAAGTAAATGTATTATTTATCAGAAAAGCCTAGTAAATTACTTGAAATGTTGTAGTTTCTATCACCTAAACAAACCAATGCGCGACTTTTGCACCACCCTGTATATATATTAGCAGTCGTCTGGGCCGGACTAATTAATTTAAAAAATAAATTGTAGCTAAGTACATTGCCAATAACATGGTACTCTGAAATAACATCAGTCTTTCTCTGCTTATGTCAGCATTGTTTCATTCTAAACTTCTCTTTGCAATTGATCTCATGCAATGTCGGTTCAGAAGAGGTGTAGTGAGATTGGGATTGGGTAACCCTTGCTCCACTAGAGACTTTCTGCACAGACACACTTACATTGTCTCTTATAGAGCCATTAATTCTTACAATCTTGATGCATTCCGCTAACAAACAAGTAGATTTATTTTATTTTTCCATAATCACATTATGGATGACACCATGAATTGCAGCCATACAAAACCGCCACCACCATTTTGATGTGCAGGTGCTTTGTGAACTTATTTTTTGCAACGTGTTCATGGTTTCTCTAACATTTGAAAATACTTTATTTCTTAAATTAAAAACTGATCATAAATTGTGAACCCCCCCTCTCCCCCCAAAAAACATACTTGATACTAGTGTGAAAAAACGGTATGATATAAAACTATTGGCAAATGAAGGGGAGGAGGGCATATTTTTTATGTGAGAGACGTTTAAAGCAAAAGAAAAGAAAGAACAATAAGGGAAAAGAGAATCAAGTTAAATTGCATAACAAGGCAGAAATTCTGGCAAGCGAGATGAAGGGGAGATCAAAATACAGCATGGGTAACCTGAAGACAAAAACACACAAATAAAAGAGAAAGGGGAGAAAAAATTTAACAAAACTATTAACCTATAAAAAATAAATCCTATTTTTTCTTTTTAAATTTTTATAGGATCATAATTTTATGCTTGATATAAACATATAAATAATATATTTCAAAAAACATGGTATTGAAAAATATCAAAGTATCCATACTTTTGATATCCCTACTTTATGCACCATGTTAAACACCAACAGTTGAGGATGAATTACAGTTTGTATATAAAAGCTTTTCATTTTTGCTTTTGCTCACAGATGATGCACACGACACAAGGTTCATTATTTAATAAATCGCTATATTTTGAACTATAACAATATTGAACAAAATTTAAAATTTCGTTTTTTTGAGTAAGTCTTAAAAAAAAGAAAGGTTATCAACTTTTAAATTGAAATCTTTGATGGAAAATTTTACAAATTTTTCATCACAGGTGATTCAAGATAAAATGCCGTCAAACACGCAACCCAACTTTGTGGAAATGGATGATGACGAGGAAAAAACTTGAATTAGTGAAAAAAGTGAAATGGTGTCAGTAGAATTGGTGCCTTACAATCTTTTAATTAACAAAAGAGTATTATCAGAAAAAAACTGACAAAAACATTTCAATCCTGCCACTGCATATCATTTTTTTTTTACATGTTAGAGAATTCTGATTTGAACAAATGAACAAGTCAATTCATGTTTCTGATACCTCTATCTTTATAAAATTGGATATGTATATATATTTTATGTACAGAATTCACTTCTAAACTAATTAACTGATCATTATGAATTTTCAAACAGAGCTGGTAGTTTTAATGCAAAGTGAAAATTCAAATATCTCCGATTTTTGCAAAGTTTTAACACTAGGTATTAGAAATCATCGATTAATAAATATTCCCCGAATTGCAGTTTCTTTGAATTAATTTAAAAAGTTTTTAAAGGTCATAATATGGGCACAATCTCGGAATTCGAATATTTCAAATTTACATTGAATTTGATTCATAGTCATTAGACACCAATTAAGCAAGATTTCTTGAATTTCAATTCCTTCTTAAGATCTCTTAAGCTTACACTTTAAATTTTAGACATTTTCTAGAATCAAAATCATGTAATGGATTTTGATCAAAATTAGAATAAGGATTCAAGACATAAGGTTTAGTATCATTATATATTGACTTTAATCTTTGTAAGGGGAAATAAAAGTGGTGCAAAATTGTTCTGTTCAGAGAATTTATTTTACCTATCCTGGGACGGGTATTCCCCTATATTAACTATAAGGATAATATAGAAGTAAAGAGACATTATTTTTAGTTATGCAAGAAGGTCTTAACAGATATATCACAGTTTATGAATTTTCAAAGGAAATCAAAGTGGAACAAATAGTGGTTGTGACCCAACGGGTTACAGGTACGTATAGTAAAATAAAAAATAAAAGGAAAGACCCGCTTATTCTGGAATTATGGAGATTAATGGGACAAAACATTTTATTGAAATAAGTAATTCTGAATTGTTTTTTTTTTCATCAATTTGACCATATTGAACAATTTTTATATTGCTTTTGTTTGGCACAACTTTATAGCATTCTTATCATTTCTAAAAAAACAAACAAACTAACTTTAATGTTATTCTGTACAGAGTATTTCAAATGGTTTGGTTTCTACTTTATGGCATATCAACCCTTTTTGGAGTTATTTAATGCCAAGACTCAAAACTTATTGCAAATGATTCATTGTAGATGATTAATTAAACACAATTTAAATTTCCCAACAGTATTAGTGTGTAAATGACCCCAATGGATCCACAAGGATTTGAAGAGCTCCAAAATATCTTGCGAGGCTCTAAATAAACATCTGTGAAACTGATACCATATAAGCGCATAAACTGACCACATAAACTTGACACACACCATTCTATTATGCACAGACACATGCAAAGAAAAGGCACACGTACACGATTTGATTGAAATTAAAATGGGCCTTGGAGGGTGGTGGTGATGTGTCCATAAAATATGGCGTATCAACCCTTTTGGGATTATTCAATACTGAAACAGAATATCTATTGTAAATGATTCACTGTCAATTAAACACAAGTTGCTATTTTGCCCATAGCTTTGGATGGATGTGCACGCAACCAATCCAATTAGATCTGAACTCAACTCAGCTGATTCTATAGTCTGTGTTGGTATCCATTACACCAGTTGTGGTCAGCCATAAGAGGTTTACTTAAATTATTCAATATGGTAGAATAAAATCCAAAATTTTGAATAAATAAACAAACAAACAAGTGAAAAAAATCTTATTATTTCTTTAAAATATTAGTAAAAAAATAAAAATATTTCTCTGACCAACAATAAGAAAAACTAGCGGCACACCGTAGAAATTCCACAGTGCTTTCTACATCAATCTGTATAATTTACTGTTAATAATAATCTTTTTGAAATAATAAATGTCTGTCAGTGTCAATACTATTAAGAAAAAGATGACTCTTCTTCTGTAAAAATAATTGTCATTATGAGCTAAATATTCTTTCAATAAATAAAACGAATATGTTTCTTTATATATTTATTTAAAATTGTAGAAATTTTAATTCTTTTAAAATAAATATTCTATCTTCTTACCATATACATAACTGTCAACTAAATATTCTTCAAATCAATAAAACGAATGTCAATTTTTGAAATGTATTTATTTAAATTTGTACTGCAGGATGATATAATTTGATTTTGAAACAATTCATTTTAAAATGAGTAAATTCAGAATTTACCCTTCAGTGCCCAAAATGAAAATGCTTAAAATCGTTTCTGCACATACACTCGCCTGAATTTTAATAAAAACATTTTGAACCAACTAAATACATTTCTCTGAATTTATCAAGTTTGCCTTTTTGATCCATCTCAAGCGCATAAAAAGACAGATTTTTTCCTTCAATAAACATATTGAGCCAAAATCCACGATAGAGCTAACATCGAACTTTCACCAGCTTCCTTCATTCCTCTGTTGGGCGTTGGGAAAGCTAATAATACTCATGCACACAGTCATTAGCATACACACTCTGACACTAATGCACACACATACACAACACATTAACCTTTTCATACTGTCGTCTGCTGATTGTAAACAAATGGATAAATATATTCATTTTAACTCTCACTGAATTTTTCTGCAAAGAAAACTATATGCATCAAATGAACATTACTTTTATTAATAACTTTTAATCAAATGTAAATTTTAGAATTGAGTGAGGAAGTTTTGATTACAATTTTTCAGACCAGTGGATAATTCATAGCCCTTAAATTATCGACTCAGGCTTCCTTGATATCTCAGCTAATGAATCCCCCTTGTTCTGCAAGGGCTCTCAAAATATGAACACACATTCTGTTTTCCTATCTATGTAAACTTTCATTTTTAAACATATATAAACTATCTCTTTTCTGAATTTATTCTTTTGAACTTATTTTGCTTGTGTTTATCATATAGCATTTCTCTCATTCTTTCATACGAGTATTATCTAAAACTGTTTTCCTAAAAATGTTTCCCTAAAATTGGTTCTCCCAAAATAATCCCCTAAAAACAAGAACCCTAAAAAAGGTCCTCTAAAGCAAAATTAGATTAATCACCATCTTTGCTAATCGAACGATCTCATTTTTTTTAATGTGCGTGAAAGGTGACAACATACATATGAACACGAAGTGGCTCAGTGTATTATTATATAGATTAGTTTGATCGCGCTCATCTTATTTCTCACCCACCTTAATTACCTACAATACTTACAATAATTGTTCCATATATTCTAATCCAAATTAGATCTTTCTTCAATTCCTAAAACAACTACCAACTGAAGGCGAATGCTATATGAGAGCAAAATGAAAAATAGCGCTTGGTGTAAAAGAATGTTGTTATTAAAAAAAGAAATTGCTAAAATTATTTTGAGTCATGATCCACTTTGGGGTAACTAAAAGGGTCTATGCGTCGACCAAGGGGCAAATTTATTCAGCTCTGTCCCAGCAGAGCAACGTAAATGACCAACTTCAAAATAACGTTGACATGTAACTCCACCCCCACATTTGAACACTCGGATGCTATCATCTTCATCCACACAAGAATTTACTTTTGTATCTATCTCGATTAGTGTCTCTCAAACTTATTATGGTCTTAACCCCCTTCATGTCAACTCCCCCCGGCTGTCCCTCAACTTAATACATCTAAGGAAGTAGTTTGAATAATACTATGGCATTAGGATATTAATGCCAGTTGTAAATAAAAGAATTATTTGGATAAATATTTGATTTGAATAAACTCATTTATTTATCCAATATGTCTAATGAAAGATTTATTAGCAAAAAACATTATATAAAAAAAATGAAATTGAAAGACAAGTTGGTGAAAACATACCTTAGTTTAAAGGAGTTTTTAATTTTAAGAAATGCAAAACCAAAAACAGCCATTTTGCCTAACAAAAAGATTTTTTTAGATGAGTGTAATATTTAACTTAATAATAAATTTAATATTTTAATTTTTAATAATAATTATTAATTACAAAATACTCCATATCTGCAATCACATCTGAGATGGGGATATTTGCTGATGACACCACATTTTATTCAATATGTCAAAATAACACAATTACGAAAAGAGATGATGGCTTTATTCATAGTAGCAATGACAATTCTCCAGAAAATTGTCGGCAAACTACCATTGAAAAATTTCATCAACAATGTCTAAGCATGTCTGACATGTAAAGCAGAAAGGATAGCATTGGCAAAAATAATGTTGTTGTAGAGGTGACATTGAAGAGGACATGGGGTAAAAAGGCTGAACTACTGGGTTTTCTGCTGAGATATGTCATTTATTTCAGATTGTAATACAAAATTTTTAGCCCCTCCAAAAGTATTAGCCCTCTGATTGTTGACCCCCATGAAAAACTTAAAATAGATAAAATATAAAATTTTCAATTTTTATATAAGTGTATATACTATGTGCTTTGTTAGGTACCTTCAAATTGGACTTTTGAGGGTTAGTACTTTGCAATATTAACAAAATTACGAGATTTTTTTAAGCACAGAAAAAAATCAGGCAATTATATAAATGCAATGAAATTTTGAGTTCTTATTTATTACATATTTAATTTTATAAATTTCTTTCTTTATTATTAAAATTTTGAGTATAATTTTTCTCATTTTTATTTGCCCCTCCAATTTGACAAAACCCACCCAGAAAAATAAATATTTCTCGTCCCCAATCCTTTTATTTCTAGAAAAATAAATCCCTGAAGAATATCCCACATTAATAAAACTTATAAAAAGAAAAGCCAACACATCAAAACATGCTCTAAAATTGACAAATCATTTTCTTAAAACTTAAAAATATATTTTCCGTAGAGAGTTGAGGCTAACATTATTTTACAAAGAATGCTATTTATTTTACAAAGAATGCTATTTATTTTACAAAGAATGCTATTTATTTTACAAAGAATGCTATTTATTTTAGATATTTATAGAGCAAAACGATCTTTGAATATTATTTGTGGTGAAATAACTTGAACACTTAAAGGTTTTGCATCTAACAAAAAAATTGTTATTAAGTCAAGATATTTCAGTAATCAGGAAATGTAAAAATAAAAACTAGATTTTTTATCATTTTATTTTGTCATTTTATTTTGTTTTAGTTACATTTTAATTAAAATTTTTATCCACATAAGAGCAATCTTACAGACAAATCCTCCTTGAATTATTACATGCAATATAGTTTTTCTTTATTTTCACATGTTTAAGAAATTAAATTTTTTATAAAGGCTGCTATGATAATAAAAACTAATTTACTTTTATGTTTTCACGGAAATGATGAAAATGAATTTTGTAATTTTATAGAGCTTTCATATTTTTCTTTACAGTGTTATTTGGTTATACTGAAGTGGTTAACTACAAAAATGTCTGCAAAATATTATCAACGAGTTTTGTCCGATTTTGAAAGTGGTGACAGGGAAAATTAATCCATCAATTATTTTCTTTTCTAATTTTTTCAGATTAAATTGTATTTTTATGGATTATTTTGCAAATAATAATTTGTTTTCTGATTTTGCAGATTAAATTGTATTTTTATGGATTATTTTGCAAATAATAATTTGTTTTCTGCAGGATTTCCTTTTCATTTTTATTTTGCAAATATCCGAATTATGATTAAAGATTAGCGTTTTTAAGCAACTTAAAAAACAAAACCTCCCTTAATCCTACAATTTACCCTAAGTCCAGATGACAACTACTCTTTCTTTCCAGATTCGTTCGGAGGGGTGGGGCATTGTCACCCAGACTTAGTGGTAGGGTTAAGGAGGATATGTTTTATTTTGTAAGAAATAAATAATAAAATTAAACTGTTTATTAAAAATGAAATTGAAATATGTTACAAATTAAACATAATAATGGCGCATGCAATATAGAATATTGCTGAAGAAATTGTTTTTATATGACGGATAATTTGCACAGTAAACTAATCCACAAAAATCAGACAACAAATTAACATGGTGGATTAATTTGTTCTGTCACTACTTGCAAAATCAGAAAAAACTAATCGATAAAATTTGGCAGCCATTTTTGGATCAAACTGCTTCAATATAACCTGTTATTTTAAAAGAGAATATGACTTCACCCATTAAAACCCTAAAATAAACAAGTATTTCTTGATAGAAAACAAAGGGTAATTTTATAGAACCACACCTACCGTAGTTTCCCCCCTAAAAAATTAAGATTCTACCTTTTGGAGCAAATTACATGTAAACAGGCTTTAAAAATATCCGCAAAGAAAAAAAAATTAAAGATTTTATTATTTTAGAAGGGGGGGGGGTCGCTTTCCTATATAATTTTAACGTAAATTGAACACCCACTTCTTAGTCAGTTAGCGCTGAATGGCGAAAAACAAATTGGGAGTAGGGGTATTTTTCAAACCCAATTTTGTTTTATAGTGAACAAAAATGGGGGAGGGATATTTTTCTTATCCAATTTTGTTTTATTTTAATAAATCAGATTAAAAGAACGCCCCGTTCTTTTAATCTGATTTTTTTGTGTTTTAAAAAAAAATTTTTTTGCATGTTTTTTTCGGGCGCAACATTTTTTTTCATTATCCAATGTAGTAGTTATTTTTCTGTTTTTCAAAAATTTAACATTACAATATTAGATTTTATGGGGGGGGGGCATAGGTACTAACTTTGGTCATTTTTTTCTACTGAAAAAAGTAAATTAAAATGTGTAATAATGTGTACAATAAAATTTGAAAACACATGAAAAATTATTTACTTGTTTTTAGGGTCTACATGGTTTCAGCGTTTTTGAAATATTTTAAGAGTTTTTAATCTATGCATTTGTATGTGTTTTTAAATGTTTTTAGTGTTTTTTTATGTTTTAAATGTTTGTATTCTATGCATTTGTTTTCGTCACTTTTACTTAGCAAAACAAGTATTTTTCCATCATAGTCGATTTTTCTACACGTTAAAAAATGCAATAAAAAGCTTTTTAAAATATTTAAAAACACAAAAATAAAACAAAATTGAATAAGAAAAATACCTTCCCCCTTCAATTTTTTTCGCCATTCACCGCCAACTGGCCAATTTACGTAAAAAATTATATTAGAAAGCGATCCACCTCCCCTCTAAAATCATAAAAAATTTAATTTTTTTTTCTCTGCGGATATTTTTTAAGGCTGTTTACATGTAATTTACCCCAAAAAGTAGAATCTTAATTTTTTAAGGGGAAACTACGGTTTACCAAATGGTCCGTGACAGCAGGAGTTAACATGAAATTTAGGAAAATCCTAAAAAATGCGGCTCACCACTATTTTCAAACGAATGAGTGTATATATATATATATATATATATTAAAGACAATAAATTATACTAAGTTGAACTGTACACTCGAAATGCTGAAAAAGAAATTGTCAAGTTAAAGTTCTAATGACAGACATAAACAAATCAAGCACAATACAAAGGGGGAATAAATCTGTTCGTATTACGCCACAAGGGAGATAACCACACCGTTTAACAGTTTCTTTATAAAATGATAAAAATATAAATGTTTTTATTTACATTTTTAATCACTCTGGTTCAAAATGGCATAATTTACTGTTTTAAAGCTAATTAAAAAAAACATTAAATATAATTGTTTTATGCAATAATAAATTGTTTCAGAATTTTTTAGATGATTTATAATTTGGATTATTTGAACTACTATTCTCAACTTAGTTGCTATATTCACAATGTTTCAGCCAATGTAACCTCAGACCTTTTTGATGAATCTTTTTGAGCTTAAACATAATCTAGTATACAGTATAATATAATTGTTAATTTGTATTATTAAGACTTACAGTTCTCATCTTGGATGTTATTCGGCCGAAACGTTGTGAGAATAACATCAAAGATGAGAACAGTAGTTTGAATAATCCAATAAGTTGTTTTGCAATAGTGGCGAGCAGCATTTTTTAAAGAAATCAACTAAACCTGTGGACGAACCTAAGTTTCTTTAGTAGGATGCGTCTTTTTAACCCTAAAGAAATGCAGTAAAAAAATATTTGACTTTTCCATGAATTATGTTGTATGTTGAATGAGCTGATAAATGATGAAAAACTGAAACTGGCATCAACTTTTTGTCACTTGGTTGATGATTTGGTGTCAAGAGGGCCTAGGGTGCCAACATCTGGGAGCAAGTTCAGGAAAAACATGGATAAAAAAAAAAAAAATGAAATTAAAAATAAAAGGAAAACTATTGTGGACAGTGTGGTGGATGGTCGGAGCAGGATGTTGAAAGAAGAGGTTTGTAGAGAGGCGAAGGTAGGTAGATGGTTGCTCACCATTTTAGTTTTATTATTATACAGAAGGACTAACCTTGCCTTTCTAGTAATAAAAGCACAAAATGTAACATGTTAGCATTGGTGTCTCAAGAGTTAGATAAAATGCAGTAATGGGGGTACTGTACCTACATTAGCTTCTCAAAATTTTCAAGGAGGCATACATATAAGGGTTTGCCTAGGGTGCAAAATCCCCTTACATCGGCCCCGGGTGTCAATCATATTTAACAGAGGAGAAAGCGATACAGGAATTAAGAAATCAGAATATTCAAGGAAAAGAAAGAAAAAGATGAACAAGCAGAAACGGAATGTGCAAAGAAGAGACCTTTAAACCTATTCCCTGTAACACATCCCTATAAACGAACCAAAAGGCGCTAGCTGTCAGAATTCCAAACCTACTTCCATCTCCAGGTTGTAGCCATAGAAATCTTCATCATATTCATAATCGTTATTATCTGATTCTTGTTCTTCGTCATTTGAAGTCCCGCTTTCTTCAGTGTCACATTCGGACACCTGACTGTTGACTTGTAAAGCGCTTGAATAATTTTCGTCATATTTGTCATAACATTCTAACATGGCTAAAATGCTTGATGAAAGTAGTCCAGAAGTGACCATGCTAATGTGGTCAACTGGTGGAGGCGTGTGAGCTAGGGCCATGGGGAGGGTCTCCGAGACTTCATAAACGGTGGTTGTGTAAGGAGCTTCATTGTTCAGAACGAAAATGCTGTGACTCGTAGATGCCTGAAGTTGGTAGCCATATAACTGTGCGTTGTGGTCAGAAAAAGAGGCTGGAACGGGAATTCTTCGTAGAGAGGTAATCCATTTGCAGCGGGTTTCATCCAGAACCAACGCTGGCTTGCCTGGGAGGTAGACGAAGACCGTTTCCTCTCGGACACACATGATATACGGCCGAGCAAAATCATCGTAACTGATGTCAGGGGGTGGAATATCCCAGCTAGAAAACTGTTTGGTTTTTGCATCAAACATTGCAAATCCTACAGATTTCTTGATGCAAAACTCCTCTGAAGGACCAGTGCGATGACGGTACCAGAGAAAGATATACTGGTTGGCTTTAACAACTGCCCTGCCAAGACTGATAATCCTCGAGCCTGGAATGTGATAACAGGTATAAAGATTCGTCTGAAGATTACAAAGAAACAGGTGGCCAGTGCCTTCTTTGTTGCCAATCAAAAAGAAATTGTTGTTACAATAAACGATGGCAGGAGGCACAGTTCGGTAGTTCGTCAAAGTTGTTCTATAGCTAGGATTATAATAGTCCACCGTTCTAAACGAGTACAAAGAAGTTTTCTGCGTTTGCAGGTCCACTGCAAGAACGTTTATTTTGAGCATATCAGTAGGATAAGGAAAGCTAGAGCACATATATATATATAAATAGTTATTGTTTGCGAGCACGTTACACAGGGTTTGGCGGGGTGGAATTAATTGAAGAAGACGCTCTTTTGCGATTGGCAAAAAGTACCATTTTTGTTCAGAGATGTTGTACACTAATAATTTGAAGAATTTCATCCCCTGGTTCCACACTACGGCGAGTAAAACTTGTTGGCTGAAATCAAAACCGTGCGAGGAATTTTCTGTGCAGATAGCGCTTGCTTCCATTAATTTGTTGCACCCATGTTGTATTTCATCTACGGATCCATGGTAAGAATGCCATAAACTCGTCATTCCCGCCCGGGCAAGATCTCGACCGAAATAGGACGCCTCGTTTGTGAAATCACACACCCACACTTGTATACACATATTCAGTTCCTCAGCAAATTGTTTTCGATTATCAGAATCATACTCGACCCACCTGTGGATTAACTTCTTTAGGTCTTTGTGCCGTGTATGTTGCACGACAGCAGGATTTTCTAATAATACCAGTAAACAGGGAACAGAGAGTTCTAAAATATCGTCATGAAATATTAAATAATCGTGGAATCTGGCTTCTATAATTTTCTGGCAGTATTCTTTCACTTCGTACAGACAGTGGTCTTCAGCCAAGAACCGGACTCGGAGACAGTTGTTTAAATCAAGGTTGCCGAGGTCCAGGTAGAATTGGCGACAAAAATCTTTGACGTCGTCTAACAAGAGAAAATCTGCAATGCGGAGAACGTCCTCCACATTTTCAAGGGTCACTGCGATCGTCCCCGTGTAAATATAGTCGAGAACGCTGGCGAAAACCACATCGTTCTGCAAGGAGAGGGACTCAGACAGATCCACCTCTTTTGTGGTCTTCTCCCTCATATCGCAGGTAAACATGGACAAAAAATACGGACTCCATAGAGATAAGATCGCCTTGTGAGCGGCGAATCGCGCTCCCCGGAGTTTCAGTGTAACATCACATAGTTCCCCAGTTTCTCTTTGCCGAAGCAAAGGCCGGATGATGAATTCATGGATATTTTTGGAAAAATGTTTTTTAGTTACCTTCATGTAATGAGACATAATAATTTGTCCCAATTTGACAAGATTATCTTTAAAAGATTTCTTTTCAAGGTATACTATACTAACGTATTGTAGTTAACAAAAGTCAGTCTTTCCTAGTTTCACGTTTTTCATGTTAATCACACAATAAATATTACAAATAAAGTTCATTGATAGAAACCGTAGCGGTAAGATGAAAAGAGCGGCATATTTCTAAGTTTTTACTTTTAATGTTTGCGACTCTCTTGTGTTCCTTTGATCTTTTAAAAAAAAATTTTCTCGTCGTCTTATTTTGTTTAAGTGTTTATATATATATATATATATATATATATATATATATATATATATAATGTCTAAGATGTTAAGTTATTTGTTAAAATTTGTTTTTTTTTGTTAAAATAAAAATCTGTTTGGTTGAATTTTTTACTTTGTTTAGATTCTCCAGTTTTTAAATATATTAAAATGTTGGAAGGTCTGAAGATTCGGATCGTAGACATACATTATCTTTTATATTTTATGTGTACTTTTAGGGCGAATGCAATTTTAGATAGACGGTAGCCGTAAACATTTTTTTTAAACCAATTGTTGTCAAACAGTACAGACATCCATTTTCTACGAGTTCATTCATTGTACATTCCCGTCAGTTACGGGTCGAATATATGATCGCATTCTCCGTAAGGTTACAGTAAGCAATTCTCCAAAGTATCGTAGATGGCAAGCGAGGCTGATGTGGAATCATAAAATAATTGTTAGATTTCGTCCTGGTCGGGTGTTTAGTAATAAAATCACTTTCTTCTTGATTGTCATTATTTTCTGATAGCCTGCGTGTAGAAGAATTAAAGAGGACGACATCTTTAATGAGCTCCTAGCGGCGAATAAGGAAAGCTAAGGGCAGATAACTGTCGAAATGTAGCAGCCGCTTACCCATCTGCACCACACGTAACAATAAAACTAAACTTATCGGAGAGTCCTTTTACTTTCATTTTTGTTTCTCTTTTTTTCTTTTTTTTTAACTATGCTATTTTTGGTGTGTCAATTTGTACATGTACACCATATGCTAATTCACCTAAAAATAAAATTGAGATTCTACTTTTTTTTAGGCGATTATATGTAAAAACCCTTGAAATACTTGACGGTAAGACACACACACACACACACACACACACACACACACACACACACACACACACACACTTATTTTGGAATTTAGAGTGGTGGATCAGTTTCGCATATAAATTTAATCTAAAATGATCACCGATTTTGGAGCTAGTATTTTCTAACTAGATAGTGTTTTAAGGACAGATCAATGGGCCATTCACAAAAAATAGCACGATTTCTAAAAAATGCCGGATTGAAAAATTGATACTGGAATAGAAAAATGTGCGTAAAAAAATGGCATGCTCCCTCTTAACACGACGACTAACCCTAAGTCTGAGGCAGTAAAAAAAAAAGATGACCATTAACCCTAAGTCAGGGTGGCAATAAGAAATTTAGAAAATGGCTGAGATTTAACTAAAAACAAAAATTGGTTATATGTCCTTAAAACGCTATTTGTCAAAAAGTGGGTAATCATTTTATGTTAAATGCATATGCTAAACCGGTCTGAAATATTTTCTTTTGATTTATTCATTTTTAGCGCCCAGTTTTTCGGGCTGTTTACATGTACCCCCCCCCCCCCAAAGTAGAATACCATTTTCGTTTTTAGGGTGAATTGGCATAAAATACCACTTATTTTTACCAAATCATTGCTTTTAAAATAAGATTTTGAAAGTGAAATTTAATAATTATAGTATAATTTGGTTATTAAATTATTAATTGAACCAAATTGTTATAAAACTATAAAGTATGTTGTTTTAATCTCCATTTATAAAATTATTGGATGTAAAGAGCTTCTAAAACTTTCAATTTTGTTGGCAATTTAATCATACGCCCATCATACAGCCCTTAGACGTCCCCTTTACATTTGATTCCCAAGTGTTCCAGTGATTGGCGTCCCACCAAAGATTTTCGTTGTTTAAATGTGATTACTATTCCTGACTGTTATCTGAACCCTCACATTCAGCATTTTGCTTTGTCATTATGTGGTTGTACAACTTTCTCTTAGTTGGATTTGGTGAAAACTTATCACCAAATTCCAGTTAACCCTGCCGATATTCTTAAAACAGCCATAACAACCCCCTTCAGCAGCAGTGTTCTGTGAACCGGATATATGCTGTATGTTGCTGGAGAACTGGGAAATGAAGTCCAAATGGCTTGATTCACGAGGAAAATACTTGTCTGGCTTAGCACGTAGCGCAAACGTAAGTGGACGATGATCAGTATAAATGGCAAATTGTCGACCTTCCAACACGTGGCGAAAATGTTTACATGGCCAAAGTTCACGTGTAGGAGTCAATCTTCAAATTATGACAAAGGTTGAATCTCCTGCTGATGCTGTTGCTGCAAGACAGCACTAACAGCTGAACTGGATGCATCAACGACAATAAAAAATTTAGCGTCAGGTATGGGATGTGATAGCAATGATGTATCTGCAAGCTTTTTCTTCATCTCGTGAAAGGCTTTAAGCTGGCAGTTATCAAGTGAAATGCGTCCATCCTTCTTTTTTCTATTCTTCAACAGATCTGTCAGAGGAGTGAGTATGTCAGCACAATGTAGAATGAAACGTCCATAATAGTTCAATAGTCCCAAGAAAATGTCGTAATTGATGTAGTGAAGTTCGAGGATGTAGATCGAGAAGAGTTTTGACTTTTTCAAGAAGGAGTGAAATACCTTCCAAGTTTATTACATGTCCCAAGAAAACAAAACTTGTAGCACCAAAAGTACACTTAACAGGGTTTTTCCTAAGATGATAACGCTGCAAACGCTCAAAAAGAATACAGAGATGCTTTAAATGTTCGTCCGATGAGGGGTTAGTTATAAGGATGGCGTCTATATCATTGTACATGAAATCTAAGTTATAGACCACCTCGTCCATAAAACGTTGAAAAGTGCTAGCTGCATCACGTAAGCCGAATGGCATAGTCAAAAATTTTAAAAACTCGAAAGAAGTAGTAACAGCGGTCTTAGGAATATCAGCAGGATTAACCGGTATTTGGTGATAAGCCTTAACAAGATCCAACTTTAAAAATATATTACAACCGTGTAAGGATGAAGCAAAATCCTGAATATGGGGGATAGGGTAACGATCGGGAACAGTGGTAGAGTTCAACCAACGGAAATCTCCTGTAGGACGCCAAGGACTAGATGAGGTTCGAATAATCCCTAGCTGAAGCATGTGATTAAATTCATACCTGGCTGCCTTCAACTTCTCCGGAGAGAGGCGCCTATGATGAGCAAAAATTTGAGCCACGGTTGTTTCAATGAAATACGTAGTAGAATAAGCAGATTTGTTTATTTCAAAATTCAAGTTCGTTAGGTCAGCCGCAGAAGCAATAACAAATACAGGGCTAATAAGTTGTTCAGAAGCTTTTCTACCAGATAATGACCTTGCTAGAATCCGTCAATCTTCGTCTACACATGTCCACCATCAAGTAAAAGGGGTGCAAGAAACAGCCCCTAAGATGGGGTGGTAGGGTGTAAGCAATGATAACGATCCACATGAAATCTTTACGTAGTTGCAAGTCCAAGGATCGTGCAACTTGACTATACGTGCGTATTGAAGAACGGTTTACAAACTGAGGTTGAAATCAGTGGTCCGTGTTATTATACATTGTTGCAAGCGTGGAGCACAAGTCAGTGTGTGCTGTTGCTAAGTTGAAGATGGCATACATATTTGGTAAAAATATGCGAAAAAAACGTTAATGCACAACCATAATTCTGACAACACAAGTCTACACGATAAAGGATGACGTAGAATTTAGTTATTTAAAAGTAATTAACTTAGATGTGATTTAGCCATTAGGAAAAATCCCCCACGATGCAGAAGATGCATGGCATGTGGTGATTATTTAAAAATGAGTGGGAAAGCAGATTATCATTAAAATTCTGAAAATTGCAACAAATCTTAATTCAATCGCAATTTAATAGCAATGGAAAATGTATTTTGTAACTAAATCTGCAAGATTTAATCGCTATTCCCTATTATTTTTCTACCTGTAAATGATAACAGGCTAGGAGTCTCCAACAAAAGATCTGAACGAAATACAAAGAAACATCTCAGAAATACTAAAACTCATAGAAACCCGTGGAAAATGTACTTACTGTAATGTTCTGATGTAAATCCTTCGTATTCGAATGTTGTGTTTCTTCTGGTAGTTTTTAAGTCTTAAACTGCCGAATTATGGAACAAATAATATCTGTGGACGGATTCGTAGGTTGCCGTTACGAGGAGAACAAGATAATGTCTGACTTTCAGATATAACTTTTTTTGAAGAAGAAGGTTGTGCGTTTTAAATCACGTCGGTGTCACCAATTTTAAGTCAGAGAGCCAATTTTAGTATTGAGTTTAACTCGAGTACAAAATCAGCATTACTTGGAAGAGTAATTCGTCTGGCTATGTGAATCTGGAACTAAAGATTCATGTTCATCATGTAGTTTGTGTTTGCCCCAAAACAAAATTTGTGCGTATGAATCTCGTGTAGTGAAGAGGCACTGGTGACAAAATCATCAAGCCGAGTAACATCTCACTGCCCGTCACATACACAGGCAAAAAATAGTTATTCCATGTAACTGCTACACTACTTAATGAAACTTTGATTTTGACTAGCAATTTTTTTTATTTATTACTGTTGCACCAGATTATTGGCAATCTAATAATATTATTGGCAATATAATAATATTATTGGTAATATAATAGTATTATTGGCAATATAATAATATAGTAATATATTATTATAATATAATAAATATTATTGGAAATATAATAATGTAATATGATATTAATATAATGTAAAACATTACTGGCAAAAGTAATATGATATAATTATAATGTAATAATATTTATGGTAATAAAAAAATGTAATATAATCTAAATATTCTGTAATAATATTATTGACAATATATTAATGTAATGTAATATTAATATAATACAATACTATTATTGGCAATATCATATAAATATAATATAAACATGTGATATTAATATAATATAATGATATTATTAGTAATATAATAATGGAATATCATATTAATATAATTTAATTATAATTTTATTAGCAATGTAATAATGTCAAATGTTATTAATAGAATACAATGATATTATTTACAATACAATAATATAATATTAATATAATACAATGATATTATTTACAATATAATAATATAATATTAATATAATATAATAATATTATTGGCAATATAATAATGTAATATAATATTAATGTAATAATATTATTGGCAATATAATAATGTAATATAATATTAATGTAATAATATTATTAGCAATATAATTATATAATGTAATATTGATATAATATAATAATATTATTGGCAATATAATAATGTAATATAATATTAATGTAATAATATTATTAGCAATATAATTATATAATATAATATTAATATAATATAATAATATTATTGGCAATATAATAATGTAATATAATATTAATGTAATAATATTATTAGCAATATAATTATATAATATAATATTAATATAATATAATAATATTATTGGCAATATAATAATGTAATATAATATTAATGTAATAATATTATTGGCAATATAATAATGTAATATAATATTAATGTAATAATATTATTAGCAATATAATTATATAATGTAATATTGATATAATATAATAATATTATTGGCAATATAATAATGTAATATAATATTAATGTAATAATATTATTAGCAATATAATTATATAATATAATATTAATATAATATAATAATATTATTGGCAATATAATAATGTAATATAATATTAATGTAATAATATTATTAGCAATATAATTATATAATATAATATTAATATAATATAATAATATTATTGGCAATATAATAATGTAATATAATATTAATGTAATAATATTATTGGCAATATAATAATGTAATATAATATTAATGTAATAATATTATTAGCAATATAATTATATAATGTAATATTGATATAATATAATAATATTATTGGCAATATAATAATGTAATATAATATTAATGTAATAATATTATTAGCAATATAATTATATAATATAATATTAATATAATATAATAATATTATTGGCAATATAATAATGTAATATAATATTAATGTAATAATATTATTAGCAATATAATTATATAATATAATATTAATATAATATAATAATATTATTGGCAATATAATAATGTAATATAATATTAATGTAATAATATTATTGGCAATATAATAATGTAATATAATATTAATGTAATAATATTATTAGCAATATAATTATATAATGTAATATTGATATAATATAATAATATTATTGGCAATATAATAATGTAATATAATATTAATGTAATAATATTATTAGCAATATAATTATATAATATAATATTAATATAATATAATAATATTATTGGCAATATAATAATGTAATATAATATTAATGTAATAATATTATTAGCAATATAATTATATAATATAATATTAATATAATATAATAATATTATTGGCAATATAATAATGTAATATAATATTAATGTAATAATATTATTGGCAATATAATAATGTAATATAATATTAATGTAATAATATTATTAGCAATATAATTATATAATGTAATATTGATATAATATAATAATATTATTGGCAATATAATAATGTAATATAATATTAATGTAATAATATTATTAGCAATATAATTATATAATATAATATTAATATAATATAATAATATTATTGGCAATATAATAATGTAATATAATATTAATGTAATAATATTATTAGCAATATAATTATATAATGTAATATTGATATAATATAATAATATTATTGGCAATATAATAATGTAATATAATATTAATGTAATAATATTATTGGCAATATAATAATGTAATATAATATTAATGTAATAATATTATTAGCAATATAATTATATAATATAATATTAATATAATATAATAATATTATTGGCAATATAATAATGTAATATAATATTAATGTAATAATATTATTGGCAATATAATAATGTAATATAATATTAATGTAATAATATTATTAGCAATATAATTATATAATGTAATATTGATATAATATAATAATATTATTGGCAATATAATAATGTAATATAATATTAATGTAATAATATTATTAGCAATATAATTATATAATATAATATTAATATAATATAATAATATTATTGGCAATATAATAATGTAATATAATATTAATGTAATAATATTATTGGCAATATAATAATGTAATATAATATTAATGTAATAATATTATTAGCAATATAATTATATAATATAATATTAATATAATATAATAATATTATTGGCAATATAATAATGTAATATAATATTAATGTAATAATATTATTGGCAATATAATAATGTAATATAATATTAATGTAATAATATTATTGGCAATATAATAATGTAATATAATATTAATGTAATAATATTATTAGCAATATAATTATATAATGTAATATTGATATAATATAATAATATTATTGGCAATATAATAATGTAATATAATATTAATGTAATAATATTATTAGCAATATAATTATATAATATAATATTAATATAATATAATAATATTATTGGCAATATAATAATGTAATATAATATTAATGTAATAATATTATTGGCAATATAATAATGTAATATAATATTAATGTAATAATATTATTAGCAATATAATTATATAATATAATATTAATATAATATAATAATATTATTGGCAATATAATAATGTAATATAATATTAATGTAATAATATTATTAGCAATATAATTATATAATATAATATTAATATAATATAATAATATTATTGGCAATATAATAATGTAATATAATATTAATGTAATAATATTATTGGCAATATAATAATGTAATATAATATTAATGTAATAATATTATTAGCAATATAATTATATAATATAATATTAATATAATATAATAATATTATTGGCAATATAATAATGTAATATAATATTAATGTAATAATATTATTAGCAATATAATTATATAATATAATATTAATATAATATAATAATATTATTGGCAATATAATAATGTAATATAATATTAATGTAATAATATTATTGGCAATATAATTATATAATGTAATATTGATATAATATAATAATATTATGAGCAATACAATAGTATTATTGGCACCATAATAATATAATGATATATTATTATGATATACTAAATATTATTAGAAATATAATTATGTTATATTATATTAATATAATGTAATAACATTATTGGCAATAAATAAAGTAATATGATATTAATATAATGTAACAATATTATTGGTAATAAAAAATGTAATATAATATTAATATTATTGGCAATGTAATACCGTAATGCAATATAAATATAATATACTACCTGCGGGACCCATGTAAATTATACGAAATGATGTTTTTAATACTAATTATCTTGTTCCTAACCTATACATGTTTTAATAAAATATGATAAGATTTGGACTTGTATATTTATTTAAAAAAATGAACAATACATGAAACAATTTACAAAACTTCTTTATATACAATATTTCTAGTGAAGGTAATATCTCAACGATTAGACCTTACTTTGTAAATGTTTTCGGTTAAATTAAATTTGGCTCCAATTCATGAATATTTATTTACTCTTCTCCAGGAGTTAGACACAAGGCCAGTTTTATCTTACTCCCACAAGTAAGATGTGACCCAAGGTCGGGTCGGGAAAGTTGGGTTTGAAAAGCCAGCGCTCGAGAAGGTGAACACTCTGGCCATTAAAAATTGCCTGGGCAGCCCCGTTGGCATTTCCCGGTAGGGGCGCCCCAGACAGTAAGCAATAAACTTACTCCTCCCCAAAGAGGGGAGGCGAAGCCTGGGAGGATAGACCTCCCAGAACTGCACAGGACAGACCCCTAGACCGGCGTAAATCAAGACTCGAAGGCCAAGACAATACCAGTCTATGGAGTGCAGTATCCATCGGAAGAGATACTACACTTTGATCTTAGCCAAAAGGCCAAGCCAATTCATGAGTAGCATACAAAGATTCGGAAGGTCGTTGCTTTTGATGTAAGCATAACACATAAAATCACACACGCTATTGTATTAATATGTGTCTTCCCGGTCGTCCCCTCCCTACCTCTCTTCCTCTCGAAATGTAGAAAGAGAAGTCTTAGAGGTTGGTTGGGATTGAACTATAAACCAGTCGGGTCGAAGTCAAAAATACTACGTCATTAACCGTTGCACCAAAGGGAAATATTTGAAAATGTTTCGAAAATTAGGCGAGTTGAATGTTTTTCAAAATCTATGTGCGGCACTCATGCGCAGAGCTTTTGCCGGAAGCGTGACACACCAACACACACGCTATCGTATTAATATATAAATGATATTAATATACAATAATAATATTCTTAGAAAATATATTAATGTCATATAATATTAATATAAAATAATAATATTATTAGAAAATATATTAATGTAATATAATATTCATATAATATAATCATATTATTGGCAATATAAAAATATGATATTAATATTTTACAATAATATTATTGGCAATATTATGATGTAATATATTATTAATATAATACTATCATATTATTTGCTATATAATAATGTAATATAATATTAATATAATATCACATTATCTGCAATATAATGATGTAATATAATATTAATATAATATCATTATATAATGTGCAATATAATGATGTAATATTATATTAATATAATTATATTACTGGCAATATAAGAATGTAATATAAAATCTATATAGTATGATCATATTATCTGCAATATAATGTTATAATATAATATTAACATAATACAATAATATTATTGGAAATATGATGATGAAATTAAATATTAATATAATATAATCATATTATCTGCAATATAATGCTGTAATATAATATTAACATAATACAATAATATTATTGGAAATATGATGATGAAATTAAATATTAATATAATATAATCATATTATCTGCAATATAATGCTGTAATATAATATTAACATAATACAATAATATTATTGGAAATATGATGATAAAATTAAATATTAATATAATATAATCATATTATCTGCAATATAATGCTGTAATATAATATTAATATAATACAATAATATCATTGGAAATATAATGATGAACTTAAATATTAATATAATATAATCATAGTATCTGCAATATAATAATGTAATATAATATTAATATAATACAATAATATTATTGGAAATATAATGATGAAATTAAATATTAATGTAATATAATCATAGTATCTGCAATATAATAATGTAATATAATATTAATATAATACAATAATATTATTGGAAATATAATGATGAAATTAAATATTAATGTAATATAATCATAGTATCTGCAATATAATAATGTAATATAATATTAATATAATACAATAATATTATTGGAAATATAATGATGAACTTAAATATTAATATAATATAATCATAGTATCTGCGATATAATAATGTAATATAATATTAATATAATACAATAATATTATTGGAAATATAATGATGAAATTAAATATTAATGTAATATAATCATAGTATCTGCAATATAATAATGTAATATAATATTAATATAATACAATAATATTATTGGAAATATAATGATGAAATTAAATATTAATGTAATATAATCATAGTATCTGCAATATAATAATGTAATATAATATTAATATAATACAATAATATTATTGGAAATATAATGATGAAATTAAATATTAATGTAATATAATCATAGTATCTGCAATATAATAATGTAATATAATATTAATATAATACAATAATATTATTGGAAATATAATGATGAACTTAAATATTAATATAATATAATCATAGTATCTGCAATATAATAATGTAATATAATATTAATATAATACAATAATATTATTGGAAATATAATGATGAAATTAAATATTAATGT
Source organism: Sepiola atlantica (assembly GCA_963556195.1). Classification (NCBI taxonomy): domain Eukaryota; kingdom Metazoa; phylum Mollusca; class Cephalopoda; order Sepiida; family Sepiolidae; genus Sepiola; species Sepiola atlantica. The sequence goes on along the minus strand of OY744546.1, from coordinate 33,769,650 downwards.
AATATAGTCATAGTATCTGCAATATAATAATGTAATATAATATTAATATAATACAATAATATTATTGGAAATATAATGATGAAATTAAATATTAATGTAATATAATCATAGTATCTGCAATATAATGCTGTAATATAATATTAACATAATACAATAATATTATTGGAAATATGATGATGAAATTAAATATTAATATAATATAATCATATTATCTGCAATATAATGCTGTAATATAATATTAATATAATACAATAATATTATTGGAAATATAATGATGAAATTAAATATTAATGTAATATAATCATAGTATCTGCAATATAATAATGTAATATAATATTAATATAATACAATAATATTATTGGAAATATAATGATGAAATTAAATATTAATGTAATATAATCATAGTATCTGCAATATAATGCTGTAATATAATATTAACATAATACAATAATATTATTGGAAATATGATGATGAAATTAAATATTAATATAATATAATCATATTATCTGCAATATAATGCTGTAATATAATATTAACATAATACAATAATATTATTGGAAATATGATGATGAAATTAAATATTAATATAATATAATCATATTATCTGCAATATAATGCTGTAATATAATATTAACATAATACAATAATATTATTGGAAATATGATGATGAAATTAAATATTAATATAATATAATCATATTATCTGCAATATAATGCTGTAATATAATATTAACATAATACAATAATATTATTGGAAATATGATGATGAAATTAAATATTAATATAATATAATCATATTATCTGCAATATAATGCTGTAATATAATATTAACATAATACAATAATATTATTGGAAATATGATGATGAAATTAAATATTAATATAATATAATCATATTATCTGCAATATAATGCTGTAATATAATATTAACATAATACAATAATATTATTGGAAATATGATGATGAAATTAAATATTAATATAATATAATCATATTATCTGCAATATAATGCTGTAATATAATATTAATATAATACAATAATATCATTGGAAATATAATGATGAACTTAAATATTAATATAATATAATCATAGTATCTGCAATATAATAATGTAATATAATATTAATATAATACAATAATATTATTGGAAATATAATGATGAAATTAAATATTAATGTAATATAATCATAGTATCTGCAATATAATAATGTAATATAATATTAATATAATACAATAATATTATTGGAAATATAATGATGAAATTAAATATTAATGTAATATAATCATAGTATCTGCAATATAATAATGTAATATAATATTAATATAATACAATAATATTATTCGAAAATATAATGATGAACTTAAATATTAATATAATATAATCATAGTATCTGCAATATAATAATGTAATATAATATTAATATAATACAATAATATTATTGGAAATATAATGATGAAATTAAATATTAATGTAATATAATCATAGTATCTGCGATATAATAATGTAATATAATATTAATATAATACAATAATATTATTGGAAATATAATGATGAAATTAAATATTAATGTAATATAATCATAGTATCTGCAATATAATAATGTAATATAATATTAATATAATACAATAATATTATTGGAAATATAATGATGAAATTAAATATTAATGTAATATAATCATAGTATCTGCAATATTATAATGTAATATAATATTAATATAATACAATAATATTATTGGAAATATAATGATGAAATTAAATATTAATATAATATAATCATAGTATCTGCGATATAATAATGTAATATAATATTAATATAATACAATAATATTATTGGAAATATAATGATGAAATTAAATATTAATGTAATATAATCATAGTATCTGCAATATAATAATGTAATATAATATTAATATAATACAATAATATTATTGGAAATATAATGATGAAATTAAATATTAATGTAATATAATCATAGTATCTGCAATATTATAATGTAATATAATATTAATATAATACAATAATATTATTGAAAATATGATGATGAAATTAAATATTAATATAATATAATCATAGTATCTGCAATATAATAATGTAATATAATATTAATATAATACAATAATATTATTGGAAATATAATGATGAAATTAAATATTAATGTAATATAATCATAGTATCTGCAATATAATAATGTAATATAATATTAATATAATACAATAATATTATTGGAAATATGATGATGAAATTAAATATTAATATAATATAATCATAGTATCTGCAATATAATAATGTAATATAATATTAATATAATACAATAATATCATTCGAATTATAATGATGAACTTAAATATTAATATAATATAATCATAGTATCTGCAATATAATAATGTAATATAATATTAATATAATACAATAATATCATTGGAAATATAATGATGAAATTAAATATTTATATAATATAATCATAGTATCTGCAATATAATAATGTAATATAATATTAATATAATACAATAATATTATTGGAAATATAATGATGAAATTAAATATTAATGTAATATAATCATAGTATCTGCAATATAATAATGTAATATAATATTAATATAATACAATAATATTTTTGGAAATATAATGATGAAATTAAATATTAATGTAATATAATCATAGTATCTGCAATATTATAATGTAATATAATATTAATATAATACAATAATATTATTGGAAATATAATGATGAAATTAAATATTAATATAATATAATCATAGTATCTGCAATATAATAATGTAATATAATATTAATATAATACAATAATATTATTGGAAATATAATGATGAAATTAAATATTAATGTAATATAATCATAGTATCTGCGATATAATAATGTAATATAATATTAATATAATACAATAATATTATTGGAAATATAATGATGAAATTAAATATTAATGTAATATAATCATAGTATCTGCAATATTATAATGTAATATAATATTAATATAATACAATAATATTATTGGAAATATAATGATGAAATTAAATATTAATGTAATATAATCATAGTATCTGCAATATTATAATGTAATATAATATTAATATAATACAATAATATTATTGGAAATATAATGATGAAATTAAATATTAATATAATATAATCATAGTATCTGCAATATAATAATGTAATATAATATTAATATAATACAATAATATTATTGGAAATATAATGATGAAATTAAATATTAATGTAATATAATCATAGTATCTGCAATATAATAATGTAATATAATATTAATATAATACAATAATATTATTGGAAATATGATGATGAACTTAAATATTAATATAATATAATCATAGTATCTGCAATATAATAATGTAATATAATATTAATATAATACAATAATATCATTAGAATTATAATGATGAACTTAAATATTAATATAATATAATCATAGTATCTGCAATATAATAATGTAATATAATATTAATATAATACAATAATATCATTAGAATTATAATGATGAACTTAAATATTAATATAATATAATCATAGTATCTGCAATATAATAATGTAATATAATATTAATATAATACAATAATATCATTAGAATTATAATGATGAACTTAAATATTAATATAATATAATCATAGTATCTGCAATATAATAATGTAATATAATATTAATATAATACAATAATATCATTAGAATTATAATGATGAACTTAAATATTAATATAATATAATCATAGTATCTGCAATATAATAATGTAATATAATATTAATATAATACAATAATATCATTAGAATTATAATGATGAACTTAAATATTAATATAATATAATCATAGTATCTGCAATATAATAATGTAATATAATATTAATATAATACAATAATATCATTAGAATTATAATGATGAACTTAAATATTAATATAATATAATCATAGTATCTGCAATATAATAATGTAATATAATATTAATATAATACAATAATATCATTAGAATTATAATGATGAACTTAAATATTAATATAATATAATCATAGTATCTGCAATATAATAATGTAATATAATATTAATATAATACAATAATATCATTAGAATTATAATAATGAAATTCAATATTTATATAATATAATCATAGTATCTGCAATATAATAATGTAATATAATATTAATATAATACAATAATATTATTGGAAATATGATGATAAAATTAAATATTAATATAATATAATCATATTATCTGCAATATAATGCTGTAATATAATATTAATATTATACAATAATATTATTGGAAATATAATGATGAACTTAAATATTAATATAATATAATCATATTATCTGCAATATAATACTGTAATATAATATTAATATAATACAATAATATTATTGGAAATATGATGATGAAATTAAATATTAATATAATATAATCATAGTATCTGCAATATAATAATGTAATATAATATTAATATAATACAATAATATTATTGGAAATATGATGATAAAATTAAATATTTATATAATATAATCATATTATCTGCAATATAATGCTGTAATATAATATTAATATTATACAATAATATTATTGGAAATATAATGATGAAATTAAATATTAATATAATATAATCATAGTATCTGCAATATAATAATGTAATATAATATTAATATAATACAATAATATTATTGGAAATATGATGATGAAATTAAATATTAATATAATATAATCATAGTATCTGCAATATAATATTAATATAATACAATAATATTATTCGAAATATGATGAAATTAAATATTTATATAATATAATCATATTATCTGCAATATAATGCTGTAATATAATATTAATATTATACAATAATATTATTGGAAATATAATGATGAAATTAAATATTAATATAATATAATCATAGTATCTGCAATATAATAATGTAATATAATATTAATATAATACAATAATATTATTGGAAATATGATGATGAAATTAAATATTAATATAATATAATCATAGTATCTGCAATATAATATTAATATAATACAATAATATTATTCGAAATATGATGAAATTAAATATTTATATAATATAATCATATTATCTGCAATATAATGCTGTAATATAATATTAGTATAATACAATAATATTATTGGAAATATAATGATGAAATTAAATATTAATATAATATAATCATATTATCTGCAATATAATGCTGTAATATAATATTAATATAATAATATTATTGACAATATAATAATGTAATATAATGTTAATATCTGCAATCGAATGATGTACTATAATATTAATGTAATACAATAATACTATTGGCAATATAATAATGTAATATAATATTAATATAATGTGATAATTTTATTGGTAGTATAATAATGTAATATTAATATAATATAATAATATTATTGGCAATATAATGATTTAATATAATACTGATTTACTAATATTATCTGCAATATTATGATGTAATATAATATTAATATAATATAACAATATTATCTGAAATATAATGATGTTATATGATATTAATATAATATAATGATATTATTGGCAATATAATGATGTTATATAATATTATTATAATATATTAATGGCAATAATCATATTATCTTCAATGTAATGATGTAATATTACATTAATATAATATAATAATATTATTGGCAATATAATAATGTTGTATAAAATTTATATAATATAATTTTGTCTGCAGTATAATAATGTAAGATAATATTAATATAATATAATATTAATGGCAATGTAATATAATATTAATATAATATGATAATACTATTGGCAATATAATAATGTAATATAATATGTATATATGGTAATATTATTAGTAGTATTATTATGCAATATTAATATAATATAATAATTTTATTGCAATATAATTATGTAATATTATATTAATATAATGACATTATTGGAAATATAATAATGTAATATAATAAAATAATTATATTATCTGCAATATAATGATCTAATATAATATTTATATGATATAATAATATTGTTTGCAATATAATGATGTAATATAATATAATATTAATGGCAATATAATAATATAATATTAATATAATAATATCATTGGCAATATCATAATGTAATATAATATTAATATAATATAATAATATTATTGACAATATAATAACGTATTTAGCTACAATTTATTAAAAATACATACTTAGTCCGGTCCAGACGATTACTAATATGAAACATTTTAAAATAATCACCTAAACATAAAAATCAAGAAGGGGAATAACTCCTTTTATATTGAAGAATATAATAGGAGTTGTGTACCCTTAGTTTAAAAATGTGCAAAAAATTAAGGATTTAAAAACTAAATTGACTTTACTTCATCCCAGCCAATGTTGGATAGGTACAGCTAATAAAAATAAAATAAGAAATAAACATTTTTATAAAATTTTATTTAAAAAAAATGTCGACGTGAATATATTTGGAATTATATTTCTCTAAACCCTACACCCAACAATACGTCAACATCTACACAGCATCAAGTGAATACAGCGACTTTTGTAGGTAATTTCTTAATGTCCGTTTTCAAAGTTAGAGCCAAATAGCAGTTAAGTAGATAAGCCATTTTTCATTTGTTATTGTTGTACTGTGTTATTGTGTGCTTTGGGGGACAATGGATCAGCGTTCTCGTCGCGCCCCCCGTCAGTACCCAGGCTTGCCTGGGGAAACAAATGATCCAACCAGCAGACTAAATTCTAAGAGACGATGCCAGAGAGCCAAGTCGAAGAATTCTAGTCACAGTCCAAATGCCAAAAGCAGACAGTCTCAAGGGCACCTAGCGGTAGGGCCTTCCCTTCGCATACTACAACTAAATGCTGAAGGCATTTCTGCTGCCAAGCGAAGCCTCATCGAAGTCCTCGCCTCCCAACATTCTATTGATGTCATCTGCCTCCAAGAGACCCACATTGGCACAGAGGTTGCAGGGCGCTACACCATCAATGGCTTTGCCCTCATGGACTTGCCACCTATGTGCGGTCAGACATAGCTGAAGCAAACCACCTGACAACAACACAATACTCAAACGCCATAACCATTGGCGGCTTCCATATAACCAATGTGTACAAGCCCCTGAGTGCCAACTGGGACATGCAGGTTTTACCCACCCTCCCCCACCCTGCAATCTATGTGGGGGACTTTAACAGTCACCACCCTGATTGGGGATACCCAGCAGTGGACAGTGACGGTGAGGTACTGTCAGACTGGGCATCTAGAAATGACCTTGCTCTGATACACGACCCTAAACAAAGAGGAACATTCCACTCAGCTAGGTGGAAGAAGGACTATTCTCCTGACCTATGCTGGGTCAGCTCTTTGAACGGCACCCCCTATCTCACACAGACCCTGATCCTTGACAACTTCCCACACAGTCAACATCGGCTCTCACTTATACACATTGGCCTACAACTCCCAGTGATAACCAGCTCTAGGAAGATGCGCTGGAACTTCCGCAAAGCAAACTGGAAGAAATACAGTGAAATTCTGGACCGGAGTACTGTTACCATCCCACTCCGCACCATCACTGTAGATGAAGCATACAATCGCTTCTGCAGCGCCATCTACAAGGCTGCCCACACAGCTATCACACGAGGCTACCGGCCCCTCTACGTCCCATGCCTGGACGAGGAAAGCACTGCCCTCCTACAAGCATACGAAACATCTGGGGACCCTGAGATGGCAGACCACCTCATTGAATCGCTAACAACAGCTCGGCGGGAAAAGTGGGAGGAGACAGTAGCAGACCTGAACTTCACCCACTCTAGCAGGAAATGTTGGAGCCTCACCCGCCGCTTGGGAGCTGCACAGAAACCTCTTACCCAGAGCCGACCATCCGTCTCACCTAACCAAGCCGCATCCCACCTAGTGTCTATTGCAAAAGCAACTCAAGGCAAACACACCAGAAGGGCAATTACAGCTGAGCTCAAATTACACCGGAAAGCGCACACTGAGGAAAGGAACCCGGAACCTATTGAGAATGCAGAACTGGAGAAAGTCCTGCAGGGCCTAAAATGTGGGAAGGCAGCAGGATATGACAACATATCACCTGAGCTCATAAAACATCTCGGCCCCCAAGCCCTGACCTTGCTGACTCAATTCTACACCAAGATCCTACAGACTAACCTGATCCCAAAGAAATGGCAAACAGCAAAAGTCATTGCTATATTAAAACCTGGCAAAGACCCCAAACAACCAGCAAGCTACCCCCAATCTCTCTACTCTGTGTTCCCTACAAAATACTGGAACGCCTTGTACTCCAACGTATATCCCCAGGAGTAGAGGACATTCTGTGCGTGGATCAGGCAGGTTTCCGGAAGGACCGCAGCACAGGAGAGCAAGTATTGGCCCTAACCACCTTCATCGAAAATGGTTTCGAGAACAGACTGAAGACAGGGACTGTGTTCCTCGACCTCACAGCCGCCTATGATACGGTCTGGCACAAAGGTCTCATACTGAAACTCACAAAGGAGCTTCCCGCCTGGGCAACAACTGCCATCCAAACCCTGCTGACCAACCGGAGGTTCAGAGTTCACCTTGGACATAACACCAGCGCATGGAGAGCACAGAAAAATGGACTTCCACAAGGCTCAGTTCTAGCTCCAACACTATTCAATGTATACACAAATGACCTACCCAGCACCAAATCCCGCAAATTCATCTACGCGGATGACATCTGTCTGGCATGCCAAGCACCGGACTTTGAACAACTGGAACGGGTTCTCACTGAAGACCAGTACTGCAAAACCTGGCGTTTAAAACCAAGCCCAGCAAAAACTGTCTCCAGTGTATTCCATCTCCACAATTCAAAAGCTGCCAGAGAAATCAACATCCCCCTGAGCGGTCTCCAACTTAAGCATGCCCCTAATCCAACCTACCTTGGAGTTCCCCTTGACAGGACCCTATCCTTCAAGGAACATATCAAAGGGATGACGGCTAAGGTGAAGTCCAGGAACAACCTGATCAGCAAGCTGTCTGGTGCAAAATGGAGTGCACCATTTTCCACGCTACGCACCTCTGCATTGGCCCTTGCCTACTCTGCAGCAGAATATTGTGCCCCTGTTTGGTCCAGGTCATCCCACACACACCTTGTAGACACCCAGCTCAACTCAACAATGAGAATCATAACCGGGACAATCCGCTCAACACCACTACCCTGGCTCCCCGTCCTATCAAACATTGTACTTCCATACATCCGGCGAACAGCATCCACTCAAAGGATGCTTCAAAAGGTTGAAGACTCCCCTCATCTACCAATCCACCAAGACATCCTCAACCCACTCACTGCTCGACTTCCATCCAGACGCCCCATCTGGAAGAACATCCCACCAGCTGACTTCACCATCCAATTAGCCTGGAAAAAGGAATGGGCGTCCAAGAAGGTTCCTAATAAACACCTGGTGTCAGACCCTAACCAACAAGTGCCTGGCACCGACCTCCCAAGGAGAGAGTGGTCAACCATCAATAGATTCAGGACTGGACATGGCCCGTGCTTGGCCAGTCTTCACAGATGGGGCAGCAGCCCATCCCCACTGTGTGCTTGTGGAGAGGAGCAGACAATGAAGCACATCATTGAAGTCTGCCCTCTCCAACGACTGAGAGGAGGATTAGCCACCCTCCACACAGCAGACCAGGAGGCTACAGCGTGGCTGAAGGACTTTGCATTCGCTAAATAAATAAATTGTGTGCTTTTAAATGCCGCGTTGTCCGGGAGAAGACTTTCACTGTATTTTGCTATACTATTGTATACCAGAAAAGGTACTCTGCGTTGCTCATGAGTCAGTGTTCAATATCCTAGATAGAGCAGGTGTGTGTAATAATACAGTAGTACATTTTCAATGTGTTATATGCTTGATGGAGAAGAGGAAGACAAGAAACAGCGTTGCCCGGGAGTACACTAAAATAAATATAGGTTTCATTATATTTTTAAGGAAGTGGGTGGGAAAGAACTCGGTGTTGGCCGAGAGCAATAACTTTAAAACTGAAAGCTCATGTGAATGACTTAAATTATTATTATTTTCAATGCATTAAAACAAGAGAGGAATGGGCTGGTCGAAAGTGAAAGAGGGGTGGGGGGAGGTATGTGGGAAATCGGGGAAGGTGGAAAAGAGAGAAAGATAGACGGATTGAGAGAGTAGAGATAGGAGTTTTAATATAAAGATGCTGCACACACTTTTTGACCCTTTTCGCCGAGTAGACATGCTAGTATAATTATATTACAAAGTAACAAAAAATTATTAACAAATAATAAATTCAAACTGTTTTTATAAATGATAAAAATAAAAATTCCATGCTGTATAGAATAATTGGAGATTGTTTTTGGATTAATATCGGTTCGCAATTTCCGATTTCAAATATGGCGGCCATGACAAAATGGATCCTTTCCATTTTACCAAGGTTTTAACGAAATAGTCGTCAAAAATTTTATAACAGATTGTCGAGAAAAATGGCCACTATGGGTAATATGAACCCCAGTCCCTGCCGATGGTGATGGTCGACTGCACAGGTGTGATATCCTGGTCGCGATGCCAGATTGTGAACTTCACTCATCCGATCATTGTAGTGGCAATAAAAAAAAATATAGATCCAAATTCCTCTAGACCGGGATGGCGACGATGATGATGATGACGTCGCCGATCTTGTTGTCTCGTCCAGCTACAAACACACTCCCATGTTGAAACTGTTTATATCAGCGAGCGATCACTGGGCGAACAGCAACCGGTTGGCTCTGTGGGGGCGAAAGATCATTCAAAGTAGAACAAAAGGGAAATAACAATGTTCAACAACTCGGTGGGTTTTTTTGTATAAAAGAGTAATTATTAATAAAATAAAGAATTGATTTTACATTGGATTAATGTCTACCGTACTCGTAAATGTCTTTAGCAAAGGTTGTTCTTTTTCTCTAAGTTATTTCGTTAGTTCTCTGTGTGTGTGAATTATTTACACAAGTAGTTGTTTAAATCACAAATCAACAGGCAAAGGCGGTGGCGAGAATTTCGCCTGGTTTGTTTTCCTCGACGCACGCCACTTTGGTGCACGCCGAGCGCTCGTTCAACTTTCTCTCGTCATCGATCTAACTCTAACTGCCCTCTACTCGTTGTGCGTGAAAAAAGCACATTCTTTTATTGAAGATGTCTATCGTCGTACACATCCCTTCTCTGCCATCCTAGTTCCTGCATGTCTTCCTCTCTCAAGGAGAGTGGGGACGGGCGCCTCACTCCCCCCTCCCTAATATAAATGGGATCTTCTTTTTAGACTGGCATTATCGCCAAAACAAACGCTTTCTCAATCTGTCACACAGCTGGAGGCGATCCGTGCCTGGCTCGTAATTAACGATGGCAGGCCCAAATAAATCTCTGTCAGTAGGCTCTCCCATGTCGTAATGTTTTTGAAAACAGCCGTCCCAGAACAACATCGCTTTATTGATATTTCAGAATTAAATATGCGATCATGGAATTCCATAATCTTTACCTCCCATCTGGCAACTGTTTCCTTGCCTTCGGAGGTAATGGATTTTGACTATCCCACACGACTCAGCGAGACTAGCTGGCGTCCCGTTCCGTTGTTTGAATAAGTTCGTTTCTACGTCAAATATATACTAGTTTTATATCTCCACTTCGTCTTGACGCAGGCCCCTCAGTCGGCACAGCATCACCATCAAGATGCATCACCAAGGTACCCGATCCCCATGGGGCCCCAGATACTTTGTCACAGTAAAAATTTGGCATAAAAGGTAATCATGTAACTTCCTGACCCATGTAATTTTATCGGAAAAACGATATACCAGAGCTCAAAAAAATAAATTTAAATTAGTATATTAGCCGAAACACTGGTGTACATCTGTAGCAGCTTACATGAAGGAACTCTTTTTTATCAGCGGTGAATTGTGATTCGACTTGCTGGTTATGTGATCATCGGCTCTTCACCAGGTGTGCGTCTAACACGTCTGCATGTAACAAGATTCACGCGCGATCGTTAAAGCCAGATCACATGATCAGCAGAACACTCCAGTTCGTGACTTACTCTCAAACATACAAAATTATTTTCCCCTCGTAACGACTATCTACAGATCGATGCACAGAGGTTTTTTTTTTCCATATTTAAAGACTTTAAAACTGCCATGAAAAACACAACATTCCATTTACATCAAGGATTTACCGAAACGTTGGTAAGTGCATTTCACATGGTTTTTATTCATTTCTCACATTTTTTGTTGCATTTCATTTGTATTTTATTTTTGTCAGAGAAAACTAGCATTTTGATTCAGACAAATTCTTAGGGAATAGCGATTAAATCTTGTTGATTTAATTACAAAATACATTTTCCATTGCTAATAAATTGTGATTGAATTAAAATTTGTTGCGATTTTCAGAATTGTAATGTTATAACGTATTTCCTGATTTCCCGCTCATTCTTAAATATTCACCACCTGCTATGCATCTAGCCCTTTCTTGGTTTACTCATAATGGCTGACTCACACCTAAGTTAATCGCTTTTAAATAACTATAATTCTAAGTCATCCTGTATGGTGTAGACTTCTGTTGGAAGGATTATAGTTTTGCATTAACTTTTTTTCACATATTTTTACCCAATATGTAATTCACTTTCAATTCAGCCATGTTTCACTCAGCGCGTGTTATTTGGCACGCCTATTTTTTGTAATTCAATCAATTCAGTATTTTTTCTTATGCTAGTTTAACTCATTCCTTCTTGCCGTGATGTATCCCATTCATGTTATTTTTTTATATTTTCACTTATTTTCCAGATTTAGGCATATTTCGCTGTCCATGGCAGAGCAAAATTGTTAAAACAGGGAAGTTTCCTCCACAGTGCATATCCACTTACATACACTTCTTAAATGCCACAATGCATTAATCACATGCACTTACTCGCAACAGTGCATATACACATGCATGCACATGCACGACAGTAGATATCAACATCTACTCCTCCATGCATGTAACAGCAGACAATGACTTGTGCTCCACGCTTGCTACAGTGTATAATCACACGAACGACTGATTTCAAACTCAGTTTGTAACCGTTCTTCAGTTACTACGTGTAGTCAAGTTGCATGATCCTTGGATGTGCAACTACGCAAACATTTCACCTGGCTCTTTATCATTGCTTATGTCCCTACCACACCATCTTCGGTGCTGTTTCTTGCACAACTTTTACTTTTACTTGATGGTGGACTTGCGTAGACGAAGACTTATGGATTCTAGCACTAACCTATCATTATCTGATAAAAAAGCTTCTGAACAGCTTATTATTAGCCCTCTATTTTTTTTATTGCTTCTGCAGCTGACCTAACGAACTTGAACTTTGAAATAAACAAACCTGCTCATTCTACTATGCATTTCATAACTATATAGACGACATTCTTATGGCTAGTACCTCATCAGAGGAACATTTAAAATATCTTCCCATTCTTTTTGAGCGTTTGCAACATTATCATGTTGGGATAAACCCTGTTGGATGTACTTTTTGTGCCACAAGTCTTGTTTTCTTGGTACATGTAATAAGCTCGGAAGGTATTTCACCTCTTCTTGAAAAAGTCATAGCTTTACTCGATCTACATCCTCCAGCTTCATTACGTCAATTGTGATATTTTATTGGACTATTGAACTATTACAGACGTTTCATTCCACTCCTCTGATGGATCTGTTGAAGAATAGAAAGAAAAAAAAGGATGAACCAATTTCACTTGGTACATGCTAGCTTTCATGAGGCAAAGAAAAAACTTCCAGATACAACCTTTATTATCACATCCCATACCTGATGCTGAATTTTCTATTGTCGTTGATGCATCCAGTTCAACTGTTGGTGCGGTCCTACAGCAACAGCACCAGCAACAGATTCAACCTTTGTCATAATTTGAAGATTGACTCCTACACGTGAACATTTTCACCACGCGTTGGAAGGTCGGCAATTTACCATTTATATTGATCATTGTCCACTTATGGTCGCGCTACGTGCTAAGCCGGCAAGTATTTTCCTCGTGAATCAAGACATTTGGACTTCATTTCCCAGTTCTCCAGTGACATATAGCAAATATTTGGTTCACAGAACACTGCTTCAGATGCATTATCTCGTCTACCCATCAGCGCTATCTCTTTGCCAGAAGATATTGACCTCCATTAAATGGCTCTGGATCAGCTAGCTTTAAAGGATCTGAACATTTACATTTCCTGAAGTAATTAACTACCACTTCTACAATTTTGCACCTGCATGTGTAAAATATTTTTTTTGAATGAACCTTGTTCCATTTTGAAAACATTTGTAATTCTTTCACTTTTCAGCAAATGAACATTTGCATTTTGCAATAACAGAACATTTTTCACCATTTGAACAAATGATCATTTTTCTCCTTTCACTTCAGATTATTACATTTTTGCTTCTTTTTCAGCAAAAAAGACATTTTGTCTTTGGCAGCATAATACAGACATTCTTGTTCAAATTTATCAATCATATAATCTATCTTTGCATTTTCATGTTCTTTCCATTTTAATTTCATGTGCTGCTGCAATCAATAATGTTTCTCTTGTTTTATCAGCTAAAATCCTAAGAAGGGGGTTATGTAGCAGTTTACATGAAGGAACTCTTTTCTATCAGTTGAGTTGTGATTCGGCTTGGCGGTTATGTAATCATCGCCCTTTCACCAGGTGTGCATCACGCATGTCTGCGTGTAACGAGATTCACGTGCGATCGCTAAAGCCAGATCACGTTATCAGCAGAACACTTCAGTTTGTGACTTACTTCCAAACAGACAAAATGTACATCTTGCTTTCTCGGCATGAATCAACAAACTCCAGGGAAAGTTTATTTCCTCTTGTCTACATTCACTCAACCCAATGTATTATCTTTCATTTTGTTACCATGTTTCTCCAACATAAAACTACAACCCGTCTGTGCATTGTGCTGTTCAATTGTATTACGCCGTTAAGAAAAGTAACACCCTTCTATTTCATTCCTCTTTTTAGTTATAAATAATAGAAATGGACTACGTCTCATTTTCTATGAATCCAAGATGGATGTTTTGTAAGTCAGTTTATCTAAAACTTGGAATGGAAACATGTTAGACGAAACGAAAAGAAGTAACATCTTTTAGTGAGTTATATAAAAATAATTTATTTAAAACAATTAAAATATTTATATACTTTTATAAACATTTAAATATTATTTTTTATATAACTCACTAAAAGACTTTACTTCTTTTTGCTTAGTTCCAAGTTTTAGATCAACTCATTTACAGAATATTCAATTTGGATTTATGCCAGTGTGTCGGCTAATTTACTAATTTGAAGTGTTTTTTTCCCTAGTTCATACGTAATACTATTTTTTTTGAATGACAATATGTTCAGCATGTCATAATCTAAAGCTACTGCACATCGCTTTTCCAATAAAATTATATGGGTCGGGAAACTACATGATTACCACATGAAAATTGAATTTTGTATGCGTTAAAAAGTAAATTAGAATTACAAACCAAGAATCGATTTCATTCAACATTTTGGGCAAATATCAAACGAAATGGGCGAGATATTAAAACGGTCTCTATTTTACAATTTAACTAAAATAATTAAACACTTACTTATTTTATTTAAATTTCATACGAGTTTAAAAAAATTGAATTTTGTATGCAAAAAAATAAAAATAAAATAATTGAACCTTTCATTTTTACAACATTTAAAGAATGTTACCACGTTATCACTATGTTTTTTTTTTTTTAAAACAATGGCAACGCTCTTTATTTGTAAAATTTCTCAAAAAATATTAAATTTCTTATTCTTTTGGCATGTTATGACAATGTTACACGACAGTTTTGTATATTTTAAAAGGTAATGTTTTATTTTCAGGTTTATTTGACTGAAAGGAAAACAAAAATTAAAATGATAATTTTGAATTTATTTTCCTTTCAGAAATAATTTTGAATTTATTTTCCTTTCAGAAAAGAAATACCTACCTACCAACCTACCTACCTATTTACCTACTTATTTACCTACTTATTTACCTACCTACCTCCCCACATACTTACCCACCCACCCACTTACCTACCTGTTAATCTTATACTACTACAACTTTGTGTACCTTATTTTTATCTTGTTTTGTTTTGTCTCCGTGCACACTTGATGACGTTAAATAGCGATGACGTCATAAAAGATGCTGTCACTAAATAATGACGCCATTAAAACTGAAATGGGGGATAACGTTAAAACGTTGATCTGAAGGGTCATCTACTAAAAAAACATCGTCTATTAAAAGAATAGTCTAGGTCCTGGTGATCTAGTATACTAATAAAACCCTATTTATCTACGTCCCACACAGTAGAATGTGACACAAGGTCGGAAAGTGGGAATGCACTCCAGAGGAGGAATGCTAGGGGCTTTTAAAGATCTTGCTTGCTTGTTATTTTGTCACTGAGCACACTTTATGGCGTCATAAAGTTAATATTCATCCATTTTCCAGTAACGAATGATGCTAAATTCATTCAGATGTTCAACAAAATAAGAGTAAAGGGAAACAACTCTGTCAAAAGAAATCAATAACATGGCGTCATTAGCAACGGTTTCTCAGGGTCAACATAGAGCGGTTGACACTGTTTCTTACCCTCTTTGTGATCGACAGAAACCTGTTCTATCAGCCTGGTCTGATTATAGCGACGATGGCACACAAAACAGGATATTATACTTAAAAAACGACAATTTCATCGACGAAGATTCCTCTCTTCAAAGACATAACAATGTAAATACCGGTATTTTATCTAAGTCTGGCACAAACAGTAACAAAAACAACATAGAAACGGCTGATAGTTTCGATGTCTACCTGGATAACACCCAAGACTTTTACCAAGAGGGTTTTTTGGAAAAATTCAGACAGCTCAGAATGGCCCACAAAAAAACTCTCGAATCCTGGCAAAAGCTCTACGAAGAAAAAACCCCATTCAAATTAACTGGCTCGTCTAACTATGTTGACTACCCGATCCATAAGGTGGACATAGAATATAATGAAGAAGAACCGATTGAGAATATACACTGTCGGTCAGGAGTGTTAGTTGATAGCTATGCTCGAACTTTCCCTAGGAAGATTCCGGTTTCTCCAAGACGTAAATCTCAAGGATCTCCACAAAATAAAGCAGCAAAGAAAAAAATTGATAAGGAGTCTTGCTTGAAAGATACGAATATTAGTCAACATTCTTGTTGTGCTCGTCAGAATTTGGAAAAAGAGATTTATAAAGAATTTATGACTCCAACCAGGTCGCTTCAAAATGAAGCAATTTTATCAAACTCAAGTTCAGCAAACAATATAAAAACAGGGTTTCCAGACAGGTCTAGTTTGGACTATTCTTCTGAGGTGAACTCCGAATTATTTTCTATATATGATGTGAATAATTATGATGATGAAGATGACGATAGTTGGCAGCATCGGTTGACCATTCCGAAACCATTTAATATGACAATACGAGAAGAGATTAACGCGAAGAAAAAGAGTAGAAGTCTTTTAGAATACGAGAAAGAGTGTGAAGAAAAGAGGAGAATCGAAGAAGAAGAATGCCAGAAAATGTTCAAGGCAACGCCCGTTCCTGACCATGTCTTCATGCCACTTTATGAAGAGATACGGAAGAAGAATGAGATGCGACGTTCACTTGTGAAGGAGCAGACTAAAGAACTCCTCCGTTCGCAGGAGAGACCCTTTAGTTTTAGCCGCGTTAACTGGGATGATGAGAAGGAAGAAGAGGAAGTCAGAGAGCAATACAATGAAAGTTTAGCCGAAGAAATTCAAGAAATGGAGAAAAGAAACACAATTAAAGCTAATCCGATTCCAAAACATATTTTGGATTCTTTAATCGCTGAGAAACTAAAAAGCGACGCTAAATTGCGAGAAGTGAAAAAAAAGATCAGATCGTTTGAGCTCTTGAGGAGTTCATCCATACCAAAAGGTATGGAATTTCGGCAGAAGCTGATGGAGCAAAAGTTGGAGTCGAAATCTAGGGAAATGGAGAGAAAGAAGACTAGACGTAATCCCCAAATCCATTATGACCTACCGGATTATGATGCCTTGTATATACAGTTCCAGAAGGCGTTAATGAAAAAAAAGAAAGTGATTGAAAGCACGAACGTTCAGCCGTTTACATTCCGGACGGATGAGCTTGTTAAACAAAGGAGGATGAAACAAGCGTGGAAAGAAGAGTCACAAGATGAGAGCGAGTCGAGATTTGGAAAGCTTTGTAAATCAAAAAGTAAGTGAAATAGGAGTCATTTACTCTTTTTTTAAATAGAACTTTTGGAAAATTTGACTGACACCCCCCCCCAAAAAAAAGGATGAGATTCTACGTTTTAGACGATTACGTGTGGAACGCCTAAAAACAAACACAACAAATAGGTCTCTCTTAAAAAAATAACGAAAGAAATGTTTGTTATGTACTTACGTGGTAGCTGAAAAGAACAATTGGCGACCGTGATATAAAATATATCACGGTCGCCATTTTTCTTATATTTTGAGTTTTTTCGTAAAAAAATAGAGTTATCTCCCTTGCCTAAGCAGTAAGCTGAAATGTCTACCGATACGTAAGATCGTTTTTTTTCCTTATAATTTAATAAATACTGGATGAATTTGCGTAATTTTTTCTGTACACTCTTATTTTCAGCTAACACGTAAGTACATAACAAAGTTTATACATTTCTTTACATATTTTAATGTTATTATGAAACTACAGAAGCACCCATTTTTTTAGAATTTAGATTCATAGATCAGTTTCGTATATAAATTTAAGGTGCTTATCCAGATTAAGGGAGACATTCGAAAAAAATAAAATAAAACAAACTGAGGAATGTATGTTTGATGTATGTACCTGTCATGAGCTGAATAACAAACACCACGTAAGTTAATCAAGTAGTTTTTTTATTTTATAAAAGAAAATTAAATTTTACTTATTAACAAATAACGTGGGAATACGGTCTCCATTAAGGCTATTTTTTTCGGACCTAGTTCACAAGTACCAAAATGTTTTAGTGTAACTCAACTGTTAGTTTAGAAAAACAAATAGTTTTCATTCATTGATATAAAAAATAACTCGTGTTAAATCTGATTATTAAAATAATTAAGATAAATCCCTAAATAAATTAAATCAGATATACTTTTTTTTCAATTAACAGTATTGTACGTTTATATACTTTCAGTTTTCTAAACAGCAATTTTAAAAACTGATTGTTCACTATCTTTTAAGATAAATGTTAAGACTATTTCTCATCATTTCACTAAAAATTAATCATTAAATTGAATGTTTTACTTGCGATAAAATAAAAACAGTAGTAATTGTCAATGATTTCAACTGCTACATGTAACGACGAATTTTAATTCATGGTTGAATTGTTTTACAAACAAACCTTGTGAGGTAATCCGGTGAAGAGTTATATTAAAAAAAAAAGTAGACATAAATGCCAAACGGGGTTCGGCATTAGTTCAAAGCAAATTATTTGTACTTCAAAACATAATTTGGGCACATGTTCGTCTTTAACCACTGTCCGTTTTTCACAATTTTTTACTGACCATTTTTCTTTTTTTTTTTCGGTGTACACTTATCTATCAGGCTGCTAGAGAATTCCGGCGTTTTTGGAATTTTTTTTCAAATATTTTACATTTTAGGAGGGGGGATCAGTTTCCAATGTTAATTCAACGTAGACTGATCCCCCTCTTTTTGACCATCTCAATTTTAAAAAAAAATCTTTTTCGGTGTACGATTACCTATCATGTCAATAGAGAATTCCGGGGGTTTTGGAAAGAAATTTTTTAAAATTGTGATTTTAAGACGGGGGATCAGTTTTCAATGTAAATTCAACGTGGACTGATCCCCCTCTTTTTAACCATCTCAAATTTTAAAAATTATTCTTCTGCTTACAATTACCTATCATGTCGCGAGAGAATTCCGGGTTTTTTGGAAAGAAATTTTAAAAAAATGAGATTTTAAGACGTAAAAAGTTGTGAAAAACGAACTATGGTAAAAGACGAACAAGACTGATCCCCCGTCTTAAAATCTCAATTTTTAAAAATTTCTCCCCCCCCCCCGGAATTCTCTATTGACATGATAGGTAATCGTACACCGAAAAAGATTTTTTTTTAATTTGAGATGGTCAAAAAGAGGGGGATCTGTCTACGTTGAATTAACATTGGAAACTGATCCCCCCTCTTAAAATGTAAAATATTTGAAAAAAAATTCCAAAAACGCCGGAATTCTCTAGCAGCCTGATAGATAAGTGTACACCGAAAAAAGAAAAGAAAAATGGCCAGTAAAAAGTTGTGAAAAACGGACAGTGGTTAAAGACGAACATGTGCCATAATTTGTAATTTTTTTGACAATAAAAACAATACGTAAATGCATTTAAATGGACATAGAAATTCATCGTAGTTACTTTTGGTAAATTTTTACTATCTTACCCGGCGCAGTTTACCTCCTAAATAACTTCAAATTCTACTTTTTTGTGATTACATTTAAACAGCCTAAAATAATATCCGCAAAGAAGGAATTATTTTATTTATTTATTTTTTTTAAATATTTAAGATTTTACAGTGGGGGATCACTTTCCTTTATAACTTTAACGTAAAATGACCACCCATTTCCTGGCCAGTTAGCGTGAAATGAGACATGTAACGACTTGAGTTTCCAATTTTTTATTTATTTATTTATATATATATTTTTTTTTTGGGGGGGGTCTCTTATCCAATAAAAACATGTAGAAATTTAGCCAATTTAGACATGTAATCGACTTGAGTTTCTAATAGGGGGGGGGGCGGATTAAAATTTTATTTACCCTAACCCTAATCCTAAAACTCTAACCCCATAACCCTAACCTTAATTCCCTAACCCTATATTTCGAACCCCTCCCCTCCCCAACTCTAATTCCCTAACCCTAAAAATCGGGCCCCCCACCCAACCCTAATCCTAAAACTCTGACCCCCCAACCCTAATTCCTAACACTAACCGTAATTCCCTAACACTAACCCTAATTCTCTAACCCTAAAACTCGGACTACCCAACCCTAATTCTCTAATGATATATCTTGTTGAAGATATAATGATAAATAACCCGAGTGGAAGGCCTGGTCTTTAAAATAATAGTTTTATTTCCGGATATATATATATCTTGTACATAAAAGATATGTTAACAGAATACAGAATATGTAATAGAGCAGACCGACTAGAGAATACGTAAGACAGAATGTTAAGACTGCATGTGTCTTAACTCGAAAATCTCGACTGCTCGCTGTAGTCGTACTTATATTCCAACGAGTCCATCTATTTCGTAAATGGGGAAGTCAGGTTATCCCATCACAACACCTAACACTAACCCTAAATCCCTAACCCTAAAATTCACCCCCCCCCCCAAAAAAAAATTGTCATGTGACAGTATAGATTAGTTAACAAAGTCACTCAAAGTGTTAAGAATGGGTTTCTAAATAATAACGTTATTATTTCAGTACGGTCCGTAAACTGCAGAAGTACAACATATTTTAAGTGTTTTTAATCTATGTATTACTTCGCCAAACACAAGTATTTTCCATCATGGTTTAATTTTTTTTATTTTGCAATAATTCAGTAATTTCAGATTAAAAACAAAAAGTCCCCCATCCCCATTTATATTTAAACCAGAAAAAAAAAAGAACTAAATTGGTTAAATTTTTACGTGTTTTTATTGTAAAAAAAATCAAAAAAATCTCCCCTCTAAATTAGAAACTCAAGTCGATTACATATCTCGTTTCACGCTAACTGGCCGGGAAATGGGTGCTCATTTTATGTTAAATTTATAAAGGAAAGTGATCCTCCACTGTAAAATCTTAAATATTAAAAAAAAAATTAATTCCTTTGCGGATATTTTTTTAGGCTATTCAAATGTAATCGTAAAAAAGTAGAATTTGAATGTTTTAGGGGGTAAACTGCATCGGGTAAGATAGTAAATAAATACACATTTTCTTTGCACATGAATCTTCACAATTTCATAAGCGACTCGTGAAATTGAGAAAATCCGTGTGCAAAAGAAATCATCTGGATACTATTTACATGACAGACCCAGTAACTACAATAAATTTCTATGCCTATTTAAATGTATTTATGTATTGTTTTTATTGTCAAAAACATAAATAATCGGATTAACCATAAACCATAACGATATAAAATTGAACGATTAAAGTTATTTTGGTACTTTGTTAGATTGGGAGCCGCGCTAAAAGTCCCTCGGTGGTGTTGGTGCTTTCAGGCATTTTACGTAAAACGCCGGAAAGCTCCGAAACGATTAGTCAATGAAAATGAATAACTGATTGAAATGAATAAGCAGACGACATCTAAACTTGATAACTGAATTTTTGACATCTGCAAACGAGCCTGCCCAAACCCTAACCCTGCCCTAACCCTAATTCGTAACCCTACCCAAACCCTAACGAAAGCAGCAATAATAATCAGTAAAGAAACAAAACAAATAATTTTCGTAAAAAGAAAAAAACACTTACTTGCTTAACTTTTTAATTTAAACACTTATTTGAATCATTGTTATTTCTTCGTTAAAAAAATAAATATTTATTTCATACAAAATTTTTTGCTGTTTTTTTTCTCGCTTGTAAATCCAGCCTCGTTTGTGCTTTTTTGGACGCAGATAAGTCAACAGAATTTTGATTCGACACTGTCCGGCGTTTTACGTAAACATCCGTAAAGTACCGACACCAAGGCACTTTGAATGTAAAAAAGGATCGTTATTTTTTCTTTTTGTTAGGTAAAACTTTGGTCATTTTTCTTTTCATTAAAAAAGGACAAAATTTGGTACTCTTATAGCTGATGCGCCAGATTTCCGTGACTTCACGTCGACAACGATCAGGCAGGTCTATGAAGCGCCCGAGAGCTGACAAAGTATTAACCAATCAGGTTGCAGCATTCATTCACCAAGCAGGCTATAGCAAGCAGACGACAATATTTGGAAGAAACCAATAATCACGTTCTATTGCAACAACAATGAATTATTATTAGCTGTGTCAGGTCGTCGTCGAATCTCCGGAAGGACTAATTCAAAAGCATTACATTTTTTTATTTATTCATTTATTTTTTTTTTTTAACATATTTCACCCCAAACAAGGCAGGCCGCCACTGTAGATGTAAAGGGTTACTGAGAATTTGGGTGTCACCCCAAGTTGGGAGCAGTGTAGCGAGGTGTCTGTTTACATTAAGGAAAGAAGCTATTGGAGTAGAAGGCTCTCCGGCATCTGGGGACCTCCACAGTGAATGGATGGGATTTAGCTGATTGTCAGGTTGGTCTAGTGAATTTATGTTGAGGGGGCACCAGAGTAGCCAGTTCATTCGAGCATAATCCATTGAAGTATTTGTAAAACAAGCACAAGGATGCAACATTGCGGCGATGGGACAGGGGCTGGAGCTTGGTTGACAGTAAGGGACCTATTAAGTTGCCAACTCTTTTTTGGACCTTGTCTAGGAGGGAGAGACTAGTGGATGATGCACCAGCCCAGATGTGGCAACAATACTCCATGCATGGCTTTGTAGAGATACAGTATAATGTCAGGTGCGAAGAGTTTACTAGCACGGTAGAGGGAACCCACATTCTTTGCTGCAGCTTTGGCGATGTCTTCAATGTATTTGTTCCAATTCATGTTACCTGTGAAGGTTAGGCCGAGGAGTTTGAATAATGAACTCTCAGGTAGGGTGTTATTTGCCATGCCAATCAGTGGTTGAAGAGGTTTCTTGTAGTTATTGAAGGAAAGGAGCTTTGTCTTTGCGGCATTAAAAATTACCAACCATTTATGACCCCAATCCACTATAGCCTGGAGGTAATTTTCTAAGGATTCAGCTATTGCCTCGGATATGGTCGCGTCCGTTTTGTCCACATGACGAGAGTAAAGCGTGGTGTTGTCAGCAAACATACCAATCTCAGACGTAATGTCATCATGGAGATCGTTTATGAAGATCAGGAACAATAAAGGTCCAAGGATTGATCCCTGGAGTACACCAGCATTTATGTCATGTTGCTTAGATAAACGGTCATCGAGGACAACCTGGAGCTTTCTTTTGGTTAGGAAGGATCTAATTATATTAAGTAATACTGTATGAGCGTATTTTCAGGAGAAGCCCTTTATGCCATACCTTGTCAAAGGCCTTGGATATATCAAGCGCTACTGCCCTAGCTTCACCTGCCTTGTCGAGTGTATGATACATGCATTCAGAGATGACCGTTAAGATGTCTGCAGTAGATCGTGCTTGTCTAAATCCATACTGGCAGTTAGAAAGAAGTTTAGCATTAACTAAGTGCCAGACTATCGCTAGATTGATTAAGGATTCAAAGATTTTAGCAAAGATCGGGAGTAGACTGATTGGGCGGTAGTTCTGAGGATCAGTTCTATCCCCAGAATTCTTGTAGATTGGTACCACAGAGGCAATTTTCCAGCTATCGGGGAAGCAAGATTCAGCTAGGCATTTGTTGTAGAGTTTGGAGAGGACAGGGGCCAGTTCTGCAGAGCATTTCTTTATTACTATTAAAGGTATAAGATCAGGACCACAAGTTTTGGAGGTGTCAAGGTTTTTTATGATGTCTCTGACCTGGGATTGGGTGATGACCAGGCCATCAAGTGTGATCTTGGTCCGCAATGGAAACCTACGGAGGGGGTGGTTTTCTGAGTCCCAAGTAGAGTTTGAGGCAAAATGCTGGGCAAGTAGTTCAGCCTTATCAGTTGCCATGCAAACGACATCATTGTTGATTGACGATTGTTCACCACACTATTGTAGATTTTCCAGAAATCGCGAATACCTAGTTTCTGTGACTGAATACGTTTTTTTGTTAACTCAGTATACCTTCTCTTTGCTTCACCTATCACGGCCTTACAATTATTTCTTGTTTTATGTTAAAAACACATTGACAAAAGTTTACCCCCCAAAAAAAAACAAAAAAAAAAAACAAAAAAAAACAAACATTATTTTTACAAACAAATCAAAACATTTACATCTGTACATTTGATTGACAATGGTTCATTTGGCCCACCAAAAAATAAAAATATATTTATTTACAGTTCTTCAGCTACGGTTTTTTCGTTTGTTTTTCTTCTTTTTATATATTTTTTCTTTGAAAGTCTTCCATTAAGCACTTGGCAGTTTCAGCCTCGTTTTCGTCTCGTCTCGCCAGTTCTTGGGCGCTTCTGCGATCTGCTTGATCGTTGCCGACGTGAAGTCATGGAAATCTGGCACGTCAGCTATAAGAGTACCCAAAACTTTCTCTTTTTTTTATTGGAAAAATGTTGAAATAAAAATTTTTTTTTTCGTAAGCCGACAGTTAAGTAGACTCGTGAAATCTTTGCTGTAACTGTAACAGTTAGGTTAAAAAAACATGAACCAGCAAAATAACGAGGGGGGTCGTTATTCTGCCGGTCCCGGAAAAATAGCCTATTTGAAAAAAAAAAACACATGAATTTATTTTTATTTTATTTTCTATTTTTTATGAAAATTACGCACCGTAGATGTTAACAATTAAAATATAAAAATATTTGGTGCAACTCCAGTTTAGCGGATACTTTCGAAAAAAAAAAAAAGAAAATAAACTGAGGAATATCTGTTTGATGTACATACCTGTCACAGGTTTTTATTTTTTATTTTTTTTGAAACCAAATATTTTGCACCAAATATTTTTTATATATTACTAAAAAGCCCCTAAAGTCCGTGTTAATAAAATTAATATAACTCAAAGAAAAATTAATTTCCCGAATAAACGATATAATCATTAAATTAAGCAGTGGTTATTCAATATTTTCACCAAAAAAGATAATATAATTGCAAAATTTTTTTAATGTGATTTTAATGATAACAATTTCCGAGAAATATTACAAGGCAATATTCTAATATTTCCCTCGTACACATGAATGTGTAATCATCAGCGTGAGAATTCTTTTTTTTTAAATGTTGAGAAACTGGCTACTTTGAAAAAAAGAATTGAAAAAATGGGATAATTTCTATTAACGATTAACTTGGAGAGGTATGGGTGCCCAGTACTGTAATAAACAGACGTTATATGTCCCCATCCACCCGCTGTCATCCAAATTTTTTTTCCAGAGAATCAACACCACGTCAGTTTCACAATTAAGAATAATTCGAGTAATGTAATTGTTAAACATTGGTAAACAGACGTTATCAATAATTTCAGAGTATCACTGGATTTTAAACATCCAAGTTAAATATGAATCTTCAGATGAAATCTTAATTGTGTACATTAAAAATGTTCTAATTTATTTAATTAGAACATTTCCTTTGTTATTACAAGAAAATAGGGATTTTTTAAAACCTTCAAAAATAAAGAAATAAAGGTATAATAATTTTTCAATTTCTATAAACTATTACAAAACCATTCTTCTATATAAAGTTAAAAATAATAAAACAAAATATCATTGCATTTACTGTCCTTCATACAATCTGTGGAAAAAGGAAGGGGGTTTTCTTAGCAGGAGACGGTTATCGAACAGTGGCACGGCCGTCGTTTACGACGTTCGTGACAGTGGTCTTTGGCAATCTAATTTGCATATGTGTAACGAGCGGTTATAAAAACGGTCACCTCCTTTCCTTACTCTGTTCTTTCAGTCAACGTGTATTGCTAAGTGAAAGACGCACGCACGAGTTGTTACTGAAAAGAACGAGCGTTCGTTACGGCTGTATGAGGAAATAGACACCCCAATCTATGTTACCAGTGATGGTGTTTAGTTTTCTCAAACAGTTAAGGAGCGTTCTTTGTTATCTGATCCTTGACAGTTGTTGAGGTCGCGAAATGCAATATTTTCGCAGAACACTGTCGGGGTCCGACCCGACTGTTCTCCTGACTAGTAACCCTCCTTTCGCTGTCGAGGAGAATAAGGGAAAAATCTGGACAAATTCTGCATATCGATAGCCAGTTTGACCAAGTAGCGTTTTTTTACTAAACTTTCACTTTTTTGGATAAATATGCAATTTTTAGTAAAAAAAGTAGGTATATATATATATATATATATATATATATATATATATATATATATATATATATATATAGTTTGAAAAGTCACACATGGAAGCGCTGGTGAAATGGCAATAATGAAGAGAATTAAAAAAAAAAAAATTCTCTTCATTATATATACTAGCAAATATACGCTCCCTCCGGTCGCATATTTTTGCTAGTATGTAATTTGGGTAGAGCTTTTTATCACTACAATTAATTTAAATAATATATTGCACATGATAAGTAACATCATTAATAAAAAGATAAATTAAGTTTGCATTATTTTGGTTTGTAGCAACCGTAAACAGTTTTTGCATTAAAAATAAATGTAAAGAAAATTTAAAAATTAAATAAAAATTGAATGTAGTATTTATTATAGTGTAGTAGTAATGAATGAAAGTTAATAAGAGAAGGAAAAGAAGAAATAATTGTTACCTTATATACGATTCTAAAAACAGTTATTTACTTGCTCAGTAAAAGGCCCCCCCCCCCCCCCCACCAAGGTATCGTCTGCTCGCATTTCTTTACACCCAATCGTTTTGCGTCAAATCCAGGTCAGAAAATAATAAGTAATATTTTATGTCTTTCAAAGCGGAAAAAAGATGTACGTAAATTAAAATCAACAATTAAAAAAAACAAATACCGACCCTAACCCTAACGACGGAGTCAAAGTTAGCGCGGGTCCTAAAGTGAAAACTAAATTCGTTATAAGGTGTGTGTGTGTGTTTTTAAATAGTAATTTTTAAATCAATTATTATTAAGAGGAAAATTATCACGCCAGCGTTATTGTTTACATTTTAAATAACGCGCCGTATTAAGGCTGGCTGTTTAATCAGTTGCGCCATATTGAATTAACGGAGGGAGGGATGGGAACCACTGATTAAACAGCCAGCGTTAATCCATTCGTCATAGTTATATTAACTACATTAACGCATTTCATGTATGTATGTATGTATCTGTCTGTCTGTCTGTCTAAATTATAATTTATAAGTAGGATTATTAGCGTGCAAAATAGCGTAAATATATGTGCAAATTTGAATAAATCAATCATGAGTGTATATTTGTGAATATTAATTTATTAGAAGTTGAAAAGCAATTGATTATGTAAATTGAGAAATGCGCATAGTGTTTACGGCGGTTTTTCTAGTAGTATATAATGAAGCTGGCGGACTTAGTAAGTAACCATGCTACTCTGATGGAGTTTCAGCTTCAGACACAGACACACACATAAATTCCATTATATATATATATATATATATATATATATATATATATATATATATATATATATATATTATTTCGGTATCTTAAGACTTTAATTTACTAATTATTTTTGAAATAGTTCCAGAAAA
Organism: Sepiola atlantica; assembly: GCA_963556195.1. NCBI lineage: Eukaryota > Metazoa > Mollusca > Cephalopoda > Sepiida > Sepiolidae > Sepiola > Sepiola atlantica. The sequence goes on along the minus strand of OY744546.1, from coordinate 33,741,278 downwards.
CTAATATTTATCTTTCAAGGTTATAATACAATTACTTTATTCAAATTTCAAATTTAGCTAAATTGCGTTTTTTTAGCCGCCGTGATAACATTTTTTATTCTAATTTTTTTCACGAGTAAAAATACATCTTTTTCCTTTTAGAGATTAACTTTAGGCTTTTATCTTTCAGACACAATAAAAAATTAAATGGAAACTAGTAAAAAGATTCATGATAAGCTGCCTTTAACAACCATAGTCCGTATAAGTCACGGCCATTTTTGCACGTACCTAAAAAAAATACGTGTCAGTTAATGTTACCCATTTTTTTACCACTAATCATAAGTCCGAGTGGCAAGGTTCGTAAAACCACACGATTTTAGGCGATTATGCATGGTTTTGCGACCTTGCCACTCAGACATAAGGTTAGTGGTAAAAAAAATTGGGTCAATATTAATTGATACATATTTTCATGAAATATTTACCTTATTGTAATGGCTATTCTTCTATTTCTTCTTTTTTTTTTTTTTTTACATAAAAACAGTGCGCACTTGTACAGTTTAACATCCTTCCGCAAATTTAGAAAGCCATTCTCAACATGGGGAGGAGGGGGCCTTGTTAAGTCTTCTCTTGCCGTGGACGGAACTCTCCTAAAATGAAAACAAATATGTTAAACTGTACAAGCGCTAAAGAGTGTTTTCAATTTTTAATTCGACAAATTATTGATTAATTCCTATTTTAGTCTCGTATATTTCAAATGAAATGGGTTTCGGCATTTTAAAATAAGTTCTTGGAGGAAGCTGGGTTCCTCATGTTAAACTCACCTCCTGTCACAACATCTAGTCTTTTGTGAGAAGAAGGGTAAATATCGCAGTACTAAATAAAATAGTTTAATATGCCTTAAACAAACGTTTAACTCCTTAAAAAAATAAGAACAAAAAGCGTACGTATTTTTCAGTTGAGATAAGTTATCTCCCTTGATATGATAATTAAGTTATCTCCCTTGATATGATAATTAAGTTATCTCCCTTGATATGATAATTAAGTTATCTCCCTTGATATGATAATTAAGTTATCTCCCTTGATATGACAATTATGCAACGTAAAAAAGGCGATTAGTTTACATACAAACTGATGCCTCACTCTAAATTCTAAAGTAATTGTTTTTTTTCTTCCTTCCGCAAAGTTTAATCGCCTAAAAAAAAATTAAAATCTCGATTTGGAGGGGGAGGGACGGTTATTTAGCGGAGGATGTTAAACTGCAATAATACAGAACTTTTATTGTTTTACTTTTTTTTTGTTTTTGGCGTGATTGGTATAATGGATACTGTTGTGGATTGTGAAATCAACTCTGCTGATTTCAAATTTTATTGAAACTATTGTGATCAATTGACCATTAATACGTTTTAATTAATGTTTTCCCAACTGGTTTTCTCAACGAAAACCTCACCTTAAATAATGTTTCACTTGGCTCCAAATGCATGTTTTTATTTGGGCGCAAAAAAAAAGATTTTAATTGAACAAGGTGCGGCGGATGTAGTTGAAAGCATATCACGTGATCGCCATCTTTGCTTTTTTTTTGCTAAAATTTCTCTGGGAGCCGATTTTGTATGAAAAATGTAATTTCTTTTTTAGATGCGATTTTTGGGCATGGCTTGTGTGTTTTTGCCCACGCTGTTGGTTGATTAATATTATAGAATTGGGATAATGCCAATTCCTGGTAGAGTTAATCATAATGGACTGGTCTAGCACCTGTTGGTAATATAAATAAATACTTATCGTTGTTGTTCATAAAAAGGTTTTATTTCCTTTTGTTAACGTCCGTGTTATTGCAAAAATATTATAGGAGTTTGTCTTACTAACATAGAAGTCCCATTCAATGGATCATTTACGGGCACGTTGAAGGCTAGACTTGAGATTGTCAATCTTACTTCTACGGGCTACTAATTTAACGTCATCTGCAAATAGGAGAACGTGTCCACCAATCACTCTCAGCATGTCGTTGATATAGAGTAGAAACAGAATAGCACGGAGCTTTATGAACACTACAAGCGCTAACAAAAAATATGCACATTTAACCTGATGATTTTCTGTGGGAATGAAACATAGATGCCTCTGTATAGCTTGGTTTGTTTAAATTCCTTTTGCCCTAGTAATGAAACACGTGGATAGGGATGATTTTTTTTTAATGCAAATAAATAAATATACACCAACGGAAAAATTTGTTTTGATGGATCTATAGCGAATAAATGTTTTGGTAACATCAATGAACATATATACCTGCTCTGAATCCTGTTACCGGGGCTCATTGAGCTTACAATAATTGACATCATTCCAGAATTTATAGAGAGTACGCAACTCTTTGTAAAAAAACAAACATATTATTTTGCTCTACATAGTGACTTCACCACCGGAAGGACCAGGATGTTTACCAAACATGAAATCACCTTTTTGCCCAGGAACATTCCAAACCACAACTCATATATAATGGATTTGGTTCAGGCTGCCCATTCATTTCTGAAGAGAGTCCACTGGAGGGTCATTCACCACCACTCAGGATCGGAATGGAGCCATCCGATTGAAACCACAACTAAATACCTCCCCCCCCCAATACACAACAGGGACTGAAACAATCACATATGCAACTTCATACACAAAACTCTACAAAATAGGAACACACCCCACATCCCTACCATAGAAGGTTTCAAAGCAGACACGCTTGATATGGTAAAAAATATCAAAGTTAGGAAGAAGGCCGAGTATATGAACTCCACCATGGAGCATATCAACTGGATGCAAAGGTAGATTAGGAACCATCCCAATATCACGGTCCCTGCCAATAAAATCCTTAACACATATTCCATGTCTATCGAAACATGCAACCGATTAATCTTGAAAGAACCCCATAAAAATTATAGGGTTGCAGACGATAGGACACTCCAGGAAATTAATCCAGCTGCGTTTGAACTTTGATCTGAAATTAATATAGATAGAAATGTAGAAATGTACATGCCCAAATGCCCTAGGTACACCCTTAAGAACCACAAACCAGATTTCAACAACAAACCCCCAATAAGACTGAATTCCCCATGTATCTCAGATATGGATGTAATTAGCAAGAAAATACTAGATAGGATCCTATCGGGAATGAAACGGAAAACCCAACACAAGCTGTGGTCTTCATCTGGGGAGGTAATAACCTGGTTTAGAGACTTACATACAACTAATTTAAGTAAATTCATAATGTTCGATATCGACTCATACTATCCATCTATATCTCCCTCCCTGCTTGATAAAGCCCTCGCCATGGCTAAAATTGAAACTAATATTACTAACCTAGAAATAGACATCATCAAATTAGCAAGAAGAACCCTAATATCATAGAACGACAGATTATGGACTAGAAAAGATAGAGAGAATAATTTCGATATAACAATGGGATCCCCTGATCCAGCTCAGGCAACCGACTTGGTGGGCCTGTATATTTTTAGAGAAATCCGTAGCAAATTGCCTGAATTAGCTAGTGGCCTATATAGGGACGACACTCTGTTCTTTGTTAACACTGTTGCTAGAAACCTTGAAAAAGAGAAGAAGCTGCATGGATTTTTCAAAAGTGTAGATCTTAGCATATCTGTGGACATTAATTACAGTAAGGTTAATTTTTTGGATGTCACCTTAGATTTAAACAACTCATACGAACCGTACCATAAGCTGGATCATACGCTCTATTACATTGACATAAACTCTAATCATCCATCGATGGTGAAGAAAGCTATTGTTTCCTCGATATCAAACAGGATCTCTAAACTATCTATGAATGAAAAAATTTTCAACATTAACACGCAGTACTATAATGAGGCACTAGTTAAATCTGGATATAAAGAAAAAATGAGGTACACTGCAGCTTCCTCGGTTGGAAATGTGGATGGAGGAATGGGAACTAGGAATTATATTATAGCAATCAAACAGTGGAAATACTTTCACTTCTCACACGTGTCTACCAGAACACAAATCTACTGGAATCGGAGATAAAAACCTGAATATTCGATAAGAATGGAAGACTACGGCTAAGTGACACCATAAAAAAAACCATCTGCATTTTGACTGGTCTCTAAACCGTTATAATTTCAATATATATATATATATATATATATATATATATATATATATATATAGTGTTATAATGGAATAATTCCAGGAAGAAATCCGGGTAAGAGAGCTCAATGTGGTAAACAGAGCAATAATAACGTAAAATATAATAACACGAAATTACATGATTGTCGATGCAATAATTTATTTCAACCTTGCGGTTTTATTCAAGCATCCAACTTAACAATTACATTTTTGATACTGATAGAAAATTGAATTTATCCTCGGCACTTCAAACACAATCAGAGGGAGTGGTGGTAGCAGCCGGTTAACATGGATAAAATAATCAGCACCCATAATCGTAAATTACTAAACAATTCTAGTAAAAATAAGGTTACAGTAGATAAATGTAATTGCCAAGTTAAAGAGAACTGCCCACTGGACGGTAACTGTAAAGTTGAGTGTGTGGTGTATAAGGCCACTATTCATCCGGAAGATAATAACAGGGACAATAAAGTCTACATCGGCATCTCCGCGGGTAACTGGAAACAACGCTTTTATGACCACAAACACTCTTTTAACAACCAAGATCTCAAGAACAAAACAGAATTAGCGAAACAATGGTGGCTTCTGAAAAATGAGAACCGGTCCCCGGTGGTTTCGTGGTCAATACTATGCTTTTCGGATATCCCAAATGGATTTAGGCAGAGATGCAATTTATGTTTAGAGGAGAAAATAAGAATCCTAAAATACGACCGCAATAATCTTTTAAACAAACGTGATGAATTGATGGCGAAATGCAGACATAAATGCAAATTTAAAATTACCAATATCTAACAATCTGATAGACCTCTAGACTTATAACAGTTAGATACCAAATAGATCAGTTACGGTAAACCCCCATAAATATTTACATTAATATCTGTTATGAACATGTAATTACTGACCTGGTAACATTAGTTATAGTTGTTTTTCGGATGTATGCATATACGAGTGTACCTTAAGATATTCGTGTATTCAGTGTACTTATTTGAAATAAGATAGCATTATATTTGCTATGTATGCATGCGCGTGCGGATGCGCGTGTATGCGGGCATTAGTGTATATGTATGTATGATAAAAATTAGGAACGTATATATAAGTACATTTGTTTTTGTATGTATATATATGTGTACATGCATGCTTGTGTCTGTGTATGTGCTAGCATGTATGTGGGTGTGTGTAAGTGTGTGTGTGTATGTATGTACTGCATATTTGCCTTATCAATGTGTGCGTATATTTAATTAAACTCTTACCCCGGTTATTAAAACTTTCCAGGCCGTATGTATTATTTTACTTATGGGTATGTATATGCAATTTAAAACTTTCCAGGCCGTATATATTATTTTGTATATATATATATGTGTATATAGGTATATATGTGTATACATGGGTGCAGGTGTATGTGTGCATGTATGGGCATGTGCGAGTATTTGAGTATAGGTATGTGTGTACGTATGCGTATGACTGAGTATGTATATAGGTATGTGTACAGGTGTGCATTTGTGTATGTCTATGTATACATATATATGTATCTCTATTTTGCACATCTGTGGCTATGTGTGCATGTGCGTATATAGGTGTGTATAGGTATATGTGTGTATGTGTGTGTATGTGCATATGTTTGTGTGTGTGTGTGTGTAGGTATGCATTCATTTAGTAGGGATGTTCTTTAATGAATACTTAAAGACGAAACACATTTATCTTCGATGTCTTAAAAAATTTTTAATTCAAGGTAGTAGGTACGGGGGTATATATGTATGTATGTGTGGGTGCGTATGTATGTATGTGTATATATATATATGTATATGTGTGTATGTGTGTATATATATATGTGTGTGTAGATGTAAGTATATATGTATGTGTGTGTATATGTATGTATACATGTGTGTGCGTGTAGAGATAGATGTGTATATATATAGGGATGTATGCAGATGTTATTTACTTAAAATAAGATAGCGAATTAAATTAAGTGTATAATATTATCACTAAACAATATTAGATTAGAATTAATTATAGGCTTCCATAGATTATAAACTAATGTAAGATGAATTTGTGAAAATCAGAGTATTTTTAATTTTCAAATTAATTCTGACGCGCGAATCTAGAGAAAATTAGGGCACGAGAAGTGTCAACCGGCCGATGACACGAGACTCTCTCGTTTCGTTTGCCGGGTAAAAAATCTCGGTGGCCTTGGTAAGCTGAATTTCGGGCTAGCCAAAAATTGTGTGTGTGTGATGTTAAGAATAGGTATATGTGTGCGTATGTATGGAGGCGTATGTCACCAGGTCGGATATGTAGAAAGAATATGTGCGCTTAACCCAGACGTTATTATTTAATAAAAATAAACAAAAAAAACCATAAGATCCCCTTAGATTAATTTAGTTAAATATAAGATGTTAATTCCTACTCGCTCTATGTTGGGTGTTCAAACCGGCTGCTACCACCACTCCCTCTGATTGTGTTTGAAGTGCCGAGGATAAATTCAATTTTCTATCAGTATCAAAAATGTAATTGTTAAGTTGGATGCTTGAATAAAACCGCAAGGTTGAAATAAATTATTGCATCGACAATCATGTAATTTCGTGTTATTATATTTTACGTTATATATATATATATATATATATATATATATATTCTTCCAAATATGCCCTAAGGGAAAGATCAGATTTTCATTCTTCCTGATGAGATCTCAGTTTCTAACAGCTGTTGATCGATAACATCGACATGCCAGTGTCGCAGATCATGTACATGTATGTATAAATTAAAATAATCATATATATATATATATATATATAGATAGATTTAGATTTTTCACTTATAAAATAGATCATTCAGTGAAGACCGGGGTTGTTCCAATAAAAAACAAGCTCGATGATACTCGATTACAGAGTACAGAGCATTTATATGTGATTTTATGAAGGCTTACCAAAGCATTCCTTTCAAGACACCAATGATCACCATTAAAGATATTTTTTCTTACAAATACTATTTATTCAAATTAAATGTTTTTTCCTACACGTGTTTCACTACCAAGCAGTTACTTGCTTGGCAGATCATCAGGGAAATTAAAATGTCTGGAATACTGGTTTCAACTGCCGACAAAACACAATGTGGCGTTGTAATAGTTGAGGTCACTTAAGAAGAGAAGAGGAAAAAAAATAAAAATAAAAATAAAAGTCAAACTTAAAGAGCAAGGAAGAACAACGATAAAAAAAGAAAGTCCTAGAAAAGTCTTAGAAAAGTAGCTTGTGCATTATTTCTTCCACCAAGCCAACAAGCAAATAATCGGTCCCAAATACATTCAATAAAACCACAAAACCGGAATAATGTGCGTTAATACACTTTCACGTCGGCCGGTACAATGATGAATAAATCCCCCCCCCCCACAAGAAAACAAAAGAACTAAATCATTCAAGATACCGCTCACAAGTTACCATTCCAATCCAATGATAGTATGGGAATTCTAAATCCAACTTCTCACAAAGAAAAGTCAACACAAATGTTCGTCCGAGTTCAAAGAGTCTTATTTCAATTGTTGATTTATTACCCTTCGAAATAAACACACGACGAGTTGAATGTCAATCCCGCAGAAAACTCCCTTCCATCAAGAAAAAATCTTAATATAGAAACTATTTATTCAAAATACTGTTTCTAAAAATATTTATTATTAAACCTATTCCTTATAGAAATTAATTATCTAGTGTCTGGGACGTCATTTTACATTTTGGGAAAATATCCTTCATTTAATTAACTGCCGAATTATTATCGTTTTGTTGTTTAACGAAGCGAAAAAAGCCCATCCCGCAGAATTTGTTTTTAAAAAATTATTCATATATCAAAAATAAACTGTTATTATAAAAAGGCCTTCTACAAAAATCTAGTTATTATTTTAAATCATTTAAAATATTTCCTTAACGGCTGTGTCTGTTTGCAACTCTCTGTGGAGAATATTATTCTATATTCCATAAATAAATGTTACTACGGAATATCGTTATCAGAAATCTATTTTCTATTTTGAAAAAAAAACTTTTTTTTAATGGACCGGTTTATTTTTTTGTCAACTTTACGGGAAAATATCACTCTTACTCGTTAAATGACAGGAGACTTTATTATTACTAATTTAAAATCCCGTACAAAATACTTTATATAAAAATCCAATTGTTTCTATTTTTAGAAATTAAGTCCGTGTCGGCATGCATGTTTTTAAAATTATTTTTTCCTTAATTACTTTTCCCCATTCCTGCCACCAAATTGTTTTATTTATTTTAATCTAATTAAAAACTAATTTAATTTAACCTAATTTAATTAAATTAGGTTAAATTAAATTAGGTTAAATTAAATTAAATTAGTTTGAATGATTTAGTTCTTTTGTTTTCTTGTGGGGGGGGGGGATTTATTCATCATTGTACCGGCCGACGTGAAAGTGTATTAACGCACATTATTCCGGTTTTGTGGTTTTATTGAATGTATTTGGGACCGATTATTTGCTTGTTGGCTTGGTGGAAGAAATAATGTACAAGCTACTTTTCTAAGACTTTTCTAGGACTTTCTTTTTTTATCGTTGTTCTTCCTTGCTCTTTAAGTTTGACTTTTATTTTTATTTTTTTTTTTTTTCCTCTTCTCTTCTTAAGTGACCTCAACTATTACAACGCCACATTGTGTTTTGTCGGCAGTTGAAACCAGTATTCCAGACATTTTAATTTCCCTGATGATCTGCCAAGCAAGTAACTGCTTGGTAGTGAAACACGTGTAGGAAAAAACATTTAATTTGAATAAATAGTATTTGTAAGAAAAAATATCTTTAATGGTGATCATTGGTGTCTTGAAAGGAATGCTTTGGTAAGCCTTCATAAAATCACATATATATATATATATATATATATATATATATATATATATATATATATATATATATATATATATATATATATATATATATATACAGGGTGGGCAAAAATAAGGGTCCTATTTTTAAAAATTCATAACTTTTTTATTTATTGATTTAAAAAAATTTTTTTTTTAGAATAAGTAAAGGACCCCTTCCGAAGCAAGCATGAGCCGTATTAGCCCTAAGGAACGTACCCTCATTTAGAAAACATTATTTTTGCTTAAAAAACTCAAAACAGTGTAAAAAAACAATACTTTAGTTTTTGTAAGTTTTAAGAAGTGTTTTTCGGCTAAAATTTGTTTTGTTTATTTCAAAAAATCTCGGAAGGGTCAGTCTACACACACATAAAGTTTGGTGAGTTTAACTTTTATTTTGTGGAAGTTATTCAAATTCAAGTTATTCAAATTTAAAGATAGGACCCTTATTTTGGCCCACCCTGTATATCTCGCCCACAGCACAAACCACATAAGCGACCGAAAGATTATCTTAAAGATGATTGGAAGTGCTTTGGAATTGATATTGAAGGATGGGAGGGGATGGCTGTAGATAAGTTAAGATGGATTAAAGCGATTTTTGAAGGTAGCAAGCTTTTTGAAAAGAATAGGATGAAACACCGGCAGTAGAAGAGAGCAGCCAGGATGAGACGGGACGTGACACTTCCAGTACATGGAGGAAATATATAACACCTAAGATACCAAGCTTGCAATTTGGTAACTATGTTATGTGTAGGTTTGTTGAATCACAAACAAGTGCATGTTTTGCAAAATCAAGCACGGATAAGAGGTACCTTCATTTATGGTTATCCCTTCAGATCATCACAACACTTGCCACTTCTGTGGTATGGTCTGTAAAAGTCTGGCAGGCCTAAAGAGCCATATCCGTGCCTTTCATTGAGAAATTTTATACTAATATCACATCGATATGCCAAAAATGGTCATATTCGAAATCGAATTGACAGTCGCCATATATATATATATATATATATATATATATATATATATATATATATATATATATATATATATATATATATATATATATATATATATATATATTAGTTTAAGAGTATTAACATATATCTGAATAGCTCAGTGAGTAAGATATCTAGCTGACAGCATTAAGTTTGCTGTTAAGGTAAACATATAATATATATAATGCTATCCCACATTCTAACCTGGGCAATATCGAGTTGCTATGCTAGTATATATATATATATATATATATATATATATATATATATATATATATATATATATATATACAGGGTGGGCAAAAATAAGGGTCCTATTTTTAAAAATTCATAACTTTTTGATTTATTGATTTAAAAAAATTTTTTTTTTAGAATAAGTAAAGGACCCCTTCCGAAGCAAGCATGAGCCGTATTAGCCCTAAGGAACGTACCCTCATTTAGAAAACATTATTTTTGCTTAAAAAACTCAAAACAGTGTAAAAACAATACTTTAGTTTTTGTAAGTTTTAAGAAGTGTTTTTCGGCTAAAATTTGTTTTGTTTATTTCAAAAAATCTCGGAAGGGTCAGTCTACACACACATAAAGTTTGGTGAGTTTAACTTTTATTTTGTGGAAGTTATTCAAATTCAAGTTATTCAAATTTAAAGATAGGACCCTTATTTTGGCCCACCCTGTATATATATATATATATATAACGATCAGTAGATCCAAGTAGGTTGGGATTAGGATAATTCATGATAATTCATGGCTCCCATATAATAAGTAGTTATGAATAAAACAATTAATAATAAGTAGATATGAAAAAAAAAATAATAAGTAGATATAAAAAAATATATAATAATAAGTAAATATGAAAAAATATATGATAATAAGTAAATATGAAAAAAAATATATAAGTAGATATGAAAAAAAATTTATAAGTAGATATAAAAAAATATATGATAATAAGTAGATATGAAAAAAAATATATAATAAGTAGATATGAAAAAAAATTTATAAGTAGATATAAAAAAATATATGATAATATGTAGATATGAAAAAAATATATAATAAGTAGATATGAAAAAAAAAATAATAAGTAGATATAAAAAATATATGATAAGTAGATATGAAAAAAAATTTATAAGTAGATATCAAAAAAGTATATAATAAGTAGATATGAAAATAAATAATAATAAGTAGAAATGAAAAAATATATGATAATAAGTAGATATGAAAAAAAAATATAATAAGTAGATATGAAAAAAAATATATATAATAAGTAGATATGAAAAAAAATTTATAAGTAGATATGAAAAAAAATAATAATAAGTAGATATGAAAAAAAATATATAATAAGTAGATATGAAAAAACAAATATAATAATAAGTAGATATGAAAAAAATATATGATAATAAGTAGATATGAAAAAAAATATAATAATAAGTAGATATGAATAAAGATATAATAAGTAGATATGAAAAAAAATATAATAATAAGTAGATATATAAAAAAATAATAATAAGTAGATATGAATAAAAAATAAAAGTAGATATGAAAAAAAATATAATAATTAGTAGATATGAAAAAATATAATAATAAGTTGATATGAAAAAAATATATAATAATAAGTTGATATGAAAAATATATAATAATATATAGATATGAAAAAATATATAATAATAAGTAGATATAAAAAAATAATAATAAGTAGATATGAAAAAAATATAATAATAATTAGATATGAAAAATATATAATAATAAGTAGATATGAAAAAGTATAATAATAAGTAGATATGAAAGAAATATATATTATAATAAGTAGGTATAAAAAAAATAAGTAGGTATGAAAAAAATATATAATAATTTGATATGAAAAAAAATAATAATTAGATATGAAAAAAATATTATAATAAGTAGATATAAAAAAATATATGATAATAATTAGATATGAAAAAAAAATAATAATAAGTAGATATGAAAAAAATATATAATAAGTAGATATGAAAAAAATATAATAATAAGTAGATATGAAAAAAATATAATAATAAGTAGATATGAAAAAAATATAATAATAAGTAGATATGGAAAAAATATATAATAATAATTAGATATAAAAAATATATAATAATAATTAGATATGAAAAAATATAATAATAATTAGATATGAAAAAAAATATGGTAATAAGTAGATATGAAAAAAATATAATAATAAATATATATGAAAAAATATATAATAATAAGTAGATATGAAAAAAAGTATAATAATAAGTAGATATGAAAGAAATATATATTATAATAAGTAGATATAAACAATAATAATAAGTAGATATGAAAAAAAATTATAAGTAGACATGAAAAAATATATAACAATTAGATATGAAAAATAAATAATAATAAGTAGATATGAAAAATATACGATAATAAGTAGATATGAAAAAAATATAATAATAAGTAGATATTAAAAAAATATATAATAAGTAGATATGAAAAAAAAAATAATAATAAGTAGATATGAAAAAATATATAATAATAAGTAGATAGGAAAAAATATATAATAATAAGTAGATATGAAAAAAATATATAATAAGTAGATATGAAAACAATAAAATAATTAGTAGATATGAAAAAAATATATAATAATAAGTAGATATTAAAAAAATATAATAATAATTAGACATGAAAAAAAATAATAATAAGTAGATATGAAAAAAAATATAATAATAAGTAGATATGAAAAAATATATAATAATAAGTAGATATGAAAAAAATATAATAATAAGTAGATATTAAAAAAATATAATAATAATTAGATATGAAAAAAAATAGTAATAAGTAGATATAAAAAAAAAAATAATAATAATTAGATATGAAAAAAAAATAGTAATAATTAGATATGAAAACAATATATAATAATAAGCAGATATGAAAAAAAAATAATAATAAGTAGATATGAAGAAAAAAAAAATAATAATTAGATATGAAAAACATATATAATAATAAGTAGATATGAAAAAAAAAATAATTAGATATGAAAAAAATATAATAATAAGTAGATATGAAAAAAAATATAATAATAAGTAGATATGAAAGAAATATATATTATAATAAGTAGATATAAAAAAAATAATAAGTAGATATGAAAAAAAATGATAAGTAGATATGAAAAAAATATATAATAATTAGATATGAAAAAAAAAATAATAATTAGATATTAAAAAAAATATAATAATAAGTATTAATAATGTCGTCAACGTATCTGACATAGACACTGGGCTTAGGGACCGAGTTAAACAATATGCCTTCATGATAGCCAACGAAAATGTCTGCTAAAGCCGGAGCTAAAGGACTCCCCATGGACACTCCATCAATCTGGCTATACATAATGTTGTTATAGCTGAATTGAACAGACTTCGTGCATAACAACATTAACTCCACAAAGATTTCCTTAGGGAAACAAGGAGGGGACAAAGAGCCACCATATAATGTGTTAGCACAAATAACAATAGTCTCCTCCAACGGAATGTTTGTGAATGAATTGACAACGTCAAAGGAGCACATAAATCGGTTATCTGTATTAGATTTTATTTCACGCAAACGGTCAACAAACCGGAAAGAATCGGAAATGCAATGGGCACTGTAAAAATCACGTATCGGTTGCAAAATTTCAAGAAGCCATTAAGCCAAGGAATGTTCTGCAGACCCTACCATAGATAATATGGGTCTGAGTGGTACCTCTTTCTTATGTATTTTAGGGAGGCCATATAATCTTGGTCGTTGCGAACCCAAAGGTCGAATTTGGTCATAGGTCTCTTTAATAAAGTAACCCTTCTTATAGAAGTATAATAATCGCTTCTGCAACTTAATCTCATTTCTATACGTGTTATCGGATGTCTGAACAGGGCCGATCTGAGAGAACTTTAATCGGTCATCAAGAATGTGTAACATTTTCTTAATGTAGTCCTCACGATTCAGCACAACTACTCCGGAACCCTTATCTGGTTTGCAGATATAGATATCGTTATTGGCTTTTAACGATTTTGCAGTCTTAAAATGGGTCTACCTCCATACAAAATCATCAGAGTCAATCGGAGAGCTGTTAAATCGATGTGCCAAATCAGTCATATATATATATATATATATGTATTTAGACACATTTAACTTTAGTAATAAAAAAGTTTGCAACAAAAATTAATTAAAATTTCACTGTTGAAAGCTCTTAAAACATAATATGAAAGATTATTTGAAACACATAATGCTTTAAGAGTTTAAAAAGAGTTTAAATTTTGAATCCGAAGTGACTTGAAATATAGACTCAAATTATGGAAAAGAATTGATGAAGAGTTACATATGATATCACTCAAAGAAAACGCTGCAGTATCAATTGAAGAATTTTCAATGAAGCTTTCCTCAAACCATACAATTGTTCATCCTCATCTTCAACAACTTGAAAAGATTCCTAACCTTTGAAAATGGGTGCCTCATGAATTGCGTGAAGGTAACCGTAAATTACAAGCTGAAATTTGCAGCCAAATTCTTTCCTCCAAACATAAATGAGATTTTTCCTCAAATCATCTGATCAAGTTTAAAACATGTCTCATCATGTAGAAAAGTAGGAAACCATTTTTGTCATGTCCATTGACACTTTTGTAGAATTGTGATGTGGGATTAGGGTTATTTTTAGATTATATCTTACAAGCAACCTTCTATAGATTGTGGTAGTTTTGTTTGTTTTTAGATGAAACTCATGAAGATTTACAAACTTAATCCTTTTCATTTGTTGCTAAGATCATTGCGTGTTTATGAGTGTTTTGAATTCGAGTGAAGTTGAAACGTTGGCAAAAGTCACGTTCTTCTTTACAATCTCCTAGCGCCATATTTTAAAATAGTTCCATCTTTGGATTGGATGAACTCTGAAAATCTTAGTACATTTTGATTATATACAAGTACTTTTATGTTTCGAAATTTTTGAGATGCAGATTGATAATTTATATTATTTGGATTATTTGGACAACTGTTCTCATCTTGGATGTTATTCTCACAACGTTTCGGCTGATGTAACTTCTGTTCTTCTTTAGGTTCTCGAACTTGGGAATCTTTATGTCGAACACGGGAATCTGTACAGAATTTCAAATGGAACCCTTTATTTAATCAATGGGGGTAGATTACTCTCATTCCATCAGGCATGACCGGATAGAAGTCTTAAGTAATTCGTAATTGTATTACCTATACTTAAGATTGAACCTTCAACCTCCAGAAGAATGTCACTTAGAACTGAGTATTACTTAGCACTTATATCTGTTGTGAACGTTGAATTTCCATGAAACCCCGATGAGCTGACTTATGAACCTCCTATAGAAGGTCCTAGTATCCCCATTACCCAGGAGATGATCACTGAAGCAATCCGTAAAATGGGAGCTGATAAAGCAGCTGGGCCATCTGGTATAGTTGCTGAGATGCTCAAACCAACCGGTGAACTAGGGGCCAGTTTGGTGCATGAACTGATTGAAGCCATCATCAGAGAAGGATGCATACCTAAGGAATGGGAAGACAGCATTATAGTAAGTCTGTACAAAGGTAAAGGCGATGCATTAAACAGAGGTAACTACCGTGGACTCAAGCTCATTGATCAGGTCATGAAAGTCCTGGAAAGAGTTGTTGAACAGCTGATCAGACAACAAATACAGATTGCTGATATGCAATTTGGCTTCATGCCCGGTAGGAGCACCACAGATGCAATTTTCATCATATGCCAAGTCATGGAGAAACAGCTAGCAGCAAACAAACCACTGTACATGGCATTTGTAGATTTGGAGAAAGCTTTTGGCCGTGTCCCCAGAAGGGTCATCTGGTGGGCGCTGTGAAAGCTGGGTGTTACTGAGTGGTTGGTTCAGGTGATAACGTCTATGTACACCAATGTACGTAGTCGGGTACGAGTCGGTAACAGCTACAGCGACGAATTTGAGGTTAGAGTAGGCGTCCATCAGGGATCTGTCTTAAGTCCCCTTCTATTCATCATTGTACTCGAGGCTCTATCACTGGAATTCCATACTGGCTGCCCGTGGGAGCTGCTATATGCCGATTACCTAGCGATCATTGATACTTCACTTCAGTCACTCAAGGAACGTCTCGATAGATGGAAGAGTTGCATGGAGGAGAAAGGTCTCAGAGTCAACATGGGTAAAACTAAGGTCATGATCGCAGGTCCAAACCTCAGCTTACTACAGAAAACAGGAAAATACCCGTGTGCTGTGTGTCTGAAAGGAACTGGCAGCAACTCAATCATCTGCACTCACTGTTCAGGTTGGGTCCACAAAAGGTGCAGTGGCATAAAGGGCTCTCTCAAAGCAGATCCTCACTTTAAGTGCTTTCATTGCACCGGCACGGCAAGACCAATAGATGGCAGACCACTGACGGAGATGGATACTGGTGACAACAAGCTGGAAGTAGTGACAGACTTTTGTTATCTTGAAGATGTGCTGTCATCAGGTGGAGGCTGTGAACTTGCGGCAGCTACACGTTGCAAGTGTGCCTGGAAAAAGTTTAGAGAGCTGCTACCAATCCTGACAAACAAACACCTGCCAACAACTACGAGAGGGCGTGTATACTCCTCATGTGTCAGAAGTGTGCTGTTGTATGGCTCAGAAACTTGGGCTGTCTTTGCTGGCATACTAAGGAAGCTGCACCGTAATGACAGGGCAATGGTCAGATGGATCTGTTTGGTGAGGCCTGAACAGTATGTTTCTTTTGAATCCCTGCTCTCACAGGTCGACTTGAAAAGCCTTGCGGACATCATGCGAAAGAACAGACTGCGTTGGTTGGGTCACATTGAGCGTAGCGATGGCTGGATTGCTAAAGTCCGAAAGTTGAATGTGCCAGTAGAGAACATCACCACTGGCAGACCCAAGTTGACTTGGGAGGACGTAGTCAAACGTGATAGGAAGGCCATGGGTATGGATTCCATCAAGCCTTGCCAAAGACAGGAGTGGAGAGGAAGACTTAGATTTCGAGACTAGACAATCAGGCCCCACCCTCATCAGAGGATTAATTGTGGCCTGATTCAACAAATAAACCGGTTGTTGTTGTTGTTGTTGTTGTTGATGATGATGATGATGATGATGATGATGATGATGATGATGATGATGATGATGATGACGACACGGGTCTTTGCGGTAGATAATTTTATTTGAATTTGAAATCTGATTCAACTCGATAAATTCACTTTTTTGGGGTGAAGATTCATCCAATTTGTTACTCCTACTTGCTGTAGGCTCCATTCTACATCGCAACCTGGGGCCACTCTCTAATGCCTCCTTAATTTGGCTTTCTAAAAAAAAAACAAAGAAATTAAATTTTCTTTTTCTATTTCTCTATCCCAATGAAATCCAACCACCTCTTTTTACTCTCACTTATTATAGGCTCTATTTCCCATCACTACCTGTGACTGCCCTTAATGCCTGGGAGCAGCTCTCCTTAATTTGGCTTTCTCCCTAAAAATATTAAATTTTCTTTTTCTATTTTTCTGTTCCAATGAGGTCAGCTACCTCTTTTTACTCCCACTTACTCTGGGCTCTATCTCCTACCGTCCCCTACTGCCACCCTCTGATGCCTTGAGGGTAGAAGGGTTATGGGACTTTCTTCCATTTGACTTTCTCGAAGAAAAGGAATTTTTTTTTCTTTTTCTATTTATCTCATTCTGGTTTGTTTAATTTTCCTTATTAATCAACTTGGCCACATAAGCTCTCCAATATAAAAAGTCTTTATTTTGTCTCTTTCAATTAAACTTTCGGTACTCTTATAGGGAACACACCATGTCTCCGTGACTTTGCATTATTAACATTCGGGCAGGTCTCTGAAGCACCCGAAAGTTGACGAAACTATTAACCAATCAGGTTGCAGCAGGCATTAGCCATTCAAGCTACAGTAAGCAGTCGAGAACTTTTGGAAGAAATTAATCGCATTCAATAACAAAAATGAATTTCATAGCAGAAAACTACCCTGTCGACCATCTTCCTTCCACTTCCTCGACGACCCCCTTCTCTTCTGCTTGTCTTTCGTCGATGTCGTCGTCTGCACTCACCGCAACAGAACCAGTACCTAAGAAAACTTTTGAACCTAACTTTTGCAACTCTAACCCTAACCCTAACATAGAAAAGCAGATCCACGATCTAAATGGATATATGCAGGCACTCCAAAAAAGGCAAAAAGGGAGTAAAGACCTTGAATTACTGTTGCAGCTGTTACGTCTGTGCAGGGGATGACGAATGAAAATCTTGAGCACTCATCTATTATTGTGAGCATGTATTTATTTTTCGTTTTAGAAAGTAGAGGGATGTTAAAATCCAGGTTTAGCCTTTTGAAAGGTTGTGTGGCCTTAATGAGTGTTGCTGGAGGGGGTATTGTAGAACCTGGGTTGATTTTTTTGACAAGAGTTTGTAATTCTTTTTACGTCTTCGACAGAATATGGTAAGTTTTGCTCCTGACAACGTGAGTCATTCTTGTAATATCTGGGTGACACAATTCCCTGTGTATATTCTGAAGATCATCTGTGTTGGTTACAAGGCAACATACCCTTGAAAGTGCGTCGACCGCGGAATTCTCCTTACCAGGGCGGTAAGTGACGTCGAATGAGTAGCAAGAAAGCTCCATTCTCCATCGCTTTTATATTTTGTTCGTTGTTTCGCGTTAAACATTAACGAGACCGACTTTTGGTTAGTGGTTAATTTAAAATGTTGGCCGATTACGTAATGCCTCCATTTTCGTAATGCCTCAACTATGGCGTATGCCTCTTTTTCTATTACCAAGTGTCGTCATTTGAACCGCGAAAGTGTTCTTGAAAAAAAAAGCTACAAGACGACAGGATTGTCTCAGCGAAGCAACTATCGCACAACTGGAGGCATCTGTCTAAACTAATAGAAGGATAAAGGATCCACAGCAGAAATGGCAGACTGAGCAATGTTCCTTTTCATGTTTTGAAATGCTTTGATGGAGGAACAGGACAAAGGAAAAGTAGATACTTGCGTCAATGGGTGTATTTTTTCTGAAAAAGATGCAACCCATTGGGAGTAGTGGGCAAACATTGTTTCATCAAACATTGGTTCATCATAAGGTGGGCATGTTTCCAGGGATTGGTAATTCCATTAGGGGTTTCAGTCGTTCGGGATCTGGTGTCCTGCCACCATTTTTGACAATGTATCCCAATAGCTTGATGCTTTTCAAGTTGTAGGAACATTTTTCACTGTTCAAAGGTAGATTATATTTCTTGACGGTAGCCATGAATCGTTTAAGGTTGTGGTCATGTTCAGTTTGGTTATGTCTGCATACTGTGACATTGTCTATATATGCAACAGTACCCTTCAATTTTTCATTGGAGATTATTTCATCTATAACCCTCTGGAAGCTAGCCACGCCGTTTGTTACCCCAAAAGGAATTCGGCAGAAGTGGTATAGGTGACTACAGGCCTCGAATGCTGTGTAGGACTTATCTTCTGGCTTGATAGGTACCCGATGGTAGGCACTTCTGAGGTTTAAAGTACTGAAAATGTGATATTTGGCAATATTAGAAATAATTTCGTCAATACAAGGCAGTGAATAGGCATCAAGTAATGAATATCTGTTGACAGTCTGGGAATAGTCAATGACCATCCTTTTCTTGTGATTTTCAGTGGCTGTTACGAGGACCTGGGCTCTCCATGGAGATTCACTTGGCTCTATAATTCCTTCCTTAAGTAGTTTTATTACTTCTGCTGCTATGAACTGTTTGTCCTCTTGTGAACAGCATCTTGATTTTACTGCTATTGGTTTACAGCCAGGAGTCAAGTTTGTAAAAAGTAACAGGTGCCGCACTTTGACAGCTGCTAGTCCGCATACACTTAGGACCGGTTTGGGGCCACCAAAAGGGATTTCAACACATGAATGTTGTTTTAGGAAATTGTGACCCAAAATCACCTCGCCACAGAGGTTTTTTATTACCGATAATTTGATCCCTTGATAGGAGTTTCCTTTTAGTTTCAGATTAACCATGCAGTATCCAATTACATGGGACGATAAAGATGAATTTGTCATTGATATTTGGTTGGAACAAGGAAATATTTCCCATTTATTCGCTTTTACTATACTGGCATTAATAAAACTTTCGGAACTATCTGTATCAATAAGCGCATGAATAGTCAATCCATTGATTTTAACCCTCACAATTGTCTTTGAGAGGCAGCTGGGGAACGCAGCTGATACTGTACTTGATGATACAGTAACAAGAGTAGCTGAACGTTTTTTTGTGAAGAAGCTGACCGACAAACTTTCAAAAAATGTCCCTGCTTACCACATTTGTGGCATCTAATGTATCGAGCCGGGTCGGACAAACGAAAATGTATATGGAAGCCACAAAAGTAGCATGTGGATCAAGCTGAGGCGGCAGTGATAAGTTGTTTATGATCGTTAGAAAAGGGTGTGGGAGTATTTTGAACATGCAGGGCTACAATAGTAGCTCCCCAAACTTTGGGTTGTAAATAGAAGACAGACTACTTCTTTGCCATGTCCAATGTTTGGGCTTGTTCATAAGCTGTTGGCAAGTCTAGGTCTTTATTCTCTAGTAGTTTTTGTCTTATTGGGTTGGACTGTATTCCATTAATAAATGCACCCCTAATAAAAACATCTCTCGCTTGGTTCGCAGTTAAGGCTGTAAATTCACTTGTGACTTAATGTCTTTAGAATTTGAAGATACTGTTCAAGGCTTTCTTCTGGTTGTTGATGCCGGGTAGCAAGTAAATGTCTAGCCATAATGGTATTTGTTTTCTTGACAAACATGGTTTATAAAATGTCCGCAGTTTCATAATTCTAACATTCAGATAAATTTCTATAAATTTGAGTGGAAAGATGATGTAATAGAAGAGTATATTTTTCAGTACCTGTTAAAGTCGTGTTTGAAGATAACTGTAGCACTGTAAGGAAACCTTCAAACATTTTTCTCCAGTACCGCCATTTGTCAGTAGAATCCGAGTCGGACGTATCAGGGTCTAGACGGTTGGGTTTCGGGTAACGTTCCATAATGAAGTTAAATAAATTGTAATAAAAACTGGAAGCCAGAATAACTTACTGATAAGCTTTATTTAACCTTTCGTTGCTTAGTGTTACAAATGGGGATAAAATATCCACTCCGAATATACTACACGAATGTAGAATATTCCATTTATTAACAAAGGGGTGAGATGGGTATCAATTACCTTTGATACTACAATATCTCCTGTTGCTTTGATGTCGGTCACATGATTCTGTTTTTCTCTCTCTTAAACTGAAACCTATGAAGCGAAAAGACTTCATTTAGAGATCATCCTCTTTTCACCCGACAAGATGTGATATTTCACTTGTTCTTGGGAGATGAATACTTACTAATCTTATGAGCTGTCTTCATTTATGTATCCATTCTCTACATACATCTTCTCACTTTCCGAACAATTACTCCTTATGTATCTATTACACACACATATACCTTCGTTCACACCTCTGAACAATTAGCTCAACACCAAACATATGTAACTCTCTTTCTCTATTATACATTTGTACAACATCTCTCTAAATAAATGTTATTTTTGTTATTGTTAAACCATGCTTCATCGTTTCCCTTCATCATTAAATTCACAAGGCTTCAGAAAGATGTTTATTTCAGTGTCTCTCTTCACATACCTCTAATACACCGTTCACATTCACTTAAAGTGGGAAGATGACCGTCTTTCTTGCCACGAGTCATGGACAGATAAACGAGCATCGCTTATGCCACAGTTGTAAAGAAGGATCAAAAATTATCTTCTATGCATTAATCATTCATCGGGTTGTTTTGAGTTTTAGTTATAAGATTTCTCTTTTTACTATTTGAGTCACAACTTATCAACGTCTTTGGTCTCGAAAAGTGTGTCAGTTGTTATTTTTGTTTGTGGAGAGTCAGTGTTTTATTTGTTGTTTTAAACTGTGCCTATCAAAGATTTGTTCCTTATAAAAATTTATGTACAATTACATGTTCCCCACCATCCAGTGATTTTTGAAACTATTACCATTCTGTCAATAGCATGCAGAGGTCTGGTGATACCTTAGTAATGCCCAGGCCAATTCCTTGATTGTATGCCCCAAAGACTCAATGTGAAACAGTGGTTTCAGCGACGGAGTCGGCACCCTAGGGTGCACTGGAATGCATCGGGGAGATCAGGCCCTACGTAGAAACAAGTGGAGATCTGGGAGCTAGTACATATTTTCGACCGTCCGGGCCCTGATCGCTGGGGGCGCCGTGAAGTCTGAAATTGGTTCTCGTGTTGACGTGGCGATTGAGCCCGCCCGAGAAGTGACAATTTCCATGTGTCGGGCGGGCCCCGTTAATCGTAAATACTGGGGGAAACATCAACAGGGAAAAGCAAGCGTGCCAGGCGCTATGTGTGCGGGCGCGGGCGGCGGAGATAGGATCGCCGATCGGGCTGTCACTTTTGATTGTGGCCAGAGCCTCCTCTTCCCGATGATTGCTTGATCTAGATAACGTCAGAAAGAAGCGAACCAGAACACACCAATTGTCGTACCACACGACGAGAGGAGGTGGGACACAGAAGAAGGGATGGGGGAAAGAAAGAGAGTAAGTCAGCATCGCGCGTACCACACGAAGAGAGAGAGAGAGGGAGAGAGAGAGAGGGAGAGAGAGAGTATGAGTTATACGCTTTTCGTCTTTGTTATTTGACGCGAAAATGCGATCACAAAAGAGTTAGATCCAAGATTTCGTTCGGTACGGACGAGTTAGAACCGAGATCCCGGCCGAGCTGGTCGTGATTCCCTCGGATCCCGAGGGAGCCGCTGCCCCGGGCCCCACCATCGTTTTCCAACAGAGATTAATGTCTCAATTAATACCAACAGTCGTAAGAGTCCACACCCACCGTTTTGAGTAGACAAGTTATATCTCGATTAAGGATTTGCAGTCGTAAGGAGATTCACACACGCACGCAGAGAGATACAATAGTTAGTAAAGAAGCCATTATCGAAGAATAGACTTTGGGTTAAAGTTAAAAACCCACCGTTCATTTTTATTAAATAATTATTGTTATGAAAAGACCTAGCCGTTTGTCGAGTTATTCTGTTATCGAATTGTCCTGCTAAGTAATCTTGCCTTCACAGAATCACGAAATCGTCATTCAGCAGACCCGGAGGAGATTCAACGCCACCACAGACGACATCACGAGCCAAAGAAAAGGTGTTCACAGTCAGGAAGGATACCTGCGCCGGGACGGTTCTCATTACATTTGATGCCGTCACAAGAGAAGAAGAGTGTGGGGTCCTGTTTATAAATGGTGCCGCGACCTAGGATCATGGTACTGTGAGGAGTGCCTGGCAACCTCGGGAAAAGAAAGAGCAGAGCCAACCCACGGCAGAAAAGAAAAAACAAACAATTTTTTTTTGCCGGCAGAACACTTTGAAAAAAAAATAGACAAAAAAAAAAACCCACGGCACAACGGACGATCTTTTTTTTTACCGGCAGAGAATGCTTTAAGGTTTGACGGACATCGACACCCGTGTTTGAAAAAAAAAAAAGAAAAATAGAGAAAGGAAAAGAAATGAGAGAAACAGTTTGACGGGCGTGCACACCCGTGTTTGAAAAAGAGAATAGAAAAAGGGAAAAGAAAAGAGAGAAACAGTCCAACGGGCAGGTACACCCGTGTTTGAAAAAAAAAGAGAAAGATAGAAAAAGAGATAGACTGAAAGAAAAAACGTTTTTTAGACTTTGAGATCGGTCTGGGACCGCGAACTTTTAGTCAATTGATTGAAAGGCCCAGACGGACTCGAAAAATGACAAACAACCAACCCAGAGACGAAAGACCACAGGAGCAGCAGAGGAGAGGGGTAAGTGACTCGTTGATTTCTCTTGTTCGCTTGCTCGGTTGTCGGTGTATCGATTGTTGTCCAAACTTTGCACGCGGTTTGGGTAGTTCTGTTGTTGGGGTGGTAAGCTAGAACGCAAAGGGAATGGGTTCGGAGGAAGACCTAGTAAATAGTGTAACAGGTATAGGGAGAGAAGAGACCAGAAAGATAGAAAGGCCGATAGGAGGGAAAAATACCCCCACCCCCATAAAGGGGATCCCGTCGGGTTAATGGAGTGGTTAGCAGTGATTCAGAAGAAGAGGATGATTTATGGACTAGAAAATCACGAGATGGTGCTGCTCGCTCTAGAGGGAGCGAGGGGCCCAGCGTCGAGATTCATTGAGGGGAGGTATGTAGAGAACCCGGGGATCACTTGGACGGAGCTCCGCGAGCAGCTAGTGAGGCAATACGCCAGCGAGCGAACCGCGATTGAGGCCGTACGCGAGTTGACCCGGCTAAGGTTAAGCAATGGCGAGGAAAGGCCTGGGAGAAGGAAAGCGGTGGGGGCAGGGCGAGTCCGGGGCCCCGAATGGAGAGAGGGGGCGGAGAAGATTGGGAGGCAGACTCCGATCGTAGAAGGAAGGCATGGGACCTTCAAAATGAGTACGATAGGCCCGCACCGGCCAGGCAGGTATCAGTCCGCTGGACCTGCAGGGGTGAGGGGCATAGAGCAGCAGAGTGTCCCACAAATTATGGGCGCCCACGCGGCTCGGTTAGACCGAACTGTACTAGGTGTGGTCGGTTCGGACATGAGAGTCGGTGGTGCACAGCAGCATCGATCGGAGGTGAGGAATTAGGATTCCGAACCTTAGTGTGCCACCTGACGCTAGGGTAAAGAACCAGGGAAGCGCCCAGAGGCCACCCCACAGAGTATAAAAAGTAGGGTGGCCACCAGAATGATAAGTTTAGTGAAAGATAGCGAATTTAAATGGGAAGAAGACGGGCTTGGGTTTTGTTCGCCGGTTTATGAGAAACCGCAAGAAGCAATGAACCCCCCCGTAGAGAGAGATCGAATTAAACGCGACTGCTAGGTCGGTTGACCAGTCCAGCGAGTGGGAGGAGAGCGGCAAAATACCCCCCCCCCCCCACCCAGCTCCAGAAGAGACTGAGAGAAAATCGGTTAGCCAAAAAGGTAGAGGAATTACCTATGAAGTTACGGTAGAATGGGAAGAAGACGGGCTTGGGTTTTGTTCGCCGGTTTATGAGAAACCGCAAGAAGCAATGAACCCCCCCGTAGAGAGAGATCGAATTAAACGCGACTGCTGGGTCGGTTGACCAGTCCAGCGAGTGGGAGGAGAGCGGAAAAATACCCCCCCCCCCACCCAGCTCCAGAAGAGACTGAGAGAAAATCGGTTAGCCAAAAAGGTAGAGGAATTACCTATGAAGTTACGGTAGAATGGGAAGAAGACGGGCTTGGGTTTTGTTCGCCGGTTTATGAGAAACCGCAAGAAGCAATGAACCCCCCCGTAGAGAGAGATCGAATTAAACGCGACTGCTAGGTCGGTTGACGAGTCCAGCGAGTGGGAGGAGAGCGGCAAAATACCCCCCTGCCCAGCTCCAGAAGAGACTGAGAGAAAATCGGTTAGCCAAAAAGGTAGAGGAATTACCTATGAAGTTACGGTAGAGGGGAGCAGAACGCCCCACCACAGAATAGTAGAAAAGCCAAGCCAAAGATAGTCAGGGACCTGGGGGAGAGGCCGAGGTTGTGCTGTGTCGCATTCGTTGGCTCCACCGCGCGCAGGGAGGGCCCCCATGCGTGTGCGGCGCTGGTGGTTGTGGCGCGGACAGTTGTCCTGGATGCCCCCCCCCGAGATAAAACGGACATATAAGGATAGAAAGAGATGCATAACTGGGACCGATGGAGGGTCGTCGTGGTTAGATCCAAATGATCGATCACAAGTAGTAATATACCTGCAGCTGGATGGGCTGTTGCCGAACGACCAGGCAGATATATAGTGAGTTGTAAAAGCAAAAGAAAGTTGAAGTAATCGACAGATGTTCGAACCACCGTGAATATGACAGATTGTGGTGCGCCTTACGAAAGGGCACAGAAGTAATGATAAGCGAAGAGAAGGATATGAGATCCTATCTAAGATAGATAGTGTTGATACAGACGAAGCAGAAGAAATCAGTGGCCCCCCGTTGCTGGGAGAGGCACTCGATGAGTAATTAGGGACAGTGTCGGGAAGCGATGAGAGAATGATTATGAAGAAATTGGAAGTTATAGGGAAGAACCAAAAGGGTTACTGTCGCATGCAGCCAGAGAAGGCGCATCGATATCGAATGTCACCGGGCCGAAGTGAGCCAAGAAGGTGTTAGTCTGAGAGAATTGTTTTCCCAGAGAAGGGAACGGAAGAGAATCTGGCCGAGGTGGCCGACGCAATGATAGTGACGGTATGCGAACCAGACAGGTCCGTACCAAGAGAATTTCAGTTGTTGATACTGACGAGTGAGTGCACAGGTGCACAGTTGGATATGCAATCGCTAAGACACTTGTCGCCGAATATAATCATCTCGGCAGATTAAGGGAGGTTCTGTTACGGATACAGGCCGAATTACCAAATCGTTTGAGATTACCGGTCGACCCCATCGAACAGTTATGAAAGTATTATAATGTGTTAAAATGTGTTGCATAACCAGAAGGTAACAAGCTATTAGCTTTAAAAAGATTGAAGGGTTCGATTAACCCCGTCAGGAGGGGAAAATTCACGTTAAAAGGTAGAACTAGACACGGGCACAATAGGGCTTGGTCGATGTTAGTGAGAATTGTGCACATAAATAATAAGGTTAGCCTTTGCAGAAAAGACAAAGGGCGCGAGAAAGACATAGGGAGAAATTGGACGGCGCGAGCACACCGACGGCCGAGTGCATGAGCGAGGGAGGGTTACCCTTGAGTACACTTCACCCAGATCGCGAGCGGGAGCAGGAATCCCTGCCCTGTCGGAAATCCGGGTGGATGACCAGTGAAGAAGTAGAGATCGATTCCGAGGAGAAGGTGATGGTGACGTAATTTGTAAGGGGCGTTGCGAGCTCCAATCTGTATTAACAAACTTTTAATTGCATGCATAATAATTCATTTTGTCACCTACCCACCTCCCAACACAGAAACAACAAAATGCATACGCACATACACACATACATACGTAGTCCTGATGTTTTAATAGACTGGAAAGAGAAAAAGAAGGACAGACCAAAAGAAAACAGAACAGAAAAAGAAAACTTTTTGTTCCATTTTTTAGCTACAGTTTTTTCTTAATTTTTGATTATTATTGTTTTGATTGTATTACCCGTTGTTCTCTCTGTGTGTGGGGAAAGGTAACGGTCTGGGAGATGTCAATTGCAACCAAGTGACACGAAATAAGGGTGGACGGATGTGAAACAGTGATTTCATCCGACGTATCTGCCCCCTTTATGGCGCACCAATATGCATCAGAGAGATCAGCCCCCCACGTAGAGAAAGGTGACGGTCTGGGAGGTGTCAATTTCGACCAATTGACACGAAATAAGGATTGGGCGGATGTGAAACAGTGGTTTCAGCGACGGAGTCGGCACCCTAGGGTGCACTGGAATGCATCGGGGAGATCAGGCCCTACGTAGAAACAAGTGGAGATCTGGGAGCTAGTACATATTTTCGACCGTCCGGGCCCTGATCGCTGGGGGCGCCGTGAAGTCTGAAATTGGTTCTCGTGTTGACGTGGCGATTGAGCCCGCCCGAGAAGTGACAATTTCCATGTGTCGGGCGGGCCCCGTTAATCGTAAATACTGGGGGAAACATCAACAGGGAAAAGCAAGCGTGCCAGGCGCCATGTGTGCGGGCGCGGGCGGCGGAGATAGGATCGCCGATCGGGCTGTCACTTTTGATTGTGGCCAGAGCCTCCTCTTCCCGATGATTGCTTGATCTAGATAACGTCAGAAAGAAGCGAACCAGAACACACCAATTGTCGTACCACACGACGAGAGGAGGTGGGACACAGAAGAAGGGATGGGGGAAAGAAAGAGAGTAAGTCAGCATCGCGCGTACCACACGAAGAGAGAGAGAGAGGGAGAGAGAGAGAGGGAGAGAGAGAGTATGAGTTATACGCTTTTCGTCTTTGTTATTTGACGCGAAAATGCGATCACAAAAGAGTTAGATCCAAGATTTCGTTCGGTACGGACGAGTTAGAACCGAGATCCCGGCCGAGCTGGTCGTGATTCCCTCGGATCCCGAGGGAGCCGCTGCCCCGGGCCCCACCATCGTTTTCCAACAGAGATTAATGTCTCAATTAATACCAACAGTCGTAAGAGTCCACACCCACCGTTTTGAGTAGACAAGTTATATCTCGATTAAGGATTTGCAGTCGTAAGGAGATTCACACACGCACGCAGAGAGATACAATAGTTAGTAAAGAAGCCATTATCGAAGAATAGACTTTGGGTTAAAGTTAAAAACCCACCGTTCATTTTTATTAAATAATTATTGTTATGAAAAGACCTAGCCGTTTGTCGAGTTATTCTGTTATCGAATTGTCCTGCTAAGTAATCTTGCCTTCACAGAATCACGAAATCGTCATTCAGCAGACCCGGAGGAGATTCAACGCCACCACAGACGACATCACGAGCCAAAGAAAAGGTGTTCACAGTCAGGAAGGATACCTGCGCCGGGACGGTTCTCATTACATTTGATGCCGTCACAAGAGAAGAAGAGTGTGGGGTCCTGTTTATATCAAGTATAAGTCCTAGTATTTTTTTGAGACCAAAGATGTTGATAAAATTCCAAAAGAGTCTCTTTGTGAAAAGTCTTTAAAAAAAAACAAGTGTCAGTGTTTTTTCTCCATTGACGAGAAACTGCTGAATGACCTGTCAGAAAACCTGTATTTGAAAGCACCTTTCTGTGGAAAAAAAAAACACGGAAACTTCACAAAACTTCTTTCTTTTCTGGCGCCATTTTTCTGATTGCCACACACTCGGTGCTTCTTTTGGTATTGCATCAATGGCTGGATTAACTATTCAGCAAATAAGATCATGCTTTGGGAATCAAGAAAAAAGGAAACAACACGGAGACAATTGTATTATTTGGATTATTCAGGCTACTGTTCTCATCTTGAATGTTATTCTCACAACGTGCATCTTGTTGAACTCAAGAACATTTATGTCAAACTCAGGTATTTCGAACGGAGCCTTTTATTTAATCCATGGGTGTAGATTGTTTTAGTTCCATCATCCATAACTAGGTAGAAGTCTTAAGTAATTCTTAATTATATTATCAGTACCTCTTGTACTGAGGATTGAACCTTCAACCTCTAGAAGACTCACTTAGAACTGATTATTACATAGCCCTTTATCTGTTGCGTTCATGTTAGGAGCTTTAAACTTATTCGTGTTGTAGATGTGTAGTGTTACTACTTATTACTACTTCAGACGCACATGAAGAAGGTTAGGGTTAGGGTTACATGTTGTCAGAATAATATCCAAGCTGAGAACATGATTAAGCCATTTTTTTCATTGAAGCTGAACAATTTTTTTCATTCTATTAAGGTTTGTAGGGAAATGAGTTATAATTTAAATTCGATTTTAATATTTAAGAAACATCACATCATAGACAAATAATTGACAACAATCATCACGGTACGTAAATGAACAATTCCCCTGAAGAAGGCTGGAGGAGGGCATCTTGGTCGAAATGCACTAGAAATATCAGCATTAATGAGAGCAAGAGTATGAAGAAAAACAATGTAAATAATTAAAAAGGTTTATTTTTTACTAGTGGAACTCGTATCCTGGCATTGTCTGGGGAAATTAAGGGAGCCAAAAAAGTTATTTGTTTTGCTTTACCACAATGTTCGTTTGTGTTGTAGACTTTTGTTTTAATTCATAATTTATAACTGGGTCGCAATTCGCTGAAACTCTAGTAAATCCACCAAGAAGTAAATTGACCGTAAAGGTTGTTATCACCAAAAATGTCCAGCCTTTATCCACACTATGAAAAATATTTGTAAAAAGAACTATGTGTTATATTAAAATGAAAAACAATCTTTGAAATTGAAAACAATAGAAATGAATATTTAATTAATAAGATGTCCTTTTGCAAAACAATATGCAAATTAGCTAACCTTACAACTTTGATTGCGTACACATGATCAGTAGATTAGAAACTATTGTTCTTCTATTGTGTGTAGTTGAAATCAGCGTTTTTATCTCACTGTCAGAGTGAGAAATTGTGCAATGTTTGAAGTATAGAGATGAGTTGTTATTCGAATAAAGTTTATTTTAATTATTTTGTATTTTGTTTCTTTCTCAATTATGATTTTCCTTCAGGTTTTCCAGATTACCTTCATACGATCCCAGCCAAAACGACAACAACAACACAACTGAGAACCCAGGCAAACAGGTTAGTAATAAATTCTTCTCTATTAAACATCATATCAAATTTGCGTGAAAACGTAGAATTCATAATTTGTATGAATGACTGTAAATTATCGGCTGACAATTTTTATATACTGCAAGATTGAAGTTTAATTTACTTCAGCAGTTTCCATAGAGACAGTTGCCATAGAAACAGGTTGAAGAAGGCATCTTTGTATATGTTACATATTCATTCAACTTTTAACTTCAAAAGCATATTACCCGAAGTAATATGCTTTTGAAGTTAATGGTTGAACGAATTTTCAAATGCATAATATTTGATCCTGGGTTCATCTGTTGTCTGATTGGTTGGTTTAGTTATGTTATTAGATACTTGTGATGGTATTCACCCTGATCAGATTGAGCCGGCTTCCTCTCTGGTGTGCACCACATCACAAATCATAGCAGCTAATACAGGGTAGACCTGGCCATGGTCACATGAGATGACTAGCCACTCACGATTCTACCGCTGAAGACCAACCACTTGTGGGCAGTGACATGCAGAAAGGAGGGCCGAAGGTACGTTGGCCCCAATCATCCACATTGTGGGGGTGGGGGGGGTCACATTCAGTTTCAAACTATGTTCCTTTCTCAATATTTTTTAGTATTTGGCCTTACACTTAACTTTTTAAAACATACAACCAAGGAGTTAACCTTTAGGCATCACTAGACCTTTGCATGCCACAGCTTGTGAGCAAGAAAGTATTGCAATGCCCTCCTTGATGGTTGTTGCCCAGCTGCTTACAACACATTTGCCCCAACCATGCAGAGATATAGGGAGAAGTATATTAAGGATGATCTCCCTCTCTGGGTGACGAGATATGTCCCAACGCATTGAATATGATGTTGTAGCAGTGCAGACAGCACGGACAGTCGTAGGGAAATGGTCAGCACGTCAACAACGCACACAATGTTGCAGAGACAGTCATTGTCAAAACCCTCCAACTTTTGTCAGTTGACTACCCTCGTAAGCCATGTTTCACAGCTACAGAGGAAAATCATTCAAACAATCGCGTGGTAGATATACACTTTGCTTACCGTTGATATCTCCCCACAAGGACCATTGGAGGTGCATAAAGGTAGATCCAGTGGCACACGCAGTGGCTGATCTCTGTGTCCTCCAAATTAATGCTGTGACCACCAGTCATTCATATCGATCAGGTAGGATGCCTGTGTTAGGGCGGTGAAAACAAGGTAGTTTCAGAGCTATGTCGTCTGAAACTCATGTTCCTGGTACTATTATTATTTTATAGTATTTTACCTATATTTATTTAATGTATTTATTTATTTTTATCCTAATTAACGCGTGGTTATGTGTTGATTTCGAACCACGGCGAGGGCGTACTTAGCCGGCAGCAAATGAGGCAAACAAAATTATATTTATTAAATGCTGAAAAGGTGCTTGTCACATTTCTTTATAACTGTTATCTTAATCTACTTACTTTAAATTATTTGATGTTTTAAATTAATTTTATTAAATTGTTATTATTAATTTAAAAATTTAGTTTGTTAGCGATTTTTTTTGTAGTTTTAACAAAGGAAGGTAACTATTATAAAATTGTTGTGAGTTACCTCACCTATAAAGTGTTCAACTGTATTAATACGTACAGATATATATATATATATATATATATATATATATATATATATATATATATATATATAATATTACTATTTCACGTATCCACATAAAATATCATAAGGAGATATAATTTTTTATGTGTCAGTTTTCAGTATTTACTTCAACAGTGCTCGATACGTAAGTAGAGCTAGGTAGTAAGCAATGAAAATATATATGGCAATCAAGCTACACAGGCTCCCGAAAGACCAAATAACAAAAAATACTACGTGGGTATGACATCCCTAGACTTTAAGACCAGATACTATGACCACAAAAGCACATTTAAAAACAAAGAACGTCGAACTAAAACAGCACTAGCTAACCATTATTGGGAGCTTAAAGAAAATGGACACTCACCAACAATTGAATGGAAAATAGTAAGACAGGCCAGTACATGTAGAAACTTAGACGACCCGTGTAGATTATGCCTGAATGAAAAATATGAAATCCTAAATTTTAAAGATCCCCGAAACCTATTAAACTCTAGAAGTGAAATAGCAAACAGCTGTTTACACAGAAATAAATTTACCTTAGGATGATATATAATAAATAAAAAAATAAAAATAAATAAATAAATAAATAAAAAACTGAACAAGTTAAAATTTAAAACCTAAAATAGAAATACAAGAAACCACGTGTTAAAATAAATTCGCCCACTGTATTGACAAAACAAAGGAAACAGGATATAGGAAAATCCATTGTTAACAAAAAATAGGATAGGCATAGGAGCGTCACCAACAAAGCCTTTGTTCGCAGGAAGCCCAACGATTGGCTGAGAGAACAACAAAGAATCTGATTGGTTAATTAGCAAGCCATGTATATAAAACACCTGACAAAAATAACTCCATACATTTAGTCTGACGATCCCCCCTGGGGATGAAACACGGGAGCCTCTGTGTAGCTTGATTGCCATATATATTTTCATTGCTTACTATATATATATATATATATATATATATATATATATATATATATATATATATATATAGGTGTAATCAGTCAACAGAAAATCATAAGCGCACACGTTGGAGAAAACATAATAATAGTGAATAAAACACTGAGAATGAAGAAAAAAAAAATAAGTAAACGTGCAACTTACAATTTTGTGCCGAATTTATTGGACGATTTTAGAAGCAAAGTAACGTAAATCCCAATTTCAGTTTTTGTTTTTGTTATTTGGGTATAGTCTGTAGGAAATTTTCTGGAATCATTCCCTTCTTTAAGCCTTCTATGAGGTGTAAACAGAGTTCTTGAAAATGGCGAACTAAAATTAATATTATTTTTTATTATTTCACCATGGGTCGCCTATGGGAGTTCTTGTTGTCTGTTTTGTTTCCGGTACACATGTATCGGGAAAGAAAAGAAAGAAAGGGAATAAGAAAAGAGGAGTGCTCTTAAGTTAAAACTGCTTGCTCGGTGTGTGTGGGGGATGTTCTCTTTGAACACGGGCAGCTGGTCTGTCTCGCACACATCCGGAAGGAGGAGAAAAGAAAGAAACCGAACAAGAAAGAAAAGAAAAGAGAAGAGAGAAACTGATGTCCACAGGATAAATACAATTATCTGCTGGATTAAAGTTCGGTTGATATGCAATATGTTTTTAGGGGGTCTATATCTAAAATTCTGTGATCAGCAGTGTGTCTGTAAACATAAATATAAATATACACACACATCCATGCACACACATACATACACATGTATATACATAAATACACACACACATGCATACACATACAAATATATACCAATCTGTCAACTTATATATAATGATGAGGTACGCGCATGCGTGAGAGTGCCTGCGCACAGGATAGAGAAGTTAAAATAGCAGTGTTTTAAATTCAATTGATAATGTTGCACGTATATCTAGGTACATTTTATTTCGTTTTTTTCTGTAGTGCTGTGTGGAATGGAAATATACACTGTATGTGGTCTATTGTGTGGTTTGCTGAGTTGTAATGTTTTGCCACTGGAAAGTTGGGATTGTTGTCCCTGATGTCTTTCTTGTGGATATTTAACCTTAAGCGGAACGGAGTGCCAGTCTCCCCGACAGAACCACCCTCACTGCAATATGTGCAGTGCAAGTAATAAATGACGTTCTCACTGTAGCACGTTAGACCTGGTAGTTCGAGTTTGGCATGTGAGTTTGGTAGAGTGATGGCGGGATCTGTCATTATATGTTGGCAGATCTGGCAGCAAAATTTATTGCATGGGAAATTACCTTGTTGGTTACTGGATTGTGGTTTGGTGTAAGGTGATGTGAGGAGTGTCAATACATTGGCTGTTTGCCTTCTGTCATTGATTGACGGTGCGTTAAACAGGGAAGCGATGTCTGAGTCTGTTTTGAGATGTTGGAAATCTTTAATTAGCACTTGTGAGAGTCTGTGTGTGTTATGATTAAAGTCAAAGATCATTGGGATTCTGCTGTTGGATTGTTTTTGCTTGTAGGACAATATTTGTTGTCAGTTAAGTTTGGCTGCCTGCTGTACTGCTGTTTTGATAAGTTTTGGAGGGTATTTGCTGTTTAAAAATTGTGAGATGAGAGGGCCAAGGTTTTTGTTGTATTCTGTTGTTCTGGAGCAGATACGTTTAACGCGTAGGCAGGAGCTGTATACGATTGATTTCTTGAGTTGGTTAGGATAGTTGCTATTGAAATTTAAATACCTGTGGCTATCTATGGATTTGATATACAAGGATGTGGTGATGCGGTCCTTGTTGACCGGTACAAGCCCATCGAGGAAGAGTATATATGTATCCGAGTGATCAAGCTTCAGTTTTATGGAATCGTGGCAGCTGTTTATGTAAGTATTGAATTTGAGCAAGGCTTGTTTGCCATGTGTCTATAGGAAGAATATATCGTCGATGTATCTGCAATAATAGTGTATTGTTTTTAAAGGGTAGTTTCCGAGGAGTTTGTTTTCGAGTGCAAACATGAATATATTTGTGTAGCTGGGGGCCATTTTCGTGCCTATGGCAGTTCTTTGGATTTGTAGGAAGTGGCGGCCTTAAAACTATGCGTCAAAATGAATCTGATTATATCGCAGATGTCCTGCACATCTTTGTTGGGAAAATTCCTGTGGTGTAAGAAATCACCACAGGCACACACTCCCTCATCATGTGGAATGTTGGTGTAGAATGCGTCCATAGTGACTAGTAGTGCGTCGTCCGATAATTCTTCGATTTGCTGTAAGTTGTTGATAAAGTGTGTGGTGTCTTTGATATAGCTTGGGATAGTGGGTAGTAACAGTTTTAGGATGTAGCCTGAAATATATTCTGGAATAAACATAACTTTAAAATAATTTCAAGTAGTTCGTAATCACAGCATGGAACCTCATCTTAAAGGGGAATTCACTTTTCAAAGTGGAGAAATCAAATTTTGTGTGGTCAAACCTCAAGCCAGATACTTTTCCTATCACCGGCCTGTCGTCTGCAGCACGCATCTATGCACTTATGCACCCCACCACTAAACATGCAGCACTGACCATGTTTACATACTTATAAAGGTGGTTACTTCTTTCATGTCTGTTTACAGAGTGAGGTGGAAGTTAGTGTCAGAAATTGGGTAGACTGAATTCGTCTTCTAACTTTTCATGTTGTGGCATTGTCTGCTTGCTTGCATTCATTTCTAAAGTTACTTATGTAAATAATTAAAATAGTCAAATGCTATAAAAGACAACCATCCCATCTTTTACACGTGTGTAATGCATGTATCTGTGTGTGTGTGTCTTTTAATGATATTTTTTTTTGTTTCCTTTTTGCCAAATTGTAAATTATTTTCCTCTTTTATAAATCTCTATTCATCAGGGAAAAAATTACCAAACAAAAAACAAATTCAGCAAAAACAAAAACTATTCTGAAACCGAAAGATAATTTCTTGAAAAAAGAAATCCAGCAGAAGATTTCTCCCGGCAACGAGAAATCGAAGAATGCAAAATCGTCTCCAAAATTCCGGTAAGTCTTGCATTTGTTTCACAGTTTGTATTATAATTGGCCATTTTTTGTCTCTCTGCCTGTCTGTTTGCTGGTCACTTTATAAACCTCCATTCGATTTTGAGAGACAATGGATACCCCCTATAAAGGTGCCTACGTGGGGAGTCTATTGTGAAGCAAGAATTGCACAATCTCCAACCTCATCTTTCCTGAACCGGCATTACTCGAGTCCAGTGGCAAGAAGTCCAAGACGACTAGATAAGCAGAAAGCCCTCCCACATAATTCAGCACTTGGTATTCCCAAATGGTCACCGATTTAGTACTGACCAGGCTCAACGTTGCTTAACTTTTGTGATCTAATGGGAACCTGCGTGTGTCAATGTGATTATGCTGCATTATGGTCACTTTCAGACTCAAAAACTATGTGGCAGAATTGCACTGAATCTGACATAAAGCATCCTTGAAATGGAAGGAGGATACTAATACTAATATTACTACCTCTGCTATCAATACTACTACTATTACTACTACTATTACTACTACTATTACTGCTAATATTACAATCAATAAACACTTATAGATTTTAAAACAATTTTAATAACACTGTTTTAAAGATACATGCAAGACCACAAACTGTTTTAAATGTTACTATAAACTTAAAAGTAAATTATTTAATAAAAGGTAATAATTTCTTGATATCTCCCAGCTTGAAACCTAAGGTACCATGTTGATCTGAAATATATATATATATATATATATATATATACACACATTGAATGGAAAGTAACTCCCTATTATTAAGTGCTTATAATTTTTACAAGAAATGAATATGATAAAAAAGTATATGGGGTTTTA
This sequence comes from Sepiola atlantica, assembly GCA_963556195.1. NCBI lineage: Eukaryota > Metazoa > Mollusca > Cephalopoda > Sepiida > Sepiolidae > Sepiola > Sepiola atlantica. The sequence goes on along the minus strand of OY744546.1, from coordinate 33,704,666 downwards.
TTCAAAATTCGATATGGATGCCAGCAATTGCTACCAACTTCTATTTTCCAATCACTCTGTATATATATATATATATATATATATATATATATATATATATATATATATATATATATATATATATATCAGAATAATAACGTAGATGTAGCAGATATAAGTTTATATAGGGATGACGGTCTAATGGTAGTCAGGGAATCTACTAGAGCGAAATTAGGAAGATAATTCACAAAGAAATGAATAAACTAGGGCTTAAGGTTGAAATTACTGACAATATCAAACAAGTTAACTTCCTTGATGTTGCATTTAACCTAACAACTAGCAAGTATAAACCTTTCATGTAAGAAAACTCCAACGTGCATCCACAATCAAACCACCCACCTTCAATAATTAAACAATTCATCTGGCGAAACAATGTTTAACAACCATAAGAATATTTATAAAACGGCTTTAAGGAATAGCGGGTACATAAATGTGGATATAAAATATAAGAATATAACAACAAATTCGAACAATTCTAAAAATCAAGGCCGGGAGATAATCTGGTTTACCTCCCCTTCAATCTAATATTAGAAACAAAAATTGGTAGTAAATTCCTACAGCTTATAAACAAATATTACCCACCAGGTAACGCTCTGCATAAGTTATTTAACAAAAACACATTAAAATTAAGTTATAGTTGCACAGATAACCTAGAAAGAATCATGAAAAAACACAACACTAAAATACTTAAAAGGAATAATACAAATAATAGTATTAACAGTAATGAAACCACTAACAATTGTAATTGTCAAAGACAGGATGAATGCCCCCTACAAAACAATTGCGTCACCACATCAGTAATATATTGCGCAAAAATCTACACAGAAGTTTTATATAGGAAGCACGTCAAGGAGTTTTAAGGATAGGTTTTATGTGTGCACATTATCTTTTAGAAATAAAAAATACAGTAACACTTCGTTGTCCCAATATTTTTAGGAATTGATAGATAATAGAAAAAAAACAATAATTAGATGGAGCATAATCAGAAAAGCAAAGACATGTAGATCACTCAACTCACACTGTTTCTTATGCCTCGGTAAGAAACTAGAAATTGTAAGATTTAAAGACAGGGAAAGATTACTCAACGTCAGACAGGAAACCACATTAAACTGCAAACATTTCAAGGAACACACACTAAGCAGATTTTGAATAAAAAATAATGATACCCAATAATGACTTATGTTACATTGGATTTTACTCTTATTTTGACTTTACTGACTTTACCTTCATTGCGTGTTTTATGTTGTCTATTTTGTTTTATTTTATTTTTGTGTTTTTATATTTTTGTACTTAAGTAATCTGTATTATTCAAAATCACTACACCTCACCCTATAGTAGACCTGATTTTAATACTTTCTCATAATCTCTTATTCATTTATGTATAGAATTAACTGTTACAATCACTTGCAATATACTTGACCAGTTTGTTTGCCTTAGCGGTGCTTATTTTGTAACTTCCTTGCTGAGATGGGGAGGTTTTCATTGTCTACATAACAAATTAAAAAGTATAATATACTCAAAATATAATAGTCAGCTGTAAATTCATAGCCCATGACTTTGTAAAAAACAAGAGGCATTGAGTAGGAACCGGAAGTATATAGAAGAAAGTTAAGTAATTGGTCTGCCCTAGAGAAGAGAGAAAAATATTATGTATGAGGTCGAAATAAGTAGTTCAACAGTAATAGGCGGTTATTGAAAAGTTTATATATTGTTACGTGACGTAAAGATACAAATGTGTGTATGTATTAATAGGAATGAACGATGTTAACACTTAAGTTTAATGATAGAAAGATAGGTATATATAGGTATATATGTTTATATGTGTGTGTAGATGTATGTAAATAGGATATAATTGTGTCTGGATGTATGCGCATGTGTGTATATGGTTACATGGATAAGCCCTTTTTTGTATGTATGTGTATATTTATACGTATGTAAAAGTTTTATATTTTTTATATATATTCTTTATGTATGTATGCATATATTCATGGGCATGTTTGCATGCCACTGTATGTAGTTGTGTCTGTATGTGTGTATATATGTGCAATGTGCATGTATGTGGGTTGATGTTTATATATACCTGTGTGTATCTAGTATGCTGATATCTGAGAGTATAAGTGAGATATATGTAATGGGTGTAGTTGTGTGTATTTGTACGTGGGTATATGTCTGGCTATAGATATATAGTAGTTGTACATATGCATAGATACGTGTTAACACGGGTAGAGTATATATGTATAAACTGTGTTTATTGTGAATTAACTCAATAATCGTTAGAATATTGGACTGAAAGAGGTACATTTTAACCAATATATTTATATATATATATATGGAATACATTATACTGTACCAACCAGTGTGTGTGTATATGTGTGTATATATATGAGAGTGGGTGTGGATGTGTGGATCTCTATGTATATAAATGTGTGTATGTATATTTATATATACATATATTTATATTTTTGTGGTTGTGTGTATATATATGTGTGTATGTAAAGGTGTGTACTTGTGAGTGTGCGGATGTGCGCGGTTATGTATGTAGATATAGATATGTATATGTTGTTATTTTTGTATATGTATGTGTGTATATATGGTGAAATATTGATACATTAACATGTATGTAGGCAGGTCATGGCTTTATGTGTTAATTTTAAATCAAGCTAGCCGCCAAGATTCCTAGAGTTGATAAAATCTTATTTCAGGATGGTAATAAAAGTGAAGGATAAGAGATACAAAATAAATTGGGTCATAAACTTGAGTCAGGCCAAATAATAATAATAAAAATTAAAGGGATAAAAAATAAAAGGATAGAAACGAATTGAAAATGCCAATGAGTAAAAAACGTACTAAGCTTGACCGTTGAATTATAAACAAATCTCATCCTAGAAAAAAAATATACATAAGAAGAAAGATTTCCAATGTCATTTCAATTCCTCGCTTCGGTCTGAAGAGGTTGACTCTCTATAAAGCATGTATGCACATATGTAACCAATAATGTTTGTATAAATAGAAATGTTATACTAAAGAAAAGTTCTACTTGTTATTGAGCACTTTTTATAAACACTGGAGTTTCAACAGAGTAACATCTACAGAAACTAATATAATACATATACTATATATATATATATATATATATATATATATATATATAGTCTTGGAAGTTTCTCAACCATTAAAACTATATAAAAAAAAACTTAAAAATAAAAAAAACAAAACTTTTAGTCCCAAATCGTTCAGTGGAAAATCACTCATGTAAGTCAATTTATTTTTTACAGTTATTATATTAGTTTTCTTCTAACATTATTTAAGGGATCATCAGTTGTTTACCATGAAAAACTGTTTCGGGAATTTAAAAACAAGACAGTATTTAATTTCATCACTTCCCAGGAGAGTTGATCAGACCCCACTTCCCTTAAAAGACAAAAACATAAACGTTCCGTATACTAAATCTCAATTTTGTTCCATATAAATGTTTTGCTAACTTATATTAGTTATTAAAATAAAAAAAATAAAAAATAAAAAATAAAAAAATAAAAAAATTCTTCCTTACCTGTGTTGTTCGTCTGTCTAATAAATTTTATCCGTTACTTACAAAAATGTTGTTGCATTTTAAAGTGTTTGGACGAATCCATTACACTATTATTTAGGTGATTAATGTATTCTTATATATATATAGAGAGAGAGAGAAAGAGAGAAAGAGAATGGTAGTTTGTTTGAAGCATTGCTGGGAATTGTAGTAAATATGTTAAGAAGGCTGATGGCAAATAAATATTTAACAACATTAACAACACCGACCCCCACATACAATTCACCATAGAACACTCCAACGATTCTGGCTCACTCTCTCTCCTTGACTTCAACCATAACATAACTGAAGACGGCTCCATACATACCAACTTCTATAGGAAACCCGCCTGCAAAACCCTCTTTATACATTTTAAGTCTGCACTGCCCCATAAAGCCAAAATAGGTTATGCCCACAATGATATCACCCGCAAATGCTCTTCTACTGCTGACAAAATAACACAAACTAACAACTTCCACCAAACCCTCCGAACTAATGGCTACCCCACTTCCACCATAGCCCACCTAAATAAGACCAAAACACACATACATCGCACCCTCTCCAACACCTGTTTCTTAAAACTCACTTTTTTTAGTGATAAAATCACTATCACCAAGGCTATACACAAAGAAAACCTTGACATCCAATTAACCCACACCGACACCTCCCTACACCAGCATCTATCTAGAAGACATACTAACACTGCTCCCTGGCCAATTGTCCTATCCCCAACACTGATCTATGCCACTGCACCAACTGTATATACAAATTATAGTGTACCAAATGCAACAAATTCTATATAGGAAGCACCACAAGACCGCTACATCTTCACATCAAAGAGTATATGAACACCTGTATGTCCTCTTTCCACAAACACACAACCCTATGCAACACTACTCAGCACAACATCTGCATCTTCATCCTTGCCTCTATCAGAAACATTGGGGACCTAAGAATCACGGAATCGATCCTCATCTCCAGATTAAACCCCTCACTCAATCAATGTCACAAGCTCTACTCACCGTTCATTCCATAAGCTACCCTCTCACCAACTGACCAACCCTCATATCTAACACTCATTGTATTCCAATTTCACTATTTCACTCCCCCCTCAATTTCATCACTGCTTAACTTCTATATTGAGCCATCCACTACTACCACCATCACACATCCAATAATCAAGTAGCCTCCCCCCACCATACAAACATTTATCTCAACACACCCTCAGTCACATGAGAATAACAACCCCTAACAACCAAATACCATAATTGACCTACTCTTACTATCCCACTATTCTAAAAAATTCGGACATAATGCTCCCGTAAAAAATATACACATAACAGGTATTATTTTTATGCGGCATACGAACGATATGAAAGGGGAATAAATTTCTTTCATCAAACATTTTATAGATAAATATTTCATCCGCAATTTTTATATCCAAATCCAGAAATGTAGCTTGTGTTCCTGTGTGTTTCCTGTGTGTTCACAATTTAATTCTAACTCTTTTGGATATATCAAATTTTTTGTATTTTCAAACTCCTCGTTATCATCAATACATACACTTGCAACCATGATAACTATAAGCTCTAGATATACCAATTTTTATTAATGATGACATATATACGTATTCAAGTGTATGTAGATAGAGATTAGCCCAAAAAGGTGCAGGATCCAAACCCATTGGAATGCCGATAGTTTGGAGTATATATGATAATTATGGAATTAATAGTCCAACGTAATGAAAAAAGATAAACTAAAAATTGCACTGTTATCTTAGTTTTTATTCTTTTTTTATATTAAAAAAAAAATTTATCATTGTATATACTCTCAATTGTTAACATACAAAGGAGATAATATTACTTAATATAATAGAAGCCAGTAAAAATTAATTAATATTACTATTTCTTCAGGGAGTCAATACATTATTTTTAATCAATGTATGTATTTGTGCTATATTTTTCATTATTATCCATCTTGATAGAAATGTTAATGATTTGTTTTTAATTATGATTATGTCGAGTTCTAGTCGGTTAATTATAAGTAGACTTTACACTGTATTGTATCCTTAAATTACGATGCCTTCATTAAATATATAAATGTATTTAATTTAATTAATATGATTTCATTTATTTACATTAGCAGTTAAATACGTTAACAGTTAAATACGTTAGCAGTTAACTACGTTAGCCTAAATGACCTTAAAGAATCTTAACTGCAGCAGATTGATATTTATTACTGATCTAGTGGAAGTCATTTTAGTCAATTATTAGTGTTGGTGTTAAGGATAATTTTGCGCAACATGTTTGCAATACATATATAACATATATATATATATATATATATATATATATATATATATATATATATATATATATATATATAAAATTGAAAATATAAGCCATTAACAATGCAAGATTAATTTTTTTTTTTACATTAATCTTATTAATTTCGGAATAACATTCCATCATCAGAGGTGACCAGTATTGGTTATTCTTGTTTTTTGATGAAAAAAAAAAAGAAATGACTCAATACTGGTCACCTCTGATGATGGAATTTTATTCCAATGTAAAAAATTTTTTAATGTAAAATTTTTAATGTAAAAAAAAAAAAAATTAATCTTGCATTGTTAATGGCTTATATTTTCAATTTTATTAACAAATCCAGCAATTCTTTAAATGAACGACTAACCCATATTACTTTATATATATATATATATATATATATATATATATATATATATATATATATATATATATATAGTCTCGGAAGTTTCTCAACCATTAAAACTATATAAAAAAAAACAAAAAAAAACAACTTATAGTCTCAAGTCTTCCAGTGGAAAATCACTCATGTAAGTCAATTTATTTTTTACAGTTATTATATTAGTTAGTTTCTAACACTATTTTAAGGGATCATCAGTTGTTTACCATGAAAAACTGTTTCGATATACAAGTATCATTAAAAATAACGGACATCTTGTGTCTGATTATTTTTTCTAAGATCCTTTCCGTTTTTCTGATTAGGTTCTTAGTTTCAGACGGAAACTGGCTGATAAAATTGCCATAGCTTCCCAAAGCGCTTTCGGACCTTTCCAGGTCCATCGTCAGTGGAGCAATGTTAACCAGGCATAGACCTAGGAGTGAATATATATTCTATTTAGGCGGAAAAAAAAACAATACTAGTAATAATAACAATAATAATAATAACAAAAACAACAATGAACCCAATTCTCTACTTAAAAACATTATAAAACTATTTTACTGCAACCAATTTCATAATAACTATAAAATAGACGAACAGGTTCTCAAAAACATTATAGATAAAAACGTACTTCCCACCGACCCAAACAAAAAAGTAAAACTAATTATCTATTATAATAAAACTAAAACTACCAATCTGGTTGTTAAAAATAATTCTTCACCCCGGATTAGAGTTCTTGATAGGACCGGCCTTGTATACAAGTTTAAATGCCCTTTGGGAGAATGTGTCTCCGACAATCATGAAAATGTATACATAGGGTCGACTGTTACGACGCTATCCAGAAGATTAACCATGCATTTATCTAACGACTCCGCCATAACGCAGCACCTCTATGAAAAGCATTCCTGCCCCTGTTCGCATATCCGTAAACTTCTAGTAGATAACACAAAAATCATCGCACAAAATACTAATACACTTAAACTCCACATACTTAAAGCCCTATACATTAAAACAGAAAAACCAGCTATTAACAAGATTAACTATACTATTAGTACTAATATACTCAAATGCCTATAAATATAAATTTACATAAAACATAGTCCTTTATTTTCCCGCCTAAATAGAATATATATTCACTCCTAGGTCTATGCCTGGTTAACATTACTCCACTGACGATGGACCTGGAAGGGTCCGAAAGCGCTTTGGGAAGCTATGGCAATTTTATCAGCCAGTTTCCGTCTGAAACTAAGAACCTAATCAGAAAAACGGAAAGGATCTTAGAAAAAATAACCAGACACAAGATGTCCGTTATTTTTAATGATACTTGTATAAAAGAAAAGATGCTGCCAAGATACACACACACACATATATATATATATATATATATATATATATATATATATATATATATATATATATATATGACGAGATTACCCTGGGATGATCGAAAAAGCAGGATAGTAAATATGAATTATAAGCGAGATGATAATAGGATGTAGGTCAAGGGTGTGGTTAGACGTCCCGTTTTAAATGTGACTGTGATTGCTTTGATAATTTCAAAGTTGAGACGAAAGTGAAAATATAAATATTTTATTGTTTGTATTTTGAGGTATTGGATTGAGGAATGTTAAGAAAAACATTTGCAGAATTACCTCACCGATCGAGAGAGGATCGAGGAAAAGAAGAGAGCAAGATTTGCAATTGAAGTGAGCAGATATTCCGCCTTTTCTTCCCTCCAGCTGGGGCTGGGGAGTTGACTATCTTTATAACAGAGTGTACCAAGAAAATGTCGACATTCTACTACAATAAATTGTAAGCTATAAAAAAGCCTTTCTTGTTTCGGTTCTTCATTTTTGCTGCAACACTTTTCGCATTTTTGAACCAGTAAAGAACAAAGCAGAATTATTTGGCACTTAACATGGCTGCTGAAATAACTTGGATTGCAACGATCATCACAACATTGGAGTCCAGAACCATTGACATCATAACCAACAATAACAGAACGAAAAACTAAACAAAAAAAACAAAAAAATATATCCATGAAAAAGAAAGTTGGGCCTGAGCAGATGAAAGCAGAAAAAGGAAATAAATAAAACTATGACCAGAAAGGAAAATGTGTATTATTTGGATTATCAAATTATCAATCCTAATCTGAAAAATTCCAAAACAGAAAGGAATGTAAGTAAAAATGTTTCTTAGCTTACAAAACATACACCCATAAAAAAATTGGGAGAAAATTGCACACAAACATAAAACAGGAACAATAAAAAATGTTTACTTACACCTGCAAAAGAATAAACCCATAAATAAACTAATGGTAACAGTAGGAAAAAAAGGAAAAGCGATTGACACTTTGAACGTTGCCCGAATCAAGCTATATAACACACACACACACACACACACGGAAGAAAAAGATGAAGAAATTAATATTAAAAATAAGACAAAACTGAGAAAGAAATAGACAGTGATATAATTTGAAGACAATTATGTTTTTATTATTATGTGAAAAGAAATAAGAAGATAGACAATGGTTGAATATTTTGTGTTAAAAACAGTAATTGTTCAAAGATTAACATATATTATAAAGCGATTTTAAACAGGCAGGTAATGGCGATCAGAAATATGGTTTCACTTTTGAGATGTGAATTATAAACAATAATTTTATGAATGAAGGAATAAAAGATTAGGCTTTATAGTAAATAACTGTAATTCATGCTTAGTTTGTAAATATTAAATTAAATATACGGAAAGAGTTTATGGAGAAAAGTAATTTATTGGTTTTCTGGGCTGATCTAAATCTAGAATAGGGATTTGTCTCTCACCATGTTTCAGGGAAGATTTGGGAAAGAAAATCTGGAGAAAAAACTACATGAGGAAAGTGGAACGGATTGAGGAATTAGAAGCATCCTTGCATGCAGTTTTAGAAGTTTATAGAGAATTTTGTTTTTTATTTTTGATGGGGAGAACTTCAGTGGAGTATTGATGGGTGGTCACTGTTGGTCGGGTCATAATGGATTTGCAGAAATCACTGCTCAACTATTGTTTTGATTAATGACGAAAATAAGAAGAGACATAGTATTATGATTAAGGGGATTATTATTTTTTAAAGATTTATTTGCCATTACTTTTAATTTGTTGGGATATGACGAGTGTAACGAAGTTACCCCGAGGTGATTGAACAAGCTGGATAGTAAATCAGATCGTAACAAGATGTAGGTCAGGAGTGTGGGTGGACGTTGTATTTGGAATGCGAATGTGACTGTTTTGATAATTTCGAGGTTGAGACGAAAGTGAAAATATAAATATTTTATTGTTTGTATTTTGAGGTATTGGATTGAGGAATGTGTTAAGAAAAACATTTGCAGAATTACGTCACTGATCAAGAGAGGATCAAGGAAAAGAAGAGAGAGAGAGTGATTTGCAATATCTATCTGTGTATATACATATATATACATATACATATATATATACATATACATATATATATACATATACATATATATATATACATATACATATATATATATACATATATATATATATATATATATATATATATATATATATATATATATATATATATATACAGGGTGGGCAAAAATAAGGGTGCTATTTTTAAAAATTCATAACTTTTTTATTTATTGATTTTTTTAAAATTTTTTTTTAGAATAAGTAAAGGACCCCTTCCGAAGCAAGCATGAGCCGTATTAGCCCTAAGGAACGTACCCTCATTTAGAAAACATTATTTTTGCTTAAAAAACTCAAAACAGTGTAAAAAACAATACTTTAGTTTTTGTAAGTTTTAAGAAGTGTTTTTCGGCTAAAATTTGTTTTGTTTATTTCAAAAAATCTCGGAAGGGTCAGTCTACACACACATAAAGTTTGGTGAGTTTAACTTTTATTTTGTGGAAGTTATTCAAATTCAAGTTATTCAAATTTAAAGATAGGACCCTTATTTTGGCCCACCCTGTATATATATATGTATATACACAGATAGATATATATATCGCATTATGCTGTTATTGCAGTGAGGGTAATTACGTTAGTGAGACGGCACTCAGTTCCGCCTGAACACCGCTTAAAAATATAAAGTTATATAACAAACCAAAATAAACCCACTTATCTAACACACAAGATATGAACATTCAAACTTAGATAAAGACAATTTAAATAGTTTGTGCACCATGCAAAAAAAAAACACACTGCATGCGGAATTAAAAACCAGACACACAAACAATACATACAAATTTCAGTTCTAGATATAGATTCTTAGAAAATCTTGTCACTCACAGATAATAACTTTCCCACCTACACCAGCCACACAGATTTGATATCTTTTCTTTTTTCTTTCTTCACAAAACAAACCAGACTAAAACTAAATTTTACGTCCACACAAAAAAAATTCAGCTTCTAGACCCTATTCAAAAACATAAAGTAAGTCTCACTTCGACTATTTGCAAAAGCTCTGTTCACACTTCATGTGAGATATTTAAAGGGAAAGGTTCCCGAAAATTATCTTTAAAATATCCTAATGAATAAAGAAATAGGATTTACTTTCTTACTTCTGAAATCGGCCAACCTACTCAAACAACATAATCGTAATCACACATTTATTCATTTTCTTGTCTACTTTGTGTTTTTGATTTTCTGTTGGCTGATTATACCCATTAAATATGTAAGTGTGGATCTATCAACAGTTAATAGACGTAGTAATGATAGTTAATAGACATAGTAATAATAGTTAATAGGCTTAATATTAATGGAGCAACGATTAACATTTCTGTTTCATCATTAACACTTGATGCACATCAGTGTTCTTACATAGAAAATGTATTTTGAATCAATTTTATTGAAGATATATTTAATCCGGGTTTACATTACTTTTTTTCGTAGTGATATATATAAGAAGTAGGATGAAATATAAATACTCCCATTGTCACTAATTTACAAAGGGAAGATTTTTAAATAAACATCCATTTTTGTCTCTGTAGTAAATATCCATTTCAAGTAAAAAATAAATAAATAGTAAAAAAGATATACGTTATTTTATTTATTTAAAAACAATAATGAAAAATTAACATTTTCAAATAAGTTCCATATTCTAATCAGAAAGAAGTTGTTTTCATTTATTATTCTCCTCCAATAACACTCCACATCGAGTGTACACCACCAATGTTGTACCTTTAATTTCTCTTTTTAATGCACTTAATTCATGTTGATTGATTTCCAGCAATATAAACCTAAGTTAAATTCTCTCTATATCTATATTAATAAACATTGTGTGACCACTTCTAAGCCCCCCCCCCCTTGTGAACACATAAAAAGTTATTAATCTTAATTTAGGCCTCTTAATTGTTTTCAGTAATTCTGTTAATAAGTAGTTATACATGTAGTTATACAGTAGTTATAATGGTTTATTGAGTGAGAGGTGTCTTGACCCGGATAAGAATAACGTTATGTTCGTATTATTATCCAGACGTTCCACATTAATATTTATTTTTACCAGAAAGTTTGGTCCGAAAGGGAATCCCCCAAGTTCTGCATGGTTAACAGTGGAATACACAAAATGGGACAATTGGACAAAGAAACAGATACAAATGATTAAAAATGAACAAATTTTATATCCGAACGAATACAATAAAAAATCAAAACAAACATGTAATGCAAAGTAATAATGCAAAAATGTTCTTTCCAGTCAATTCAAACATAAATACCAATAATTTTAAAGTTCACTTATCTGGGTACACAATCATGTTTTTTCTTAATTGTACCTGTATTTTTTTCACTAAATCATTTTTCTTTTCCTTTGACATCTTTTCGTCACAAATTAAACTCCAACTTCTCTCTTCAAGAGTTCAGACTCAACTCCTTAAACCATTCTTCCTTTTTCCATGATCTTTGTCTCCATTATCGCAGTTCGAAATCAGATGCTCGACTCTCCATACACATCTTTCTACATCTTACCGATTCGACATCCCCCATTCGACTGCTGTAAATTTGGCGCCAAGCCCCACAAGTGTCATCTGAAATTTCCTTTCAATTTCTCTTTTTTCTTCTTTCTTTCCTTTTCTTTTTCTTTAACATTACCCCCTCACCCTCACTCTTACTCCTCTGAACTCATACTGTGTGGAAGAAGAAAGAAAGAGCCACCAAAGTTCAGTTAAAGCCACACCCCCTTCGTTACTCTCTCTCTCTCTCTCTCTCTCTCTCTCTCTCTCTCTCTCTCTGTTATATGCACACATACACAATGTAATTTGCTTTGCCCTTCTCCTCTCTCACTACAGTGAGTTTGGTCTATTTTATCGCAGGTCACTTTGTTTTGATTTTCCGTTTCAAGCCTAGTAAAATTAACATTTGATTTCTTTCTTTTTTCATCATTAGTCCAGTATTGCCTTCAACACATCACAGAGGTAATTGAGTATTCATAACCATTATAATTAAAGTTTTAGTTGTGATCGACGGTCCATCTGACTCCATGTTCGAAACAGTTAGATAGAATGTTCATCCGATTTATAGATGAAAATGTAGATGACATAGTTGTTTCATAGAAAATACCCTTTATTTTTTATTTTTGTCTAACTCCAACTGATTATGCAGGAAACAAGTTGTGAGGGCACTTAGAAGAACTAGTCCAACAAACTGCATTCATACACCAAGCCATCCGATTGGTCGATGGGTCAATTACTCAGTGATAAACCTGTCTATTTACATCAAGAGAAAATAGTACATCAAAATACGTGGCTGCTACAGTTCTGTAAAGAACAGTTATGATTTTCTTTATGCATGTAGTATCACAACCAGCACAGTGATGTTAACATTTTATGTATTAATATTTTTCACTTCAAGAAAGTCGTCTGGCCAGTAGAAGATATTCAAAAATGATAATCAATAATGATAACAAAATATTGTTTAATATTTTTTTTTTTGATTATTGTTATATTTTCAACTCATGTAAAATGCTTTTTATTCATTTCGGCTGCATTTTTGCATGCGACTTACAAAGAAAACATTGTAAGTATGACTATTTTTTAAAACTATTTTCCATAAGAAGCCTTTCACCAGACAATGATTCTCCATCTGAGCAAATACTGCTTGTGTGTGTGTATATATGTCAAACCTGGAAAACAAAATATTTAATAACATTAAAAAACCCTCTATTTACATATGCTACGTTGACGATATTCTTATTCTAGCTGATAACAATGAACAAATACACAAACTTCAAGACCTTTTCCAAAAAAAATCTGTTCTTTAATTCACCATAGAACTGAACGTTAATAATAAAATACCATTCCTAGATGTTCTTATTGACGCCTCTAATAATTCGTTTAACACTTTCACTTATAAAAAAACAACCAGCTTAAATTCTAGTCTTTTAAATTTCAAGAGCGAGTGTCTCTATCGCTACAAAATAGCTATTGTTAAAAATCTATTAAACCGTGCCAAATTAATCTCCTCCTCTAAAAAAATACTATTCATTGAATTAAAAAATATAAAACAAGTACTTATTAACAAATTCATTGTTAATAAGTACTTGTTTTATATTTTTTAATTCAATGAATAGTATTTTTGTGTTTTTTAAGTTTCGAATCATTAATCTTATTTGTTCATAGGGAATTCATCCCTATGAACAAATAAGATTAATGATTCGAAACTTAAAAAACTCACCACTACAAATAATAATAATATCCAATATCACAACTCAAACGATATTAACATATACTATTGTAATCAAATGCAACCAAACTTCAGATTAGAAGAAAAAGCCATGAAAAATATTATACACAGATACATATCGGCAATTGACAACGATTGTTTCTGATGAAGCAGAGTTCGAATAACACTTATCAAGCCATTGCTTTGCTTGAATAGTATTTTTCCCATCAGAAAGCAATGCTTTATCAACACATGAAATTCAGATTTTTTCATTGTTTTGAAAATTTGCAACAGTAGCTTCACGTAAATAATTTGTAAACTGATAATTTGATTTGGCTCAAAGTTTGACACATGCCATTTGAAGGTTATTACTTTATAAAAATATGATTTCTTATTATTCGCACCATTTATATATCAAGCTCGGGACTTATTGAGTGATGCGTTAGCTTTAACACTTCACTGCAGTTTCACGGATTATCCGAGAGCACTGCTGATGATACTGTTAAACAGCAGTTTTAAAGTTAAGTAAATTGTATTTTTATATTATGTTTTTTAAAATATATTTGGCTTTGCCTATAAATTCTACACAGAAATTACCTTTGGAATTGATTGTTTAAAGGCTTAAAAATTAATTACGAATTTAGGACAGCTGCAAAGAAATCACAGTTGTGTACCGTTATTTTGAAAGAAGATATATGGTTGGTATACCTATCTTTAAGACTACAACTGGTGGATCTATGTATATAATATTTGGATTATAATTAATCCAAATTTGATATACATAAATCCTTTTATTCACTTAGAGCTATTCTTTCGACACAACATTTAAGTAAATTATACATATTTTTTCCTAGCTCTGTTCGTATAAAATATGGCGTCTAATAACTATTAGAAAGACGTACGTTACTCCTTGGAACTGTATTTCATGTATTCTATATTAATCTGAGTGTTGTTGTTTTGTCGTTTGTTTTTTCTGAAGTTTCTGGACCCGATCTTTAGACTTCTGAAGATTCATACATATGAAAAATCCAGGATATATTTACATATATTTGGTTGTTCATGTGCAAACGAAACAGTCTGTAAAGTTATATGGATTTTTTGAAAAATGAATAAAGAAGTGGTTATTGGAATTTAGCATACTATTAGTTTTTTATATATGCTCTGTTGTTAAATATTAACATTCATTGAGCTTTTACTTAGAAAGTTGGACCATTAATAAATAAATATATACATAAATATATATATATATATTTATATTAGTATTTCATGTATCAACATGAAATTTTATAAGGAGATATCATTTTTTTATGTATCAATTTTCAGTATTTACTTCAACAGTGCTCGATATGTAAAATATATATATATATATATATATATATATATATATATATATATATATATATATATATATATATATATTCATAAAACATATTCCGAATTCTATCGAATGTAGGCTTATCAATAATTCTAGCAATGAAAGTGTTTTTAAAAAATCAATCAACATTTACAATATAGCTCTAAAAAGTAGTGGTTACCATAATACCGAAATTAAATATAAAAAACAACAAAATTAAAAATAAAAGAAAAAGAAATATAATCTACTATACACCGCCCTATAACCAGATGCTAAAAACTAAACTGGGCAAAAAATTCCTAAATCTGATTGAAAAACACTTCCCCGTAACCAATCCCCTGCATAAAATATTCAATAAAAATAACCTAAAAACTATCCTACAGCTGCTGCGAAAACATATAAATGATAATTAAGGGATACAATAACAAAATACTAAAAGAGAACAGCAGAGAGGAAGAAAAAAATAACAAATTACATAAAAAAAGTACAAATATAGCAAAAATAACACTAAGAAGAACAAAAATATAAACAATACAAATAGAAATAAACAAAACACTAATAGTAACCACCCGAATAGAAATGAAAAAGTTAACAATGAAGAGAAAAGATGTAACTGCATAAATCGTACACTTTGTCCACTACAAAATAAATACCTAACCAAAAGTATTGTTTACCAAGCCACAATATTTGCCAAAGAAAGACCGAACAACAAATAGTACTACATGGGTATACCCTCTCTAGATTTTAAAACTAGATATTATGACCATAAAAGCACATTTAAAAACAGAGAATATCGAATTAAAACAGCACTAGCAAACCACTATTGGGAGCTCAAAGAAAATGGACGCTCACCAATAATTGAATGGAAAATAATACGACAGGCCAGTACATGTAGAAATTTAGACGACCCGTGTAAATTATGCCTGAATGAAATATTTGAAATCTTACTTTAAAGACCCTCAAAATCTATTAAACTGTAGAAGTGAGATAGCAAACAGCTGCTTATACAGAAATAAATTTACCTTAGGCTAACGATAAATAAATAAATAAACAAAAACTAAACTAAACAAAAACGTAACGATTTAAAAATAAAAACCTAAAATAGAGAAACAAGGAACCACGCGTTGAAATAAATTCACCCATTATATTGACACAACAAAAGAAAACAGGGTATAGGCCAATCTATAGAAAACAGAACAATAGAACAGGATATAGGAAGGAAGAGACACTAACCACACCTTTATTCGTGGGAAGTCCAACGATTGGCTGAGAGAACAACAAAGAATCTGATTGGTTAACTAGCTAGCCATGTATATAAAAACACCCCGAAAAATAACTTCATGCAGTTTAGCCTGAAGATTCCCCCGGGTGATGAAACGCGAGAGCCTCTGTGTAGCTTAATTGCCATAAATATATTTTCATGGCTTACTATATATTTATATATGCATATATGTATAAAGTATTTTATTTAAAAACTATATATTACAATGTGTGTTAGGTGCGTACTCGTGTTTCATCGATCCTTTTTAATGGATTTTTAAATTT
>OY744546.1:33437804-33682804 GCA_963556195.1 Sepiola atlantica | reverse complement strand
CAAGATGTCATCTATGTATCGTAAATATATTGTTGGTGCATTGATAAGGTTAACGACTTTAGTTTCTAATTTGGACATGTAGTAATTGCTAAAGGTTGGACTAAGCACGGAGCCCATAGCAACGGTATCTTTTTGGATATAAATGTTGCCGTGATCCTTAAGGCAATCGTGCACTCTTATTTTTTTGTTTTTCTTTTTGACGTGGACGGTGGGTGACACCTAGTCCGAATGGTCTACCTTAGATATAACTCCCATTTTTTCTAATCTTTCCAGTTCCTTGTTAATTGTGTTTAAGGAGGAAAAAGGGACGTTTCTCTTTGGTTTGAAAATTGGAGTGACATTATCCTTAAGTTCAAACTTGACTTCTATCTTTGTACATAAACCCAAACTCTCAGAGAAAGCTCTGGGATATTCTTCTTTCAATTCATTCATGAATTTTTCATTTTTAATACATTTTTTCTTTTCTGCACTGTTTATTTCGTTGCAAAAAGAGTTCATTGGGAGTTCAAATAAATTGAACAGTACTATCCAGTTCATTCTGAAGAGACATGAATTAATCCTTTGAATCACATATACTTTTGTTTTTGCAGTTTTGCCACAGAAAGAAATATCGCACTTTAATTCTCCTCTTAAAGAATTTTTTTTCTGAAACCCCTCTGGCAATTTTCTTAGTTTCAGATAATTTGGGGTTTCCAATTTTTCTCCATGTTTGTTCATCAATAATACTTATGTCTGAGCCAGAATCCAGTAAAAAAGTAATTATACGACCATTTATACGTACATTTACGTATTTTCGATTTTCATTGTTCTGGATTTCTTTTTTGATAACACAACGTTTATTTTTTCAAAATTCTTTTTCTTATTCTTGCGGCAAACAGACCATTTATGACCCTTAATTCCACAAGATTCACAGAATTTGTTCTTATACCAACATACATCTTTAGTATGCTTAGTATTTCCACACATCTCACATTTTCCTGTCTTTTTGATTTTAGGAGTTTTTTGGGGTTTTATGCGTTGTACTTTGGCAACACTTTTTTCCTCAATTTGGGTATTATCTCTTTTAACATTAATGAGATCCTGACATTCTTCCGTCACTCTTTGTGACGTGATTTTTGTGTCTTGCTCCACCATTGTTAAGATTATAGACCTTATTTCTTTGTACTTAGAAGCTGTTAGTCCTTGAACAAAGATTAGGCATTTGAATAAATCTTTGGGGATTTCATCTATCTTGAATTGCTCAACCAAAGAGTTCGTTGTTCCTGCATTTGCCAAAAAATCATCGTTATCTGTTTTCACAATGTTTAGACATTTGTATTACGTGTGGAATAGACTATTTCTTTCGTTGAATATCTTCGACAGTATATTTATAGTTTCATCGAATTAAACTTCCTCAGGTTTTCTGGGCAATATCAAGTTCATATATTTGGTATTCTCCTCTGTTCCCAGTTTCTGAAATAGCAAGGTTACCCGTTCTTCATCTGACCAATCTCAGCACCTATTAGTAAATATTGCTTCAAATCGTCTGAAATATGCTGGAAATGTAACGCCAGAATCAGGCTTGTATACAAATTCAGATAAAGAATTTCCAATTCCTTCGGCAGAAAAAAACTGTTTTTTCTTTCACCTGTGGTCTGTTTCAGAATTTTTTCAAAACTTTTCTGCTGTTGTAGTATTTGTTGTTGCAACTCTTGATGTTGACTTTGTTGTTGTTGCATGCTCATACACAGCATTTTAGTCATTTCAACTAATTATTCCATATTGAAAACACTCAGGAGAACTCAACACAAACAAAAGAGTGATGATAGTTTAAACTTAGGTGTTTTAGTCATTCATCCAATTTATTTATTAAATAACTTTAATTACTGTTGATATCGACGAAACTATTGCATATAGATAGTAAAAATAAGCCAAATGCAATTCCAAATTTATAATACCAAACATTAATTAATTATTAAACTGTTTAAAAAATAATCATGCAAATTAGGCATCCAAATGGTTCTCTCTTAATCGTTCATCTGTACTATATAAAGAGAATGTCAAAATATCATCTTGTATTATTGATTTAAATAACAGTAACCCATTTGATGGTTATATAGGAGTGATAAATTAAAAAAAGTTTTGTATTTATCATTTATTTATTTAGATATATATATATATATAGAGAGAGAGATGTGGGAATATATATGCTTTTGCATATACGTTCTATTTTTTATAGACCCACCTTTTCAAGGTAAAAGCTCGATGATTGTTAATGTATAACAACAGAGCATATATAAATAAACAATAGTATGCTACATTCCAGTGACCAACATTTTATTCACCTTACTGATCATCTTTATAAAACAAAAACTTTGGCACATTTACAGACCGATATATATATATATATATATATATATATATATATATATATATATATATATATATATATATATATATATATTAAAATATTAAAGTGTTTTATACTTACAGACGACGTCGTCTCGGGTTTTCTACCCTCATCAGTGCAGGAGTGGCGGTTACAAGCGGTCGCATGGGCTCAAACACAGCAAGCCTAACGTCCAAGCATACACGGTTGCGAGAAATCACCACAGACAGTAATTGAAATTAATGTACTGTTACCCGAGAGGCAGGGGCAAGCGCCATTTTGTCGATAGTATTCAACACTCGAGCGGAACTTTACTTAATCGTAGGATGACAACAATCTTGTAATTTCAAACAGGGCTCTACTATTAAGACTATCAAATCTTAAAGGGGCATTAACTATAAATATTTTTTAAACATTAAAAAGTTTTATAACTACAGACGACGTCGTTTCGGGTTTTCTACCCTCATTAGTGCAGGAGTGGTGGTTGCAGGCGGTCGCATGGGCTCGAAGGCAGTTCGTAAATTCAGCCTAGAATCACGAGCCTAACGCCTAAGCCCATATATATATATATATATATATATATATATGGTACGTCAATGAAAATTAGTAAGACCTGCAAATGGAAGCAAATCGGTATTTTCAGTTGTTCAAAACAAGGAGTAGTTTAGTTAATAAAAACATTTATTTTTCATCTCTTTCTTTCCTTAAACCAGGTTTTTCAAAGATTAAAATCTTATCATCAGAGGAAAAATTATGATTGATAAGTTTGCCTTGGAATACGCCTAACTGAAAACAGGAAGAATATTGTTTTCCTTGAAATGGCCGCTTTTATTTGATTCCTCTCCGTGGACAACAGACCTGAGTGAAATCGCCGTCGTTGGATTTTTATACAGATTCCTCTGGATTTACCAATATTTCTGAGCCCTACGTTTTTTGGATTTCGTTATTGGTGATTACCATGCCCGTTTGAACTTTTTGGAAGGTTTTTTTATAGAAGTTTTTTTTGATTTTTTAAATTTTAAATTTTAAAAAGAAAACTTTTTCAAATTTGGAACTTTGACAGTCCTACCCTGTCAACTTATCAATCATAATTTTTCCTCTGATGGTAAGATTTTAATCTTTGAAAAACCTGGTTTAAGGAAAGAAAGAGATGAAAAATAAATGTTTTTATTAACTAAACTACTCCTTGTTTTGAACAACTGAAAATACCGATTTGCTTCCATTTGCAGGTCTTACTAATTTTCATTGACGTACCATATTTTTGCTCTATCCAGTATATTGAGCTTTCCTTATTTCACAATAGGTCCAACTCTCTAAAAGTTTACCTTTTAGTTATAATTTACATATATATATATATATATATATATATATATATATATATATATATATATATATATATATATATATATATATATATATATATGTATTGTAAAATCAGTAGAAGAGAACCTCAGCAGAGTGCTTGAATATTAAGAAAAATTGAAAAATAAGAGCGTAATATTTATTTATATATATATTACAGAATATCAGAACAACATTGGTATCGTTGGTTTCAAATCCGACAAATTAGAACAGCATGTAATTGTCTTTTGTGAATCACAACGAAGGCTGAGAAGAGTCCATAAAAGACAGTCACATGCTGTTCCATTTTGTCAGATTTGAAACCGACGGTACCAATGTTGTTCTGATATATATATATATATATATATATATATAACATTGTAAATCCGAGTCGAGTGTGTTATCCTTGACAGGAATATCTTCTTTAAGAAAGCTCAATGGAGGTACAGATGACAAATAAAGTTAGAATTGAAATAACTCAATACCATTTCAGTTCAACTTAATAATTTATTTCGCCCTAAAATGGGCTCTTCAGAAGTTGAGGACTGTCTCAATACACAAATCAAGAGTGAATGTCAAGGACAACACCATTGAGCTCTCTTACAGAATGTATTCCTGTCAAGGACAACGCTCCATTCACTCTTATTTGTGTGGTGAGACAGTCTTCAATTTCTGAAGAGCCCGTTTTGGGGGCGAAATAAATTATTTCAATTCTAGCTATATATATATATATATATATATATATATAAAAATTCATACGGCTAACAACACATACCCACAAATATTGAAATCTATTTATCTCACATATGTCCGACAGGACAACAGTATTTAGCAAAATGTAAAAATTTCATTCAAGTATGTTTGACATTTATGACGACCTTTTGAGAAATGTCAACAAAATAAGAACAAAAATTCATTAATTCTGAAGACCAAAAATAAAAAATAAAATTGAAAAAAAAATGGAGAGGAAGATCTGTGACGCAATGCTGCTTCCATTGGTGGCAGTGAAACGTAATTAAAACAAGGACAGAACCATTCTTTTTAAGATGCACACTTCACTATGAAAAGGCTATTTCAGCCTTCAGCCTCTTCTAGAGACGCATCCTGAGAATGCTGGCTGACAGACAATTGAAGCCGCTTATAGAGATGTGTTGATGCATTTAAAAATGATTTTTCAAACACAAATGTAACAGATAGATGGAGAAAAAAAACTTATTATAAGAATGTTTCTGTCCACCTAAAAATGCTCAATGAAAATGCTTTTTCAAACTTAAGTGTAATAGACAGACGGAGCCTCTAATAGAAATGCTTGGACGCATCTAAATAAGCACGGATATTTTAAGATGCGTCCATTAAATGCAGATGCATGTAACTTAAGATTGACAGACTTACGGACCGACCGATGGATCTATAGAAATGTGTAGACACATAAAAATGTTTTTTCAACCTGAAGTGTGATGGACGGACATATATATAAAAATATTAATATTTATTTATTAAAAAATATTGTTATATATATATATATATATATATATATATATATATATATATATATACTTCTTTTTGTAATATAGCAGGAAAAATCCCAGTAGAGTGCTCAATTAATTGAGAATTAAAATTAAAATTAAGAGCATAATATTTTATTTTTTTTGGTACAGAAAAATTAGTACCGTCGGTTTCAAGCACAGAAGGACTTAGCCATCCGGCTCTCTTCAGCTTATGTTGTCATCTGTTTCGGAAATGTGAAGTCACGTGTCACTCTCGTTTGGACGCATTATTTGCTTAGAGTGTTATGTATGCTTGTTTAAATTTAGTGTAAGGAAGGTTTAATAAGGTTTAATAAGGGTTGAAAAAGGAGCGTGGGGGTGAAAAGTAACAGTTGAGATTTAAAACTGGAGAAGATTTAATAAGATTTAAAAATATAAAAAAATAAAAAATAAAAATATTTCCAAAATTTAAATCAATAGGGGTTTTGATTAACCTATCCTTATTTTCATTTAAAAAATATATAAATAAACAAACAAACAAACAAACAAATAAACAAAAAAATAATATAAAATAAAATTATATATATAAATAAAAAATAAAAATAATATTATTGTTATAAATTACATATTTAAGATCTCTACATCAAGTTATCCTATTAACTAGTTAGTTGACCAAATCCTACCTATCGTTGTTAATTATGCTATATTAATTACACGATCCTTTATCGTTTGTAATAATTTAATGTTATGTTTTAAGAGATAATAATTTTAATTATTAATCTTTATTCATTTTATTTATTTATTCATTTACTATTGTATCTATTCATTCATTTATCTATTTATATATTTATTTATTTGTTTTTTAAAATTTGTTATTAAGTAATGTTTACATCGTTCTCACAATACTTATCTAAGGTGAACTTTTTGAAGTGCCTGCAATTGTAACCTACCTCGTTCTTCTGGTTTAGTAAAGCATTCTTATTAAGAAACAAAATTATAGCCAGTTTTACATTTAAACACAGAAAACAGGTAGGGTTGTTTAGTGTAGGTATTGGTGCCTTTTTTCAAATACTCCATTTCACTACAGGAAATATGCCATTTCTTTTTAGGGATAAAATATATCTGGATAATGAAGTGCCCTTTCTATCAGTATCTATGTTGTTAAATGAGCATTTATGGTTTCTGTACCTATCCTTAAAATCAGTACTAGTACCTCCTATGTAGAATCTTTTCAAATTAGGATCATTCTCTGGGAAAACAGTGCTTAGATATACTACATTGTTCATTAAACATTTTTCTTGTAACGGGCACTCACTTTTATTTCTACAATTACATTTATTATCCTGTATGTTTCTAACGTTGTTTGTATCATTTTCCTTTAGTATTTGTCTATTGTGACCTTTGATTATTTTTTCTAAATTATTAGTGCAACTATAACTTAAGTTTGATTGTGTTTTTGTTAAAGATTTTATGCAGTGGGTTATTATTTGGGAAATACCTATTTAACAAGTTAAGAAACATATGTCCAATCTTGGATTTAACTAGTAGGTTAGACAGGGGTGTATACAAAATAATTTTTCGTTTTCTATTTATCCTACTCTTATTTCTATTCCTACCATCTTGATATTCGATAGCTGTGTTAATATAACCACTATTACTTAGAGCATTATTGTTAGCACTACTATTGCTATTGAGAATTTCTTCATTAGAAGAATTATTGCTAATTATATGTCCTATGAATAATGGGATGTGTTTAATAACGCTCGGTGGATGGTTTGATTTTGGATTTAGTTATCCTTCATATATGGTTTGTATACTACTTGGTTAAGATTAAGAGTAATATCTAAAAAGTTTGTAATTTTGCTACTTGCAGTTATTTCGACTTTGAGTCCTCATTCTTTCATAGTTCTGAAGATAAATTTCTTAGTTATTTCAACTTTAGAGCCATTACTATTTTCAATAACTGCCAAACCATCGTCCCTATATAATCCTATATCCCTAACATTAAACATACCGGTCTCAATAAGTTTGTGTAATATAAATAATCCAACCAGATCAGACATTTCAGCCGAATCCAATGAACCCATTGCAACATCAAAGGAATCAGTAGAGTCTTTTTTATCCATTGTTCCCCATTCTTAACCATTACAGTTTTCCGGCATTTGTATATTATGTCCCTTTCCTCACTAGTAATATTCATGTGAGTACTCGCAAAGTCTAATGCCTTATGGAATAACTCCTTTGTGATTGAAGGGTAATAGTCCACAATGCCGAACTAGACAAAAGTGTAGTAATCCTTGTTGCTAAATCCATTAAACCAATTAATGGTACTTGTTGTATTAATCCATTGATTTAGCCGCAATTTATCCTTAATTTTTTTGTTGATATTCTCGAGGATGGTTTTACTTATCCTACCAACCTCAGGCCTTGTTGGGTTAATCAGCCTAGTAGCGGGTTTGTTAATAAAATCCGGTTTGTGATCTTTTAATAATATGTATGCATCCTTAGGTCTCAGCTGATACACTCTATCACTGATCTGTGCTTTATCGGTTATATTCTTGCTTTCCATATTGATTTCATTAATAATATTTCGATTCCTGGCTTAAAAAAAAAAAAAATTTTTTATTTATTATTTATATATATAACTTTTTTTAATATCATTTTTTTGTTTATTTGTTTGTTTGTTTATTTATTTATTTATATATATATATATTTAATGAAAATAAGGATAGGTTAATCAAAACCCCTATTGATTTAAATTTTGGACATGTATAGATAGTAATGATAGTATTATAGATATAGTTTTCAGATTATTTTATTAGGTTATTATTATACATAACAAATTATGTAACGGATCGAATTGGTATAACTCCTGATGATGGGATAACTAGTAACCAGGAGATCTATAAATTAATAAGTTACAAAGTTTAGACTTTATATTGGAAGAAGAGATATTTTGAAATGAATGAACTTGAATTTATACCAATTAAACGTCCGTCAATATAGACACAGAATTTAAGATCACTTCAAAGAGATAATATAATTAATCTAAAATAAAATTAAAAATTAAATTCCCTTAAAAAATAACGCAAAATTATTACAAATAATAAAGTATTAAGTAGTTTAGCATGAAGAACTAGATAAAAATAAAAACTAGTCGATATTAAAAACTTGGTTTCTAATTCTCAGATTAATAGGGGAATAATATTATTGTTGGATCAACTTAGTTCGTTCGTAAATATGATTGCAATTAATTAAGATTTTTAATTAATTAATAAATAACGATTATTTTAATATATATATAACACTCTATTCAGCAGCTTATAAAGATTATGATTAATAAGAAAAAGATGATAAAATAAAAAATTTAAATCCCAGAAAACATAACGCAAAATAAATAAAATATATATATATATATATATATATATATATATATATATATATATATATATATATATATATATATATGTGTGTGTGTGTGTGTGTGTATGTGTGTATATGAGTGTGTGTGTGTGTATAAGTGAGGGGGTGTATGTGTGAGTGTGGGTATGTCTGGGTGTGTGTGCATGTATTTAGGGAAGGGGAGACGGGCCGATTCTAGCCTATCTTGCCTATAGTTTGAGTTGACCGACTTTCTTAAGTGTCGAGAGCTAGGTGTCAGGATGTCATCGTACACAAAGGGGTTTCTCGTCTGAATAATTTAAAATGTATTTTGTCTGTTTGTTTGTTTTTTCTATGATTGTGTATTGGCGGATATAATCTTTGCTTATTAGTATATCCCTTAAGAGGAGCTGAAGAGGTTCTGAAACAATTGTCAAACTATGTTTATTTTAATATATATATATATATATATATATATATATATATATATATATATATATATATATGAAGAGAAGGATGAAGGTAATCCGACGTGATGGGAAAATGAAAAAGGGAAACCAAAAAATGGATGTTTTTTATGTGTACATCAACGTTTCGTCTTTATTTATAAGACTTCATCAAGATGATAATATAGAGAAAAATGTCATGCAAGTACAAATACATGTAGGGTTGACATATTGGGAGGAAAAAAATAAAATAAAATAATGGCCACTACTGGGTGGACGTCCGTACTTGATGGAGAATAAAGTAGTGGCCATTATTTTATTTTATTTTTTTCCTCCCAATATGTCAACCCTACATGTATTTGTACTTGCATGCCATTTTTCTCTATATTATTATCTTGATGAAGTCTTATAAATAAAGACGAAACGTTGATGTACACATAAAAAACATCAATTTTTTGGTTTCCCTTTTTCATTTTCCCATATATATATATATATATATATATATATATATATATATATATATATATATATATGAAAAAGGAAAGCAAAAAACTATATTTATGTATTCATTAACGTTTCATCTTCATTGTAGACTTCTTAAAGATGAACTTTACACAGTTCAAGGGAAAGAGAAAATGTGGTGATAGTTGAGAGTTATTAATTTTTATTTCCATTTTTAGCTTAGGGAAAGAGATAGTGTCTGAGTCATTTGTGTCAAAACCGAGTGTGGCCGATGGTGGATAGGGGAGGAGGGCGCGGAGTCTGGATTTATTGTCATGTTTTGAATTGAAATATATTTTTTATGAATGTAAATGCGTGGAGAGTTTTTCTATTTTGAATCGCAAATTCTGATTAAAAACGAAAATTGTGCCAAAAAGAGAGAAGGATGAAATAATACCTATTAGTTTATTTATTTAAGTGTGAATGCATTATTTATTCCTATTTATTTAATTACTTTATTTATGTCTCATTAATTAATCAATATTTTTTTTGTTTGCAATATGTGGAAATATGTGTAAAAGGGAGTTGGAAATGATATAACTCGTTTATGTGTGAATGTATTTATTTATATCTATTTACTTAATTATTTGTGTATTATTAATTGATCAATAATTATTAAAATATTTATGATTATATGAGCGTATGTATAGGCAATATGTGAATATATGTTAAAAAAAAGCAAGGAAATAATATTCATTACTTTCTTGATTTGTGTGAATGTATTTATCTATTCCCATTTATTTAATTATTAGTGTATTATTAATTAACCAAATATTTGTTTTGCTGCTCCCGCTACTGCTCCAATGCCCAAAATTGGAGCTGGCTCCTCTCACGCTCCCCATTTTCAAAAGGGAGCCGCTCCTTCTCCAACTCCTATAAAAGGGAGCGGCTCTTTTTCAGCGTTTCATAATGAAAATATACCTTCTTTCATAAACGTTCTATTCTGCTAATGAGTGGTCGAAGGATAGGGGTGGGTGTCAACGGATCTCGTTAATATGGGTGGGGATGTCACTTTAAATGTAAGACCATGAGATAATATTTGACAAAATCTCGCTAATATTTTGAGAGTTATAGAACATGTCGGACGAAGTATAGGATTATACGTAAATTTTCGTTTCCTGAGGTATAAATTGAAATAGAAAAATCCCTGAAGTATTTTAAAACAATTTTAATTTTCATTACATTAACAACCTATTTTTTCAGGAAAGGAAAATTTGACCCGATATTTTTTCTATTTATTTTGGAAGGGAATTTAGATTTGTTTTAAGTAAATAAAGTTTTACTTTTAAACATTATTAGTGATTATTTTCTTTTTAAAGAAAACCTTTCTCTGGGAGAGGAGAGACAACCAGATCAACATTAATCGTCGTGTGGTTGTTTAATATTTGTTTGTTTTACGAACATAACTATATTGTATAATGTATATTATTATTTACCACAGAGAAACGCGCAAGTACTTTCAAACAAATCGATTTATCCATTTTTTTTCAATAGTACAATTTGGGGCGAAAAAAACCCAATGAAGTTTATTTTTTAAAGATTGAATAAAAAAAATATTTTTCATAAGAAGGCCAAAAAATATCAATAAATTGTCAATAATCAATTCAGAGATCCATTTAATGTCTTAAAATTTCATACAAAATATCTGGCCTATACCTTGGGATTTAAAAAAATATCGGGTCAAATTTCCGCCCCACCCCCACCCCGAAAAATTAACTGGAGCAAGTTTTCCTAGGTCGGGCAAAAACATTTATTAAAATTAAAAATTTGAATAAAAAAAGTGAAAACGTCTATATTTGAAATCTCTAACAAAAAAAAAAACTGTTTACAATTTTAATATTTGATAATAGATATTTTAAGATAAAGAAAGATATCTAATCTATTTTCGGTTCTAAAAAGACAACAAATAAGTCAGAAAGTCTAATTTGCTTTTTAAATTAAAATTTAAGATATTTTCTTTAATTTAATTAAGTTTAAACATCGGTTTAATTGTAGGATAGGGACCGTTGTTTTCTTTCGCTCATTTTGCTTGGTATTCGCCCAAATTTTGAATGAAACTGATTGTTGGTCTTAATTATATTTTTGGTCCTGAAATAAAATTCTCATTTACTTTTTAAAGTGTTGAGAATCTAACTTTAATTCCAGGTTTTAATCGCTGGCAGCCATGTTGGTTGTTATTGTTTTTTTCCTTGGACTAAAGATATTTTTTCTGCTTTAACATTTTATTACACACAAAAAAACAAACTTTGAACATTCTATTTACAAAAGCAAGTTTTAACGGAATTTAACGAATTTAAAAGCAAACATGAAAAGGTTAAAACATACGAGTCGTGAATTTAAGAATAATAAAATGTCGCCGAAAAGATGACAGGTAAAAATGTGGCATAAAAGTTCAATTTGATATATGCTAAAAAATAAATTAGAATTTTTTGTCAGGACAAAATGTACCATTTCACCCCAAAAATCGATTTTATCGAACATTTGGGTGAATACCGAGCGAAATGGGCATGAAAATCCAATGGCCCCTATATTATAATTGAACCTAAAATTCTTTATTTAAAAACACGAATTAAAAGAAAAATTGGCTTATTTATTCAATCAGCAATAAACATCCTTGTCATAAATACAAAAAGTTCAAATCTATAAGAAAATAACTTCAAAGACATCTATAGACTCACTGGCGCATTTAAAGACATTTGGTGCCAAATTGTCTCATGCTTTAAGAAAACTGTCCCATCAAAAATTTAACATGTCGATGTAAAAATGTTCTGTTTTCAAGCGTAACTCTCTCGTTCTTTCTGTCTCTCTCCCTTCCTCTCCCTCTTCCTCTCTCTCTCTCATATACATTTACCAGAGATATAATTTAAAAAAAATAACTCAGAGTAAACTCTGAGACTTTCTTTTCTTTTCCTTTTTATTGCTGAATAGAAAACTAATGTTTAAAAAAAAAATCAAATAATTTTGGAACGAGGAGCGCGGAGCGATAAAACCATGGCTCTTTAGTCCCAAATGGAGTTGCTCCCGCTCTACTCCCGCTGAATATAAAATGAGCCCTCCTCTCCTTCGCTCCAGCAAAAAGGAGTGTGCTCCTGGGGCGCGCTCCTTTTTGGAGGTTTTCCGTAAAGCCCTGTATATATATATATAGTTTTGTTATTGTTTTTACTGGTGATCGAACAACGTTTTTTAGTATTTTTCCACTTCCTAAGCGGTTAAGAATATGCAGAATATTGCATTCAGTCGCCCTTAATCGGACGTGTCATTATTTCTATTTTATATATATATATATATATATTTATTAATTTATTTACGTGCATAAAAGAAATCCATGGACACGTGTTTCTGGCTATGTTCCGTCATCAACATGGCTACCCTGGGCAGAGATCGAACCTTTGATGTAAATGTCTAGAGTCTGGTGCTTTACCACAAAGCCAAGACTCCCTGCCCGATATATGTACGATTTTTTATCGCTTATCAAATTACATAGTTTTGTTATTGTTTTTACTGATGATAGAACAGCGTTTTTTTAAATAATTTTCCACTTCCTAAGCAGTTAAGAATATGCAGAATATTGCATTCAGACGTTTCATTATTTTTATTTTATAAATATATTTATTAATTAATTTATGTACATAAAAGAAATTGTCACCTGAAGATGAATCGACGAGGAATCAAAAACGTTCATGATACATATGGAGCATACATTCATTTTTTTGATTTTAACACAAAAAAGGTCATTAGAAAAATAAAAAAAATAAAAAAAGGTATAATTAAGCAGTAGAATTTTGTTTGTTTAAATAAAAAAATGCTTCCTAAATACACACAATATATATATATATATATATATATATATATATATATATATAAATTTGGAAAAGTTCATTTTTTAAGCATCTTTAAAATTTAAAACTTAAAGAAAGAGGCAAAATACCCTCAAAAAACCATGTGTTAGATGCAGATATTTTTTATTAAAATCAAAATATTTTAATTTTTTTCATGACTTTTTTTCTAATAATTTCGTTTGGTATAATCAGGCTTCATCAGAGATTTAAACTAATAAATGGTATTAACCTTATTTTTTTCTCATAAGAGTCCTTCCTGGTGTCCGTGGTGTCCGATGTTGTGCGGACTTAACGGTGTGATGTCTCTTTTGAATTTAAAGATGAGAAACGAAATAAAATTTAAAATATAGATTAAAGGGTAAAAAAGAAAGTGAATGAATGGAAATATAATAAATTAATATACTATATATATAAGTAATAATAATAATAATAATAATAATAATAATAATAGATTATTTAAGTAATAAAATCATATAAAAGGATATAAATAGATAGATAGATATATCAATAAAAATACATAAATAGATACATGAATGAAGCCCCCCACTTTTTGACTTGCCCCCCCCCTTTACGGTCATCAATAATGAAGTTATATATGCATGTGTTTAACCGCCCCCCCCCCACTTTTTAGGAGAGCCCCCCCCCCCCCCCCCCCCACACACACTTTTATAACTGTCCCGCCGGTCCTGATATATATATATATATATATATATATATATATATATATATATTGTGCAAAATCTAGGCAATCGAATAGGAAGGAACTGATGAGAATATAGAGTAGAAGTAAAGATAAGTGAATGTGAATGAATTAAAAAAAAATAATAATCATAATAATATAATATATATGAGTGATAAGAATAATATTAATATTAGAAATAATAAAAGAATGGCCTTTTGGTTAAGATGAAAGTGTAGTATCTGTTCCGATGGATACTACACCCTATAAACTGGTATCGTCTTGGCCTTCGGGGCTTGATTGCGCCGGTCTGTGGATTTGTTCTGTGCAGTTCTAGGAGGTCCACCCTCCCAGGCTTTGCCTCCTCTCTTTGGGGTGGAGTAAGTTTATCGCTTACTGCCTGAGGCGCCCCTACCGGGGAATGCCGACGGGGCTGCCCAAGCATTTTTTGTAGGCCAGAGTGCTCACCTTCTCGGGTGCTGGCTTTTCAAATCCCACTTTCTCGACCTTGTGTCACATCTTACCGCTGTGGGAGGAAGATAAATAAAATAAAAAAAAATAAAAAAAGAAGGTTATATAAATAATGAAATCATATAGTAAGAATAGATAGGTAAATATATGAATAAATATATGAATAAATAAATACATGAATAAATACATGAATAAATAAATAGAGATAAAAGAACTGAGGTACAATAAATGTAAAAATAACAAGTTATGGTGAATATAAATACAGAGTTTTAGGTGAATATGCTATAATATTATATTGATTGTTTGTGGGGCTGTATAGGTAGGTTATTTATAGTTGTAGGAGCATCATGTAATCTTATTTAATAACAACCTCATAGTTAAAGACCCAATCCTCAAACACATACACAAATTACGAAACACCATCAAACTACAATGTCCACCCTACTCACACCAAACAAAATTTAATGCCAACACTATAAACAACCCCTCCATTGTCAACCTCTCTCAATACACCCTCACCAAAGATGAAAAATCCTTGCTGGAAAGAGGACTCTCATGCTGCCCCACACAACATCTCAACCTGGTAAACATATGTTTCGACATGGAACATTACCTTCGCAGAATTAGATTAAAAGAATA
The DNA here is from genome assembly GCA_963556195.1 of Sepiola atlantica. Classification (NCBI taxonomy): domain Eukaryota; kingdom Metazoa; phylum Mollusca; class Cephalopoda; order Sepiida; family Sepiolidae; genus Sepiola; species Sepiola atlantica. Next base: position 33,667,652 of record OY744546.1, on the reverse strand, counting down.
TTTTAAGGACCACAATAACAACACACCTACTAATAACACAATTTCAGATACCAAACAACCCCAGAAACTTATTGACTCTAATAAGTGGACCCCACCCAGTGAATGAAACTCGGATATAGACCAATATGCTAAAACAACTAAACTATACCTTGATGAATTCCTACACGACAAAGACCACAATATTTCCCCAAAAGAACGAACAGCTATTCACACACTAAAAAATAATTACGACATCATGATAAAATTGGCAGACAAAGGAAGAACCATCATCATCATGGACACTACTAAATATATCAAGGAAGCAGAAACTCAACTCAGGGATACTAACTTCTACCAACCACTCTCCGAAGACCCCATCTGCAACTACAAAATAGAACTCACAACTCTTATCCAAAGTCTCAGCCCTTGCACCTTCAACATCATCATTTTCCTTATACCCACTAACCCTAAAGCAGCCAATTTCTATACCACTCCCAAATTACACAAACTCATAACAAACACTGCCACTACCACTGCTATCACAGATACGCTTCAAACACTGACCGACAATCTGACAACATATACCAACTAGCCAAATCCTTAAATATCCCCCCCCCCAGGTAGACTTATAATGTCGGGGGTTAACACACTAACTGAACAACTATCTGGATACATAGACCGCATTTTAAACCCTCTATTACCCAACATTTCTTGCTACATCAAGGATACCACACACTTCCTTAATATAATTAGACAAATTGACAATCTTCCCCAAGAAACTATCCTAGCAACTATGGATGTAAAAGCCATCTACAATAATATCTTGTAGGCTTGTAGAACATTCCTCTTTCACTAAAATTTCCCCAATGACCAAATACAAGACATATGCAGCACAAATCTGCTGACCTCGAAACAACTTCATTGCCTACGACAACTTGCGCATGACAAGGTCAGATGACTTGGGACTAGCATGGAAGACTGATTGCAGCTACGGGATGTCATTTGACTACCGTAGCCGCAGAACACAGTTTTAATAAAATGCAGCCTCATACACTTCATCCTCACACACAACAATTTCCACTTTAACAACCAAAACTTCCTTCAGATTAAAGGCACCGCCATTGGCACTAAAATGGCTCCCAGCTATGCCAACATATTCATACGCATACTAAAAACACAACTACTCAAAAACTTCTCTCTGAAGCCTTCCCACTACTGCCGCTACATTGACGACACTTTCATTTGGTCACACGACCTTAGCAACCTTAAGGACTTCCACCAATACACCAACAGTTTCCATAGCACCATCAAATTCACCATGGAACACTCACTTAACTCCATTCCATTTTTAGACATTACAGTCAAATCCCATAACATAAAAATATCTACATCCCTCTATACTAAACCCACAGATACCCACACATTCCTTAATTTCAACAGCAACCACCCCCTAAAGCTGACAAAATCAATTATTTACAGTTTTTGCACACATATAAAACACATGCTCATATCCCCTAGATTACATGCATCATGTCACCAATCTTATGTAACAATTTATCACAAGCGAATACCCCACTAAATACATAAAAAAACTACAAACAAAACCACTAGAATTAACAGACTGCGTCTCCTTAAGTACAAGCATAAAAACACCAACAATCACATTCCTATGGTCTTCAACCATAGCCAGGGACGGACTGGGACTGAAAAACAGCACTGGCATATAAAATTAGAGGGGCCCACAAAACAAAATAAGCGAGCGTAACAAGTGAGAACATTTTTTTTTACTCTTTAGAAGTAATTAATAGATTAATTCTAAGTCCCAAAATGTAAAATATATGACAAATCCATGTATTTTGTATTTATTTCTATTTTTTATTTTTTATTTTGTTTATACATATTCTTAGGCTAGAAAATATATAAAAAATTGTATATGCAAGTTGAACAATTTATTCTTATAATGTATATTTGAAGAGGAAGTAATATAAATAGAACTATTGTATTTAGAGACACAATGTACATACAATACATAACACAAATTCAATCAAATGCACAATGTCTTTCTTATATACTGTTTATGTATATCGCATATCAAAGTAGCAAACTTAATTTATTTGCATATTGATTTTTTAAAAATTAATTTTATTAATTAACTATTATTTGTCATCGAGTAGAACTTTAATTAAAAGCAAAATCGGCAAACGTCATTTTCAATCATCGACTAGTGATGGGACAATTCCAATATTTTTTCCGATTCCAATACAATTACCGATTCTGTTCTAAATTCTGATTCGATTCGCGATTCTGAATATTTTTAATATTTTAAATATTTAGTTATAGAGTTGTGGCTTTTAAAATAATTTCGGATTACCATAAAAAAAACGTGTAATGTTTGCATATATTTTCGCTAAAATTTAGATATCCTTGTGGGGGACTGCGTACATTATAAAAGTAGATCTTTCTAACTATTTTTCTCAAAGGGTTTCCTCATAATTGGTTGAAACTAGTATAGCAACTAAAGAACTGAACAGTCGACACTATATTTGTTTTCAACAAAAAAAAAACGCTTAAAATAAGTTAAAACACAAATAAACTGGGCATCTTTAACGAGAGCGAAGAGAACGGAAAAAGAGTAAAAACAAAAAAAAATATGCAACAAATAAATGTTACCAAAGGCAAGATAAGTTACTGTTCTACCTACCTGGATAAGTTTATTTGTTTTTAGTTATTACTTTAAAGCGTTTTTTTTTTTGTGTTAAAGACAAACATAGTGGCATCTCTTCAGTTCGGACAAAAAAAGAAAATGGCGTCGATAGTGTTGTCCCTTTCTTAGGTTTCAGACAAGAAATGAAATAACAAAGCCTCTTTATAACAACAACGAAAAAGGGTTTATTCAAAAAGGTTACCTATACCGTTGGGTATAGGTGGAAGGAAAGTTGGACAGTGTCCGAGAAAGGAAGAGGGAAGTAGGACGTTCTTAGAGCGGTCGGAGGTCTGTCAGCAACTATCTTCAGGCAAAGATTGTAGTTGCTGGCACGTCTAGTGGACAAGGGCACGAGAGAGAGAGAGAGAGAGAGAGAGAGAGAGAGAGAGAGAGAGAGAGAGAGAGAGAGAGAAGTGTATTCTCGTTGCTTGCCGGCAGAATTGCCAGACTATAAAAAACGTTTGAGGCCAAATTGAAAACTGAAGCTACACTTTTAGGAGGAAAAAAGGTCAAGAAAGAGCCAAATTAAAAATGATACATTATGAAGAAAAATGGATTATGTTGAAGTTGTTAACTTCCAAATGTTTGCATGTTTGTATTAGTTTTGTATTGTTTTCTTAGCGGTAATGAAGCAAAGACGTTCTCACAGGAGCCCTTCACAAACTGATTAAGGGTAAATGATGTCCTCATCAAGAGCCCCCTTAAACCAAGACGGCTCGTATCAGGCAGAGTGATGGTGCAGTAGTGGTGCATTCTCTGAAAAATCTATTTTCAATTAGAGCTTTACCTTTCACCAGAGGAGGCTGAACAAACCGCAGACTCCTCTTCCCCATCCAACATTCAGAGCAGCTCCATAGGATAGGTGGTTATGCCCGAAATGCAATTCCCCTCAAGGAGATGAGAACATGATTGCCTGTGATCGGTGCAACGAATGGTTCCATTTTAGATGCGCGGGTGTGGAAAGGGCTCACACGGAGAGACAGAAATAGTACTGTCCTGAGCGTGCTCCTCACAAACGCCAGCAGGGCAGACCCAGCTTACTTCCGGCTTAAATTAAAGGTCCTGGGTACGACTTCAAACTACAACCTACCTCACCTCACCTCTTTTTTCTTTTCTTTTTTTCTTCTTTTCTCTTGTTCGAGAGTTTGTGAAAAAAGAGGTGACGATACTCACGCGGGCAGAAGGGGAGGACCGGAAGGTGAAACCCGATGACTTTGAACCATTTATACAAGTAGAGATGGCAGTCGATTGTTATAAAATCTTCCTCACTACTGGAGAGCGGTATTAACATTGGGACTTGCTCTCAGCCACACCTCTGTCAATCGGTTCCGATACTATCTCTTTATTTTGTTACCAAGCTTACAGGGATTATCCGTCATTAGTTACAACTGTTAATTGACTCCCCGATTTCGCTGGAAAGTCATAAATGGGCAGTCTTGACTAATTATTACTGCACTTCTACAATTCATCTCTTTCTACCAGTCGAAAGATTTGATCGAAAAAATTCTTTTGACCATCTCAAATGTTTAAAGTTCTTTTTTTTGTGTACAATTACCTATCATGTTGCGAGAGAATTCCGGGTTTTGGGGAATTTTTTTTCAAATATTTTAGATTTTAGGAGGGGGATCAGTTTTGACAATGTGTTGTTTATTTTTATTACCAGTATTTTCGTTGAATTTGTTTTTGAGCGATTATCGAGGCTGCACGTACTTTTCGTTCTAACTTAACAGACAATATCATAATTTATCTTGCCTTTGGTGACATTTATTTGCTGCCTATTTGTTTTTTGTTTTTTCTACTCCTTTTTTGTTCTGTTGGCTATTGTAACATATCGCCAATAGTTGGTAAAATATTTAAAGATAAAAATATATATTTTTAAAATTTGGTTTTTCAATGGCCATATTTCACAAGTGTCTTTTAATCACAAGCGCCTTTATTTTCTTAAATAAAAACGAAAATAATTGCTCGTTTTCCGTAATTGCTGGTGTACGGTAATACTTTTCAATACCAAGTAAGTACTTCATAAAGTTTTGCTGTCAGTTTATTTTTAACTGCCATATTTCACAAGTGCTTTTTCATGCTACATGCTTGCTAATTGTACACCGAAAAAAGAAAATAATTTGGTCCGTAAGAGCAAACAACACATGCAACATGGTAAAAACTGATCCCCCTCCTAAAATCTAAAATATTTGAAAAAATTCCCCAAAACCTGGAATTCTCTTGCAACATGATAAGTAATTGTAACCAGAAAAAGAATTTAACAAATTTGAGATGGTCAAAAAGAGGGGGATCAGTCTACATTGAATTTATATTAAAAACTGATCCCCGTCTTAAAATCTAAAATATTTGAAAGAAATTTCCCAAACCCCCGGAATTCTCTAGCAGCCTGATAGGTAATTGTACACCGAAAAAAGAAAAAAATGATCAGTAAAAAAGTTGGAGAAAACGGATTATGGACAAATACGAAGAAGGGCCATAACTTTATCTTGCCTTTGGTAACATTTATTTGTTGCATATTTGTTTTGTTTTTACCCTTTTTCGTTCTGTTCGCTCTCGTTAAAAATGCTCAAAGAATCTATCTTACTTCTACAAAGAAAACAATTGAAACGGTCACATTAAATGCAAATATAAATTTAAATGTGAAACAAAAATTAATAAAAATCATGGTATTAATTAATTTTAAATTCATAAAATATAATTTGAAATCGTTTTAAAAAATCCACTTACATTTTTACGTTGGCAAATTTTCACTAGTTTTTGCATGTCTTGTCAGTGGAAAATAAATCTAATTACTAAAATGCTAGATGCTTTCAATAATATTGGTAACCAAGAATTATTTTATTATATTTTATTTTAATTTTATTGTCCTTGCTACCCAGTTTACCTTTTATGGATTAATTTTTTTTGTTTTACAATCAATACAGACATAAGAAAATCAAAATCAAAGAAAGACTGAGCCAAATTTTCTGACACAGACATGTGAAAATCTTCAAGCCCAGTTTTTTTCATACCTTTTGACCAACATTTTTAAGGTTTGCCAATGGTTGCTGGGGACTGGACAAAAGTCCACGGGACAAAAGTTTACCGGACAAAACCCCACCATACAATAAAAAAACCCCAGATAAAAGCATAAAATAAATGAATTAAAAAGCAATAAGAACCACTTTTTCTATTTTACGTTTAATTTAATTAACAATGATGTTTGACAGTATTTATCTTGACAAAAATTTTTATTTAATTTTTAAACATTTTTCGGAACTTTGTAAATCAACTGCTTTCTTTTAAATATTACCTTTATGCAAAGTTTCATTTTTTTTGTTTTTTTACATCGTATTTTGATGTTATTTTGATCTATAGATTTTATTATTACTGATAGTTTAAAAACAATAAATAGTTATCATTAGTACCAGCAATGGAAAATTAAATTTAATTAAAAAAAAAAAAGAATCGTCTCTTGAATCGGAAATTAGGCTCAAATTTTTCCGATTCCGATACCCCCCAAAGTTCCGATTTTTTCGATTCCGATTCTGATTAATCGTGCCAACACTATCATCGACATTTCCATCTGGGACCTACAGTGTACGTGAAAAACGTGCTTACCTGTTTTCCATAAATAGCCCAAAGTTTAATGGAGAGTTACGTTGAATGTCATTTACTGAAAAATTTCTGCTTTTAATTAAAGTTCTACTCGATACTTTTTCCTACATTTTGATGACGATACTTATTCTTACCTGATACGTAAGTATATAATAACGTTTTTTATGCATGGATAATTTAATATGTAAACGTCAGTGTAGAAGCACCCAGTTTCGCATATAAATTTAACATAAAGTAATCCTACGTTGCCGGGTCATTCTAGCGTTTTAGGGCAGTAACCATTTTTCTTTTTACTATGGTAGATAAATTCTGTGGGTGATTATTTTGGGGGGTGTACTTTTTGAGAGGGTCGCGTGTGGTTTTACGACCTTGCCAGTCGGACTTAGGGTTAATGTTAACTTCCGTAATAAGTTTAAATTGAGAAGCATTTTATGTTAAATTTATATACAAAACTTATCTCCCTCTCTAAATTCGAAAATAATTGATTGGGGGGGGGGGATTTTTTTTTCTTCTCACCGCCACGTTTTTCTTGATGTTCACATCTTATCTCCTAAAAAAGGTAGAATCTCATTTTATGGGGGGTAGGGGAGTTTATAATCTACAGATTTACCAAAGTTTGGTGTTAAAATATGGCATTCTCTAAGAAAAACCACATTTTTCAAATTATACCCACTCCCGGAACGTTTTGCTAGTTTTTAATAAAAATGTAAGAGGTTTTGTGTTAAGTTGAACAATGACAATTTAAATATATTATTTTTCATTTTTAGAATTCATAGAGAAATAAATAATTTTTTTTTAACATCAGCCAGGACCGGCCCACCGGGCACTTGTCCAATGTTCCAGTAGGCCAATTCGCCCCTGACCATAACCAACACATGCACAAAATCACAACTAACCGTAAAAACATTTTTAATAACCTACAAACTAATCGTACCATGGAGTTCATCTTTAACTTTCCTTCTATTAATGCAATCAGGCAACCACCCAATTTGGCAGCCATTCTCACGCAAACACACACAAAACACTGCGACATGGTAATTACAAATGTAACAAACCACAATGCGTTTTATGCACACACATAAACACCACACCCCTCTTTAACATACCTAACACCAGGGCTTTACATTTGGAACTAAAGAGCTTGGTTTTATCGCTTCGCGCTCCCGCCAAAATTATTGGATTCATTTTTTAAAACATTAGTTTTTTTTATTCAGCAATAAAAAGGAAAAGAAAAGAAAAGAAAGTCTAGTATGTTTTAACCTTTTCATGTTTGCTTTTAAATTCGTTAAATTCCGTTAAAACTTGCTTTTGTAAATAGAATGTTCAAAGTATTTTTTTGTGTGTAATAAAATATTAAGGCAATAAAAATATCTTTAGTCCAAGAAAAAATATCTTTAGTCCAAGGAAAACACAATAAAAACCAACATGGCCGCCAGCGATTAAAACCTGGAATTAAAGTTATATTCTCAACACTTTAAAATGTAAATGAGAATTTTATTTCAGGACCAAAAATACAGTTAAAAACAACAGCAGTTTCATTCAAAATTTGGGTGAATACCAAGCGAAATGAGCGAAAACAAAACCCAGCGGTCCCTATTCTACGATTAAACCGACGTTTAAGCTTAATTAAATTAAAGAAAATATCTTAAATTTTTATTTAAAAAAAGCAAATAATTAGACTTTCTGACTAATTTGTTGTTTTTTTAGAACCGAAAGTAGATTAAATATCTTTCTTTATCTTGAAAAATCTATTATCGAATATTAAAATTGTAAACAGTTTGTTTTTGTTAGAGATTTCAAATATAGACGTTTTCACCTTCTTTATTCAAATTTTTAATTTTAATAAATGTTTTTGCCCGACTTAGGAAAATTTGCTCCAGTTAATTTTTTTGGGAGGAAAATTTGACCTGATATTTTTTTAAATCCCAAGGTCTAGGCCAGATATTTTGTATGAAATTTTAAGACATTAAATGGATCTCTGAATTGTTTATTGACAATTTATTGATATGTTTTGGCCAACTATAGAAAAATATTTTTTTTATTCAATCTTTAAAAAATAAACTTCATTGGGTTTTTTTCGCCCCAAATTGTACTATTGAAAAAAAATGGATAAATCGATTTGTTTGAAAGTACTTGCGCGTTTCTTTGTTGTAAATAATAATATACATTATACAATATAGTTATGTTCGTAAAACAAACAAATATTAAACAACAGCACAATGATTAATGTTGCCCTGGTTGTCTCTCCTCTCACAAAGAAATGTTTTCTTTAAAAAGAAAATAATCACTAATAATGTTTAAAAGTAAAAATTTATTTACTTAAAAGAAATCTAAATTCCCTTTCAAAATAAATAGAAAATATATCGGGTCAAATTTTCCTTCCCTGAAAAAATAGGTTGTTAATGTAATGAAAATTAAAATTGTTTTAAAATACTTCATGGATTTTTCTATTTCTATTTTATACCTCAGGAAACGAAAATTTACGTATAATCCTATGCTTCATCCGACATGTTCTCCTATAACCCTTAGCACATCTCAAAATATTAGCGAGATTTTGTCAAATATTATCTTACGGTCTTACACTTAAAGTGACATCTCCACCCATATTGACGAGATTCTTTGACGCCCACCCCTATCCTTCGACCACTCATTGGCAGAATAGAACGTTTATGAAAGAAGGTACATTTTCATTATGGAGCGCTGAAAAAGAGCCGCTCCTTTTTTATAGGTGTTTGAGCTGGAGCGGCTCCTTTTTGAAAATGGGGAGCGTGAGAGGAGCCTGCTCCAATTTTGGGCATTGGAGCAGGAGCCGGAGCAACTCCAAAAGCAGTGGATCGCGTAAAGCCCTGCCTAACACCAATATTCAACTCCAACCCCCGTATCTTATATGTGACAGTTCCAACATAATTTACATCTATTGCTCCATTTGTAACAACGGAGGATATATTGGGAAGACAAAAACGCTATTCAGATCCCGTTTTAACAACCATAAAACATCCATTTGACAAAAATCTCCGTTCACACCACCAGGAAGATCCAATAATAATTTATCATCTAAAGTGCATCGCAAAATCACTCACAAAAACGACTATATACATTTTTATTCACACAGTCTTTCAGAATCTGTAGTCCACAATATCTAGATGAAGAATTCAAATACATAACAAATTCGTTGAAAGCATGGCAATACCCACATATTTCATATTAAATGCAAAGAAAAAAGCCCTACAAATATTTTCCAAAAACAATAAGCAAACATCTCATACATCGGACACTTCCCTCATAAATAGACATCTTCTCTTACCTACCCATGCCAATAAGACAATAATTTGCAACACTCTAAATAAACTAGGAATTCCAACAATACAAATTAAATCACAAACTATATAACAAACATTAAAAACAACAAAACGTTTTTTTTTAAAACCCACATCTCATGCAGGTGTATACACTATCCCATGCAGTAATTGTCATCAGATATGCGTAGGAGAAACTCAACGGGAACTGAAGAAAAGGCTTATTAAACATAAAAGAGATATAAAAAATAGCAATTCTCTGAACGCACTTTTTACCCATGCATTACCACATTATCATTCTTTTAATTTTGGGCGGGTTAGATTTGTTAAATTCATTTTAAATAAATCTTGGTGAAAACTTCTTAAATCAGCACTCATTATAAACTCTAACACAATTCAATGTAATGGCTTCTACAATATACCTCCTTTAATCAGCAAACTTATTTTATCCGAACATAACTTGAATTTAGATCCAGGCTAGCTATTCTATACCACACTCCCAACATACTTTACACATAATATCGATAATAAAATGGATTAATAACAAAAACAAAATAAAAATAAATAAATAAAAACATCCATTTCATTTCATAAACATTTTATGTATTTCAAATTCCAACAACTATGTCTTGTTTTGAAAAAAAAATAAAACCACATTTTTTAATATTTTAACGACTATTTTTCTTCAAAGCAACCATCCCGGAGGACGTCGAGAAATAAATAATATTTTGTTCCTCTTTTTTCATTTTCATATATACATTTACTTTTTTCGTAGTTCTGTTTAAAGTAATGTCGGTAATCATTTCACACTCAAATTTTTTTTTTTCACCAGTCACCGTTTTGGCTATTTGTTGGTTCTTAGCAGGGTCGGTTTATTCAACCTTCTCCATGTATGCATGTTGATAATCGACACGTCTGAACCAGAAACCAATTGTAATTTTACGTTTTCATTTAGGAGTTTTACCTGAACATATTTTCTTATAATTCGTTCGTTTTTGTGGATTTACCCCGAGTTTTATTTCCTCTATTCGTTCTGCAATGTGAACTTTTGTGCCCGACTTTATTACAAGTTAGACAGGTTTTTAAACGATATGGGTAATCTGTAACCCAATGAAGGCTTCCACAATGGAAACAGGGGCTCGGTAGTAATTTAACCTGTTTTTTTTATAGGGCTAGTTTGTTTGTGTAGGGGCGTGAAAATAATTCCTTTTTTGTTTTGAATTGTTTTTGAGGGAGAGTTGAATTTTGATTTTTGACATATCTTTCTTATGTGGGCAATGCCAACCTCTTCAATGTCATTCGAATCATTTTATCACTTATAAATCTCTGGCAGTCTTCAGCTAATTTCTGTAGTGTTAAATTCGGTTAACTTTCTAATTTATTTAGGAACTTCCGTCTGATTTCAACATCTTTTCCTGATACCAATCTTTGTACGAAAATTAAACATTTAAAGTTATCAGCATTAAGTTCGGCTAATTTGAAATCGTCACAGTGTTTATTGACGATTGATACGAACGTTGAATAATCTTCGTTGTCTTTTTTAACCAAGTTCAAATACTTCCAGCGTTTGTGAAACAAAGAAGTCTTCGGGATAAATAATCCAGTTAAAAGATTAACAGCTTTAGCAAAAGTCAAGACGCTCGTTTTTCGGGGCAAAATGAAGTCCACGAACTTAGTATGTTCGATGGTGCCTAATTTTTGGAGCAGTAGGCGGCCCTTTTTAGAGTCTGCCCAATTTTCACAATCTATTTTGTATAGATCCCCATATCTTCTAAAATACGAAGCAAAGGCTTTATCCTCGTTTGGGGAATAAGGGAAATTGTCAATTGCACTCCAAATGGCATTCTGCGATATAGCATTATCGTTTTCGTTACTTTGACCCCTAACCGATATTGTTTGCATTAATACTTCAATCGTTTCGTCGGTTTCTCTTTTTTGTTCTATAAATTTTTTGTCGGCTTCTTTTTTATTCTACAAATTTGTCTTCTGTCTTTTGTAGCTTGATATCTTTCTTCAGTTTTCTGTTGCTGTTGTTCTACAGCTTTTTGTAACTTGACTTCGGCTTCTTTTTTGTTCTAGTTGCTGTTGCATTTGATACTTCACCAATTCTGTTAGAGTAACTTTAAAATCTTCCATGTTTACAATGTCTTTATCGAATACGGCTTTGAGAAATTCTTTCTTCTATATTATGCTGTTAAACGTAATCTTAGTTGTAAAATAGAGTATTTTTACTCGACCAAAAAAAAAAAATTTAGTAGGTTTTTCGTGTAACCGTAACATTTTAGTCAACAGAAAAAGATAAAATTACGCTTTTATTTTTTTTCTTTCAACATTAGGACTTTTCTCTTTTGGAGAGAAAAGAAAATATGTATGTTAAAACTCAACAATGAAAAAAAAATCACTGACATTTGTTCAATGAGAGAAAAATAAGTTGGTCTTTTACGTGTTTTTTCCCCACTGCTTAACTTTTATGCCTTAGCAATGTGGAGAACATATATCTGGATGGAAAAGTTAGTTAGGTTGTTCCAAAGTTATTTTATCTCGATGATAACATTGGAGCCTATGGAGGATCAGGTGCTAGTGTAATTGCAAGAAGTAGGAGTGGATGGAGTAGGTTCAGAGAACTTCTGCTATTACTAACCAGCAGAGTGTTACCATTGTCGACCAAGTCTATCAGGCATGTGTACACAGTGTGATGACGTATGGAAGTGAAACCTGGCCAGTGAGGGTTGAGGACATGCGTTGCATGGAGAGAAATTATATGAGAATAATACGATGGATGTTTAATGTGAGTCTTAAAGACAAGCTTAGATCTAATGATCTCAGAGGAAGATCAAATCTGGACAGTATAGGGAGACGTGTGCAGAACAGGAAACTTTGATGGCAAGGCCACGTTGAAAGAATGGATGAGAGTTCTTGGGTAAGTAGATGGAGAACAATTAAAGTAGGAGGCTGAGTTTGCAGGGGAAGACTAAGGAAAACATGGGAGGAAGGGTGGACTTGAGAGAAAGAGAGATAAATAAAGACCTGGCCAGAGGTAGTTTAATTTGGAAGTTAATTTCTACAAATCATCCAACACATGCCAGCATGTAAAATGGACGTTAAACCGAATATGATGATGATGATGATGATGATGATGATGATGATGATTTTATCTTTCTCACATATGACGACGTGTCGATTTTCTCATTACATTTAACAGAAATGCGTTTCTTTCTTCCACAGAGAACAACAAAAGAATTATTCACGACAACTGCAAGAGATGCAAGAACGTTTAAAGCAAAGGCCACTTTTATTTGAGCAAGTGGAAAAAGTAAGTAATAGATATTTTTCTTTTGCCCGGGGGATTGGGGGTGGGGGATAATGTCTAAAGCAGGACAACAGTTACAGTCGATTTCTCACAACATTGATACAAGTGAAGTAGAACTGAAAAAAGAGTCGATATTTTACTGTCATAAAAATAAAACAACAAATGAATGCGTTCGAAGTTTTAATTTGAAAAAAATTCTGCTAATTGTTTGAATTTAAATCCAAGCGTAACAGTCAATTTGTTATTGTGATTAAAACAACAAATGAACACGTTCAAAGTCTTTATCTGAAAAAAAAAAAATCTTCCAACTGTAAAACGATTTAATGAATGGAAACAAATTCGTTTTCATTTAATTATTTTAAATTTTAAAAATACCAATAAAAATAATTAGTCAAATGTTTAAACTTTTTAAAAAATACATTCTTTATTGTGATATTCTTTGTTAAATTTCGTTTTTTTATGAAACAAAGAAAATCTATTTTTAATCGTATTTCTTTACATTCTAATATATTTCACTTGTTTGTGATCTCAGATGTAACACACAAACAAACAAACACACAGACAGACATTAACTTTTATATATATATATAGAAGAAAAATATTGTAGACCATTACTAATTTTTCTATTGTAAAGAAAAAAAGGGATGTGATTCACATGCGCCAGAGTTAGAAAACCAATAATTGTTTTGTCACCCATGCAAACTACTGAAGTGAATATAAAGATTTGGCAGTTCTGAAACTCCTTTAAAGTAATAAGCTTATTATTACGTGTGTCAGGTGATGATTCGTTATAAAACGTTTTGAGTTTCGTATCACATTTGGTCGTCTATTTGATTTGTGACAACAAATTTTTTTCAGTTTTACAATATTTATAGATTGTTAAGTAAAAGTTTCAGTTCAACATTCTGTGAAGTTTATCAACTATGACAAAAGCTACGTGAAGAAGGCTGGAGAGTGCAGCATCCGAAACATTGTAAATATAACAATCATGATGAGGATAACAGATCGAAACATGTAAAACATTTTTGTGTCTTCAAACTTTCTTCTGAAGTACATTTGCAGACTTTACACCAAAACATCTTTTTGATGAAGAGACTTTAATATTAGGGTTAGAGTTATGGGTTTCCCTCCTTTTCTCATATCTTCCTTTTTCTCCTCTAAATATTTCTTTCATTTCTGTCTTCTTTAAAATGTTTTTCTTCTGTTTTTTAGCTTTTCTTTTCTATCTTATCATGAATTTAAATTCCTACAGAGATGCTATTAAGTATATGCCATGCATTCCTGACACATCTAACATATAAGATAATCTTGTTGGATTATAAAAGTCAGACCCAAATAGCATTTAAACTGACAAATCAAACATTGCTTCTGACTAGCCATTTTTAATTTGTTATTGATGTACCATGTTATTGGCAACCTAATAATATACTTAACTACAATTCATTCAAAAAAATATTTAGTCCGGCCCAAATGACTGCTAATATGAAACACTTTTAAATAATCACCTAAAAATAAAACTCAACAAGGAGGGGACCTCTCGATGCCATATTAATGGCAACTGCTACAGTTTTTCTTTCTTCAAAGAAAATCTTTCTCTGTCCTGCTCTTAACCCTTCTGCTGATCTCTTCCATAAATTTTCCAACCTCAACATGACAAGTCACAAAACACAACTTAAGCGTAAACCCAGAACCCCAACTTCCAACGTAGACTCACTTCCAGGTCTCTTTTACCAATATCAGGGGTCTACGTTCCAACCTTTCAGAGGTTCAAATCCACTTAAGGAAGCCCAAACCAGACCTGTTGTTCCTCTGTGAAACTGGCATTGGTCCGTCTGTTTCTGTAAATGATTTTATGATTAAAGGTACTCGAACATCACATCAAAACTTGACCCTCAAGATAATCATGGACATAGAATTTGTGCCTACATTAGGGACAGTTTTCTATGTGGCAGAGACATCTCCAAAGTACGCTAAATTGCCCGATATGTGTTTCTGAGTAGCACTTATCACAGCACTGCATTCATATTTACCATCTATCATCCCCCAAAAGATAGATTTTCTATTTTTGAGAGTATCTTTGAGAAAATTGACCATATCCTGTCTGCTCATCCTTCTGCCAACATTCACGTCTGTGGAGATTTTAATGTTCACAATGTTGAATGGTTAGTCAACTCAAACAAGACAGATGATGAAGGGAGGTTTCATCACGATTTCTTCCTTTGCTTATGATCTAACACAGATTGTTGACAAACCTACTCACATACCCAATGCTGACGGACATTTTCCAAGTCTTCTTGATTTTTTTCTGACAACTTGCCCTGAACTGTGCTCATCCACTGTGTTGTCTCGCTCTGGGATCTTCCGATTACTTAGTTTTCTCAATTAAGATCAAAACAAGAGGGCATTAAGACTCCTGATGTTCTTCTCCATTGCACAATGTATCCATACTCGATGGCTGACTGGGACAGCCTCAGATCTTTCATATCAGAAATTCCTCTGCATTCCAAGTTTAAAAAGAATGTGTCCTGTATTGTATCCGATTTAACTGATTGGTTAATCGTTGGTATGGAGAGCTTCATACTCTCCAAGAAATTCCAACAGAAACAAAACTGCCAGCCGTGGTATACCCCAGAATGCGCCGGCACCATTACTCACAGAAACCACTATTTCAATTGCTTTCAATGAAGCATATGTTCTGAAACCAAAGCTGCCTTTAGAACTGCCAGCAACCACTGCGAAAGGGTTATAGAAATGCAAGAGAGTCGTATGCTCAATCCGTTAAGTAGCTGAGCAGAGGTTTGGTTCCCACAAGTTTTGGCGAATAACAAACAGGGTTCGGAACAAATGCGTGACCTCTATCTCAACTATCATCAATGGACCAGAGGTGATTTCCTCAGCATCCGACAAAGTCAAACTTTTTTGTGAAGAAATTTGCATAAAATTCCATCCTTTGCGATCAAGGTCGCCTATCTCCTGAATTTATCCCTATGACTGAAAGTACTCTGAGCGGCATCCATATATCTGTCTGGGATGTTCCCAAATTTATCAAGACCCTTGATGCCAGCAAAGCAACTGCCCCTGACAGAATTCCAATTATAGTGCTTAAAAGCTGTTCAATCGTTGCTTAAAGGAGAAATGCTCCCCAACACGTTGGAAAACTTTGTCGGTCTGCCTAGTATTTAAAAAGTCAGGAGATCGGTCTTCTGCATCTCAGTACAGACCAATCAGTCTCCTGTGCATCATGAGTAAGTTGCTTGAATCTGTGATAAATCAAGAAGTTGTCAATCACCTTAGCAAAAACAGCCTATTTAGTGACAAGTAATATGGATTTCGCTCTGCAAGATCGACAGCTGATGTGCTGACTGTAATATCACACAGGATCAATGAATCTATTGATGGGGCTTCATTTCTATAGCAATAACTCTCGACATTTCAAAGGCCTTGTATAGGGTTTGGCATAATGGTCTGCTTCACAAACTTGCTAACAATGGAATATCTGGAAATATCTTCTCAACCATCAAACCTTTTCTTTCTGATAGGTTTATAAAAGTAGTCGTTGATGTGCAAAAGTCTGAAGCTCATAGTATCAACTCTAGCGTGCCTAAAGGATCCATTTTAGGTTCAACCCTCTTCCTGATCTTCATCAATGATTTCCAAAATCACATTGTAAGATCATTCGTCGACATTAATGCAGATGACACAACCATCTATAGCAACACTTTGAAGAGCATTAATGATCAAGATCTTTCTGATTCTCTCTCCTCCGACCTGGAGCATGTCGTGCAATTGGGAAAAAGGTGGCTGGTTACTTTTAATACGTTTAAGACTAAGCTTCTCTCCTTTCACCACCAAGGCTCTGATCCTTTGAAATGAATTGCTCTCACCTTGAGGAAGTTCCCTTCTTTGATAAGCTTCACTCCTGACCTGAAATGGAAGACTTACATCAAATCCATTGCCAAGGTCACTGGAAAAATGGTTGGATCATTCTACTGCTCCAGAAAGTATTTCACTCCTGATGCAATCCTCTATGTCCTAAGATGGAATACTGTTGCCACATCTGGAGAGGTGCCATTCAGAGCACCCTTTCCTGCCTTGACAGAGTACAAAATCGACTTCGAAATCTAGTGGGTGATGTCCTCTTCTCTATCCTACAGCCTCTTTCTCACAGAAGAAACGTTGTTAGTCTTTCTCTACTCTATCGTTATTTTCATGGTAGGTGCTCCACTGAGCTTCATTCTATGGTCGCCCTCTGGGAAACATTCATAACAAAAACTTGTCTAGCTACAACCACTGTCAATAAATTCCCTTTCTCCCTCTCTGTACCTAGAACTAAGCAGAACTTCCATCAGCAAAGTTTATTTCCTAGAACTGTCCGTCTGTGGAACACAGCACCACGGGGCTGCTTCTCGGCTGACTACAACATTGTTGTTTTCAACTTCAATATAAACAAATTCTTGTTGAGCGATCCTCTTAAATAATCAATTCCTGACCAGCTACAACCATCGTTAAAAATCCCCTGTGTGTCTCGCCGTCCAACCCAATAACTCTTATCCTCGAGTGGCCTTTGGGTCTTTATGACTTGTTTGTAACCCCCCCCCCCCCTAAAAAAACTAATTAATTTTGTTTTGTAATTTATTTGGAAGTAAATAAACGAGTGTATTTCAAAAAGTTCCTGTTTACTTGTCTCCACACGAGGGCAAAGCTTTTTTGTTTTCTTCATCAAGACTTATATGTTGCGAGATGATGTCATAATAGACATGGCATTGCCTCAGATGATACCTAGGGAGATGCGCTGGAACATCCAAGTGGTTTCTTTTGGCTTATTCCTACAAGTTGCTATAGTCTGTCACATGTCTCATACGAATCGTGAAGTATCAGGACCGAGGATCTCTGGCGTTTTGACTGACAGTCTAGAAAATGACTGACTTTTGTTTTAAATCCTTTTGTTTTACAGACATTAGAAAAAGATAATTTTATTTAATCCCAAATTACACATTTTCAATTTAGCACTGATGAAATTGAATAACAGCAACCACCATTTCATGATGTTGGGTTTTAGTAGCTACTGTCAATTTAAAAAACAACATAATTCTAAAAGAAATATAGTTTTTTTTAAATTTAACTGTGCTGTTAATGTTTCAAATTTATTAATTGAAGAAAAACTGTTATTCTGTCAAAAAAAAAATTAAAACTTTGTTCCGTCAATTGAAATAATTTGAGACGATTAAAATGATGTTTTGATAAACAAAAGGAATATTGTTAAGATACGTCCATCCAATCTACACATTTAACGATGAAAATGTCATTTCAAACTAAAGTGTGACAGACCAACAGACTGATGGACTCCCATAGAGATACATGAATCTATCTAAAAATGCAATTAAATGCTATAAAAAAAATGTGACAACACAGCCAAAAGGCTATTTCAAACTTAAGCATGACAGACAAACTTGTTGGAGAAACCGCACTCAAAGTAAGCAATGTTGAGGACATTTTCAAATGAAAGAATGACAAAGTCTATCCATACAAAATAATTCCTTTTGTTGACAACTTAAGATAATGAAAAATAAGTGTTCTTAAAGAATGAGAGTTCAAAGAGTCTGAGAAACGTCTAGAAGAAAGAGTTGTTTAGTGTGTAAGAAGAAGTGTTCGTTTAGCAGGGTGTATTTAGTGACAGGGAGTGTATGTATATATGGTAGTGTATGTATCTAAGAACTTGTATGCTTGTGCTTCATTGAGTGGCATGTGTGTGCATCACGAGCATTGTGTTTAGAAGTTTGTGAAAGTCTCTCATTGCGTCTGTCAAGGTCAATTAGCTTTTAAGGATGTTCCTATGTATATTTGGTAGGGACAAAAGATATTGAAACAAATAAAAAAAATGCTGTGTTTGGGTTTTCATTCTACGTGCTGGAATTCTCTAATTGGTTGAAAGAAACGGCTGATTGGAGATGATGTCTAATTGTAATAACCACGTTCACTGCTGCTACTGCTTCCAATAAGTTGACCAACCGACAGATAGAGCCTCTTATAGAGGCATAGATATAGCAAAATCCTTTAACTCTATGATTTATTAAGAAACTTTAGTTAGGACCCCATTCCCTAGGGACTCATTTAAATCACCAGCCACCATTCCACAGATACCCATTCAAATCACCTCCCAAGGGTCTAACTACATAAAAAAAAACTATCAGCATCACTATTCAGATCTTTATCAAGAACCTTTTGACAAAAGGATTTTGACTGAAATATCCATTCAAGAAATATAATCTTTGAGGTTAGGGAACATTAACAGGCAATGGATGTTTTTCTTTTTAAATGGGGAAATTTGAAGAGAATGGAGACACAAAACGATTATGATTCGATGCACAGTCACTATTACCTACATGCGAACACCCTGACAGTGGTGCACTGGAAGAGATTGTTTCGGCAGTGCTCTGGACACCTCTGTAATTTTATTTTTTATCCCAGTAATTAAATATTGTTGGAAAAAATTATATGAAATTGCTTTTAACAGTAACATAATATGAAAACTTTTTTTAAAACAAACAAACTTTATTGCGCATATGTGTTAATTTGGCCCAAGCTTAAATTCTGTCTCAGACTTCCACTTGTTTGAAAGTTACTCCAATGTTAAATTTGAAAACTTGTATTCCTTATAAAATTATTGAATAAATGCTGAACTTTTTTTTATTAAAATTGGATAATTTCAGATTTTTGGGTTATTCATTAACACATTGTTTTTGTTTTTTCAAGTAGTAATCCCTTAATGGTAGGTAAGTGGGTAATGGGTTATACATTTTTAACGCTGCCAATGATTCGGGGGATTTGGATTGCAGGGAACAGTTCTTTAGGGACAAGAGTTATCTCTCTTTGAGCGGAAATTATTTTATAGGCTAGAGTTATTCTCCTTGGACCAGAATCCCTTGGTAACAAAAGTAGATCCCCCAAATCTTGTCGCCAACATGAGATCTTGTAGCAACTCTCATACCAACACGTGGTCAAAATAGTTCTTCATTTGCTGCTTAGAGATGCTATTGTCAACATCACCTTTGGAGTAGTTACCTGAACAAAATAAATGCCACAAGGAAATGTAAGTAAATGCCTTTGTTCTTAGCACATACATTTTCACCCTATTAGGAATAACCTTGTGCATTCTAATGTGATTGGGAACAATGTATTTAATTGTATGTTTAATTCATGTATAAATGTCTCATTTACTGTCTTTATAGTTTTTCGTACACAAACTATTGATGATATGTCTTTGATCACCACAGGATTTTTATTGTCTGACTTGTGCATTACTGCCAACATTCTTAGCAACTTTACACGTGCTCAGAGAATTAATTAAAATTCTTTACCCATTCATTGCTGATCTTGATAATTTAGAATATCAAAGATTCTTATTTTTCAGGGTCATTGATTTTAGAAAACTTTTTTTTCTTTCAGAATAATGTCAAGACTCGTGTAGAGAAAAGATTCAAAGAAACCCTCAGGAATTTTGGTATTGATGAAAGCTTTGTTACAGAAGACCTGTTCACTCCTCAAAAGAGGAAGTCATCTCTTCCGCAGTCCAGATCAGCTAGTTTTTGTTATCAGGAAAATAATGATGCTGAGGTGTGAGAAACAGGACACCTCAAAAGTGGATTGAGCAACAACTGAAACTCATTTGAAAATCTCTCTTCTAGAAGCAACCACTGTGATGACAATTAACTCTGCACATCATCAGGTATATCTGCAAATGACAGAAATGGGGGAAAAATGACGAGATTAATTGTCAGCATGAACTCAAGGTTTGACAAATCAGATCGGTTCAAGACTCCTCTGAAAGTCATAAATCTGTGAGGTTTTCTTTAAACTAGCATTCTAAATAAAACTCACAATTATTGAAACTAATAATAAAAAATACATCCTTTGAACAATTTTCAGTCGAGCATCTGCAGAGGGTTGTTGGGGCTTTATTTAAACAGCATAATTAGCATCCTAAGATATCTCGTTATACCAAGTTTGGTGTAATTCTATTCAATAGTTTTGCAATCTATATATATCTATAATTATTGTAATTATTATTACTAACAGAACACCGTGAAAATTCCATGGTGTTTTCTACATCAATCTCTATAATTTACTGTTAATAATAATAATCTTTTTGAATAATAAATGTCTTTCGGGATCAATACTATAAAAAAAAACGACTTTCTTTTTCTGTAAAAATAATTGTCATTGTCAGCTAAATATTCTTTAAAACGAATATGTCTTCTTTATTTATTTAAAATTGTAGCAATTTAATTTTTTTTAAAACAATAAATATTTTCTGCCTTTTTACCGTAAAAATAATAATCAGCTAAATATCTTTCAAATCAATAAAGTGAGTGTCACCTTTCGAAATGTATTTATTTAAAATTGTACTCTTTTAGTCAACAGGACCACATAATTCGATTTTTGAACCATTCGTTTTAAAATGGGTAAAATCGGAATTGTTTTAGTTTGTATTTTTATCTTTATTTATTATTTATTTATTTTTTCCTATATTTTATATATTTTCTTTAATTTATTTGTGTTTATGTATATTTTTGTATCTGTTTATTTCCTTTATGCCTTTGTGTATTTTTTCTTGGATTTGATTGTTTACTTTCCTAAATTCTAATCTGTGGACTAAGTTCATAAGTCCGTTTTCAAACTGAACTCATTCTGTTTGTATCGCAGAACATTTGTTTGATTTAGATCCGAAATTGTTTTTTTTTTCTTCCTTCTAATTCGTTTGATAAATGTTTAATTTTTTTCTAAAAGTTTTATTTTATAAGTATGCTGGTTAGGTGATGGGATGTTTTTCAGTGAGTATTCAAAGTTCGTTTCTTCCATATTTTTGTTGTAGAATTTGACAGAATTTTGAGGTCGTTATAAAAATTCGTCTTTTGGGTAACAACGAAAGCCCCCAAAAAGGGTGGAAATAACATGGACATAAAAACCTTCAAAAGGTAAAAATTTCTTGTGCTTTCTCGTCCAAAATATTATATTAATTGAAAACTTTGTTTTTTTATATCTATCCCCTTTTCTTTCAAAAAGGGAATTCTTTTAGAAAAGTTCTCTCAGAAACAAGAAACAAGAAAATGACCTCCAGGCTGTAGTGGAATGGGGTCATAAATGAATGGTAACTTTTAATGCTGCAAAGACAAAGCTCCTTTCCTTCAATAACCACAAGAAACCTCTTCAACCACCGATTGCCATGCCAAATAACACCCTACCTGAGATTTCAACATTCAAACTCCTCGGCCTAACCTTCACAGGTAACATGAATTGGAACAAATACATTGAAGACATTGCCAAGGCTGCTACAAAGAAGATGAGCTCCCTCTACTGTGCTAGTAAACTTCTCACACCTGACATTATCCTATATCTATACAAGGCCACCATCTGTCCATGCATGGAGTATTGTTGCCACATCTCCGCTGGTGCATCATCCACTAGTCTCTCCCTCTTAGACAAGGTCCAAAAAAGAGTCTTTAATCTGATAGGTCCTTTACTATCTACCAAGCTCCAGCCCCTGTCCCATCGTCGCAATGTTGCATCCTTGTGCCTGTTTTACAAGTACTTCAATGGGATGTACTCCGATAAACTTGCTGCTCTAATGCCCTCTCAACGTAAATACACTAGACCAACCCGACAATCAGCTAAATCCAATCCATTCACTGTGGAGGTCCCCAGAAGCTGGAGAGTCTTCTACTACAATAGTTTTTTCCTCGTGCTGCCGGCCTCTGGAACTCCCTCCATGCTCCTTGCTCCCTGTGTCCCCGACTCTACTGACATGCAGAAATTTAAAACTAATGTAAATAGACATCTCACTGCACAGCTCCCAACTTAAGATGCCCCCCCTAAATTTACACCCTAATTCTCTGGTAAATTTCCGTTGAAAAAAGTCCGGTGAAAAATTGTAGAAAGTGAAGAAAAACTCTTTGTGTGGGAGCAGATTGGAGAAAGTGCTCAAAGTGTAGGTGAGTCCAGATGCACTTAAAGGAGGTCTACTGTTTTACTAGGCCCGGAAATAAATCAAAAAAATGGCCTGTCTTCCTCTTTTCAACCTCCTTTAAGTGCATCTGGACTCACCTACACTTTGAGCACTTTCTCCAATCTGCTCCCACACAAAGAGTTTTTCTTCACTTTCGGAAATTAACCACCCGGACATTTTTGCTTATCTTTTCACGGAACTTTTCTCTTCATTCAATACGTTTTTTTAATAACAACTCTCATAATTTTCAAATGTTTGAACTTTGGTTTTCTCGAAAGCCAACTTATCCATCTGTATTTCTCCTCTGATGATAAGATTTCGATCTTTGAAAAGCCTTGGCTTAAGGAAAGAAAAATAAACACTAGTTTATTACTGATTACACCTTGCATTGAACAATTGAAATTTGAAATAAATTTAGACAATCGTCGCATATTTATCACTCTTTTTTCTTCTATCTCTCTCTCTCTCTCTCTCTCTCTCTATATATATATATATATATATAGTAATGTTTAGATGTACAAGATTGACTCCTAAACTAATTGACCAGTCATTATGAATTTTGGAATACAGCTGCTAGGCGTCAGGAGTCCAAATATGGGCTATATTTAGTTTAATGTAATTTATGCAAAGAGGTTAAAGAGAGGATGAAAGCCCTGAGTGAAAATTTAGAAACTTTTGATTTTCAGGAAATTTTAACAATAGGTATTAAGCATCAATTAATAAATATTCCTCAAATTTCAGGGTTTTTAAAAATATTTTATAGGGTCTTTAGGGATCATCAACCTTCCATTTGAATATTCAAATACACCAGATTTGAATTGAATTCGATCCATTATCATTAAGCAAGATTTCTAGAATTGCAATTTCTTCTTAAGACTCCTTAAATTTTAAGCATTTTGTAGAATCAAAATCATGTAATAGATTCTGATAAAAATTATAATAAGGATTCTAGACTTATGTCTAGAATCCTTATTATAATTTTTTAATAATATTTAATAATATTTTAATAATATTTTAATAATATTTTATAATAATATTTTAATATCATTATATCTGATTTTAATCTTTGTAAATGGAAATAAAAGTGGTCCAATCGGTTTTGTTTGAGGAATTAATTTTATCCGTCCTGGAACCAGTATTCTTATAGTGTATATTATATATATATATATATATATATATATATATATATATATATATATATATATATATGCTTTAGTGCCCTTTGTTAGACATAGGTCTTCCCTAAGGTCTGTTATTATAATAGAAAAACATGGCAGCGATAGGTGTCAACTTGTTGTCCCGGTTGCCTATAACTTGTTGACGGTGGGAGAGAAGAATCTTTGCACAAAAAACAGGCTTAATGCACACCTACACGACTGTGTCAACTGTTTTTGTTATCTGTTAAAACAAAATGTGTTTTCTTAGGGTTATGGTCTTCAACCTGATGAGGATTTTATATGTACTATAAAATGCTTCATAGTCAAAAATATTGACGACCTGTAACCTACTATCACCTGTGTTTTACTATCAAATGGGTTACAGTAAAACATATTTTCAAACTAGCTGTATATATGAAAGTTCCATAGAGTAAAGATATCATAATAGGTTGAAAATGACATGCAGTAAATAACATACATTTACTTGTAACTTAAAGTATAATGGTTCCTAATAACTTCATGAGAAAACGTATTTTCTTTATTTTAATGCATAATATTATTTAAATTGCTAAATTATAGAAAAAAATGTTTTTCAAATGTTAAAGGTTTAAATTTTTTTAAACTTTTGACAAGGTAGACTTTGAGAAATTCTATGGAAAGTAAAGTTTTGAGAGTGAATGTTACCAAAACCAAATGATGATCAGTGGTTGGAGTATTGGGAAACTCTCAAAAAGAGGAAAGTTCTCCTGCTCAGTTTTTAAAAACAGAATCGAGTGCAATTCAATTTTTAGTGGTACTTGTAAACGTTAGGTACACAAGGAGTGTAGTGGAATTACTGCTTGGTTGGGACAGGGTAAATAGTTTGTGTGCAAGAATATAAGACAATGGAAAGAACTCAGATGTAGAGAAAGTATATTTGGATGACAAATCTATTGAGGATGGTAAGACATTTTTTGACCTTGGAGAACAGGAAGGAGCACCTGCTAGTGTGATTGCAAGAGTTAGGAGTGGATGGAATAAGTTCAGGGAACTTCTACCATTACAAACCAGCAGAGCATTACCACAGTCGACAAAGGGAAGAGTTTATCAGGCATGTGTACGCAGTGTGATGATGTACGGAAGTGAAACCTAGCCAGTGAGAGTTGAGGACATGTGTTGCATGTTGAGAAATATGAGAAATATACAATGGATGTGTAATGTGAGTCTTAAAGATATGTTTGAATCTGATGAGCTTAGAGGAAGATTAAATCTGGACAGTGTAGGGAGATGTGTGCAGAACAGAAGACAGTTGTTTTGGTCACATTGAAAGAATGGATGAGAGTTCTTGGGTTAGTAGATGTAGAACAGGTAGGGTAGCAGGTCCAGTTCACAGAGGAAGGCCAAAAAAAGCATGGGAGGAAGTGATAAAAATGGACTTAAGAGAAAGAGGGATAAATAAAGATATGGCCAGAAATAGGTTAGTTTGAAGTAAATTTCTAAAAGCCGTCCAACACATGCCATCTTGTAAAACCGATGATGATGATGATGGTGGTGGTGGTGGTGGTAATCAACAAAGAGAACAAGTGTAGAATCAATTATTCTAGCAACTGAAACGAATGATACTATATTTGATGAAACTTAAACACCATAACTTTTCAAGCGTAACACAAAACATGGTTTCAAGTCAATTCTCAGAATAATTTATTTTTTTCAAAATTATCACAAACAATTGATATTTACGTCTTAGAAAAAAATACTTATATTTTTTTCTAACAGAAAATAAATATCCTGTTTCAATGCGGCAAATGTTTATATATAAAAACATGATAAAACAGAATATCAAATATTCTAATTCTTCTAGAACTTTCAGTAATTCTCCACTATAATAAAGAACAATATGTATTTATTTTTATATATACTAGCAAAAATATGCTTCCTCCGGTCGCATATTTTTGCTAGGCTGCCGCGTCAGAAATGATGCTAGTATGTAATTTGGGTAGAACTTTTTATCACTACAATTAATTTAAATAATATATTGCACATGATAAATAACAACATTAATAAAAAGAAAAATTAAGTTTGCATTGTTATCGTCTGCTCGCTTTTCTTTCCACCCAATCGTTTTGCGCCAAATCCACGTAAGAATTTACACAATAATAAATAATAATAGTTTTAGTTTTTCAAAGAGAAAAAAGAAAAGTGTACCTAAAATAAAATTAACAATAGAAAAATACAGCGAATACGATTCTAAAAACAGTTATTTACTTGCCCAGTAAAAGGTGCCCCCCCCCCCCAAGTTATCGTTAGCTCGCTTTTCTTTACACTCAATTGTTTTGTGCCAAATCCACATCAGAATATAATAAGTAATATGTTATGTCTTTCAAAACGGGGAAAAAGGTGTACGTAAATTAAAATCAACAATTAAAAAAAAAAAAAATACAGCGAACACTATTCTAAAATCAGTTATGTAGTTTTCCAGTACAATGTGTTGTTTTTTTGCTGACAAAAAAACTAAATTCATTATAATGTGTGTGTGTTTTTTAAATAGTAATTTTTAAATCATTCAATAAATTTGTTAAAATCAACAATTTAAAAAACTAAATACAGCAAACACTAATTTTCAAATCGGAAAAAAAGGTGTATCTGAAAATTATCAATAAAAAAATCGGTACTCTTTTACTGCAGGACCCGCGATAACTTTCGAAAAAAAAAAGTTTAGCTAAACTAAATTCTTTATAATGTGTGTGTGTTTATCAATTATTATTTTAATTAAACAATTTGATTCAATAAATTTGTGTTTTAAAACATAATGGCTAATAAGATTAAGAAAATAAACAAACTCAGAACGTTTTAATAAAATAAATCAGTAAAGTATTAACGCGCCCGTTCAGAGGGAGGTACGCTGTTTAATTAGTTGGACGTAGAGGAAGGCGCCCGTTCAGAGGGAGGTACGCTGTTTAATCAGTTGGACGTAGAGGAAATAACTACGTAACTCATTTTATAAATAAATAATAAAAGAAATAATTATAATTTATAAGTAAGATTATTAGCGAGCAAAATAGCGTAAATACATGTGGAAATCTGAAGAAAACAATCATGAGTGTATATTTGCGAATACTAATTTATTAGAAGTTCAAAAGCAATTGATTATGTAAATTGGGAAATGCGCATAGTGTTTATGGCGGTTTTTTTAATAGTATATAATGATATATATATATATATATATATTTATAATGATTTCTATGTAATTATTTTTATAGATGATTTTCAGCTCGTTGTTATTGAGCTTACTATTATTTTTAATTGTTTCACTTTCTAAGTGATTAAGATACAGAAAACCTGCATTATTAGTTGTCCTCATTTCAAAGGCCGTATTTTTTGTTTTTGATATATATATAAAATGTATACGTACATAAAAGTAATCAATGGACACGTGTTTCTGGCTCACAGCCGTCATCAGCATGGCTAACTTACACAGAGATCGAACCCTCGATGTTGATGTCTATAGTCCAGCGTTCTACCACTGGGCCAAGACGCTCTGTGTAGAAATATGTACGATTTTTATCACCCAAGTATGTAATGATTTCTATGTAATTATTATATATATATATTTATATATCCGTACCATCACACAAAAGTTAAGTCTGCTGAACGAATCTATTTCAAGCAAATACCAAGTCAGCATTCCCCACCTTCACTCTATTTCCATAATGAGACGTTTTCTTTATTTTTTCTTTCTGCTTTCTATACCTATTGATACGTTTTTTCTTTCCTTTTTCTTTTTTTTTAACTGTTACAATTTAAGATGTCTTCTTTCCCTCTTTCGCTTTCTTGTTAAAACTTCACTGATCTGACGTTATTTTATATGAACATGAATATTTCTGCGAACACTGGCGATGGATACATTTTTTTCATCATTCTTGACAGAGGTTGTACACTCATATACAATAAATAGCGAGAGTTGATACAGTAGCATAGACAATACTAAATACAACTCCCCCTACTACTACACACACAGTCTCTAAGTAGTGTTGGAGTAGTTCATTATATTCCTCAAGAGGTAGTTTGGGTTATTCCACAACACCAATCGAAGACATAAGAAGGAAAGAGTGCTACTCTATGCTTGATAATGGATTTATTATACCAACAATGTCAATAACAATAGTTTATGGAATCGTTTGTTGTTTCCCCTTTGTCATTTCTGTCCATGTAAACAGAATCATCAACAAAAGATGGCAGAAGATTAAACTTGAGCCATTCTTGAATATCTCTTTGTTGTGTTACTATGGGTCTAAATCAAACACTAGTGCTTCTCAGTATTATCAAAACAACGTTGCAACTCTGAAGCAAAATCTACCATTTTTTTTTCATGTTTTGATGATTTAAGTGGTTGATGTGGGAAAAATCTGGCAATGCTTCAAAGTATCTTGTGTTGGTAGATTACTTATATATTTGAGTTAAGATATAAAAAAACGTGCTCAACACATACGCATACAGACATGCAAACACACTTTTTGTATATAAAGCAAAGTTCTATGTGTGTTGTGACATGACAGTTAAACGGTTTAGAGTCAAACTAACTGCAGATTTGAAACATCACCTTTGATCCGGTGTCCTTATCGATGTCAGAAGGTCTTGAACCGTTTTTAAAACTCCTTATTTAAAATAAAAAGTATGTAAAAATACCATTAGAAACAAATGATATTTTTCGCGTTCCCTTTTATTAGTCAACTGAACAGCATAATTATAATATTCTGCACCTTTTCACTACCAGTAAGTCATGGAAAAGTCTGGAAATAAGTAGAAAGCTTTTTATTGGTTTTTTTCACATCAAACCATTTGCATACACTTTTCACATCAAACCATTTGCACACACTTTTCACATCAAACCATTTGCATACACTTTTAAAAACATATTTATGATAATCTTTTATAGTTTTTATGTCAAATCATTGTACATATTTAACGTATTGTTTAATTTGAAGCGAAAACATATATCATTTTTTTTATTAAAAATGTACAAAAAATATTTGATAAATGTTCACTAATATTTTTTTAAATTTAATATTTTTTTATATTCATGTTTCTTCATTTATTTTAGACAATCAAACTATTGTAGATCTATGCGGAGAAGTAAAACTAATTTTTTATTTTATATTTATGTTTCTTCATTTATTTTAGACAATCAAACTATTTTAGATCTATGCAGAGAAGTAAAACTAATTTTTTATTTTCTATTTATGTTTCTTCATTTATTTTAGACAGGTAAAACTAATTTTTTATTTTATTTTGTATTCCTACACCAACTTCACAAACACACTAGGTTAAAAAAACAAAATATTTTCGTTCGATTAGTGGCTGTCTGGATAAAGTGTTCACCGTCAGTTCCAATATTTTATTTCAGGGTTCGAATCTCACACCTAACAATTGTTTTGTTTTTATTATAGCATTCCAGTTATTTCCTAGCTGATATCGATCAACATGAACCGGAATATTTAAAAAAAAAAAAAATCGATGACAAATATTTAATAGATGTTCTTAAATTTTAATCTTGTCTATAAAATTCAAGAAAAGTTGAGAAACCCAGCATAGACGGGTACTTCAGCCAATATGTATGTGTGTAATAGATGTGAAAAGTAGCGGGATTGGGTGTACTGTTTATTGTGTAAGTTATGAATGAAATAGGGATAAGCGAATTCTAGTATCATTTAATATGATATATCGGGAGTATATAATCCTTGCTTTCTGCAACCATTGAGAAAAGACAAGAGTTGTCGCATGAAAAATCGTGACTGCTTCACTATGGAAATGATCACATATCTGCTGAAAATCTACTAGGTCATTGTTGAGAAGAACATCATCATACTGGAGCAACCGCTGTATTCACGTGATCTTGTTCAGCGTGACTCTTTTCTTCTCCCCCACGCTCTAGAGGCAGCATAGAGAGGGTCTGTTTTTGAAGGTGCGGAGGTTTTCAAGAAGAATCTTGCCAGTAGTGCAGAGAAAGATGGCAGAGAAAGATGGGAAAGTCCATTAGACTCGAGGGAAGATAGATTACCTTGAAGAGAACAACATGTAGTTTGTGGTTTGAAATTGAAATAAATTGTTTCTGAAAGCAGTCCCATTACTTTTCAGACACTTCTCGTCTAGATCAAAAATGTTATTTCAAGAAATGTAATTATCGTAAGAATACATAGTTTATATATTCTTAAGAACTTATATTGAACTAGAAGTATACTTGTTCAAGGATGGGTAAAATGAATTCTCTGAACAATACATTTTTCCACCACTTTTATGTCCCCTTACGAAGATTAAACTCAAGATATAATGCTACTAAACCTTATGTCTAGAATCATTATTCCAATTTTGATCAAAATCGATTACCTGATTTTGATTCTAGAAAATGTCTAAAATTTAAGGGGTCAAATCCACTGAATCTTGCTTAATTGATATCTAATGACTATGAATCAAATTAATGCAAATCTGAAATATTTTAATTTTCAGGTAGGACTTTATGCCCATATTATGCTCCCTAAAAACCCTTTAAAATATTACAAAGAAACTGAAATTTGAGGAATATTTATTAATTTATGTTAATGTCAAAATTTCACAAATATCGGAGGTATCTGAATTTCATGAAGGGCTTCCACCCTTCTTTGCCCCTTTGCATAAAACTAAATTAAACTAAATATATCCCATATTACATACCTTTATGCCTAGTAGATATGTTCCAAAATTTATAATGAGCGGTTGATTAGTTTAGGAGTGAATCCTGCACACACAAATATATAAACATATATGCATGCCTAACTATAGCATGGGCACAAGTAACTAAACATAAAAATTAGAATTAAATTAGAAGGAATTCAAAGGAAAGTGAGTAAACTAATAAAAGGAATAAAAGATCTCAATTAGAGAAAATAGGTTAGAATATTTAGGTTTAACTACTTTACGATAAGAAGGGGACGATTTAATTGAGAGCTTTAATATAGCGAATGAGATTTCTAAATATGAAACAAGACACTTTTTCAATATCTCTCCTTACACTGGAAATTTATTGACAAGAAAGATTTAAAAAACTGAATCTACCATGCAATTAGATTTTTTCTAATACGTTTTTATAAACAAATTACCTAATCAAGCTTTCGCTCGTGGCACTAGTGTAGACGATTTGAATAAACTGAACGAATTTGGAAATAATTGTCGAAAAATGAACTTACAAGCATATTTTTTAGAGAATTTTATCTGTATATTCCTATACATATATGCTGTTATATATAGGTATTAGTATATGTATATATATATGTATATATATGTGTATTAAAAAGAAAGTGGAAAACCACTGCTCACATCATGTTGGTCGGCAGTTTCAACCTGTTACTGACTATCTTGCTTGCACTTGTTGCTGGACCTCAATATTTTGAACCAAGAGAGGAATTTAGCTATCGTACAAAGCTAGATCTCTATATTTACAATCTCAGTACAGATACTCCTTCAGGCAATTACACTGTTTAACCCTAACCCTAACCCGAACCCTAATCCAACTGATTAAAAAAGACAATGTCAAAAAATCCCCCCCCCCCTTAAAACACACAAAAAAATTATTTTTCAGTTTTAAGAAACACAAAACAACCTACTTTTTAACCAGTTGACTGAATACCAAAAGAAATGAAAACAAAAAACAATAAAAATGCATTTATTAACAGTTGTTTAACATTGTTTTGTTAAAAAATAAAATTAAAATATTTATTTAGTGATTTCGCTATGTTTAGTTCGTTTTTTATTTGCTATCTTTCTTGAAAATAAAACTGAAAAATACGACTCAGCAGTTATCGTCTGTCAACGCATTCACCTTAGCATCTTTCAGGTGTTTACATGACACGAAGTTCCCGGAAACTGGAACATGTTTCGATATCGGCACCCATATGTATATATGCTATGTATAAAACTGCTTTTCTATGCTATTATTTGTGTGGATAATATTACTAAATAAGCGATTATTTATTCACTTTGTGATATTCTTTGCCTATTTCCAGCCCCATGGACTAAATAATCGTTTGTTAAGTAATATTATCTGCCCAAACAGCATAAAAAGGCAGCTTGATATATAACATAGTGTACTGGCATAAATGAATATCCAATATTAAAAACATTCATTGTATGCAGCAAGGATATGTTTGTGAACGTACATCTATGTGCGTTCACTGGGGGGGGGGGGGGGCGTGATTGTCCACTTGTTGTCTATGTCTGAATTTGATGCTCGATTCTGACACCAGTCGCAGTGTCAATCATGTGGTCTCTGTCACTGCTACAACAAAAGGATTCTCTCTCCAAACAAAACCACAACTTAAGTTTAAAACAAGTAACAATGTTTTATTTTCAGAGACCTAACAATGATACTTATGTTCTTCTACGAAACGACAGGCCTGCAAATCAAGACAAACATATCTTCCAACCGAACACAATCCAAGGGCCCATCTGTCTCTGAGAACTACAGAAACCAAACTGCCCCCCCCCCTTCTGCCTATCCGACTGGAGGACACCACCGAGAGACCACTTGAGATTATCAACTGTTAATCTATGGACATAAAAAAATTGACTGACCATGAGGTGAACCATCTAACATGAACATTACTTTTGGATAATATCAAGTGGGTCATAATCACAGCATGGAACCTTGTATCCAAAAAGACATTACTAATTCAAAGGTCAGCCCATTTCTTGGGTGGTCTCTCTTCTCTTAGTTAAATATTTCTCCCATTGATGGTCTGTCGTCTGCATGCATTGCAACTATGCACTCAACTAAACATGCTGCCTTGTGCATGTTTACATGGTTACCATGTTAGTAAAATCATAAACAAGAATTTGCCGCAGAGGGTAGGAGATGAGTTATTTGTTCAATTTCAGCTTTCTCTGGGTGTATCGCTTATTAATCAAATGGTCCAAGACAACATTCATGTTAAGCGGTTCCTCTTCTAACGCACAGGTTTGAATCATGTACGAGTCTGATTTTTCACTTTGTGGTATTCTTTGTTTATTTCCAGCCCCGCGGACTAAATAATCACTTGTATAGTATTATTATCCGTGCAAACAATAGCATCAGCAAAAAAAGCAGCTTGTTACATAACATACTGTACACAGTCAGAAATAAATATACATATATATGCATATATGGTAAAATATAGGACGAGTTAAGAAAAAAATAACACACATATTTATTTAGAAAAGTAAACATGTACTCGAATTAGAAAAAGAGAAAAAGGAGGAAAAAAGAAGGGGAAAAGAAAAATGTAGGAATTACGTCAAACATTTTTACTGAAAAAAAGAAAACAAGAAAAATCGCATACACATTTATTTCAAGAGATGGACGTACATTCAGAATAGTTTGTGTTATAGAAAATAAAGAAAAAGAAGGATAGAGTTTCAGTAGCGAAAGTGTCATGTGTCCAATAATGAAGTTGAGAGACGAATAGATAAATTGTTTACATGAGTTAGTTAATACGAAAAACTAAATGATAAAAATATTAATGATCAAGATCAAGTGACAGCATTCTCTTTATTATCTATTAAAAAAATGTTATGTATGGGATTGCGGTCATTTTGGTTGTGGCTTTTATTTCTTCATTCGCAAGCAGAAACTTTTGAGCTATGACACTAGTTGATTGTATTTCTCTTCTGTCTTTTTTTGTTTTTGAGTTCTCTTTCTGTTGTGTTGAATTGTTTTGCCAGAGACAGTTGCTGCTACGGATTATTTTGTCTCATTGATTACCAAATATTTCAGACACTCTCATGGGCCTGATAATGAGATTTAACCAAGGCGATCCATGATACAGGCCTGGCAAACATACGAGTGGGGTCCATGACTGGGGGCGGACATGTGAAGACCAAAATTACTACTAAATAATACTTACCAAGAAAAGTTTTAGTAAGAAATTTCTTAGTAATGTCCAGTAATTAGCAACTATACGTATTATTAGGAAGCAGCTTACAATTATTGATTTATTTCTATCAAATCAAATATAAAAGAACTAAATTCACAAAAATCACTTTATTCAGCATGAATTTGACACATTTTTGATATTTCAAAAATCATGAGTCAATTTGTTTACATTGACTAATTGACTACAGAAAATATAATGACATAATAAAATCAGAAAACAAATTCAACATTTTACAAAATCAAATACTTTATGAATAAAATAATTTTCAGAGAAGCAATTTTGATAATTTTTACAAAATTTGTTATGTTTGTTACATATACAATTTGTTTTTTTACAGAAGATGAAGAAAGTGTTTATTTCTTCATGATACGATAATACATGTTATACACAGTCTTAATAAAATAACTTACATTCACAAGAACATAAAATCAATAAAATATATGTAAAAAGAGGGGGAAATGTAAAACATATCTGATAACTGCTTGGAAAATTATGTATATCAATACTGATTATGTTGTCATGAGAATTGTATAAACATTTTTATTTAATAAATAATATTTGAAGATAATTTCAAAACTTTTAGTGCTGGTTCTTGAATTGCCTTAAGTGATCAAACAAACAATAATTTTTGAAAAATATATTGGATAATATAAACCTATGCTCCCTTTTCATATTGAAATGATGCATATCAGAAATTACATAAGATTTTACTTATGATAATTATTTTATTTTATCTGAAGAGAGGGGATCAATCACTCAAGTAAAATTAAATTAACAAGTTTAAATACCTTTTAAGATTCAATTGTACTATAGAGACTGTTGAATTTTATTTCCTATTTTGCTCTGTATTTGCTCAACTGTTAGATAAAATTGATTTTTGATCTGGTCTGAAATGGTATTTTTGTCCTGACATGATTTTTTTAATTTATTTTTTAACAAGCTCTTTTTAGTTACGTTTTTTTAGCAACAATAACTCTTGACTATTTAATAATGGGAGATATTCGTGCTCTGTTCTGTTTGTGGTGCCGTACCTATAACAAACATTTTGAACTCGTCCATTCTAAATAGGTGTGTGTGTGTGGGGGGGGGGCATAGGCTTCTCAGCGTTTGAGTTCAACCCCAGTCTACACTGACAGTTAGTACTGACGTACTACTTCTCTTGTTCTTCTGTTGTATATATTTTTCTCCAATATATTTGTTTTATCTAAACCCTGTGTCCGTGTTCTCATTCCGGCCCCATAACAGGGCCATAACAGTTTGTTAAATCTGAAGAAAAAAACAACACTAAGTTCTACTTTCTTTAGGCGATTACGTGTGAATACCCTGAAAGATCCGGTATAAAGAAGAAACAAACAAACAATTATTTAAGAATTTAGAGTGGGGATTGGTTTCGTATATAAAATGAACGTAAAATGATCCCCTATTTCCTGCCCATTCTAGTTTTTTTTAGAGCAGTTAACTAAAAGATTTTTACCAATAGTCCGAGTGGCAAGGTCTTAAAACCACACATAATCGCCTAAAAAAAAGTAGAACCACTACTCGCCCCCACCCCTAAAACAACGCACAAGATTTATCTCTCATAGCAAAAAAAAAAAAATAGTTTACTGCCTTAAAATGCTAGAATGGTCCGGAAATGGGGGAGGGGGGTCATTTAACGTTAAATTTATAAGCGAAACTGCGCCATCACTCTAAATTCTAAAACAATTGTTTTTTTCTTCTTTCTGCTAAGTTTTTCAGGGTGTTCACACATAATCTCCTAAAAAAGTAGAATCTCATTTATTTTTAATGCATAATTGGTTCTGTTTTGGAAACGTCAACCATAGATTTTACTGGTGTGACGTATGTACAACGAATGCTACGAAATCGAGAAAGACGAAGCGAGTACACCATTCCGAATGTTACCGACGCCCCCTCCCCATGTTAAGAATGAATTCTAAAACTCTCCCAGTAAAATCTATGGTTGACGATTACGAAACAGTACCACATAATTTTCCAAGCCGTTATCAGATATGTTTTACATTTTCCCCCTTTTTACGTATATTTTATTAAGGCTGTATATAATATGTATTATCGTATCATGAAGAAATATGCATTTTCTTCATCTTATGTAAAAAACAAATTGTATATGTAGCAAACATAACAAATTTTGTAAAAATTATCAAAATTGTTTCTCCGAACATTATTTTATTCATAAAGTTTTTGATTTTGTAAAATGTTAAATTTGCTTTCTGATTGTATTATTTCATTATATTTTATATAATCAAGTAGTCAATATAAACAAATTGACTCATGATTTTTGAAATATCAAAAATGAGTCAAATTCATGGTGAATAAAGTGATTTTTTGTGAATTTAGTTCTTTTATATTTGATTTGATAGAAATAAATCAATAATTGTAAGCTGCTTCCTAATAATATGTGTAGTTGCTAATTACTGGACATTACTAAGAAATTTCTTACTAAAACATTTTGGTTGGTAAGTATTATTTAGTAGTAAATTTGGTCTTCACATGTCCGCCCCCAGTCGTATTATGGATCGCCTTGGATTTAACCTTTTCTAACAGAATGGGATGGCCTGACAGCATTTACCAGAAGATTTGACATGGGTGTTGGGGGATTAAAAAAAAGTCAAGTGAAAGAGATCGTCAAAAAATACTTCTTGCATCCGAAGGTGTTATGATGTGGTCGTGGGAGAGGTATGGCCCCAACCAAAATAAATGAAGGGAAAAATGTGAGGCACATTCCAGTTATATATTAGTTTGGGTTAAATTTTATCACTATGACTGTGACGGTATGAACACGAACTGAGAAGTTGATCAGCCTCTTTTGGCCCCAACTAGACATGAAACATGGTTGACATCTTGAGAGAAGTTTGGGATATGTAGTAATGGCGATTTGGTACCACGGTTCACAATATCACCGTTTCTCTGGCCAGAAACAAATAAAGAATGAAACTGACGAATATTTTATCATATATTTTGTGGGATTAAAATATATAGGAAAAAGATTTAGGGAAACAAACGTTGATTAATTCAGCTTTAGTATAATAATAGATAGATATCAATAGATAAGTATATAAATAAAAACCCATTTTCTTTAATTAAGAGTGGAATTTTCACAAGGTTTGTCAAGTTAATTATTTAAAATATTTGTGTTTAGGGAAGCCATCAATGAAAGCGATATAATAATTAATGTGGGAATATTTAAACACGTGTGGATGAATAGGATAAGTTTAAAATTAGATAATAGGATGGAAAATTCCATTAGACGTTAAGAGTAGAACTAGAGTGACGTGTACAGGAAGTTACGTCATGGGAGGAAGTGTGAAGTGACACGTAGCAAAGAAGAGAGAAAAGTCTTTTTCAGCAGGTGAGCTGATTGGGTTTGGTTGCCTTTTTTGAAGCTCCATCTTCGTTGTACACCTCCTTCAGGGAGCGGGCAATGGTAAGCTTATGTGTTACCCTTCACTATTGTAAAAGAATAAGACATCAAAGAGCATGAGCCATTGAGTTTGAGTTTTCTGCTTTTATGTTATCCATTGTTACAGCTAGCAGGCGAGAGACGAAGACACAGAAACTTCGGCTGCCACATCACCACTGCGACCTCAGATAGACAGCTATCTGGTTCTGTCAACGAACTGGACTATAAACCAACTGTGTGGATTAAAGAACTATCCACACTATGTTGCATTAAGATGATAGCTGTAACCTCTCACCTGTTTGTAGCTAGTATTTCAACTCGTAAATAAATACACAGACCGTCCATCAAAACTGATGAAAATAAAGTTATCCTTCTCCAGTATTCGCACTAATATTCATATTTATATAAAATAACGTCTGAATCGATGAGGAAATAAGAAAGAAAATGTTTCAAACTGGAAAGTTTAAAAAAAAAAGAAAAAAAAAAAGAAAGAAAAAACGTATTAATCAGAAAGAAAAAAAGAAAGAAAACGTCTCATTATGGAAATAGATTTAATGCGAGAGGGTCTGACTTACTATTTGTTTTCTCAATTCCCTTAAATACTTGAAATGGATTTGTTTGGCAGTTTTTTTTACTTGCTGTTGTGTGACAGGACGGATATATATATATATATATATATATATATATATATATATATATATATATATATATATATATATATATAAATACACATTGTTTTATTATCGAGTAGAGGATTTTTTTTTTAATTGAAACATCTAAAATTGTTTCGTTCTCTTTTCAGATTCCAATTCTGAAGACTGAACGGTCAAGAATCTGTCAGAAGTGAGCCCCCCCCCCCAAACAAAAAAATTACAGTCTATTTTGGTTAATAAGACTATTCATTTGATATATACAAGAATCTAAAACGTTAGTTTAAAATTTGTAAAATGTAAATAAACATTGCTTACGTTTTATAAGTAGGGAAAAATTTTAAAAATAAAAAAGGAAGGAAATATGTTAATTGTAATATCTGTGCCATTTTCTTCACGAGCAGAAGCAGTTTCTTAATCGATAAACCTAATAACGAGAAGTACGTGTCTATGCGTCATTCCGTCCGTCAATCCGATCACTACTAGACACGATGTAACAGGTAACGATGAAGGGAATATGGGAGGATGAGTGTTGGGAGGAGGAGAATTAGCAGCGGGAGTTTAATAAAACACAGCAGGCTCATAATCTGAAAGCTGTGAGTTTAATCCATATACAAGACAGGACAGTTAAGCAATGAACAAAATGTGCCGTGTTTATTAGAATTAGAAGAATATCCGCCGTCCAAGGAAGAGTAAAATTAATTCCTTGAACGGAACATTTATCCATTTTTTGTCCCCTTACTTAAAATCAAGATAAAATGATACTAAACATTTTGTCCAGAATCCATATTCGAATTTTGATCTAAATTCATTACATAATTTTGATTCTAGAAATGTGTAAAATTTAAGGCTTAAGCTTAAAGAGTCTTAAAAAGAAATTGAACTTCAGGGAATCTTGCTTAATTGGTGTCTAATGAATATGGATAAAATTTAATGCAAATCTGAAATATTTGAATTTTCAAAAGGCGGTGTTGCCCATATTATACCCATAAAGCTCCTTTAAAATACTACAAAGAAACTAAAATTTGGGAAACATTTATTAATTGATATCTAATACTTACTGTTAAAATTTCACAAAACTCGGAGGTATCTGGATTTTCGCGAAAGGTTTCCACCCCCTATTTGCTCCCTTAGCATAAAACTAAATTAAATGTAAATATCGTCCACATTTGGACCCCTTGCACCTACCAGCTGTATTCCAAAAGAAAGATTCAATTTTTCAATATTTATTGGCAGTTTACAAATAATTTTTATACAATAAACTTTAAAAATAAATTTCGAGTCAGACTGTCAGTAAGGAATGAGAGTCTTTAA
Organism: Sepiola atlantica; assembly: GCA_963556195.1. NCBI lineage: Eukaryota > Metazoa > Mollusca > Cephalopoda > Sepiida > Sepiolidae > Sepiola > Sepiola atlantica. The sequence continues at coordinate 33,628,304 of OY744546.1, read as the reverse complement.
AAAAAAAACATTAGAAAACTTTTTAAAACTTTTAAAAAGAAAAGAAAGGAACACGATTCGCTTTATACTGAAATTAAACTTTATTCAATATAAATAAAATAAAAAAGGAAGAATTCAAAATGAATAGGTAAATTGTGTTATTGCTGCGTTAGTAAATAAAAATGACTGTTTCATAGATTTTTATTTACTATTTCTATTTACTTGCCTCCCCACGAGGACAGGGCAGAGTTAGACAGAAGTTCGGTTTTTAATGTGAGGAAAATCAAGCTCCCAAAAAGGGACACTCTTGATTGGGACAAAAATTAAAATTGCCTCAGTCTAGAAGAATTTCTCATTCACCTTTATTGATCGAGAACAGAAAAAACGAAGTGTAGAATCAGGACAGATATTACACTTTGAATTATTTTATTGCAAAAAAAAAATATAAAAATACAATTTAAATTTTAAACAAATTAGAAACAAGGTCATCAAAAGTGTGGGGAGTGGAATGTCGTTGGCCATCCTTTGTCTATCCTACTCTTTGCTAGAATCATTAGTCACCATAATATCACATATACTCCAGGCGTAATTCAATTTTTAATCATTGTTTTTTCTAGCACCAAACATATTTTAACTGTTTTAGAATTTTATTACATGCATAAAGAACCTTTTGGTACAAAAAATAAAGTTTTTTTATACTAAAAGAAACAAGTTTGAACCGAATTTCTGGTTGATATTATTTTATGACAGTCAACAGATAAGCATAAAAGTTAATTTTGTATCAAGACAAACAAAACGTTTTATGTTAGGCAGACTTGTTATTGTGTAAAAAATATTTCAAATTTTAGATAAAAGCAAGTATTTTTTTATTTAAGCCTTTTCTATCAAGACAGGTTTGTCAACCATCTTGAATTTTAGTCTATGAGTTATTTTTATAGTTTTACCTTCAAATCACTATGAGATTTCCAACCATGAAAACGACATGAACAAAATCATCCTTTTTTAGATACCAAACAATTACTAGATCAAAGATTAAAATGACCAGTCATATGTCCGTGTTGGTGTATAATAACCTTTCTCTTCGAAGCGTCTTGTTTTAATGTGGGGAAAACCCAGCTCCCCAAAAGGGGGCTTCTGGATTCAAACAAAAATTTAAATTGTCTCAGTCTAGAAGGATTTCTCATTCACTAACAGAGGACTGAAAAGATGAATTGTAGTATCAGAACAGATACTACACCTTGAAGTTTTAACGGAATTTCTAATTAATAATATTTTATTGCTAATAAATTGTTAAAAATGGTGTCTACATGTGAACATAAAAGTTCAATTTTATATATTTTCAAAATTAAAAAAAAAATTCGAATTCTTTTTTCAGGACAAACAAAACGTTTTATGTTATACAGACTTTTATTGGGTAAAATATTTCAAACTTATGGGGAAACAAGCAAGTATTTTTTAAATTTAATATTTTCCTATCAAGACAGGTTTGTCATCCATCTTGAATTTTAGTTGAAACGATTTTTCTTCTTATAGTTTTACCTTAAAATCACTATCAAATTCCAAATGACAAAATTATTTCTTAAATACCAAACAATTGCTAGATCAAAGATGAAATAATTTCAGAGAAAATACCAGTGTCATGTCTACATGTAGTGTGTAACCGTTCCCTTGGAAATATCTTGTTTATCTTCTTAGTACCGACTACTCTAACGTCAGCAGAAAAAAAACGAGACTCAGTGAAATGACCTTCACTTGACTTCTGTGCATAAGTTAACAGGCATATATATAAAGAGTGAGTGATGCGATTAAGTGACAAAAAAGGGAGTGCCTTCTCCCCGTGATAACTTTATGCTGTAGCAAGGGGGATAGACAATGTGAATATTAATTAGCTTCGCTCGGAAGACCTACTTGTGAAAGATATTATGCAGCAAGTTGGAGATTTTGAAGCTTTGTTTTTTTCACCTTTACTATGTTGTTTCAAATGCACACCCACAAGCTCTCCTTTTTTTTGTATCATCCTTTTCTACCTACTCTATCTGTTTTTTTTTTTTATCTTTCTGGATTTCTTTTGTTTAATTATTACTAGTAAGAAGACCTGAAGTTGCTCGAGATTTAATGAGGAATACCATGTCTTTTTTCACTTTGCTCATAACATTTTTTTACTGCCTCCCCCCCTCTCCCCCGTTTCGCCTCCTAATAGAGTCAGAAGAAACTGAAATTTTGGAAAACTCTCACAATTAATGTCTTATACATATTGTTTAAATTTCATTAAAATCGAATACAAGTATTTGAAGCTTTAAGCTCCCTTAGAGGGGCCAGATAGAGATTTGGCACATTGAGGGGCACCTAGTGATTCAGGACTACTTTCATTGTCTTACCCGGAGAATTTTATACATACGAAAGGGCCCCCCAAGATATAGGCTGACATGGTGGTGGAATGAGGAAGTTGAGAAGTGTATCAAAGAAAAACGGAAGTCAGTCCAGTGAGTTTTGTACAGGTTGTCCGGAAGAGATGTTGTATGCTGATGATTTAGTACTTGCCTGCGAAACAATGGAAGATCTACTTGTTAACTTTAAGACTTGGAAGAATGATATGTAACGTAAAGGTTTGTGAGGTAATGTTACTACAAGTGAAGTGATGATCAGTGGTCATAGTGTTGGAAAGATCCTAGAAGTAGGAAAGTTCCTCTGCTCAGTTTGTGGAAAGGAAGTCGGATGCAATTCAATTTTTTGTAGTACTTGTAAGTATTGGATACACAGGAAGTACAATGGATGTTCTGGTAGGTTGAGAGAGGATAACCAGTTTGTATGCAAGAAGTGTAAGCCAATGGAGACGGATGAGAATTCAGATGTGACTAAAGTATATCTGGATGGCAAAGTTATTGAGGTTGTTCAGAAGTTTTGTTACGTTGATGATACCATTGGAGTACAGTGTGGAGCAGATTCTAGTGTGATCGCAAGATTTAGGAGTGGATGCAGTAAGTCGGGGAACTTTTGCCATTACTAATCAGCAGCGCATTACTACTGCTGACCAAGGAAAGAGTACAGTGTGATGATGTATAGAAGTGAAACTGCCCAGTGAGGATTGCGGACATGCAGGTCATGGCAGGTCATGCTACCTCGAGAGTCGGAGAGCATTTTATAAAAAAATTAATATGAAAGGAAAATCTGCATAGACAGGAAATCATTTGGTTCCAAATTTTGCATTATTTGTCTAATAATCTAAAAATAGTGGACGCACTGATAAACAGACATGTTTCTCATATTAATATAAATTTGATCGTATGCACCTGTTTTTATTTTTAAAGTTTCTGCTATTTAGTTGGCTATTTCAGTCATTGTTTTGGTAGAAGATTTTGGTATTATTCATCAGATAATTTTAATTGATGTAATTAGCCAAACTGTTGCCCTGCTCTTTTTAGAAATGCTAAAATGATCTCAGAATTGATGGTGAACACGTCCTCGCAGATTGAGAATCAATCTCCAACAAATGAACTCTCCTCTCAAGAACGACACATCACTGTCTGATGGTTCATGCATAGATTTAATTATAATGGATCAGGGATTGTTGCGAACAAAACCCACTCTCACGACTAGTTGTCCTACAAGGCTTTAGAGTCTAGTCTACCCTATTATTTCATTCATATCTAGGAAGGAGGGAATAACTGGGTTCATACTTTTCCATCGGGGTATAAGGGAAAGTAGTTTTACGGCCCGAGTGTCAGCTGAACATAGCATGCCAAGTTCACAGTTCATACCAGTAACAATTACATCACTTCCATTTCCATATATACCACACTAGTTGAAATACCAGTCACAGGACGGTTTCATAATAATAAGACACACTTGAATCCGTTAATAAGTACAAGGAGGTTGGACTCCAAAATAATTCTAAGTAATCAAAAACATTGATTGCTATGGTAAAAGATATGGTAACTAGAGATTACACAACTGAAGTTATGAGTTAGAAAAAATAGTTTGTGCTTCTATTAGGAATTTTTGCAATAATAGAAATTTGCTAACTTTTAAAATCTAAATAATTGTATCTCTTTTACTTATACATCTCATTAAAATCAGATGTAAGAAAAATGTTGCAACAAGAAAGAAAGTAAAGACCCCCTTTTGAAAAGTATGACGGCTAAACTATCTCTAAAATAGGTATTTTCACTGAATTTAGGTAAAAATGGCACCGGTAATAATGGCACAAGTAGATAAATAGGAAAAAAGGCACAAGTGAAAAATATAGATGAAAATCTCACAAAATCTTGGATACAATACATAAAGGGAAAACATTTAGAAGTTTTTCAAATTAAAAAATAAATTATATCTACACTTAAAAGTATCCCCCCAAGATTAGATTCTACTTTTTTTAGGCGATTGCGTGTGAACACAAGGAAAAAAAAGACAATTATTTTAGAATTTAGAGTGTGTGTGTGTGTGTGTGTGTGGGGGGGGTTAGTTGTGCATATAAATTTAACATAAAATGATCTCCCATTTCCGGACCATTCTAACTTTTTAGGACTGTTAACTAAAATGTTTACCATTAACCATAAGTTCAACCGACAAAGTCATAAAATCCCACTTAGGGTTAGTAGTAGGAAGGAGGCGTGTTTTTTATGACTTTTAACAATGACATATTTTATACTAAAGTTTGATCGAGAACATTAACATGCAAAATTAATTACATGTCCTTAAAATGCTGTCTGGTCCGAAAGTGGTGATCATTTTACATTAAATTTATATGCAAGACTGATTTTTTGTGGTTTTATTTATTTTTACCATTAAGTTTTTCAAGCTGTTTACATGTAATCGCCTAAAACAGGAGAATCCCATTTTTCTTTTTAGATGAATTAGCATATTTTATTAATAATACCTTATAATATTCTTTCTCAACAAAAAATTATAATTGCGAATTGGTCGAAAAAAAAGAAAAGAAAACAAGCACCGATAATTTCATAAGAATTCAGTATTTACAAAGTACCGAAAAAATGGTTAAAAATGAAATAAAAACATTTTTGTCAAGAAAAAAACATTACTGATAAACATTTATTGATAATTATAAAAAAATTAAATATAAAACGATTTTTTTTAATTTTAAAAAGAATCGGTAATTGTATCGGAATCGGGAATTTAGAACAGAATCGGTGATTGTATCGGAATTGGGAAACATTTTGGAATCGTCCCATCACTAATACACACGGCCCAATAAAAAGTTCAAAGTTCAACCACGGTGCAAGTAATCATACATTTTGTAAATGAACTAAACATTCTCCGAGTCAAGAAAAAATTGATACAAATCCATCATCCCCCACAATGTTGAATTGCTGCATCAACTGGAGTGGATTTACAATGCTCCCCCATTTTTTCCAGCTGAAATCAAACTAATTGTTATAAAATGCTATTCGTATATGAGTGATAAAAACAACTTCTAATTCACGAGTACTTAGCAGACAGACACATACTAAGTTAGACTTATAAGTGAAGAGAAGAAGAAAACATTTGAGATTTAAATTGAACTGCTTTTTATTTGAAAAACACCGGCCATTCTAACACACGAGTTAAATCTCGGCACATTAGCAGATATAAGTAAAAGAGAGGGAAATATTAGCAGATCGTTACACTGAAAGTTAAAAGAGAGGGAAAAAGCTGAGAGCCAAAAAAAAGTCATCTGTGCAACAGGTTTATTTTTACAGAGGACAAACTTTCGTCTGTCACCGGCAATTGGGTCGTTGTCTATGACTGGAATATGCAGAGCTTTTAAATCAAGTTGTGTCAGAATTTTTTTAGTAGCAGAAAAGAGGAAAAACAGTCAGTCACAGGATTTCTTTAAATTTGAACCAACTACTGCTTGCTAAAAGAAAAAAAGTCTAGCACAAAATTTGTGAATGAGTTTGTGGATCTCAAATTTGACAACTAAGATTAAATAAATAAAACAAAAAAATAACACTCCAAGTGGACCGGAATGAAAACGGATGCATCGTGACATTTAAAGAGGCCACCAAGATCTGGGTGGGAAACCAGCCCCCCTCCTACCCTCCTTCTTCTCAAACAGAGTAGATTTATCTCGAAAAGGAACTTTATCCTTTATATGTTTTTCTTCAATGCTATTTAGTTAATGCTAAATGATTGGATTTTATAACATTTGTTAGCTGAGGTTTTCAGCCAAACCCTAAGCTTAGATGGCATGAATCTGCCCATGTGAACAGCAGTAAAGGATATCAAGGACACATAACTGGCGGTTCAGCATGAACTAAGGGAGCAGTTAAAGGTCAGTCTCTGATACAATAAGTCAGAAGGTTTTAAAAACATGTTTTGTATGTAAACACATCAGCAATCGCTGCATATGCAACTAAAATCTGCACCTTTTTTGAAGCAGGGCTCTATATATGTTTATAATCCTATCAGTCTTAAAGAGATTTCAATACTGGACATCTCTTGTTGATCATGTGACATGTGTCAAATATATTTTGGGATGAAAACAAAAAGGGATGGGATTGAACATGATTAAGAATTATATGTTGCAAAAACCTGGGTGAAAAGCCAGTTGCTCTCTTCCTCCATCTCCCCCCCCCTTCCTTTTCCTGCCGAAGATATTTATACACAAACAAGATATTTATGCACAATCTTTAGGTTTACCTCTGTTTAGTAAATGTCAAACGATTGGATTTCATACAAGGCGATCCATAATACAGGCCTGGCAAACATGCTTAGAAAATTATGTATTATCAATACTGATTATGTTGTCTTGAGAATTGTATAAACATTTTTATTTTATAAATAATATTTTAATTTCAACATTTTTAGTGCTGGTTCTTGAATTGCCTCAAGTGAATCAAACAAACAATAATTTTTGAAAAATATATTGGATAATATAAACCTATGCTCTCTTTTCATATTGAAATGATGCATATCCGAAACTGATATGAGATTTTACTTATGATAATTATTTATCTGAAGGTAGAGGATCAATCACTCAAGTAAAATTGAATTAACAAGTTTAAACACTTTTTAAGCTTCAATTGTACTATAGTAAGTGTTGAATTTTATTGACTATTTCGCTCTATATTCGTCGTCCAACTGTTGGATCAAATTGATTTTTGGTCTGGTCTGAAATGGTACTAATGTATTTATTTTTTAACAAGCTCTTTTATAGCTATGTTTTTTTTAGCTACAATAACTCTTGTTTGACTAATGCAAAATATTTGTGCTCTGTTCTGTTACTTAAATGTGAAAACGAAATTCTACTTTGTTTAGGCGATTATGTCTGAAAAATCTGGTGGAAAGAAGAAAAAACAAACAAATATTTAAGAATTTAGAGTGGGGATTGGTTTCGTAAATAAAATGAAAGTAAAATGATCCCCTATTTCCGGACCATTATAATTTTTTTTAGAGCAGTTAACTATAAGATTTTTACCAATAACCCTAAGTCCAAGTGACAAGGTCGTAAAACCACACATAATCCCCTAAAAAAAGTAGAACCACTACTCTCCCCCACCCCTTCAAAAAAACCGCACAAGATTTATCTATCATAGCAACAAAAAAAATTAATTGACTGCCTCAAAACGCTAGAATGACCCGGAAATGGGGGATCATTTTACATTAAATTTATATGCGAAACTGATCCCTCACTCTAAATTCTAGAGAATTTTTTCTCCTTTCTGCTAAGTTTTTCAATGTAATCGCCTATGAAAGTAGAATCTCATTTTTTGTTTTAATACATAATTTTCCAAGCAGTTATCATATATGTTTTACATTTCCACCCTTTTTACATATATTTTATTGGTTTTATGTTCTTGTTAATGTAAGTTGATTTTATTATTAAGACTGTGTATCATGAAGAAATAAACATTTTCTTCTATCTTCTAATTTTGTAAAACTTATCAAAATTTTTCCCCAAACATTATTTTGTTACTAAGAAATTTCTTTCTATAACTTTTCTTGATAATTATTATTTAGTAGTAATTTTGACCTTTACATGTCCGCCCCCAGTCGTGGACCCCAGTCGCATGTTTGCCAGGCCTGTACTATAGATCGCCATGGTCGTAGTCTTTTAAGGTATGACTTATCAGCTGCACTATAAATTATACTGCCATAATCAAATTTTGATCTGATTAATGCTCTATATAGGAATAGATTCATTTTACAGTCTGCTTCCCAGTCAGTTTTTGATATGATTTTGCTGAGATTATCCATCTTCTTAAAGGAGAGTAGAAAATGGACCTTGGGTTTACTTTCGGCAGCCTCAAAACTCGCGCTTCCCTTATTTTGTCCTTTAGTCCTCACATTCCATGCACAATGTTTCTAACAAAGGGGGAAGAATTGCTGTTTTCTGGGTCGGAATCTATCCATCTAACACTTTTTGTTGGGGAATATTTATTAATACCTATTGTTAAAATTTCACAAAAATCTGAAATATCTGAATTTTCACGAAGGGCTTTCACCTCCTCTTTGTCCCCTTTTGCATAAAACTAAATTAAACTAGATATAGCCCACATTACGACCTCTTACATCTACGTCTAGCAGCTGTGCTCTAAAACTCATAATGTCCGATTAATTAGTTTAAGAGTGATACATACAAATCTATAAACATATACACATACCTAACTTTATGTATATAGATATATATTGAAAATAGAAGATTAAGGCATTTCGTAACATTGTTTGATTTTCATAAACAAATTCATGTCAGGACCACCACCACCACCACCACCACATTCCTTATTTAAATAATTATAAACAGAAAAAGCATGACATCGTTTTTATTTTTAAGTTTGTTCTGTTTATTTTTTTGATGATGAGCTATCATTAATGATATTGTTTTTTTTTGTTTCGACTCTTGACCTCCTAATCAGCATTGCTATTTCTAGTTCTACTACGTTTCGATTGGTGAGACGTTCAACCTTCTTCATGTGCTCAGTTCATTTATTGTGATGATGTTATAACGAGCGGAACCCACGGAAATTCCGCAGTTGCTTCCTTCGTCTACTGATATAAAAATAAACTTGTATGAATCAGTATGACTTTTGACTGTTTCATTTTATCATTGGCATTGGTTTACCCGATTCTTTTTTTTTTAGAATGGAGTACTTACAGGGGGAACTTGGTGAAGATTGCCAACATTCATAAGTGAAAGTGATGCTATGGAACCGACTGAAATACAACTTTGAACACTCAGGTCATCAGTCCACGTCGTTAATCATTTCACCACCCATTTATCAGTATAAATTTATCAGTATAAATTATTTATCAGTATAAATTTATCAGTATAAATTATTTATCAGTATAAATTACTGTAAATCCTAATATATCTCTTGATACATGCATTTAAAATTTAATAATACACAGAAAGATATTGTCTTCCTTTGTAAAAAATAATTGTCATTGTCAAAATTCAAATAAATAAAACGAATATGTCTCTTAATTTTTAGTTATTTATTTAAAATTGTAACACTTGTATTAAATGGAATTAAGGTAAAAAGAATGCACATAGTAGTTTTTTAAAGTTAAAAATGGGATGACAGAATTCGTTTTGAGAACAATTCATTTTAAAATGGGTAAAGTAAGAACATTTATCTAAGCAACACCAATACATTTTCAATTACTTTATTGCATTGCATTTCATCTTTGGCAATTAAAATTTTTTTTTTAACATAGTTCACCCCAAACAAGGCAAGCCACCACTGTAAACATAATGGACTACTGAGAATTAGAGTGAAAGTTTTGGGTGTCCTCATGAGTTGGGATCTGTGCAGCAAGATGTCTGTTAACATTAATTTTAAACTTCTGCATGTCGATACAGTTGGGGAAACAGGGAGCAGGGAGGGAGTTCCAGAGGCCAGCAGCACGAGGAAAGAATCTATTGAAGTAGAACGCTCTCCAGCATCTGGGGACCTCCACAGTGAATGGATTGGATTTAGCTGATTGTCGGGTTGGTCTAGTGTACTTACGTCGAGGGGGCACTATCGGAGCACAATCCATTGAAGTATTTGTAAAACAAGCACAAGGATGCAACATTGTGGCGATGGGACAGAGGCTGGAGCTTGGTTGACAGTAATGGACCTATTAAGTTGGCGACTCTTTTTTGGACATGGTCTAGGAAAGAGAGACTATTGGATGATGCACCAGCCCAGATGTGGCAACAATACTCCATGCATGAGCTTTGTAGAAATACAGGATAATGTCAGGTGTGAGAAGTTTACTAGCACGGTAGAGGGAGCCCACCCTCTTTGCAGCAGCTTTGGCAATGTCTTCAATGTATTTGTTCCAATTCATGTTACCTGTGAAGGTTAGGCTGAGGAATTTGAATGTTAAACTCTCAGGTAGGGTGTTATTTGCCATGGCAATCGGTGGTTGTAGAGGTTTCTTGTAGTTGTTGAAGGAAAGGAGCTTTGTCTTTGCAGCATTAAAAGTTACAAACCATTTATGACTCCAATCCACTACAGCCTGGGGTTCATTTTCTAAGGGTTGAGCCATTGCCTCAGATATGTACGCGTCAGTTTTGCCCACATGACAAGAGTAGAGCATGGCGTTGTCAGCAAATATACCTATCTCAGACTCGATGTCATCAGAAAGGTCGGTTATGAAAATCAGGAACAATAAAGGTCCAAGGACGGATCCCTGGGGTACACCAGCATTTATGTCATGTTGCTTAGATAAACGGACATTGAGGACAACCTGGATCTTTCTTTTGGATAGGAAGGATCTAATCATATTAAATATTTATCCAGTAATACCATATGAGTGAATTTTTAGAAGAAACCCTTTATACCAGACCTTGTCAAAGGCTTTGGTTATATCAAGCGCTACTGCCCTAGCTTCACCTGCCTTGCCCAATGTATGATATATGCATTCAGAGATGACCGTTAGGATATCGTGCTTGTCTAAATCTATACTGGCGGTCAGAAAGAAGTTTAGCATTAACTAGGTGCCGGACTATTGCTAGATTGATTAAGGATTCAAAGATTTTAGCAAAGATCGGGAGTAGACTGATTTGGTGGTAGTTCTGAGAATCAGTTCTATCTCCAGAATTCTTGAAGACTGGTACCACAAAGGCAATTGTCCAACTATCAGGGAAGCAAGATTCAGCAAGGCATTTGTTGTAGAGTTTGGAGAGGGCAGGGGCCAGTTCAGCAGAGCATTTCTTTATTACTATTACAGGTATAAGATCAGGCCCACAAGCTTTGGAGGTGTCAAGATTTTTTATGATGTCCCTGACCTGAGATGGGGTGATGACCAGGTTTTCAAGTGTGGCTTCAGTCTGCAATTGGATGATTTCGTATTTAGTAAAAATATATTAAAATCCAAAGTAATAGATTTAAATATTTGGGTGGTAGGGAGATTCCCAGTATTTATTTCAATAGTACTCAATACATTAGTACAGCTTTATAATAATACAAATAATAGTAAAATATGGTGAATAGCTACACAAATGCAATCATGCTTTGGTCCTAGTTCTCATCAGGTTTGTTCGAAGCTTCAATGAATGTTGTTTTACATATGGACTCTTGGATTGGACAAAAGCACAAATCAGCTGCGTCTTTCAACCAATCAAAACGCAAGAGATATTCATTTCCAAATCTAGTGCATAGTATAAAAACCCAAACACACAGATTTCTCGTTTCATCTTTCACAGACAACGCACATGGGTACGTCCTTAAAGTCAAACCTCTGCTCCTGACAAAATTTACAATGAAAGTTAAGTTTTTTTCAGGCACTAAGTCAATTGTTTTGAAACCTAGCATATATTGATGTCATAATCATAGTTAACACTATTATCATTATCTTTTCAGAAACTTTTGCCAATATGAGTAATCAGGAAAGCAAACGTCAAAGAGTGCGTGATTTGCTGAATGCACCCGTTACACCGAAGGAGATTTCAAGAATAGTTGGAGTGTACATAAAGACTATTTATAATATAAAGAATAGAATGAATATGAGAAAAACTATTACGAAGAAGTCTGGAGGAAGAGGAATCAATGAAAACATATCAAAGCTTTTATCTCTCAAATCCCAAATCCTAAAGGATCCAACCAACTCCATGAGAAAAATAGCAATTGAACTTGACGTAAATAACAAGACCATTAGAAATGTAGTAAAATATGATTTGAAGTTAAAATCTTACACAATAACACGATAACACTGGTTAACAACAGCTATGAAGGAAAAGAGATTGGAAAGGTGCAATAAAATTGTTGCATGGTTCAAGAAACTGAGGATCAGACTGTAAATTATGTATCGTGTCCAACAAGGACTCTATATGGATATTGTCAAGTCTCCTGCCAGCAATCAACATTTAGACATTGGCTGCATGTGTTTTTTTTTAACTCTTTCTTCCCTTCCAAATTTCTTTACCCTCTCCCCCTCTCTACATCACCCACTTCTTTCTCCTCTCCCTTTTCTCTATCCTAAATGATTTTATTTCTTATTTTATCCCATACTATATTATTTTATCTCTATCTATCTATCTATCTATCTATCTATCTATCTATCTATTATTTCTTTCTCTTTCTATTTCTTCGTCTTTCTTTCTTTCTTTTTATGTCATTTTATATTTTATATTTTTACTTTATATTATTTTTGATTTTGATTTTTACGGTCCTAACCACATGATTTTCCAAATTTTAATTTTAAATTTCTTTTCTTTTCTCCCCATTTCATTCTTTCCAAATATGATCTAAGGTTAAGATCGGATTTTAACTCTCCCTGATGAGATCTCAGTTTATAACAGCTGTTGATCGATAATATCGACATGCCAGTGTCGCAGATTTTGTACATGTCTGTGTAAATAAAAATAATTATTATATATATATATATATATAGTACGTGGGTTAAAAAACATTTTCTATATTTATATGCTTTTTTGTATATATATATATATATATATATATATATATATATATATATATATATATATCGACCATCCACGGACGGGCTGTTCTGCTGTATCATGGTTTTTCGGTGTGTTCAGGTGGGCAGGCGCCGTGAGTCAGCATTGGAACACTGTTTTCTGACAGTCGGCAGTTCTATCCACAACAGTCCATGGGGAAGTGAAATCATAATGTTTACATATAAACACTATTAACACCGAAGAGTTCTCAATTCGTTTTTTTGGGGGGGGGGGATTTGATAGTGCACTGTTAGCTTTCACCTATACGAGATAAACACTATCCCTCTGACAGGTTCACAGGTAAATCAAGCCTCGGCTGGTATTGCCACATACACCAACAAAACCATGAAACTTTGCACCAAACAAAAAATAAAAGCCGTGGGGCTCAGAAGATAGATCTGAGCGTCATGATAGTGAGATGCTCCCTTGATAGCCAACATGAAGGACCCAGCCAGCATCCTACGAATGTTTGCCATTCTTATTTCAGGTATCCGAAGATTACAGACCAAACGATCAACAGACCAAAGAGAACACAGAGGAAAAAATAGACGATGAAGGAAAATGTGCTAGTCCAAAAGCAATCTCATAAAAGACTACATGAGTCACATTATGAACATACCTGCCCTACCTATACCTGGTGCGGCATTAATCCTGGACGTGTTGAACCGGCTTCTTCCAAAGAAGGAAGTTTCAAGGGAATATCAAATTCACAAGCGGTCCCCAGTCACATGTATATCCCGGTTAGGGGAAATGACGACATTAGGTTTTTGCAGTTCTTGTAGGGAGGTGTCGACGTCCTCCTACATACAGCGACTGGTATTATCAAATGGTCACCCATCTGGTACTGACCAGGCTCAGTGTTGCTTAACTTTGGTGATCTAATGGGAACTGGTGTGTCAACGTGATTATGCCATATGCAACATACAGGACGTATTAGCAGACTTTCATGAAATGAGACCGAGGATTGTGCACTAAGCAAAACATATACTTAAGCGAGAATGGTTCATGAATCTGGAAAGTGGAAATGTAAGTCAAACCGAACAGAGAAATAACCCCAATGAATACTTACAAGTAGAAACCGGACACAACCGAAACACATGAACTAAGTAAACAATGGGATTTTAAATTCCAATAACCAAGTCTTTATTCATTTTCTTGCCGAATTTCAAAATAATACAATGCAAACTCTTTACACTTGTTTCGTGCAGAAAGCGAACAACCAGGAATAAACATATAATTACCAGATCTTTCGTTCATGCAGCTAATCTTCTGTGATGTCACTTCCGGAGAAAAATTGAATTATTTTGAAATTCAGCAAGAAAAAATGAATAAAAACTTCGTTATTGGAATTTAAAATACCATTGTTTACTTATTTATGCTCTGTTGTAAAATATTAACATTCATTGAACTTTTACATTGAACACTTCTGCTAAATTTTCTTAAAATATATATATGCACAATAGATATATATATATATATATATATATATATATTATTATTATTATTACTATACTAAATCAGAATGAATCAACGTTTGTTTCCTAAAGGCTTTTTTTCCTATATATTTAAAAACACAAAATAAAGACTAAATACTTAGCTCTGGGATTGAGTTATGCTTGAAAATAAAAATCCATTTTAATTGTCTTAAGCCGTAATTTGCAATTAATTCATTGAGTGACCCATCTCTTACTAAGTTTCTGTCTATCACTTTCACCCTCTCTGTCAGTAATTATTGTTTAACAGCTCTCATTCTATACAGTCTCTCTCTCTCTCTTACTTTTTATTTTTAACTTTCGTTTTCGTAAGGGAATTCTACACTTAAACATCATTCTGAAAAATATATACATTTTTTAAAACTTTATTTAGAATGAGTGTGTTATTATATAACTGCATGGAAAAGAATCTTCCTTGCCTTTTTCTATTCCATCTCTGGGCCATAAAAATGGCTGACTTGTGTTTCATGCTGTAACATTTTATTATTCAGAGACAAATTTTAAGAAATATAGAAGTGATTTCTGGTTTGTAATAAATGTTTAAATACAAAAGTCAAGTATTACGGTTCTTTTATGCTCCTAAACAAAACGAAAGCATTCATTTTCTCATGCACTATTCTCTTCCCTCTCCGCTTGGTCATACACAATTGATAATGATATGCTGAGACATGAATTTCGACCATTTTATCAACCATGTGACATTAATTTGTAAATCTCTTGGCCATAAAAATGGTTGCCATATGTTTACTATCATGATATTTTATGATTTGAATGTAATTTTAATGTATAAACTTTCAAATAGAGAGTAATTTCTGGTTTGAATTAAATTTAAAAAACCATGGTCAAAATAATTGATCAAATAACCTATCTCTTACTAAATTTCTATCTATCACTCTTTATATGTTGTTTCACTTCCCTCTCTTATTGTATATGGTGTCCATCACTCTCGCTTCTGTTACTTTCTCCCTTTGTTTATTAACAGTCAAAGATAATAAAACTAACTATGAAACTCAAGATAGGAATAGTTCATTATTTACATCAACAAAAGAAAATATCACCACAAATAGTAAATAGTAATACTATTTAATCCATAGAGGGAGAAAGAGACAAAGAGGAAGGAAATAGATAGCAAAAAAAAGACTAACTTTTTTCTGATTCAAACAATCTAACTAGCATTTTCTTGAGTATTTATATTGACTTTACCGTTAGTGCAAGAAACGAGCCCAACTTTCGAATGTATTCATTATGAGTCAAAATGCCGATTTCAAGTTAATTCAACTTTACAAAATAGATGTGCCATCTTTTTTATATACTTCTTATGCAGATGTGATATCAGTCGCATGGTTAACTAATTTGCATATTTATTTTGAAAAAGGTCATTTTATTAATTTACTATTATTTGTTATTGTTTTTTTTTAGTTCAATGATAGTTCTGTTTCACAATATTGTTTTATTTTCTTGACAAATATTTTGCATTTATGTTCAAATGTTCCTTTCTTTAGAGAATTCAACTTAATTTGCAACAAGTTGCGATCCATTTCTAAATTGCAAGTGAAAAGGCAAATTGATTTGTTCTTTATTTTTCTTTGTTTGTGGTCACATTTAGAAAGTAAATAAATTTGTATAGAAATTACCAATATGCTAATGTTAATCGGTATGAATAAATGAAAAGAGTTTAGTTTTGTGTTTACAACAAAGTTATGAATGAAATGTTTATTATTGTAAATTAATGTTTCAAGTATTTTAAGTAGCAAACTTTGTGAAACGATAGTGAGTCGGAAAAGTCAGCTAGTATATATATATATATATATATATATATATATATATATATTATAAATAATGACTGGTAAATGTTCTTATGTGAAATAGACTTTATTCAGTTCATATGGCATTTCACTACAATTTATATCTTCTTCACATATGCAAAACCCAATCGAAAAAAGATGTTTTTGCATTGGAGATAATATTACAAAATCAATAAGAAAGATTATTGAGAGCCAAAGAGAAGGGAGATGAGAGAAAGAATGTGGAAAGAAAGGAAAAAGGGATAAATTGATTTTTTGTAACATAAGTGGTGTGTGTGTGTGTGTCTGTATGCACGAGTGTGTGTGTGTGTGTGTGTCTGCATGCACGAGTGTGTGCGTGTGTTGATGCGTGGATGCATGCATGACTGGCCATATAAATACTCTTGCTGATGATGGAATCAGCCATGTAGCATTCAAACTCAATTGGATCTATTGTGATTGTTTATGCATTCACCACTGGTTTGGTTTGGTCTGATTTGCTGTAAAGAAGATAAACTAAACCAAACATGTCTTTCCCCGGATGGCATAACGAACGGTGGCGCACACAGTGAAACGAATAGAACAACAAACCGATTGACAGACGACACAGCACACTGTACATTGAATCAGAAACACCAACAGATAAACTTAGTATTAATTACTCACTTGGAGTTCTCATACGAATCATTATCAGTAATTGCTCATCGGCAAAAACAAGTGGTGTTCCCTCACGTCCGAGTGACAGCAAGTCTCCCTAGATTTCCTTCACTCTCCACCTTTTTAGTCATTCTGCAAATCGCTTTGAGTTTTCGCAACAACCGTTTAACATTGAACTCTCATTGCTAACGGATGTTGTGTTTTTTTTTTTTTTCACAATTTGAGTGACAATACTTCTCCTCAGGGTTCCGGTACTCTCTATGACCTTCCAGTGGAGTTTGGGATCGTGCTTTCCCTCCTCCATCTTTCAAACCATTCACAACAATTTTCTGTGGCACCAACCAACGCTGGGCCAAGGGAAGGGGTGTCAGATTATGGGATGTTTCTTACATGTCTACCGTGCCAATTTCAGTTCTCTTGATGAATGTTGATCCGCCTATGGCACATGCCAAGACTGCTTCATACCAAATTTTGTACAATTATGCCCAATAGTTTTTGAGCATGTAAGTGTTAATGGAAGTCTGGATGGTGCTCTCTCCTCAGTCTTTTCATCCTCTTGGACGCTTTATGAACATTTTGTGTGGTATCACCACATTTTGGGGGGAAAGGTGTTAAATTATGTGCCTTTTCTTACATATCTACTCCGGCAGTTTCAATTCCCTTGGATTCATGTAATGTTCTTTCTGTATATCTAGTTGTTTGTATGCTATGTTAATCTATTTACACTTTCTTGTGGTTGCTTGGTGTCATGTTTTCTTGTGGTTGCTTGGTGTCATGTCACCTGGTTATGTGAGTTGGTTTCCACACTCAAGGGTTTTCTTAATATTTCGGCTGTTTTCATTAGAGCCATCTTTTGTAGTGTCAATCCTCCCTATGATTCCAATTTCTCTTTGTCTTTTTTCCAAGTTTTTTTTAACTGTTCCTAATGCTCCTACTAGTATTGGTATTACAACGATCTTCTTCATGTTCCATATCCCCTTCTACCCTCTGGCACGCTCCATGTATTTGCTTAGTTTTTCTGTATCCTTGATTTTCACTCTATGAGGTGCTGTGATGGTGAAATCTACTACTTAGAAGGTTTTTTTCTTTCTTGTTAACTATTATCACGTCTGGTCATGTACGAGTTTTTTCGTTTGAACCAAAGAAATTGATGACGTTCATTTTCCAATATTGACTCTGGTTTGTAGTTATTATTTATTCACTTGGAGTTCTCACACGAGTCATTATCAATGATTGCTCCATGGCAAAAACAGGTGGTGTTTCCTGGAGTCTGAATGACAAACAAGTTTCTCCAGATTTCCAGCACTATCTGCCTCTTTCGAAAACAGTTGCAAATCATTTTGCATTATCACAACAGCCGTTTACAATTGATTTCTTGCTGATACCAACTGTTGCTTTTGCTGGAAGTTGAGTGGCAATAAGCCTCCCAAGATTCCAGTACTTTCACGGCCTTCTAGATTGTTCACTCTCTCCTTGTTATTTCCATCCTCTTTGACCCTTCACGGTCACTTTTTATGGAGGGGAGTGTGTCATATTATGGGATTTCTGGTAGTTTTGTTCCCATTTGATTCGTCTACTAATGTCTTTCAATATTTTTTGTTCTATTTCTATTTCAACTTATCTGTGTTTTGTTATGTTTCCGCACTCAAAGATTTTCTTTTAATATTTCAGATGTTTTTATCAGTGTCGTGAGTTATATGGTGTCGATTCCTTCTCGATTCTAATTTCTCCTCGTCTTTTTTCCAAGATTTTTCAAACTGTTCCGTGTACTCCTACAATTATTGGTATTACAGTAGGTTTCTTCATGTTCCAGATTCCTTTTAGCTCTCTGACAAGCTTCATGTATGTACTTAGTTTTCTGTCTCCTTCAGAGGTAAAGCATGGGTGGACTTCC
This sequence comes from Sepiola atlantica, assembly GCA_963556195.1. Lineage (NCBI taxonomy): Eukaryota > Metazoa > Mollusca > Cephalopoda > Sepiida > Sepiolidae > Sepiola > Sepiola atlantica. The sequence continues at coordinate 33,609,611 of OY744546.1, read as the reverse complement.
TAGGACTGCACAGAACCATACCTCAACCCAACAGAAACAAGTCCACCAGCTTCAAAATCGCTCAGACTCTGCCCGATTGATTGTTGAGGACAAATCCTCTGCGTTGTGATTTCTCATTAGCTATTTTAGCCATAGAGCCGATGAGAAATTACAATATTATGACCATAATAGATCCAATTCGATTTGAACTCGTCACAGCCAATTACATAGTTTGTTATGGTATCCATTGGGCAAATGACACTCCCCTCTGTCACGTAGAACATTTAATTAAATTAAAATTATTATAAGAACAAACTGTATTTTAATCAATATTACCAAAACGAGCAGAATCTATTTTTGTCATGTTATATTTTTCAATTTTACATTTAACCCAGACGGTCTTGAAGGAAGTTAAATGCAACCGATCTTCTCCTATCTTAACTCTTACCCGAGAAGTAAAAGTGCATGCCACCTTTGCAAGGTAATTCAGAAACTTGCCAAACACCTATGTCAAACCACCCACTCAATTGGCGCCCCTATATATACTAATGGGAGCACATTTTTGGCAGTCTGTCAGTGTCAGTTAGAGACACTGTCGCCGACCATCGCAGCGAAGAAATCAAACAGAAGAAGAAGCAGAGAAGCAGTCAGTAAGCTAGACTCGGTCAGCTGCAGCAGCTGATGATGATGATGATGATGATGATGATGATGATGATGATGATGATGATAAAGAAGAAGAAACAGCAGCAGCAAACAGGCATGAGGAAAATAAATCACCCATGCCCTGACTTCATGACCATGTGAGTGGCCGAAAATGAATCCTTAAAAATGCTTTTGAGATGAACTCTACACACCATCAAAATCTGTCGCTGTCAAGAACATTTTACATTATCGCAGAGAAATTATGATTGACATTCTATGTAAGAATTGTGTAGCGCCAACCTAGACGCAGAACCCCAGCTCCCACCCCTGTGCATGATTTCTGTTGGGCTTATACTTTGGTACCTGCCGTTGACTTATGCATCACAAGATTATTACGAATCTTGGATAATTGAACTTTTCTACTCACTTGGGGAGTGCAAATTGTAATTTCTGGACTATTGAACTTTCTACTCCCGTGGGGAGCACATATTGTACCATTCATCAATGTAAGTTGTAACTAATTTTCTCTCTTGGATTGCCTGTATATAATTTTGTTCATAGATTTTCTCGTTGCTAGATAACTTTAAATATAACCCCATGCCCATATAATATTACTCTGTTCTTTTTTTATTGTTTTGTTTCATGCATGCTTACCCCTTTTATTCTTCATGTAAATAAATATCTGTTTTAAACTTCGAGTTGTGTCTTACCTGTTCGTTTTTATTCTTTAATTCTATGTGATGTCTGTTATTAATATTGGGCTCTAGGGACCTACAAGCCAATTCAAAACTTATTTACTTTTTTTTATTTATCATTATCACGTGCATGCTGTGTGATCCCGGTGAAGGCTGTGCGTGACACCTCTTACTGTTGAAATTACTCACTATAGTCAGTATTTGTTATTAACACATTCGAATTTACTGTAAGTAAATTATGAGTCAGAGTTGTCTGCCCTTTTTCTTTTCTTTGCTCTGTTGTTGTTATATAGTAGGAAAATAAACACACGTCTCGTGTGGAAGCTTATGAAAATGTGTTTGTCTCATTAACTGGAATTCGTCCTGCTCTGAAGAATATCAGAATGTTGCTGAGAAACAAAAGGCACGTCTCACATTCGTGTGAAGTTGGCTTTATATCGATAATAATTGTTCACAAATGTTATGGGCCCAGATGAACGCTCGATATAATAATAAAGCCACGTGTGACATTCTTTTTCGGCCATCTTGAAATTCTTGTTCACGGAAGAAGTTTTGTATCGTTTTATATCTGGAACTTTACGATGGAAACAAAACTTGTTAATCTTGTACGATTGAATGGGACAAATTAGGTCACTTGGAAAATACAATGCAAAATGGCATTAATTAGGGACGGATTATGGTACATAGTAAATGATACGGAAATCATCCCCGATTCTAGGACAGATGCGATGTTACACACAAAGTATTTATCGCAGAAAGATCGCGCCTTGGTGACGATTGTGCTGTCAGTGAAACCGGCACTTTTGTATTTGACAGGGGATCCCTACGACCCTGCAGTGGTGTGGAAAAAAAATGGCAGATCAATTTCAGAAGAAAACGTGGGCTAACAAATTAGCATTAAGGAGGCGCTTGTATTCCCTTAAATTGAAAGTAGGTGACTCTGTTCATAACCATATTAAAATGATGACAGAAATCTTTGAAGAATTGTCAGTCATCGGCGATTCAATTGATGAGGAAGATAGAGTTGTACACCTCTTGACTAGCCTCCCGGATTCCTATGACATGTTAGTAACAGCGCTCGAAGCAAGTCAGGATGTGCCCAAATGGGTGTTAGTGACTGAACGACTGCTATACGAAGAAACGAACGTCAGAGAAAATGAAAACACTACTACTGACTTGAATGCAATGATATTAAAACATCACATCTTTAAAAAGTGACCCAAGTGTTATCAGTGTGGAAAGAATGGACACATTAAATGTGACTGTCGATTGCTTATTAAGAATACAAAATAAAGTTTTAAAAGGAACTACCCCAATAAGAAAGCTTTCTTCACTAAGAAAACACAGGGAGAATCTAGTGGTTCTGAAAACGATTACATTGTTGGACTGTTTGCACACCATGTGTTATTGTCTAATAACAAAAGGTGCGAATGGATTGTGGATTTTGGAGCAACTTATCACATGTATCACGATATGAAGATGTTTATAGATTTCAGGAAATTGGATTTAGTAGAGGAAATAACCGTTGGTGATGGACACTCAGTTGAAGCATTAGGAGTGGGGACAATAGAATTGAACGTGAGTGTATCAGACAAGAAACAGCAAAGATGTAGATTGTATGAAACACTTTATGTTCCCAAACTATCCTACAACCTATTGAGTGTGTCTAGAGTGACTAAATCTGGAAAGACGTTCATATTCGCTGAATCAAGATGTCGACTTCCTGATGAAAAACAGAGAATAGTAGTTACAGGTCCAAAAATTGGAAACATGTACTATTTGAACTGTAATAAAAAAACAAGAAGCAGCTCATGCAGCATCTACATGTTGAGGTGGTAACACAAAAGAGGAGATTTGGCATCAGAATAATCAGCAAAACAAGAAGGGTCGTTTTTCCAATCAGCAAAATCGATGCAACCAACAGATGAATAAGAAGGGTAAGCAAGATGAACGCGGTGGCAGAGGTCTAAATTCATCTGATATGAGAGGAAAACGGCCGCAACCTTTACAACAAATGCCCCAATGTAAACAGAGGTGGTCACCTTATAGATGTATACAAGGAAGAAAGCCATCACTGTTTTCACCGGGAGGGAGAATGGATGGTGGTGGTAGGTGCTAATTAATGGATGGTGCTGGTGGCCAGTGGAACCAAGGTGGCCAGAATGTTACACAGGCTCTTTCTCAGACAAGTGAATTACTCAAGGCATTGACCAGTTTGCTTGGTCAACAGTTATTGAATCCGAACCAGATGTCCGGCCAAGGTAATGGTCAGTATGGCAATCAGTCGTTGGGTCAAGGCATGGACCAAGGAGATAACTACGGTGGAGGCTATCAGTCTGGAGGCGGCGGAAACCAAAGGTTCAACAACGACTAAACATGAATTACAATAACTATGGCAGTGGTGGCAGTGGTGGTGGCTGATAGGGGGGGGGGGGAGTCCTATCGAGGCTACAATTAATGCGGCCCCTTTTCAACATCGTCTAAAGACATTCATCCGAACTTGTTGACAATCAACAAATTGAAACTGGAAGACATTAAAGTGGTTGCGTCAAGTGAACTGTCTGATTATTGGGATGATACCTGCCTGAATATTAAATATGTGAAAGCCAAAACGGGTGTGATGAAAGGGGATATGCAAATGAAATTTACTTCGGAAGAAGCTGCAGAAATCGTGTTCAACAAATTGCAGCCTTTGTATATGAACCCCCATCAGAAAGGAACAAGAAAGACTATTCCCTCTATGTGAACAACCAGAAGGATTTAAGGTCAAAGACAAAGAACACCTTGTCTGTAAAGTAAGGCGAACCATCTATGGCTTGAAACAATCAAGATGTTAGAATGAAGCACTGGATGCTCAGCTGAAAAAGATGTGTTTCAAGCAATTGGAAAATGACCCTCTCCTCCGGAGGAGAGATCTTAATAGCTGCATTGATGATATCATTCTGGCATGCAAGTCTTTGACACGTATCCAAGAATTCATCAAAAGAATTTCGGAAAGTTTCAACTCAAGGACATGGGGAAACTACATAGTTTCTTAGGTGTTAAAATCGCTTATCTAGATTCAGGGAAGATATGGATCGGACAACCAGTATACACAGCAGAAGTTTTGAAAAGATTCCAAATGGAAAATTCAAAACCTACAACAACTCCAATTGATGCTGGTGCAAGGTTAACTAAAGCCGTTAAATAAAGCGAGTTATTCAACCAAGAATTATATCAATCAGCAGTTGGAAGCCTACTGTATCTGTCAACAAAGACACGACCTGATATTGCCTATGCTGTCGGCAGTGTAGCAAGATTTTGCTCCCAATCTATGATGGAACACTGGAGGTCTGTAAAGCATTTCATGCGTTATCTAAATGGTACGCGGAACTATGGGTTACTATATGACAGGGAGAATGTAACAAATCTCATAGGATATTCAGATGCAGACTGGGCTGGTGACCTGGATGACTGCAGGTCAACCTCAGGCTACCTGTTTAAATTAAGTGGATACTGTCAGTTGGAGAAGTAAAAAACAAACTTGTGTTGCATTATCTAGAGCTGAAGCAGAGTATATGGCATTGGCAAGTGCAGCACAGGAGGCAGTATGGATGCGACATCTTCAAAGTGATCTCAATGAAGCCTCGGTTATAGTATATCTTACTTGTGGTCTCTTGGTCTTACCGGATCCCATGACAAGAATTCATCTAGTCTGGTGGAGTATCCAGCTAAGTGTTGTTACTTGAGGTAACATTACTTGAAGAAGGTGCACCATTACTCATATAAGCCAGTGTATAGCCGTGTAGAGGAGATCTTATTTGGGCTTCGAATACTATGTTATTTTTAATATTTGGTCATGGTTTAGTTGTAGGGTCAAGTATCCTCATGTCAGCAGGTTTTCTTGACGAACCTTTGTACAGAGAAACCGAAGACCCTTGAGGATGTTGTCTGTCGGTATGTCTGTCTATGTGTGTTCTCTAACTACTTTAAGACTAGACCTACAAACTTGAAAATTGCAATGGATAATCCTGTAGCAGTCACATTTTTTTATGTAATATTTTCTCTTGATTTAAATAGACAAGCTTATCACTGAGTAATTGGCTAACCGACCAATCGGATTTCTTGACATAGGAATACAATTTGTTCGACTCCTTCTAGCGCCTACACATGTTGTTTCCCGTCTAACCAATTGGATCCAAGGAGTTTTACAAACAGGATGTTCTGTTGTTGGCTCTTCCAACTCATCAGCACAGGATAGAATCTACAAGGATGCGTGCCCCTCCCAACTTTTTAAAATATTGACCATTACCTATTTTTATTCCTTTTCAGGTCTACCAAAATAAAGGGTATTTCCTGTTTAACCTTCAATGTGCTAATGTACTTTTTCATCTTTGAATCAGATAGAAATTCTATCTAAATGTTTTAAACCATGAGTCAGATGGACCGTCGATCACAACCAAACTTTAATTATAATGGATACCCCTTTGCCTCAACACTAAATCCATTTTAAGATCCTCAAATTTGTGCAAATTTTTTCAGATTATGTAATGGGGGCCATCAATAAATAGTTTTTAAATTGTTAACTTTAGTTGTGTTTGTATATTTTGACTATTCTCATTGTGGTTGTTATTTTTACAACGTTTAGGCCGATATAACCTCCGGACTTCTTAAGGTACATCTTTCCGAACTTTGAAACCTTCTAGTTGAACTTGTCAATCTTTATGTCGAACTCAGAAACTTATACGAAATGTTGAACTGAACCCTTGATTTAATCTGCAGGAGTAGATGGTTCTCATTTCATCAGCCATGACCGGGTGGAAGTGTTACATAATTCTTAGTAAGTAAGTAGGATTGAACTTTTAACCCTCAGAAGACTGTTAATCAACGCTTTTAACCATTAGGCCATGGGTCCAATTCTAGTACAAAACGGATATTCAAATTGATAACACACTCATTGATTGGTCAGTAATTGTTCTCATTGTCTCTTTAACGGCCCCATACATTGGCTAAAAGGTAACCCAATCTCTGCTTCCTTAGGGGTCGCATGAGTCAGTCTATACAAACCCATGCACACTGGCCTCCGGCTCCTTTTCAACTATTTCCTTTTATTACTAGGGCATCGGTTGACTGATTGGCCCTCAAAGGCAGTTTCTGACAGCCAAACCCCTCCTTCTCAACCTTCCCTTTGACGATCTTTGACTTATTGCGACAGTAATTTATTTTCTTATCTCTGAGATTCAACCCATAATTAGAAGAAACACAATTATATAAAATATCCCAGAATTTGAGAAACTTTTACTATTTTAAAAACCTTATCCCAATTAGACTTAATCTTACAAAATTAAAACATTTTGAATCCATAACTGCAGTAGTGTGATCTATATTTGCATGCACTTTTTACCAAATCAATGTTTTTAATTGCGTTGAAATATTTCGGAGGTCTGGTCTCTTGCACTTCTTAAAGGGTCCAACTGTGTCGTATTATTTAAAACCTGTCCTAAAAATACTCATTGGTTAGATGGATTTGATTATTATGAGTAGTAACAGTAGTACAAATACCATTACTATTACATGTGTAGGAACAGGGGTGACGGGTAGAAAACGAGTAACGACGAGCTTGGAGACTTTTTGTTTTAAAAAGCAGACGTGAATTATTGAATGATTTCTGCGTCCTTTTTATTATTAAAGAGCTCATTCGCTTTCAGAGTTTTCGCCCTTTGTTGTCGGAGTCACACACCTGGTGCGCTCGTGCGTGTGATTACGATCAAATCCAGAGAAAGAGGAAGAGAGAAAAAGGAAGGGAATGAGATTCTCCTTGCTTCGCCCTCGACGACACGGCCAACACTTGAATGTACAGGTAAGACCCGCCACCTCCTACCAACATTACGTTAATACTCCAAATATAAATTAAATAATACACGCATTTTTGTAATTTGAATAATTCATAGGAGATAGAAGTCGCTTCTTTTGGCACTTGTGCATTTTAACATCCTGGCAAATTTAGAAAGCCATTCTTAACATGCGGGGGGGTGGGGCTTTGTTAACTCTTCCCTTATCGCGGACGGAACTCTCATCAAATATAAACAATTAATTTAAAGTGTAGTATCTGTTCCGATGGATACTGCACGCCTGTCCTGTGCAGTTCTAGGAGGTCCACCCTCCCAGGCTTTGCCTCCCCCCTTTGGGGAGGAGTAAGTTTATTGCTTACTGTCTGAGGCGCCCCTACCGGGGAATGCCGACGGGGCTGCCCAGGCAATTTTTAAATGGCCAGAGTGCTCACCTCTCGAGCGCTGGCTTTTCAAACCCCACTTTCTCGACCCGATCTTGGGTCACATCTTACTTGTAGGAGTAAGATAAAACTGGCCTTGTGCCTAACTCCTGGCGAGGGGTAAATAATTTTTTTTTTGTTAAATGCACAAGTGCCCTCCCTTTTTAAAAAAATTCTAAACATAGTTGCTTTGTTTTCACGTTTTCTTAAAAAAAAGAAGAATTTAAACAATCAAGCTAAACAGTAAACATGCACGGTGGATAGAGTAACAAAACATTTCTTGTTTGTTTGTGTTTGTCCCAAGGCGATCCATAATACAGGCCTGGCAAACGTGCGACTGGGGTCGAACATGTGAAAACCAAAATTATTACTAAATAATAATTACTGAGAAAAGTTTTAGTAAAAAATTTCTTAGTAATTAGCAGTAATTAGCAACTATACACATTATTAGGAAGCAGCTTACAATAATTGATTTATTTTCATCAAATCAGATGTAAAAAGTACAAAAATATACAAACTAAATTCACAAAAAATCACTTTATTCACCATGAATTAGACACATTTTTGATATTTCCAAAATCATGAGTCAATTTGTTTATATTGACTAATTGATTACAGAAAATATAATGACATACAATCAAAAAGCAAATTCGACATTTTAGAAAATCAAATACTTTATGAATAAAAAGATACAATTTTGATAATTTTTACAAAATTTGTTATGTTTGTTACATATACAATTTGTTTTTACAGATAAAGAAAATGCTTATTTCTTCATGATACGATAATACATATTATACACAGTCTTACTAATAAAATCAACTTACATTAACAAGAACATAAAACCAATAAAATATATGTAAAAAGGGGTGAAATGTAAAACATATATGATAACTGCTTGGAAAATTATGCATTATCAATACTGATTATGTTATGAGAATTGTATAAACATTTTTATTTTATAAATGATATTTTAAAATAATTTCAAAACTTCTAGTGCTGGTTCTTGAATTGCTTTAGATGAATGAAACAAACAATAATTTTTGAAAAATATATTGGACAATATAAACCCATGCTCTCTTTTCATATTGAAATGATGCATATCAGAAACTGATATAAAGACTTTTGTCAAAGAATGTCTGCAAGTGTTCAATTTAACAACACCAAACAACACCCACTAGACTGTGGTATCCAGTGGAATTTTTAAATTACCATGATCTATTTCTTTTAAAAAATGTCCATATTCTTGAAAGTAAAAACTCGTATTAAATATTTCTTCATCAGTTGGACAATCTTTTCTTGTAACATAACTGGCTATATACAAAAGAGACATTTTAATATCTTTAGAGGTCTTAATTTCAAAATCTAGTAAGTTATCAAATATTTTGCATACCATTTCATCCAGCAAATATTCACATTTTCAAAAATTATGTCCTGAACCAAAGTTGTATTCTTTGACATCAACATCTAATTTAAATAGCAGTTTAGTTTTTTCAATATAAAATATTTCAATAATATTTTGAACAGTTATAAAATATGCACCACCAGAACTTTGTCTTAATTTTCCAAATTTATTTTCTAAATAGTCTGTGGGAAATTCACCAATCATAACAAAGTTACACCCTAGTAAATATTTACAAACATCAGTTGAACCATTGCATGTATGTTCAATGGCTAAACTAGTATCCCTTGTTAATGATTTAATTCTTTTTCTTTGGTTGCTTCCCATTTTCTGTGCCATTTTTCCAAAATTACAAAGAAATATAAGGTTTTCATCATTTAAATCTGTTATCACCTTTTTCAGTTGATCATTTTTCTTAATATCACTATAAATTTCTTTAACACTGATAATTTTTCAAAATGTCAAAACCTTTTCAATAAAATGAACTGTTTCTGCAACATCCTCTTCATTTAATAATGATCACAAAAAACTTTTAAACAATGAGGAACCTTTTGTCGCTCAACAGGTTTTGAGTAAACTGCAACATCAGTTAGTTTTGATAATTTTTCATGTTCTTAAAGACCTTTTACAACTTCCCATTTTTCTAGCATCTTCAGAATCAAATAGTAATTCGGAAGAAGCTTCAGTAATCCAATTATTCTGAATATTTTTTTAAAAGTGGACATAGTCAAAAAGTAAATACAAGCCATTTTAAGTTAACCAAGGCTTATCATAAACAGTGTCAAATCTTTTGAAAAAAGATTGATTAATCCTGTTGTTGTCACATACAATTGCAATTACTTAACCATTTAATTGTTTAATTAGATCAACAATATTTGAAACTTTTTCATATAAAAATATTGCCTCTAACTTGACAACTGGGATCATTTTAAGTAAAAATTTTGTTCCACCATGTAAACATTTTACCATAATCCCCAATACTGTTTTTGCTAATCCTTCAGAGTTTTCAGCAAAAGCAAATACATTTCCTCCATGATTTGTAAAGAAGCTTTTACATACACTTCATCAACTAAAAGAATGTACTTTTTCTGATTTTAAGAAATTTTAGAAAATATGTCACCCAGAAAATTAAAATCATCTAATTTTTAAACTTATGATGTCAAAGCTTATAATGTTCTCACACTGGGTAATTTAAAATCATCCCAAAGTCGATTATATAATAACCGAGACGTTACAAAATATTCAAATGCCCTGATAAGAATATTAGAGTCATAATGTTTTGTGCCAATACTTTGTGGAGACATAATATTAATTTGTTCTTTTAAAATATTTTTTAATCAATTTCTACTTTGCTGAGAAAACAATCGCTTCATTAATCTGTGAACAATGCTGAAACATTCGATTTTTTGAAAGAGAACAAATAGTTGTATGTATACCAGCATGGTAGCATTCAAATTTTACATTTTCAAATTTTTTTATCATAAATATTGGAAAACCTCCGGTAAAAACATTCAACAGACTGGATCAACAGCTGATTGTTAACTTCTGATACAAAATCCTGTTGATCAATATTGTCTAACAAATTTTGAAAACTGCTAATTTTTTCTTTTTCTAGGAATTGTGCTAACTTATCATTTTTCACATAAGCTGAAGATTTATTTGTTGTTCTTGGTTTTGATTGAGGACTTCGTAATACACTTGATGACAAATGATCAAATACTGATGAGGGATTCTTCGAGCATACTTTTCCTCTAATAACCAGTTTCATACCCAGAAGGAAAATGCCTTTCACAAACAACCGTGCTTGGTTTGTCAGGAGTGTTGTCTTTAGGTATTGTGTTTAGCCATCATTCATTTTTTGACAAAAGAAAATCACAAAAAAGTAATGGCCGCCAGCGATTAAAGCATTGAATTAAAGTTCGATACTCAACAGTCAACATTTTAAAAAGTAAATTAAAATTTTATTTCATGGCAAGAAATAGAATTTAAGAGCGACACTCAATTTTATCCAAAGTTTTCAAACATGAGCAAGAAAAATTCAGTTCTATAAAAAAGTTTTGCCATATATTTTAAGGGGCAGTTGTAAAATAATTAAAGTAAATTTACTGGATTTAAATTCTGACATTAACTTTGTGATAATAAATTGCCTTTTTCATTATTATTCTCACAGTTTAATGAATTACATTCCGTTTTTTTTTTGTTTTTGTTTCTTAATAACTTTTTTTAAAACACTGACTGACATATTTCTAATTTACTTTTTAAAGTGTTATTTATTTCTTAGAGCAAAAATATTTTGAATGTTTAAAAATTTTATTACACACAAAAACAAATTCTGGACAATGAACATTCTTTGTACACACACAAAAAAATAGTTTTAATGGAATTTAACGAATTTAAAAGTAAAAAAATCAAGAAGTTGCAATTTTCGGGTATTTTTAACCAAAGTCAACAACAAAAAAAGGGTAAAAAACAAATGTGCAACAAATAAATGTTACCAAAGGCAAGATAAATTACTCTTCTACTTACCTTATTTGTGTTTTAACTTATTTTAAAGCGTTTTTTTGTTAAAAAAAACCCAGTGTCGACTGTTCAGTTAGAACGAAAAGAAAAAGTTATCGTCGAGAAGTCCTTTAGGAGTATCCTTGACAATTGCTTAAAAATCGAAAATTAAGCAAAATACTGATAGAACATTACATTTTGGTGACATTTATTGGATATGTTTCTACCAGTATTTTATTTACTTTTCGATTTTTGAGCGATTATCAGGGTTGCTTGTGGAGGGTTTATCTGCACCATCTTTTTTTTCTTCGTTCTAACGGAACAGAGTCGACACTATGTTTGTTTTTAACAAAAAAAAAACATTTTAAAATAAGTTAAACTCCTAACCTAAACTTATACAGGTATGTATAAGAGTAACTTATTTTGCCTTTGGTAACATTTATTTGTTGCAAATTTGTTTGTTTTGTTTACCCCTTTTTTGTTCTGTTGACTTCAGTTAAAAATACCCCAATTTTCTTTTAGAATTTGACATGAAATTTGAATTTTATGTTAAATTAAAAAATAAATTCGAATTTTATGCTCAAACAAAAAGTGTCGTTTAAATCAACGATCAATTTTATTCAACATTTAAGCAAATATCAAACAAAATCCAACGGTCCATATTTCTAGAATTGAACCAATATGAGTTATTACAAAGTACACTTTTTTAACAAAACAAATTATTTTTCTAATAAGGACATTCGATATTATGAACAATTTTTGTTTTTCTAATAAAGATATTTGTTATTACAAATTTTTATTTTATTTTTCTAATTTTGTTTTGTGACAAATTTCTTAAAAGTTTATGCATATTTCATAAAAATAACACTTAAGATAAATATTGCAAATTTATATAAATATACTTACTTCAATATTGTTAAATAGCAGAATTCCGATGATAAAAAGTTTAAAAAAATATGTTTAAAAAAGATTCAATTCAATTGTATCCAATATCCAGCCGTGTCAGAATTGACTGAATAAAGCCAAATAACTCGGCCTCAGTCAAACAAGAGTCGCGCATGCTTGGTAGGCGTGTATTATGGATTGCCTTGGTTTGTCGCTATTTACTTGGACGGTTTTTAATGTGAGGAATAAAATGGGCCACTCTGGATTGAAAAAAAATATGCCACTGTCTAGGAAGATCTCTCCTCTCTCAAACAGATTCTACACTTTGAACAGTACAGCCCAGAAGATTTTAAAAGATTCTTTATTTTTATTTTTTCCCCACTTGTTGAATCACGCGGAGAAAAAAAATGGGAATAAAAAGAGTTGCTATTATTGTTATTTATTAATTATTGAAGTGTAATTTATTTCTTTTCTTTCTTTTGAAAAAACAAAACAAACTATTATGGCTCTCCTGGCGTAACCGATCTGATGAAGATAACTCTAAATTTCTTACACGCTGCTATTCCGAATTCGAAGACGCTGAAACTTTGGCATAAGATGCGATAACTTTTTTATCGCTGCAAAAAGATGTTACGGTCTTTAACACAAGAAAGAAAATGCGACAGTGATTTTTAATAAAGTCTTTTAAATGTCACAAAGATAACTTTTAAGCGCTTTTATTTACATGTCACAAAAAGCATCTCATAATTGTTATAAAGTTTGGACATGTAAATAAAAGCGGGATCATGCTTCCTGGGAGTGAGATATTAGGACAGATACACTAGTGCGACATTCCATGTGGTTAAAACCAAGGGGCCGACTCTACTTGGGCTAACTCTCAATTTGGCAATTAACACGGACGATCCACTTTAGAACCAAAAGGAATGGCAGTCTAAAATGAGCCATAACACGAAAAGAAAACCTATCCCAAGAGGGGACCCCAAAGTACGGGAACATATTGTCCACAAATTTTTTGATGTATTTGACGGCATTTGATGTCTACCAGGAGAATATGCGATAAATCTAGACCTTACAATAGTGCCAGTTGTACACCTACCTCGGCGAGTCTCTTTGGCCTTAAGGGACAAATTTAAAATTGAGCTTGATTTGCTGGTAAATCAGGGCATAATAACCCCAGTGTCACAAAGGTCAATGGATCAGTCAGGCTATGTCTAGACCCCAAAGACCTGAACAAAGCCATACAGCAACCACATTTTGTGACCCTCACATTCTCAAGGCTACATGGTGCAAAATGGTTCACGAGAATAGATGTCAAATGCGGTTACTGGCAAATGAAACTAAACAAGAAATCAAAGGAATTGACAACATTTATCACCCCATTTGGTTGATACATGTTTAATAGATTTCCAATGGGAGTGAAGAGCGAACCGTGTTTGAGGACTTGGAGACATTAAGAATGTTCTCTCCATCTCTGATGACACAATCGAATCGTGTATGGTTTTGAAGAAGATAGTAGCAACCATGACCAAGCACTCAATGAGCTCCTTCAAAGAGCTAAGGAAAGGAACTGCAAATTCAACCCAGACAAGTTGGTGGTATGCACATCAGAAATACCAAATCATATCCAAAGATGATGTAAAACCAGATCCCGAAAAGTTGGAGGCAATTGCCTTGCCCAGATGCAACCCTTCGAGGATGAGAAACAGCTATCCAGCTTCCTTGGACTAGTTAATTACCTCAACAAGTTCTCACCCTATTTCTCAATACTGACCAAGCCATTATGGGACCTGTTGTCCAAGGACAATGATTTTGTCTGGTCATCTCAGCAACAAGCAGCATTTGACAGCATCAAAAAGGAAATCGAAAGATCTGCTGTACTGAGGTATTTTGATCCAAAGACACCAATCATGATATAAGTGGATGCTTCTATTGCTGGACTCGATGCAGCCCTCTTGCAGAATGACATACCAGTTGCTTTTGCAAGCAAAACTCTATCTGGACCGGAGACACGATACTCAAATATTGACAAGGAGAAGCTTGCTGTAGTTTTTGGTCTAGAAAGGTTCCATCATTATCTATGGGGTTACAGAGTGACGATTCAGACTGACCACAAGCCATTAGAATCGATCACACTCAAAAACCTGGCACAAGCACCTCCAAGACTGGCAAGGATGCTGCTAAAGATTCAAGAGTATGGTTTTGCAATGAAATACAGCCCAGGCAGAGCAGTTCCATAGCTGACTGTTTGTCAAGAGTGTCACTAAGACCAGGTAATCACATAGCAGGCACCTCAACATCCACATAATGAACATCACCAACGCACCTACAAAACATTAAGCTGGAGACCATGAAGATTCAACTCTAAGAGAGCTTGTAGCAGTTTCCTACAAGCCGCCATATTGTTTAAATATCGATGACTCCCTAGCTGCCTGCTGATTGGTTCAGGTAAACTACTTCCTCCTTGGCTTGACCAATCAGTGGCCTTCTTCCAGGCGAATCTCGGATGGCTAGCATAATTATATAAACACTGGACAGCCATCCGACCGCTCTCTTTTATTTTGGTGGCATGAGACGACACTTCTCTCTCTTTCCTTCCTTGGCACTGCCAAACACAAATCCCTCCCCCCTCTCTGGGCATGCAACAGACATTTTCCCGCGCCCTGGGTTCGACAAGACACCAAAATGGCTACTGCCTCAACACGTGGACTTGATATTACAGACACACATACTTGCATACACATATGAACGCGTCCTGACACCATAGCTGGTGTACAAACATTCAATATCATGAACAATGTTCTTTTCCCCACTAGGGAAATATAATAACTGGACATTCCTTTACTATTGCCTTCGTCCATACTGATGGACATACTAACCTCTTTCCATTTTGTTCACGTACTAACGAAGATGACGACTCAATAAAGTTATTAAATGTTAGAATGAGAGTTTGCCACTTTTATTCTAAAAGCTCATCAACACTGTGATGACCGGATGACCATCTGATCACCCCAGTTGCTTACCATCTGAAATTTTAGGGGTGAAGTTAGGATCCAAGACGGTGTCCTACTGAAAGGCAACAAAATCATCATACCCACTTCACTCCAACCAAATGTTCTGGAACAACTGCACTTGTCACATCAGAGAGTAGAAAAAAACTGTCTTGTTGGAGTATCTCTGAGGCCTTGGCGTCCTGGTATCCTGTTCTTTTTCTCTGCTTCTTTCTGCCGAGCGACAAACATTGGCAAAGTGACCTGTCTTCCTGCATTTTGGGCAGGTCTTACCCTTGGCTAGGCATTCTCATTTATGGTGCCCTCTACCGCAGAAACCACATGAATGTATATACTCAAGGGCACGATTTGATTGTATCGCATGTGCGCTGAGCTTCTCAAGTGGAGTTCGGATTGCCTCCACCTGTTTGATTGTTGCCTCTTCAGTTTCTGCTATACGTAAGGCTGTCGTTATTGATAAACCCCTTCCTTCTTTTAACAGTGACTTGAGGTTTAGTCCAAATATAAATAAGTCCACCAAGTTTATCTCTTCGACTACGGGGTCATATTCGTAATTTTTTATTATTTGCCTCAGCCTCTTTAGAAACGCATGGGCTGGATCGTTCTCCTCTTGGCGACTCTGTAAAAAGTTGATGTCGAGACACCCGAAATTTGACTGAGGACTGACATAATTCTTGAAATGTTTCATGCAGTTGTCTACTTTTTACTTTCATCCCTCTGAAAACAAAGTGTTTGCTAATCTTCTGCTCTTCCACACCAGTCCACAGAAGGAGGTAATTTACTTTCACGTCGTTGTCCACCAAAATATAATATGGCCTGATGTAAAAAATGTCCATTTCTTTCCTCATGTTGGGACTGGACCAGTCCATCCTTGGTGCTAGTGTATAAGGGGTTTCCAGGGTGAGAAATTAACAAAACAGTAGAGTCAAATTTCTCTTACCTCGACATATAGCTGTGAGCATGCGGGTTTTTCCCCAGGATGAGTGTAATGTCGCCTAAACCTGACAAATATTACTATAAAACGTGATTGTCACTGAAAAACGTTTTTGTGTCCTTTCTTCACATTTCTGACACCATGTTGTGTTGTCGCCGGTTGAGGATGGCTTGGATTAAAAACAAGCAGAGGTGGAGAGTAAACGTATACATACTTTATTTACATGGGACGCCATTACAAGTGGGGACAAGAAGTGGGGGACAGAAAGTGGGGACAGTCTAAGGGAAAATAATTACCGGAAGTTTCAAAGGTAAACAAACATTGCATGCGATGACATACTGATACAACAGTAGACAAGACGAAATAATCTTTAATCTTTATCCTAGAGTTCGCCGATTCCTCTGCCGGGCCAACAGCATGTATGATTGAAAGTCAGGCTCGAACTGAAGAGTTATGTTGATCACGTGATCTGGTTTTAGCGCCAAGATGATTCATTGCGTATGAATCTCGTTACACGCAAACGTGCTATACGCGCACGTAGTGAAAAGGCGATGATTACATAATCCCAAGCCGAATCACATGTCACTGGCTGTCACGTAGATCAATACAAAATAAGTCACTCATGTAACTGCTACAGATTTCTTATCCTGAAATAAAATTCTAATTTATTTTTTTAAATGTTGAGAATCAAAATTTTATCCAATGTTTTAATCGCTGGCGGCTGAGGTTTTATTGTTTTATTTAATCAAAAATATTTTTACTGTTTAAAAATGTTATACACAAAACAAACGTGTTGACACGAACGATAAACTTTGAAGAAAAACAAGTTTAACATAATTTAACAAAAACGTGGTGGTTAAACAAACTTGTCGATAATTTAAAAAGAAAATGACCGCGATAACTTTTATTACAAACGTTTGTTTGTAATAAAAGTTATTTTTTATATGCGTTAAAAAGTAAAAAAAAAAAAAAAAAGAAAGAATTTTATTTCAGCACAAAAAAGTACAATTTCAAACTGTGGTTGATCGATTTTATCCAACATTTGTGCGAAATGAGCGAGGTATTCCAGCGATCCCTATAGAGTACAGTTGACCCTTTCATTCTCCCTTTTCCATGGGAAGAAAAATAAAATTAAAAGTACATTTTTAATAAAGATTCAATATTGGACATTTTCCCCTTGTTAAATCATGAACTATTGAGAATAATCGATGCTTAGTTTATAACTCCTGTATTATTCGTGTCATCTTGTTTTTCTTTTCTTTCTCTCATAAAAACTGAAGATCGTCAGTTTTTAGCGTGAAAATTTAAGTAATCTAATCACGAAATCATTGTTTTTCTTTTCATTAATTTTTTTTTTTTTACTGTTTTTCAAACTGAATCGTTTGTTCAAGAATGAAAGTAAATGTACGTTTACACTAATAATAATTAGATTATTTTCAGTTTAGCTCTTTTGATAAATAATGTTTATCTTTTCTTTACGAGCACAAATAAACTATAATACTTGACTTTTGATTATAAACCTCAATTCTAACTAGAAATTAATTTTTATCTGCCAATGTAAATGTTTCAAAATCACTTTCGAATTTTCCACGAACACGAAGAAATCAGTGGCACCGACATTTTTTTAAATTTGAAAACAAACCTGTCCGACATGATGTTTACATTTGTCCGTGTGAAATTCGAAAGTGGTTTTGGAACCTTTAAACTGTCAATTCGAAAGTAATTTTTGACTATAATTAAATTTCATAAGCCAAAGTCCGGCATTGTGTTTTATTTGTGCTCCTTAACCAAAACTAACCAGGATTATTTCCCTGGGAGTCACCGTTCTAGAAAAGAACCAAAGATTCTTCATTTGGATTCCCCCCAGTCTTAAACGGCACAGAGGAAGAATTAGGATGAACTGAAGCCGAGAACAATCCACGTTTATGGCTTTTCTTCCAGTTTTATAATCTTTCTTTGTTTCTTTTTTCACCTAAAAACAAATGATTAAATCGCGGCGTAACCAGTTGTGTACGTTTTCAGCGTCCCAAATTTTTTTTATTTTAAAGACGATTATTTCATTTGCATTTAAAAAATTACATTGCAAAAATATTTATAAAGATTAAATTTAATATCGTTTTTTTTTTTGCATTCATCTTTTCTTTTTTTATACAAAAACAATTCAATGGGAGAAAAAGGAACTCTTATGTCACAGATACAGGGAAGGACGATAGATCCAAATTTAAAACTTGGCAAAAAAACAAAATATATGCCAAACAAACAGGTCCCCATAACAATTAAATATGTATGAATATTTTTACTTTGTTGCATCGTAAATTGCACTGTAATTCTAAAACTACAAATCGAATAATGACGTCTTTTAAAAAGAGAATTTGGGACGCGGAAAACATACACATTATTTTGTTTTTAAGGAAAGGAAAGCAAAAGTGCATCTCTTAATAATAAGTGTTCTTCTTTATTTTGATTTTTCCCCCGCCGGCTTGTGTAAATCGTAACAACAGAAAAGAGAACAATAATTACAGAATATATAATAATCGATGTTTAAGCTAAAAATAAAAAAATAAAATAAAAAAGAAGAGCCTGTTCACAAGTGTAACTGCACTTCGGTATTCCTTCTTTCTCTCTTTTATTGTAAAATGTGTTCCCCTTTCCGGACACACACACACTCTCTCTCTCTCAACAACAAAGAGATACGCACACACCATTACAATAAACAGAGCGAGCGAGAGCACTACTTCTCTGATTCATTCATTCTTTTCTCCATCTACATTCATTCATTGATGATCGGTCGGCTTCTTAATACAAACCACTAAACAGGTATTTTATTTCCGTTACTCTTTTTTTTCTCTCACTATTCTTTTCTTCTAAACAACAACAAAACAGCAACTCAAAATATACACAATAATAATATACATTAAAGCCAAATTGCAAATACATTTTAACAACCGCGAGTTTAAAATGACATTTTTCTTAAGGAAATTTTTTTTCAAGGTTAAGACATACTGGTTGGTATATTCTTTGTTTTAACTTAAAAACAATAACTTTTTTTTTCATGAAATAATATCAACGATTTTCTTCTTTTTTTAATGTTTTCAAAATCATTTGAGGCCGAACAGCGGGATTTTTTCCGCTCTTATAAAAGGCCCAATTCACAGGTTTTCATTACGGGCAGTTTTAATGAAAAAAAGGCGAAATGACGAACAATTGTCTTAGAAAAATTACTAAGATGTATTCTTATTGTATAGCTGTACAATGAGTATATTTATTCAATTTTATTTTTATTATGTTTATTTTTTTAAGTTTAAAAACAAAACAACTTTCAATTAAAATTCTTCCCATTTATTGAATATTTCAAGATTAAACATTTAAATTTTCAAAATAAGATTTCTTTCAAACGATACTCTCCAGATAAAATCATGTATTTTATTTTAAATGTCTTCAAAAATAAAATCGTATTTAAGTTAAATTTATTTAAAAAAAAAAAGATGTGATCAATTTTATTTCATTGCTTTTGAAATTGATTAGTGATTTACTAATAATAATTGGATGTGTATGCGACACACTTGCACGGAATAATTTATCATCGACTTCTTTTAGTTTTCTTGGTAATAATACATTATTGTAATCAGTTCTTAATTGCTCGCTTTTTCTTCCTTAATACTTAGAGTTATGGGATTTAAAAAGTTACGTTAGAATATTATCGAAATCAAAACTCAAAATTTACACACAGACTAAAAGACAGGAAGCAACTAATGCTTGTTTTGGAGAGAGCAAAACAGGACGACAGCGCATTATTTTTTGCAAACCCCGAAATGTTATCTTTTTATAAGATTTATTAACACTGAAATTTAGAATAAACATGTTTTTAATTAATAGATTATTTTTATATTGTTACATAAACGTTTTTTTTTATTTGTATAAACAAATGAAAACTTCTGTTTATTTAGGGGCCGTTAGAATATCGCCCCTAATTATCTTGGTTTTTGTCCACATTAAGAATAAAATTGTTTTTCTTGTCCTGTGTTCTGAAATAAAATTCTAAATTATTTTTTAAATTGTTGAGAATCGAACCTTAATTAAAGGTTTTAATCGCTGGCGGCCATGGTTTTTTTTATTTAACGTATTTTTATTGTTTTAATTTTTTATTTAGCATAAAAAGCGTACTTTTTTTATACAAAAATAAACTTTACCATTTTTGTACACAAAACATTTTAAATAGAATTTAACGAATTTCAAAATAAAAACATACTAGTCGATAATTTAATAATAACAATTCTTAAAAAAAAAAATGTTGCCGTAACGGGTAAGAATTCGGCATAAAAATTCAATTTAATATGCGTTAAGTAAATTATAATTTTATTTCAGGACACAAACTGCCATTTCAGACCAAGAATCGATTTCATTCAGCATTTGGGTGAATGCCAAGTGAAATAGGCGAGATATTCCAACGGTCCCTATTGAAGCGAACTGTTTTTTTGTTTTTTGTTTTTTAGCTTTCTCTGTCAAAGTTACAGTGAATAATGGTCTGAGTTTGAAATCATACAAATGTTAAGTTTGTTTTATTGTTTATCGCTTGTACCAGATGTTGCTTCATGCTTACAATGTTTTCTTTAAAATGTTTGCCCCTGATCCTAACTTGACAATCAGTAAAAAATAGATACGAAAGAATTTCGATTCTCGAATTTGTAATTTCCATTCCTTATGTTTTCTTTTTCTTTTGTTGTTCTAAATAATTGAGGATAGAAGAAAATGCTCCCCGAAGAAAGTGGTAAATTTATAGCTTGACAATATACACCACTTCCTTTAAAAAAATGAGATTCTATTTTTTAGGCGATTACGTGTAAGCATCCTAAAAACAGACGGAAGAAGAAAAAATAAAATTTAAAAAAACCCAAAACAACAATTATTTTAGAATTTAGAGTAGGGAATCAGATTCGTATATCAATTGAACTTAAAATGATCAGTATTATTTTTAATATCATACCCGTCGTATTTTAGCCGCAAATAAACATGATATTCTACTTTTTTTAGGCGATTACATGAAATGGGGATCACTTTCCTATATAAATTTAACGGGCACTTGTGCATTTTAACATTCCCGTGAAAATTTAGAAATCCATTCTTAACATAGGGAGGAGAGGCTTTATTAACGCTTCCATTGCCGCGGACGGAACTCTTCCAAAATAAAATATGTTAAAATGCACAAGTGCCATTTAACGCAAAATGTCAAACTTCCGGGCCAGTTAACGGTAAATAGAAAAGTGTAACAATTTTTTTTATTTCGGGGTGTTGATGGGGGTGTAAAGAGGATTTTATGTGAGATGGATTGAAGTGTGGGTTGATTAAGCTTTTTTTTTTGGGGGGGGGGGGGGGGGGTTGCTGACAAAATAAAAAAAAGTGTATATGGAGGGGTAATTTTTTTTGTAGGGTGGCTATTCTTTTGTTTGTTCTACAATAAAGTGACGGAAACATTTTTCTGGTCCCCATAAAATGTGAGGGGATGGGGTAATTAAAAAAGAAAACTTTTGTCATTTTTTTTATAAAGGGTCGCGAAACTATTTTATGTTGGTGCTAATAACGAATAGGTATCCAGAGATTGTGAACGGCGAAAGCCGAAGCAGTTCCAACGGTTACCAAGTTTGAAAACAATTTATCTATCTCCCACAAGGTAAGATGTGACACAAGGTCGGGAAAGTGGGATTAGATAAGCCAACGCTCGAGAGGTGAGCACTCTGGCCATTGAAAAATTGCCTGGGCAGCCTCGTCGGCATTCCCCGGTAGGGGCGCCTCAGACAGTAAGCAATAAACTTACTCTTCCCCAAAGAGGGGAGGCAAAGTCTGGGAGGGTGCACCTTCTAGAACTGCACAGGACAGCGTGCAGTATCCATCGGAACAGATACTACACTTTGATCATGGCCAAAAACAATTGATACAAAAAAAAGACGCAGTTACATTTCGGCAGACAAAAGTTTTTTTTACTTATATGAATACTATTTAAAGATGAACCTTTATTTATAAAAATATAACGGGATTTATATTTGAAAAAAACAAAAGGCTTAGAAATACTCTTAGAAACCACATAAGATGCAAATATGTTTTTATTTAAAATCATTCAATTTTTTTCTTGACTTTTATCTTAAATTGTTCGGATAACATCTCCATTTTCAAAGAATGAGTGTTTCACAACATATGTAAAGCTATTACCTTTATTTTTTATTTCTATTGTAATTAGCAGGGTCCTTTCTTGGTGTTATCGAAGCGTCCGTCCGATGTTATTTGAACGATGTAGAAACATCTTCTTACATATAGAACTTTAATAGCACGTGCCCACTAGAAGGGTATTAAAAATGGAAAAGTTTTTTGAAAGCATCTTTTAAGAATTTCTTAAAAGATTCTTTCAAAATAACTTTTTCCATTTTTATAACAGGATTTATTTACGCTTACAAGTAATACACGAAAATATGCAAACACACGTGAAAGGCGAACTTACCGACATGTGTAAGGGCATGGTGAATGTAGCAATGACTGACCACATGTTGTCTTAAAATCACCTCGACAGAGCTGGTTTGAAACGACTAATCGCATCTCACAAAACTGGCCTGGGCGAAATATGAGCAGTGGACAAACGAATATTATCGCTTCAATGATTAAACCAAAGAGGGAAACGAAAGAGGGATTTGGAAAACATGTTTCCCCCTCAACTTTCAGACACCCAAAAAAGTCGACTTGTGCATCATGCCTTTTATATGGGTGACTACGTTGCTAAATCAATGGTTGATCGCCCAGTCATCATGTGGCCATGGACTCCATGCATTAGGAAAAAAGTAACCCCAACATTACCTTCCATTTAAGTTTCATAGTCGAAGTAACAGAAGGGTTTTTGGCGCTGCTTTCAATTCTCGGTTGAGTCAGATCTCAAGACTCTGGGGACAAAGACAAGTTGGCAGCTTGGGCCTAACATTATTTGGGTTTTCTAAAACAAAAATTAAGATTACCACAGCATTTGAATCATACATTCTTCAGTAATAGGGTCTAGTGCTTCTACCTGATGCTGATCTTCTCTGATTGGTGCTAGATCACAAATAATAGAAGCTTGTATTTTAGCGGTCAACCAATCAAATGTAAGCATAGAGGGGAGGGGGTACTTCTTTCAGTAGTCTCCTTATTTCAGGAACTCTGAAGGTTTTATTAGAATCTGAAAAATGCCAGGATTTCACCATTAAAAAATTTTTTTTTTTTTTTAATGGGAATCGCTCCAGACAAGTCATGTAAAGAGTTAACAAGAACAAATATGATCATCACAAAGACAGGAGATGCCTATTGACCGTAGTCTTGAAAAGACCAAGATTATAGGTAGGAGGAAAACAGTTAGCAGGAAGAGAGTTCCACAAGCCTGCAGTTCTTGGAAAGAAGCTACTTTTTTTTATTTAAATTTTTTTTTTTTAACATATTTCACCCCAAACAAGGCAGGCCACCACTGTAGACGTAAAGGGTTACTGAGAATTTGGGTGTCACCCCAAGTTGAGAGCAGTGTAGTGAGATGTCCGTTTACATTAGTTTTAAACCTCTGCATGTTAGTACTGTCGGGGAAACAGGGAGCAGGGAGGGAGTTCCAGAGACCAGCAGCATGAGGAAAGAAGCTATTGGAGTAGAAGGCTCTCCGGGATCTGGAAACCTCCACAGTGAATGGATGGGATTTAGCTGATTGTCAAGTTGGTCTAGTGAATTTACCTCGAGGGGGCACCAGAGTAGTCAGTTCATCGGAGCACAATCCATTGAAGTATTTGTAAAATAAGCACAAGGATGCAACATTGTGGCGATGAGACAGGGACTGGAGCTTGGTTGACAGTGAAAGAACTATTAAGTTAGCGATTCTTTTTTGGATCTTGTCTAGGAGGGAGAGACTATTGGATGATGCACCAGCCCAGATGTGGCAACAATACTCCATGATGGGAGGATGGTGGTTTTGTAGAGATACAGGATAATGTCAGGTGTGAGGAGTTTACTAGCACAGTAGAGAGATTCCACTTTTTTTGCTGCAGCCTTGGCAATATATCTTCAATGTATTTGTTCCAATTCATGTTATCTGTGAAAGTTAGGCCGAGGAGTTTGAATGTTCAACTCTCAGGTAGGGTGTTATTTGCCATGACAATCGGTGGTTGGAGAAAGGAGCTTTGTCTTTGCGGCATTAAAAGTTACCAACCATTTTTTACCCCAATCCACTACAGTCTGGAGGTCATTTTCTAAGGATTCAGTCATTGCCTTGGATATGATCGTGCCCGTTTTGCCCACATGACAAGAGTAAAGTGTCGGCAAATATACCAATCTCAGACTCAATGTCATCAGGGAGATCAAGGAATAATAAAGGTCCAAGGATCGATCCATGGGGTACACCAGCATTTATGTCATGTTGCTTAGATGAATGGCCATCGAGGACAATCTGGATCTTTCTTTTGGTTAGGAAGGATCTAATTATATTAAGTAATTGCCCAGTAATACTGTATGAGCATATTTTCAGGAGAAGCCATTTATGCCATACCTTGTCAAAGGCCTTGGATATATCAAGCGCTACCGCCCTAGCTTCACCTGCCTTGTCGAGTGTATGATACATGTGTTCAAAGATGACTGTTAGGATGTCTGCAGTAGATCGTGCTTGTCTAAATCCATACTGGCGGTCAGAAAGAAGTTTAGCATTAACTAAGTGCCGGACTATCGCTAGATTGATTAAGGATTCAAAGATCGGGAGTAGACTGATTTGGCAGTAGTTCTGAGGATTAGTTCTATCTCCAGAATTCTTGTAGACTGGTACCACAGAGGCAATTTTCCAGCTATCAGGGAAGCAAGATTCAGCTAGTCATTTGTTGTAGAGTTTGGAGAGGACAGGGGCCAGTTCAGCAGAGCATTTCTTTATTACTATTACAGGTATAAGATCAGGCCCACAAGCTTTGGAGGTGTCAAGGTTTTTTATGTCTCTGACCTGGGATAGCGTGATGATTAGGTTATCAAATGTGGCTTCGATCCGCAATGGGAATTTAGGGAGGAGGTTGTTTTCTGTGTCCAAAGTGGAGTTTGAGGCGAAACGCTGGGCAAGTAGTTCAGCCTTATCAGTTGCCGTGCAAACGACATCATTGTTGTTTGATAGTGGGGGAATCGTTGATTGACCATTGTTCACCACACTATTGTAGATTTTCCAGAAATCACGAGTACCTAGTTTCTGTGACTGAATGCATTTTTTGTTAACTCAGTATACCTTCTCTTTGCTTCACCTATCATGGCCTTACAATTATTTCTTGACTCTATAAATTTCTGTCTATTAGTAGCTGACTTATGGCGGCCGAATTTACAGAATGCATGCTGCCTCTCAGCAATGGCAGCTGCACATTCCGAGGTGAGCCATTGTAGAGAGTGGGGCTTGCTAAAGAATTTTCGCATGGGGACATAGGTTTCAATGCCTGCTTTGACCCATTCAGTTAACTCATTTGCACACTGGTAAGCAGGGAGTGAGAAGGTTTCCCTCCATCACTGATGTGATCTCTGATGGACTCAAAATCAGCCTGCTCGTCGTATCTCGTTATTTTAAGCAACGGCTGGCTCATCAGCTTTTGGACGACTTTTTAGGGTGATATGAATCATTAGCACAATGTGATCAGCATTCTTGAGTGGGCTATGAGCTTTTGTCACACAAGTCTCGGGCATTGAGGTCAAGAAAAGGTCTAGAAGTGAGGCTTGCTGGTCTGCTCGGTCGAGGATGCGGGTCTGGAAATCGACAGTCTGAGAGAGGGAGTGAGCTAAGGAGAAATTATATGTAGAGTTGCTGGCTGCGTCAGTAAGGCTCTAGAATCCCAACCAGTCATGGTGGTGTGCATTAAAATCCCCAAATACATGTATCTGGGCATTTAAGTGAGAGTGCTCTATCTATGCTTTCAGAGACAGAGTTTAGCAGGGTACAGTCCTGGGTCGAAGGGAAACGGTATCAGAAATATAAGTAACTAACGCTGTAATGTAACATGTTGTGGCCCATTAATATGTCGTAATGTAAGTCATGTAATATTGCCAGTTTCATTTTGGACTAAACTTTATCCCTCACTAAGACAGTACCACTTATTTTAAGAAACAAATAGAGATGTCTGATTAACACTTTCAATGGTAGGAGGGATTGGTCGCCTTAACTGCTGTGCAATTTGGTGATTTCTGAAGTTATCAAAACCTGGACTAAAATAATAATTTTAACATCCATAATGGCCTGCAACGAACTAGTTAAACCGGTAATCAGTCAATCTTAGGGTTAATTAGAATATGCATAATTTAGCATAGTGACCATTTTTGTTGCACCTGTTGCAAATAGTGTTTCTTGCAGGTCATTTAGACCTAGGATGATAGTAGTCGCATCTGGTACCATTATTCGGATGGTCGTTTTCTGTGAGAGGAGGGAACCTTGTATTTATGGTGTTAGTTTTCACAAGAGAGAGAGAGAGATTGTTTATTAGCTTAGTTGTGCATAGTATTAAGACCGGAGTCTACTCTGTATATATGAAGGTGCCCAGTTTATACTAGTCACAGCTAACTTACTGTCATTACTGCTTTTACGAAGGATATTGGTTCAAAATTTTGTCAATTTTCTAAAATTTTAAATATCAGAACATGGCAAGCGAATATTCAACTCTTTAGTTTGACGTATACTTTTTAAAATTCTGACATAACATCGTTGTAATTATTAAGGTCTGCATGAGGGTTCAATATAGTCAAACTTAGCTTCATTGAATCGTAAAAGGATTTCTAGCGTAGATGGTACTATTTGCAGACCGACTCATTTAGCGTAATGGTTTACTTAGATTTGTTTGCAACTGATTTCAATAATCATACCAAAGACTCACAAAATGGTACTTGATGTCCCCTTGCTAAACACTCAGAATTATAAAGTGAGAATCAAGGGTAAGTGAAATAATTTTTGAATAGAGGAGTGGTGCCCTCCCCTTCATCTCAGTGTAGTAGTCAATGAAAAGGAAGCTTTTGGGTCGCCATTGACTATGTTCAACCACTTTACTTAATTTACTACTTGAAGGACAAAAACTACAAACTGAAATAAAAAATAATTCTTAAATTGTATCCATATTTGCTAATTTCTACCAAATATGCAAATTTACTAATTTCTACCAAATATGCAAATTTGCTAATTTCTACCAAATATGCAAATTTGCTAATTTCTACCAAATATGCAAATTTGCTAATTTCTACCAAATGTGCAAATTTGCTAATTTCTACCAAATGTGCAAATTTGCTAATTTCTACCAAATGTGCAAATTTGCTCATTTCTACCAAATGTGCAAATTTGCTCATTTCTACCAAATATGCAAATTTGCTCATTTCTACCAAATATGCAAATTTGCTCATTTCTACCAAATATGCAAATTTGCTCATTTCTACCAAATATGCAAATTTGCTTGCTCATTTCTACCAAATATGCAAATTTGCTTGCTCATTTCTACCAAATATGCAAATTTGCTTGCTCATTTTTACCAAATATGCAAATTTATTTGCGCATTTTTACCAAATATGCAAATTTATTTGCTCATTTTTACCAAATATGCAAATTTATTTGCTCATTTTTACCAAATATGCAAATTTATTTGCTAATTTTTACCAAATATGCAAATTTATTTGCTAATTTTTACCAAATATGCAAATTTATTTGCTAATTCTTACCAAATATACAAATTCCCAATAAAAAAGTTAATGTAAAATATTTCTAGCAGCAAAAAAAAGAGAAATAACAGGGCAATGATTAGGTGGATATGCAATATAAAGCCGGACCAGATCCAGAACATTAAATCAGACACTCTACTTTAGAAATTGGCCATTCCAAAACTTGATGTCCTAAAAAGGGCAAACCGTCTTTACTGGTTCGGGCATGTTGAAAGGAGCAAGGGGTATATCAGCATATGCAGAGACCTAAGGCTGGACAGCCCAAAAAGAAAAAGCTGAGCATCCTAGGAAGACATGGAAAGAAACAATCACGCAAGACCATAAACAGCGGCAAATAGACACAGTCAATCCCTACAATCATGATCACCGGAGACTTAGCATATGGACAGCCAGACAATGCTGAAACTTTTGTCAAAAGGGACATAGACGATAAACCTGGATAGTGAAGGTGAATGAGCAAATGTTGCAGCGTTTCTCAACCAGTGTTCTATGGAACTGTAAAGTTCCCACAAAAGATCTCTAAGAGTTCCGCAAGAATTTCTGTGTTTGATTGAAAACTCTATTATAAACAAACAGCATGATTTTTTTTTTTTTTTTTTTTTTTTTTTTCTTTTTTAGAATAACAAAAATTTGACAAAGAAATATTAATTTCTCCTTAAAGCAATTATTGAAATATATATATATATACTATATTTAGCACGTGATCTCTAAAATGAGAAAGGTATGGTATATAATTTTGATTATGTGCGGGCTTCCTTGAGACATGTAATATATTTTAAGATAAAAATGTTGAGAAACTGTGTTAAAGTAACATGTTGATATTTTCCCTCAAACATTTAAAACATTTTTAATAAGATTTCAGCGATTTAAAAAAAGACAACAAAAATTTTTTTATTTTAATTATTTAACTGTTGTCTCATTTCTTGTATTTGTAAAAAAATTGTTCTCCAATGAAGAGTACCCCCCCTCTCTTTTCTTTT
Source organism: Sepiola atlantica (assembly GCA_963556195.1). Taxonomy (NCBI): domain Eukaryota; kingdom Metazoa; phylum Mollusca; class Cephalopoda; order Sepiida; family Sepiolidae; genus Sepiola; species Sepiola atlantica. Next base: position 33,580,634 of record OY744546.1, on the reverse strand, counting down.
TTTTGAAGTGTGTTTTCCCCCCAAAAAAACAATTGTTCTAAAAAAAATCTTGACCCGATTTCATCAATTTGCAATAATTTTTTCCAACAATTCCTCCTTTATTTTAAACTAGCAGGGGTACTTGGCGTTGTCCGCCCCCCCCTCTCTGCAGGCAAAAGTGTAACAATCTCTCTCTTCCCAGGTGGAACCCCTCAGAACTGCCAAAAGTACCGTTAAAATCAAAGTATGAAGTAAAATGATGTTCATAATGACTATTGATCCTGGACAATCCAGAGTAGAACAAATAGTCTCGGTCAATTCCTAATTTCTCCACCCTCCATTTCAGTATATTAAAGAAGATACGTGATGTTGATGAATTCAATAGTCTGAAGAGATTTACGATAGATCCCTTACTGGAAGTAGTGCTGTAATCTTACAATTTTGGATCCCGAACAATGCCAAGTAGAATAAATGGTCTCGGTAAATTACTAATTTCTTGTTCCCACCCCCATTTCAGAATAATATGAAGATAAAGGATATTAAGCACTGGGATTATGGCTCCCGGGGTATATAACATTATAAAAAAGACAAGTTCTTTACCCCAGGCCACACTTTATTTAAACACACCTGCTCTATCTAGGATATTGAGCACTGTGATGGACACTTTTGAGTTACTAACTGGTTTATTGAGGATATTCATATGAATGAAAAAAGAATTAAAATGAATGAAAAAAAAAAAATGAAAATATGAATTAAAAAGGAAATAAAAAAAAATAATAATGAAGAAAGTGAATGAAAAAAAATGTGAATGAAGAAATAAAACTAATCTAACCTCTTTTCTCATTAGGAAATAAGTCTCATATCGCCCATGTTGTGTTCATACCAGTCGAGGATACATCCTCAACAATCTGTCTTAAAGAGTCTGGGCCATTTTTTGAGTTCGTGACTTTGCTTCTCCGCAGTTCTAGGAGGTTCACCCTCCCAGCTTTTACCTTCTCCCTTTGAGAAGGGGTTGGTTTATTGCTAATCATCTGAGGTGCCCCTATCACGGAATGCCAACGGGGCTACTCAGACATTTTTTTGTGATTCAGAGTGCACATGCCTCTTGTGCTTGGTTTTTCAATCCCCTACCTCCGACCTTGTCATATCTTCCCGCAGTGGGAGGAGGAGGCAAATACCAATTCTCACCTGAAAAACGCTCATCTGCAGGAGTAAAAAAGCTTTTTTTGATGAAGTGTTTGTTTGTGTTTATTTTACTATGTCAGCATACTTTCTTTTTTTTTTTCCGGCAAAGAAGTCATATATTTTCGTCAAGACTTGTAAATGTCTTCGACTTTTACTGATAAATTTAATTTGTACCCATTCTCAAGTAGTACGACATCATCATCTAGGTAGAAGCGTTCACGTTGCGAGCCCTGTCGAGTAATAATTAATATTAGTACCTGCAAATTCTAGCAAACACTTTGAAACGAGCCAACAGATAAGCGATGTCGTTATGGACACGGTTTGTCAACGAATGTCAGTAGCTTACCAGTTCAAAGTATGAAGAAAGGCCAGCTCCCGCCTTCAAAACCAGTGTTGACTATCATATCTCTAAACATTGAAGGCCTATCCTCAACCAAAGAAGAACTTGTTGCAAAATTCTGCAGAGAATATCAGTGTGATATTCTCTGCTTACAACAAACCCACTGGGAACCTAAACATCCCCTACCCTCATGTGGATGGAATGACCACCATCATAGAAATACCTCATGAGAAATATGGAAGCATCATGTTAATAAAAAATGGGGCAATCATCGAATCAACATCAAAGATCAGTGAAAATAACATTGAAGTGCTAACGGCTGAGCCTAGAGGAATCACCATTAGCCCAGTTTATAAACCACTTTCAACACCACTACCAAATATGCCATCATTATCTGGGAAACCAAAGATTGTGATTGACGACTTCAACAGTCATAACACCCAATGGGGATACATAAAAAAATGTGGACGGAGATGCAATGAAAGCATAGGCTGAAATCAACCAGCTTAATCTGTTTCACGATGCAAAGCAACCAAAGTCCTTCAGCAGTGGACGATGGAAAGCGGGGTACAATCCTGATAAAGTGTTTGTCAGTCAAAACATCTGGTGCTCGTGCTGGGGCCACTGCCCAAAACACAACACCGTCCATTGGCATCACAGTCAACGCTGCAATCACCCCAGCTACAGTTTCATTCCGAAGGAAATTCAACTTTAAGAAAGCGAACTCGTCTGGCTTCCAAGAAGATCTTGAAAGGAAGATTTCTCACCTCTCAGCAGACCCTAAAAACTATGACAGCTTCACCTGGTTTCTGCACCAAGCAGCCTGGAAGAAAATCCCAAGAAACTGTCGCACTCAATACATAAGTGTACTTGATGCCCAAAGCAGCAAATAATGAGCAATACCAACAGTTCTATGAATCTGACTCCTTTGCTGAAAGTACCATCGAAGTAGGTGAGACTCATGACCTACCTATCAGAAGGCCGACAATGAAAATAATGAAGAATAGTAAAAAGTATGGAGTCTAATCCGAAAAATCAACAACGATCCATCAACTCCAATGCGACAGCAGTAGACCATCACTGCCAACCAAGTTGCACATCAGTTGTTGTTCAATAGAAAGTCCACTACCAAACAGCAAAGACCAAACATACACCGACTTCAATACTCTCAGAACACAGGACTGACTGAATCATTCTTACTTGAAGAGCTTGATATCGGCATCAGTGCCCTTTAGGCTGACAAAGCCATTGGCCTCGATGATATTTTCACAGAGGAGATCAAATGCTTTGGACCTCTTACACAGGTTAGACTCCGTTGCTGAACCAGCCATCATCCCCAACAAGCAGGATTCTGGCTTAGTAAATAAGCAACAAGCCAACTCCTGAATTTCACTCAGCACATCGAAGATAGGTTTCAGAAAGGACTGGTAACAGGAGCTGTCTCTGTTGATCTGTCTGCCACGTATGACACTGTAAACCACTGCCTCCTCTTGAAAAAGATCTTGGAGCTGATAAAAGACCTGCCACTTACAGAGCTCATCGGAGCCATCTTAAAAGGCAGGCACTTTTATGTTACTCTAAACAACAAACAATCGTTGGTGCCAGCAAAAGAATGGCTTACCTCAAGGTAGTGTGCTAGCCTCATTACTGTATAGCATCTACACCAATAACCAACCAATGGGCCAGAACACTGAGCAGTTTATGTATGATGACAACCCCTGTGTAACATCCTAAGAGAGTACATTTCAATCAGTAAAAACAAACCTCAACTCAGCCCTAGATGAGCTACTCCTCTACTACAAGATTAACCACCTGCTTGCAAACCCTGCGAAAACTCAAGTCTGCTTGTTCCATCTCAGAAACTGGGAGGGGAATCACCCCCTAAACATCATGTGGGCTGGAATACATCTCAAGAATTGCACCAACCCTGTCTACCTTGGGGTAACCATGGATCACACTCTCTCATTCAAGGAATATCTGAAAAAGACAAACGCTCTCGGAACAACATCCTATGGAAACTGATCAACTCCAAGTGGAGAGCCACAACACACATTCTATAATGTACTGCTTTGGCCCTGTGATATACATCTGCGAAATACACATGTCCTGTTTAGGAGATCAATGCATGCCAAAAAATTAGACATAACATTGAACAACACCTACCGCTTGATTACTGACTGCCTGAAGCCTACCAGCCTGCATCTCTTCACTGCAGATGTGAGACCACAAAGATTACTAGTGATGAATGCCATCTCCTTCATGGACGTGAACCAATGGCCTAATGACTGATGTCAAGTAGAAGATTCCTCCGTTATGTCGAACCCCTAACAACATCCCAGGAAGAGACCAGATTACAGTTGTGGACGAGACGGTTAGAGAATGTCCCCCATCCTCATACTGACATGAAAATCCCCCCTTTTGAGGCCCTTCCTCCTGGCTTAAAAGCACCGTGGGTCCAGTGGAAAACACTCAACCGCCTGAAAACTGGAATGGGGCGATCAAAAGTTGCTATGACTAGATGGGGCTACAAACCAATGCAACCATCTGTGAATGTGGACCATACAATGCAACACTGCCTTGTCTGCCATCTACTGGCCAATAAGTGTAGCCTGAAAGATCTTGCAGAGTACAACAATAATGCAAAGGACTTTGTAAAAAGGTGGGAAACTGTTGTATGACCACATGCTTCAAAGATACGCAAAGAAAATCATCATCATCTTCAGTTTAAGGTCCATTATGCTGGCATGTGTTGGACGGTTTTTAGAAATTGACTTCTAAACTAACCTATCTCTGGCCAGGTTTTTATTTATCCCTTTTTCTCTCAAATACATCCTTCCGCTCATGTTTACCTTGACCTTTCCCTGTTAACTGAACCTGCTACTTCAATTGTTCTACATCTACTAATCCAAGAACCCTCATCCATTCTTTCAACATAGCCATACTATCGAAGTCTCCTATTCTACACACATCTCTCTATACTGCTCAGATTTAATCTTCCACTGAGGTCATCAGATCTAAGCCCGTCTTTAAGATTTACATTACACATCTATCGTATCATTCTCATATCATTTCTCTCCATGCAACACATGCCCCCAACCTTCACTGGCCAGGTTTCATTTCCATACATCATCACACTGCATACACATGTCTGATAAACTCTTTTCCCTGGTCGACAATTGTAATGCTCTGCTGGTTAGTAATGGCAAAAGTTCTCTCAACTTAATTCATCTACTCCTAATTCTTGTAATTCGTTTACTAAATTCGTCTACTTTTTAAGTTGAAAAATTTTATATTTTAAGAATGTATATTTTTAAATGCAAAACAATAGCAACAATATAAACGTGTACTTTGGAAAATTCCAAGGGACCCCCCCCCCACCTCTTTTAGATCAGAGATTTCTTCAGTTTCTCCCACATTTTGAATAATTGTCATTTTTGTTTATTTGACGTCATTTGACATCGGAGTTCAAAGTCACATTCTGTTATCTAATAACTAAAAAAAATAAAATTACTTATAAACAAAGTGTTTCACTCTGTTGTTTCCTTGGGGGAGCCACATGACTCCCATTTGTTAATCACTGCGTTAAAGATAACATTTGCCTCTTCCATTAATGGGTGAATCTGATATCTCATACTATAAATATGGTGTTTCTGTCTGTGACCATCGATGCAATTGAAAGATTAAACACAACTTTTCTTGAGTAAAATTTTATAAGTAATCCATTGGTGTTAATAGTTTTTTATAAGGCGTATTACAATGTTCGTTTACTAAATTCGTCTACTTTTTAAGTTGAAAAATTTTAATTTTAAGAATGTATATTTTTAAATGCAAAACAATAGCAACAATATAAACGGAATCTGCATTTGTATCGAACATACGGAAACAGCAAAGACAACGTTTTACTTGATTTTTCGTTTGTTTATAACAAAGCCATGTAACAAAATTAAGCACAACTTTTCTTTGGTAAGTTTTTATGAGCACTCCAATGGGGGTAATCATTATTCAATCGGAGTACAAATAAATATTTTATTTACCTCCTACAGTATAAATATTTTATTTACCTCCTACAGTACAAATAAGTATTTTAGTTACCTCCTACAGTACAAATAAGTATTTTAGTTACCCCCCACAGTACAAATAAGTATTTTAGTTACCCCCTACAGTACAAATAAGTATTTTAGTTACCTCCTACAGTACAAATAAGTATTTTAGTTACCCCCCACAGTACAAATAAGTATTTTAGTTACCCCCTACAGTACAAATAAGTATTTTAGTTACCTCCTACAGTACAAATAAGTATTTTAGTTACCTCCTACAGTACAAATAAGTATTTTAGTTACCTCCTACAGTACAAATAAGTATTTTAGTTACCTCCTACAGTACAAATAAGTATTTTAGTTATCCCCTACAGTACAAATAAGTATTTTAGTTATCCCTACAGTACAAATAAGTATTTTAGTTACCCCCTACAGTACAAATAAGTATTTTAGTTACCCCCTACAGTACAAATAAGTATTTTAGTTACCTCCTACAGTACAAATAAGTATTTTAGTTACCTCCTACAGTACAAATAAGTATTTTAGTTACCCCCCACAGTACAAATAAGTATTTTAGTTACCCCCTACAGTACAAATAAGTATTTTAGTTACCTCCTACAGTACAAATAAGTATTTTAGTTACCTCCTACAGTACAAATAAGTATTTTAGTTACCTCCTACAGTACAAATAAGTATTTTAGTTACCTCCTACAGTACAAATAAGTATTTTAGTTATCCCCTACAGTACAAATAAGTATTTTAGTTATCCCTACAGTACAAATAAGTATTTTAGTTACCCCCTACAGTACAAATAAGTATTTTAGTTACCCCCTACAGTACAAATAAGTATTTTAGTTACCCCCTACAGTACAAATAAGTATTTTAGTTACCTCTTACAGTACAAATAAGTATTTAGTTACCCCCTACAGTACAAATAAGTATTTTAGTTACCTCCTACAGTACAAACAAGTATTTTAGTTACCTCCTACAGTACAAACAAGTATTTTAGTTACCTCCTACAGTACAAACAAGTATTTTAGTTACCTCCTACAGTACAAATAAGTATTTTAGTTACCTCCTACAGTACAAATAAGTATTTTAGTTACCTCCTACAGTACAAATAAGTATTTTAGTTACCTCCTACAGTACAAATAAGTATTTTAGTTACCTCCTACAGTACAAATAAGTATTTTAGTTACCTCCTACAGTACAAATAAGTATTTTAGTTACCTCCTACAGTACAAACAAGTATTTTAGTTACCTCCTACAGTACAAACAAGTATTTTAGTTACCTCCTACAGTACAAACAAGTATTTTAGTTACCTCTTACAGTACAAACAAGTATTTTATTTACCTCCTACAGTACGAACAAGTATTTTAGTTACCTCCTACAGTACAAACAAGTACAAATATGAATTTGTGATCAAATTTGCTTTAAGAATAATGGAGTGCTAATAATAATTGAGTAAAAGAAGTTTTTAACTTTTCCATTTTTGAATTATTTAAAATAAATTTCTATACTATGTTTTGTTTTCCATATATATAAGGCCCACTTTAATGCCCACACAACACCAGGTGTCTCTTTTAGCCTTTTATATAGAGAAAAGTCAATGTTTGTTTGCGTATTATAGAAATTGATATGTTAACAATTAGACCATTCAAATAAGTTTCAATAAGAATTAAATCTTTGACAGAATCTAAAGGCACCATTGACATTTTCCTTCAATTCCATCTAGGGTCACTAAGGACAATTATCGGTTAGGTCCATAAAATAACTGAAATATATTAGAACATAAAGAAACGAAATTCATTTTTTCAAAATAGATTTTCTTTGTTTCATAAAACAAAAATAAAATTAAACAAGAATATCTCGGTAAAGAATGCATTTAAAAAAAGGTTTAAACATTTAAATAAAATTAATTCGTTTTTGATTTGTTAAAGCCAGTTGCCATTTTAAAATTTTCTCTAAGAAATGCAGCATCAACAAGTAGTTTTTTAAAAGAAAACACCACCATGCTAACAGTTTTTTTTATTACTTGATATTGCAAATGTTATTTTAACAAAAAAATTGTAAGCATGACTATATTTGAAATTATTTCTGACCAGCAGTATTTCTTTTGCTTTTGCTTGCCTCGAACAAAGTATATTGCCACTTAAGTATAAGGGCTACTGTGATAAGAGCCAGATTTATAGGGGGCAACCTGGGTGGGGAGTTGGTCAGCAAGATGTTTGTTGACATCACTGCTAGTGAATAATAAAACAAAAAAAGGGGGGGGGGGTGTTAAGCCATATGGTTCAGTCCAATTCTTTATCACAGGCAGCAAATGGGGTAAAGGCAAGGCTATCTCTATAACAGGCCTAGCAACCATGCAAATAGGTTTCCACAGCGAACATGTGCAAATACTAAGTATCAGTTATTGAGACCATTTTAAAAAAAAAGAAGTTTTTGATAGTTAATTACCAACTCTATTATTAGAAAGGATTAAATGATAATTTCCATGAACGCAAAAATATAAAGAATAAAAGTTACTTTGTACCGTCGCCATGGTCGCCGACATGCAACGCACATATGATGCGGAAAAGACGAAGATTTCAGAAATGATGAGTTACTTTTTATAGATTTATTGATTAAAAGCAGAAAATATAATTGTATCAATCAGAAAGCAAGTTCAACATTTTACAATATTTTTTATCAACAAAAGCTGAAATTTTTTAAAAGAAAAACAGTGAATTTCAGCAAAATGAAAGTTTTGATAATCTTTGCAAATTTTTGTCTATGATTTTTCTCAGTTACGACTCTGTTTGACTTTTTTTCCACACATGATGCTGAAGCAATTTATTTTATTAGCAGCTGTATTTACTGGTGTTGTCGAGGTGGAGACATATAGCTGGCTTAGAGAAAAATGATTGAAAATATATTAAGTCACATCCTATATCAGGATACAGACCACTTCCAAGTTTTAACCCAGGACATGGACAAGAGGGTGAATTTTGGGAGGCATAAAAAATTGCAACCGTGACGTAGTTGTACCTACCTGACGTTACCTTGTTTTTTTAAAACTTTTATTTTTGTTTCAATCATTGGGGCATCATCTTTTATCGTAATTTCTTGTACTATTTACATTTTGGAAAGATAATACAATGGAGAAATATATTTCAAAGAAATCTGTTTTGCAATACGTCTAAATGATTTTATTGCAAAACCGATTTCCTTTAAATATATTTCTACAATCATACTTTCAATTCTTTTTTTTAATTATGCCAGTGTTTCTCTTATCAAATTGTTATTTTTTAAAATAGGACTTTGGAAAAAAAATATTGTTATAAAACTATAACTAAAATCGAGAAAATGCATTCTGGTTGATTTAATTTCGTAATGAAATGTTTTTAATGTTTTTTAAAAATTATTATGCTATTACATATCTGATTTCAATAAGTAATTAATAAAAACAAAATGTAGTTGTGATAAAACACACACACACACAAACGTGTCTTATACTTTTATTAATATCGAGATGATATCATAATCATGTCCACTCCAGTTGTGAAACAAAGTTGCATGACTGCCAGGCCTATTTTAGGTATTGCCTTCTCAATTTTAATAATCATATTTTGTATGTAGATTAAGAAAACCTTTGTCATGCCTATTCTTATTAAGTTGTAATATGTTTTGGGGATTCAGTGTTAAGATTAATGAGTTTGAATGATAGTCATTGAAGTTATAGTTTAATTGAGTCAATAAGGAAAAGTAGACATTTCATTGGCTGATGGATTAAACCATGTGATGGTATATTTGAAGATATAGATTGCATTTAGTCGTGGTTAGTACTTAGAAGTGAAGGGTCATTAATGTCGAGCGATGATAAATATAAGCACCAGGAGGTAGCAAGAAGCCATTCCTGCAATATTCTAAAGTGGTAGAATAATGAAACATGAGTCCTTATTTATGGAAGATGGGGATCCTTGTCACACCGCTGAAAACACACAAGGTTGGGCGCATCAAAATGGGATTAAAAAACTTTTGTGGTCAAATCATTCGCAAGATATGAATCATATAGAACACCTCTGAAAAAGAAAAGAATCAGAAGCCATCTTCAAGAGCAAAACTTTAAAGATTACTGTGTAAAACATTGGCAATAAATCCCTCCAGATAACATTCACAAACTAATCAACAGCAGGCTTAAAACGGTTTTGCGCATTAAAAAACGCCAAGGGAATGCCAACTAAGTATTGATAAATAAGTATCAGTAAAACTTTATTGTAAAACTTTCATTAAATATTAATATTTTATATAAACATCTAAGTTCATGTGTGTCTGTGGACGACTATGATTATATATATACACACACACGATAGAAATAAATTTCTATCGTGTGTGTGTGTGTATATATATATATATATATATATATATATAATCATAATCGTCCACAGACGGCTGTTTCGCCGTATCACAGTTCCTCAATGTGACATGGTGAGTGTTTTAAGCTGAGATTTAAAACCTGACCGCTTGTATAATAATCAGCAAACATTCCTATACGCTATCTCACTCACTACAAAAGTAAGATAAAATGTTTTTGTATTTATATAATAGTAGATGATAATAAAATGTACTTTACTGCTGTTTCATGGCATCACCGATTATCAGAAGTGTATTAGATTGATAGCAATTGAAAAAGAAACCAGAAGAATTAACATATATATGTCGTCACATGTTGCACATTTTTTTTTCAATGGATGGCACAGTGGCTAAGTGGTTAATGACGCGAACTGAGGACCTGGGTGTGCCGGGTTCGAATCCAGTTCGTTCCACAGAAACACTTTCATCAAAACCCACATCTGACCTTGTGTCTAACCTCCTGGAGATAAGGTAAATAAAATACTAGTGTGACTCGTAGTTTTTATTTTTGTTTTTACATAAACTCTGCATCAAGTTAGATTGAGCACAAGAATTTTTTTTTTTAATTATTTAATCAGGACTTAAATAACAAAGCAAATACTTATGTTTTCATTTAGCTGTAAATTCTTGTTTTTTGTTTAAAACTAGAATTATGGGCTCTACTGGCTCAAATACTAGTAAATATTAAATTATTTTTAATGCCAATACAGAGTTAAAGCAAAATAAATTGTTTTGGATTATTAAAAGAATTTTCAACGCTATTGATAATGTTTATCCATTCATTTATTTATTTTTTATTATTGCTTATGTTTGATTTCATGTTTTGAAACATGGTGTAAATCATAAATCTGTTTTTATATTTTGTTATGGTAATGTATTAAGCTCTATTTATAAGAAAGTTTAAATAGGTCAGTTGGTAGAACCTCAGACTAAAGATCTCAAGGTTTTGATTTCAATTTCCGGTCATGGCATCTGCTTTATTTGTTTAGAATTTATTATTTACTATTAATGCAATATTTTCCATTTTTAAAAGTAGTTAAGATCTCTGATATTTCGAAATGAGACAAATTCTGCAATGTATTTATTATGTTTAATAAAATTGTGCTGTGAAACTATCGATGTAGTTCTTATACGATAAGATATTTAGCTCTTTGTCTGCTGTCTTGATTCGGTTCTGTTCCGATTTTGAGAGATTGATTTTCTTATTTTGTATCTCTTTATCTATATCCATAGTTACACCATTTCTTACTCTAACAGTGAGATTAAAACGCTGATTTCAACTTCACATAATAGAAGAACAATTCTTTCTATATTTAGTCAAATGCGGCTTTATACAAAGGGGGCAAAAAGGGACAGAGAAGCTTTTTGTGAAAATTTGATTTTGAGGAAATTTTAACCACAGATATTAGATCTTAATCAATGAATATCCCATAATTTCGGTTTCTTTGGAGTATTTTAAAAGGTTGTTGGATGCAAACTCCCATTTTCAAAATTCAAATATTTCTGATTAGCATGAAAATTGATCCATTGTTGTTAAATGCAAATTAAGCAAGTTTTTTGAATTTCAGTGTCTTCTTAAACCCCTTAAGCTTTAAATTTTAAACATTTTCATAGAATCAAAATCATTTAATGGATTGTCATCAAAATTTGAACATGTATTCTAAACATTTATATCTTAATCTTAATAATAGGACATTAAAGTGGTGCAAAACTGTTCTGTTTGGTGAATTAATTTTATTATCTAGCAGGATACCCTTCCTATATATATATAGTCATCCACATACAGACTGTTTCGCTGTTTCACAGCTCATCAGTGCGGCTAGACCAGTTAGTGTCTCAAGCCGGGATCGAAACGCAACCGTCGAGCTGACAGTCGGCGATGCTAACCCCTACATTGGGTGTTCGCTGTATAGTCATAGTAATGAAGTTAATCTTGTCAGGTTTTTAGTCATGAGTTCAATTCTTACCAGTTGGATCTTAATATTCTATACTGCCTGCCTATCTGTCTGTCTGTCTCTTTCTATCCATGAAAATCTGTCTCTCAATGTCTGATTTGTCTGTCGTCTTTGTAGTTACAGGCTGCGTTTGAAGGATTTGAGTCCTGGCCTAGTAGAAAGTGACTTTTTGATTGTGAAACTGATGAAAAATATTGAGTCCAACTGTAAGTTATTTAAATTGTCGTTGGTCTCCTTCCGTTTCTAGAGGCAATGAAAGGATGCCTACACGATGAGAATTTTTTTTAGAGTGCAGCAAGGGTTATGCAATTTCCAACTGCACTTCTGACATTGGCATGGAGAAATCCAAGATAACCAAAATCAATGCTGGGAGAAACGGAGAAGAACCGGTGCTTATTTTGAGGTTTCTTTCTCTTAGATTAGATGCTCATCCCTCGACATACGTCGGTAAATAAAGGAGGAAGCATATTTCGTGTAAATCTGACTATTTTAGTCACCATCTCTGCAATGCTCATCACCTTAACTATGGTATCTAAGATAACAACGGTCAAATTCACAGTTGACGAAAAGGAAATATTTTACATGTTCTAATTGGATGACAAGCAATTAATTCCACATTCAATTTGAAGTCATGATATCTGCATAGTTATATTTTATAGCTTTTATTTATGACAATAAATTGTTTACTTGTTAACATTCATTTTTTTTTTTAAAGTTCTAGACCCTCAATTATATGGGTCAAATAGTTAGGTCAGCCAAGCTTTAAAATCTTTGTGAAGCACAGTTTTGAAGGCTGTAAACAATGGTATTCCAATGATCGAGTCTTTATTCATATTTTTACTTGCCGCATTTCAAAAAATTCAATGTAACTCTTGACAATTGAACAACCAGAAATAAACATAACTAAACAGCATCTTTTGCTCATACAGCTCATCAGAAGATCGTGTGAATGCTTAACAGGGGGGAACCAGAGATTGGAGAGGGTGCTCTGAGCAGCACCTCCCCAGATGTGGTAACCGTACTCCATCTTAGACTGTATCTGGCTCTTATACAGGTAAGGGATTGCATCAGGAGTCAGGTACTTTCTACATCGGTAGAATGATCCAACCATTTTTCAGCATCTTTTACAACAGACTGGATATACGTCTTCCAAGATATGGAGTGAAAGTCCTAAAAGCTTCTTTTTTCATGCTTCTTCTTCAGAGTTTTTTTGTTACCTCGTCAAGACGTGACTATTATAAATCGAGGTACCGAAGAACTAGCATGAAAAAAGGAGTTAGAATGAAAAACTAAGGTCTAGAAGAAAAAAGGAGGTCAAGACCTATACACTAAGGATTAGTAAAAACATTCATCATTAATTTGAGCAAATTTAGAGCGGAAATCTTCATGAATCGCTAGCAATTAAAACAATTACACTGGATGGATAACACACATAGTACGAATATATCACGATCCGTATATTCTGATCTAAACTCCCCCATTGAGGAATGCACTTCAGTTTTTTCCAGGCTGGAGGGTTAACTTTTTATGAGCACTGAGGATAACCTCTTCAAGAAAAATTGATGCTTTGTACATTTCGAACATTATGTATATCATGAGGAGATATGTGAATGAAGTAGACTGAAACAATTGTATGCGAATAAAAACCGATATTGGTACTGTCGGGCCCTTCAAGGATTCCATGGATCAGGGGATGGATATACCTGCCGGTTTGGTGACATCACAGTGGATATGGCTTGTAAGACCCAATGCATAGACAACAACCTCCTATGGGACGATTCAATAATCATCATTCTGGCACACAGTTGACTACATCAGTCACTGCGCAGACAAGGGGATTGTATTTAACCCGGATAAGTTTAATTTTGATGAAATGGAGATAGTTCGCAGGATTTCTGGCCACTGCAAATGGTGTTCGACCCACAAAAAAGATGACAGAAGCCATCCTTCAATTCCCTACTCTCACAAATATTACTGGAGTTACGTCCTGGTTTGGACTTGTGAATCATGTGTCGTTTGCCTTTTCACAAGCAGAAGTTATGGCCCCTTTCTGAGAACTATTGAGGACAAAGAACAGAAAGTTCTATTGGGACAAAACACTGGAGAGCATATTCCAAGAATCGAAGAAAGTGATAGTGAAGAGGATTGAGAAGGGGGTGGAAACATTCGAAACAAACAGAGTGACACGGCTGGCGACAGATTACAGCAACACAGGAATATCGTACTTCCTATTTCAAAAACACTGTAGATGTGAGGGCGAAGTAAACATGAGTTGTGGGGATGGCCACTGGAAACTCATTCTGGATGGGTCCCATTTTACCAACGACACAGTCGTGATACGCACCAGTAGAAGGAGAGGGATTATCCCTCGTCTACGGGCTAGAATCCTGTCGAATGTTCATACTTGGATGCCCGGATTTGCTGGTAATAGTGGATCACCTGCCACTAATAAAAATATTTTCTAACCAAGCCCTGGAAAATATTAAAACCCCCTCACCTGTTGAACTTCAAGGAAAGGGCACTCGTGTACCGCTTCCACGTAAAACATCGTCCCAGAAAGCTTAATCTACCCAGTAAAACCTGACCAAATGATTGACACTGTAGTCAAAGCTGCCTTCATGTCAATGTACAAAAGCGACCCTAAGTTGAAGGCTATTACATGGGAAAGGATTGTCGCCACGGCAGCCACAGATAAAGAATAGAGGACCTTAAGAGAGCTGATGCTAAATGGTTTCCACCAATCACGCAATGACCTTCCACACATAGCTCAGGTTTTCTGGCCTATGCAGGAAGAAATATACTGCCTGTAGGGAGTCATTATGAAAGGCAACAAAATCCTAATACCTCGACAACTTCGTGCAGAGGTACTGGAATCCCTTCATTCCGCGCATCATGGCATAAACGGTATGCTGGTAAACATAAGACAATGATTGTTCTGGCCGGGTCTGGATGCTAGCATCCGAGAAACCAGATCCCAGTGCCGCACGTGCAACACGATTGCGCCATCTCAGCCTAAGAAGCCCTTGATGTCACCACCAGACCCGGATTTTCCATTCCAACAAATTATTGTGGACTTTATTGATATACTGGGCAGGAACTATTTAGTATATGCTGATCGATAGACTGGATGGGTGGAAGTGGCCTTAATTACATCGGGGAGGGCCAAAATGGTATGCGGCACTTTGAGAACTTGGTTCTGTACTTATGGGTAACTGAAGGAAATCTCTTTGGACAGAGGACCACCGTTTGAGTCAAAAGAGCATACTACGCATGAATCAACGGTCGCGCAGAGTTAGCTGTTAAGACAGCAAAACGAATACTAGCTGACAATGTGGACAGCTATGGATGCCTATGCCATGATCGTGCTGCTCTGGCGTTACTAACTCATTGCAATACTCCCGTCCAGAACCGTAACATGTCCCCAGCCGAAATGCTATACGGTCGAATCATTAAAGACTATCTTCTGGTTCGATGGGATAAATATCAAACCAGGAAACAATGGAAAGAAATAGGCGAACAAAGGGAGTTGGCAATGGCCAAGAGGTATGTGCGGAATGAGCAGTTCTATAATCAGCATTGTCGCCCACTCCATGAACTCCAAGTTGGAGAATTCGTCCAGATTCAGAACCAGGATGGTAATTACCCTCGCCGATGGACGAAGATGGGGAGGATCGTGGAGATACATGGTAACCGACGGTGTAGATGGGAGCAATCGAATAACGCTGTGCAACCGTCGATTTCTCCATAAAATCCACACAGTTATGGATGGCCCACATTATGCCATTCCAGGGACCTCAATTCCGTCAACAAATCCTGAACCTCGGAACGACCTACTGAAGAAGCAATGGATGTTGAATGAAACATCAATGTCAGACCACCCAGTGAGCCTGAGGAAGAAATAATGAAAATTGATGATACCACAGGGGTGTTGGAGAGAAACACAGGAAGATATACACATCCAGCCAGTCCCCCACCATTGAGACAACCGTCATGTCGTAGAACAAAAGCGCCAATAAACTTATCCCCAGAAATGTGTGGAAAATCACACAGGTTCTCTGGTGCATAGAAGATGCCTACGACAATTCATCCCGTAGTCACAGCAGGGGGGGGGGTATAGGTAAAGGAGTTATCTACTCCTGTGTTGAGATAGTAAACAGGAGTTATCTGCCCATGGTACAGGTATTACCATGAGTTATCTGCCCCTTATTACTATATAAGAAACTGCTACAAGAGTCAATAACAAGAAACAAGAGTAAGTTTGATTGTTACATCGTTATTTTGTTGAATTGTTATTGACGCTTGTTATATTTATTGTTGCTCGTTTTTATTTTATTTCTTTAACTTTTATTTGAGTTGTATTTTTTTTTTCTCTGGCCATGGCAACTGCCAGCTGTGCGCCTTCAGAGAACGCGATAGTAACGAGTGAGAAGACTGAGTGGAGCCGGCCTCCTGCTATAAAAATGGACGTCGAACAATTTGTGTCAAAGGCGAAGGAATGCACCGAGACCAGCATTTTAATCAAACTACCGAGACTCGAAGAATTTGCGAAACGGATCATTCTAATGTTTGTTATTGATTGTAAGACAAAAAAACTTATTAGATCAACAAAAGACCAAGTTGTTAAACTCATTGCGACTACGGAAATGCGAGCTGAAAGGATGACCAAGTGTAAAGGTTATAATACTTGGAACAGCCTATTCAAGACGGAAGAAGATTCTATCCTCCTGTCCCTCCTCAAAAAGTTATAACTAAAGATTACGTACTATGAATGGAATATATGCATCGCAGAAGGACGACTATCAGTTTTTGAAATCCCTGCCATTGTACCTGGCAAATATATCTGCATATTCTTTTTGAAGTACAGAGATATTACAGGAATCTCCGTGGACAAATTCAACGGCACTTGGTCTTTTGATATCTGACTAAATGAGAAAGCATGCAAACAGATACCTTACTACATTGAAGAAAAACTTCCCATTGTGGTCACTGGAAGATGACTCACCTGTTGGATTTGTGGGGAAGTGGGGCACCTGACGTTTATTTGCCCGACCAGAAATAGGCCAGCACAGCCTAACCCCAAAAACAGAGTTCTGGAGCACCTGGCCCCAAAAGTTGCAGACACAAACAAAAGCAATGTAAGTCCTCCAATAAAGTCAACCCCAAAGTCCACACCTATTCCCCCCCCCCCTCCCCCCCCCCCCCCTCCTCCCAAATTCAACCATTTCTCCTGACGAATTTGAGAAACTGGACAACACCACTTCTGAATCCCCGGAAACAAAAATGAATGGACATTGGTCACATCAAAAAAATACCCCCCCCCCCCCGGGTTTGGGTTTGGGTAAACTTAGATAGTCCTAAGCCTAGAATGGCTGGGTACTCGAAGTTCAACACATCGTTGTTCGGTGTGAAGGACTTCCAGGAACAGCTTTTACTAAAAATACAGCGGGAAATTTATGAGTGCTATCATTTGGAATAAGTCATAGGGCCATCTTATGAAAACAATTAGGTCCTTCGTTGCTGATTATAATCGCTGACTCAACCTTAAATCTAGCTAACCATCTGCAACTTGTCTTGCATCATCTAATAAGTACTGAACAGACTTGTGCTGTTAAGGGCCAGACAATCCAAGATAATTTGCACATGATATGCTTAAAGTCGACACTGAAGCTGCGCTGATCAATTTAGATCTGTCCGATAGGGTTGATCATTATTACCTGGAGGCTGTCTTGTCTTCGCTCCTAGATTCACCTCTTTTATGCAAATGCTGGTGTGATGGTTGAAGTGAATGGTATGAGGTCGAAGCCTTTCAATTTGTCCAGATCTATTCGTCAGGGATGCCCGCTTTCACTGATGCTTTATGTGCTTGCGTTGGAACTTTTCCTTCGCAGGTGAATCCGGTCCTTCGAGGGATAACTTTGTCTGGTGCTTGCACCACGATTAAGTACTCTGCCTGTGCCGACGATGTTACTGTGTTTGTAACGAGCAGTGCTGAGATTAGGGTCGTCTTTGACATCGAAATAAGACGGTATGAACAAGTGACAGGGGCCAAAATAAACTGCGACAAGTCTGTTGGCTTACGCATTAGTGCCTGGAGAGGTGTACCCCTTCAGGGGCCCTTTAACTGGACGGATTGGCCTTGCAAGATACTCGGCGTCTAGTTTAGTCCTGATCTCCAGTTGGAAAAAAATTGGTTGGAAGTGTTGAAAGTGGTTAAGGCTGCAGACTATCTGTGGTCTTTGAGAAGTCTTACTTTAAAGGGATGAGCGGAGGTGTGTAATTCACACATTTATAGTCTCATTCTGTACCGTCTTTTAGTGCTCCCACTCCCGGCAGTCACACTAATTGAGTTAATGCAGACCCTTTTCAAGTTCTTATGGCAGGAGCAGCTGTCCATGATCCGTCGGGAGATCTGTTACCTACACCTGTCTGAAGGTAGTTTGGGTATGCCAAGCGTTGAGATTCGTCAACATACGCTTCGCTTAAACTACTTAGACTGAATGTGTACACCTTGTGAGGGAAACGGTGAATTCTGGAAGGAAAGCCTTTCCGGCTTTAAAAAGTGTGCACTCGCATAGAGGTGATGCATTTCGATTACTGAGACGAGTGCTACTTTTATTGCGAGTGTCAACAGTCCTTAAGGTTCCTTTTACAGATGGCAGAAAGCCTCTCTGACACCTGAGCGTTGTCTCGTAGGGCACTATATCGGGTAATGGTGAGGGGATCGGTTCGAAACGATATGACTGAGGGGTTTGGTCTTACGAAGTGGGAACTTCGCTTAATCTAGCCATGGGTGCCTGTGTTAAAATGTTTCGATAATTATGAGGCAGTACTCACCTGGCTGATAATAAGAAATGCACTCTAGGTTGGCAAAAAACTTTGCGCAGCGGGCTTAACTGAGAGATCGAGTTGTGTCTGATACGGTGACTGGGAGGGAAACAACCAGACATACTTTCTTTTCCTGCGCTATCGTACGCCTGCTGTGTAAGTTAGTTGAAGACTAAACAGTTTGCATGCTGAATAGACAGTTTTTTGTTCTGGAGTTTTTTTCGACTTGCTGCAATTGGATGCCAACCATGAAGCTAATTTTGAGTGGTACTTAGACGTGCCTTAGACAGGATATTGGGTAGTCAAAACGAACATTGATCCTTTTTATTTTAACCTGGTTAGACTAGAGTAGGTTATGTTCTGCCCCCTCTTTTTTTAACTTAGCTAGTGTATGTAAGATATCATAGGGCCCCATTTAATTTTTGTCCTTTCCCACCCCGTTTTTTTTCTCTCCACTTCTATTTTATAATTCCCATTCCCAACCCCAATTAGGGATAGATTTGCTGTTTTATCAGAGATGCAGGTCTGCTTTCGTAATTTCGATAGAGGTGTATGAAATAAAGGTTTCGGGACCTGCATCGTGTTTTTCTATTGACAAAACTACGTATCTGCCACATGTTATAGTGGGAGGTTCTTATACTGACACTTGAATTTTTTGTCATTCATTTGTATATACAATTTTTATTCCCCAACTCCCTATTTCATGTTTATATTGTCATTTTTGTTTTTTAAGTCAGTTAATCATTGATTGAATTTGTTTCGGTGATTGTGACTAGTTAATTAAGGTTAGTTAAGTCCACATTCTCTCCAGTCCCCTTTTACGGTAAATTTCACAAACTGAAAACTTAAGCCTGTAACTTCAGTTATGTAATGTTTTTGATTGCTTCCATAAATAAAAATAAAAATGATTTTTCTAAATAAATGTTTGTTGGGTGCTTGTTAATCATTATCTTTGATGGTGTTTGGTTCAAACTGCTCAAGATGAAACAGATGGCACCTATTAAATCATTCAACAAACAAAACACGATCATTATGATGTTTTTTTTGTGTTTCTTTTAAAATTCTTTTTTAAATGCATCCATATGAGAGAGAGAGAGAGAGATAGATCACAATATACAAGTATACAATTTGAAGTGAACTTCGAAACTATTTCCCTAATTTTTCTGAAATTTGGTAAATAGATTCTTCTTCTATTCATTTAACATCACTTTTCCCTTGTCCAGGGGTCAGACGTTTTTTGACATTTTGCAAGCTTCTTCTCCAGTCCTCACTCTGTACGGTTTTGTCTAATCACTTGCTTCCAAGTTTTCCTGGCCCGGCCAACATTCTTACGATTCAAGACATCCATGCTTCTGCAATGGTTTAGCCAAAAGAATAAACGCTCCACATGACCGTACCAGTGTAACCGATTCGTCTTCAAGACAACCTCTATGCTGGGTAAATGTAGTTCTTTCAGAAAATCCTCGACCTAATGTGTTGGGTTTAACCAGATTCTATGCATGACAACAGGTAACATTGGCAATGTATATATTGATGATTAATCAAAACGTATATAGTCGTTTGCATTTAACAAAATAAAAAAATTGTATGGAGTTTCTTTTTTTCCTTTTCAAAACAATTTAAAATTATGAAGTTGTTCTATTCAAACAAAAAAATCGAACTAAAATTTAGAAAATCAACAACAGGAAAAAGCTGAGTTGGTTGTTTCGAATTCAAATTTACTTTCAAAGATCTTAATTTATTTTTTAAAAATTGCTGATGGTTATTATTTGACATTAAGGTGGACCATTCTTCCTGCAAGAATACACATTTATTTTGGTTTAAGATAAATTCTTTTGTAATTTCTTTCTTTAACTTTCTTTTCAATTCCTTGACATTATATAATATGTTGTTTTTTTTTCTTGGCAGTGAGGGTCTTTTAAAATATCAGATCAGTGCTTCCCATCTATAAACACTGGCTATTGTTTTTTGTTTTTTGTTTTATACCTATGACTGACTAGATTTGGGTACCTTATATTCTAGACTGACTTTGGAATTTCAATAATTTATTAATAACAAGTTCGGTGGTCGTCTGTTTAACAAAAATGTAAACAAATGAACATTCATAGCCTTAAAACCTGATAATAGGGAAGGTTATTGTTCTAGTTTGATATAGAAATGAAATATTTAGTAAAAGATGTTTGGGATAATTTATACTTATGTCAGAAAGATTATTGACACTTTGTGCTATATCTTTATTGTTGATTATTTTATTTTGATATGGTTTTATTATCATGATGGATTTATGAACTTTAGTAGATCCTATTGTCTCTCTTTCTTTCTCTCTAATATATGTATAACCTTAAATAGGAATTATTGATAAAGGTAATTTATATCAGTGTTCAAATATTGTGAAACAAAAGCCAAGCAAATTGACTTTTGAAAAATTTTATTTGTCATTTTTAGATAAGATCTAGTCAAAAGTTTCATTGTTTGTTGACTATTTTATTTTGGGTTGTTCATTTTCATTTTGGTTAAAATTTATTTTCTGCCATCTTCTGTTTTTGGTATGTTCCCTGGGTTGCCAAGCCCTGTCGACGGGGTCACGAATTCGCTGATTGCTTGCCATGCAGAGGGGTACCCCCCATCTTGAAAATAGCGACACCTTTTTTTCCCCAATTAGTTATTTTGGTCTGAAAATAAATTTTTTTCCAATTATTTTCAATTATTGATTTGGTCTAAGAATGAATTTTTTCCCAATTTATTATTTTCAGTTGTTAATTCGATTTCAGAATTAATTTTTTTCCAATCGAGATTACTTTACGTGCTAGAAGAGTCTGATGAGATGATTTTATGTGCGAGATTTCTAGGAGCAATGTTTTCTAGGAATATAAAATAATTATCCTCCCTATAAGACTCCATTTGATAACTTTATTTGGCATTAAATAACTCTGGGTGGCCAAAGTATGACCTCATTTCCCTTCAACCCGAGTTATGGGTAAAATAGTAAGATAGAATAGACTTTCAAGGAGGATACAGTTGTTATTTTGTTCCATCTCTTGAAGGAAATTCCATCAACTTATTCCATGTAGCACACATAATACATTTACCTGGTGAAAAGAGTGGGTTATGTTCCTTAAAGTACATGATCCACTTAAAACAAATTAATGTGTGGTGATTGTCTGATAATTCTGATTGTCATCCAAATGTGATCAAGAGCCTAACTATATAGACATGACAAAAGTAAATACCCCCCACCCTCCAACACACACACAAAAATAATTTATACATATTCAAAGTTTGAAACATTGATCGTCATTTTCTTCTGTGTTTATTCCGCAAAATGGAGTCCACACTAGATTTCTCCTGCCACCAAAAATGATCGAAGGCTTGATCAAGATGAAGTTTGGCCATCTTGAGATCTTATGTAGGGTATCCAAACACCTTTGTTTCGGTCATCCTCTCGGCCTTTTCCAAGTGGCTCCCTCCTGTATCTCATTTTCGCAATGATGTTTTCGTTAGTGTGCATTACATGTCGATACCATCGCAGACAGTTTTCCCTTATTTTGTTTGAAATTGAGTCTGGTCAGACCGGACGTCCAATTATGCAACATCTTTGGCTCCATGACTAATAGTCTTCTTTTTACTTCCTTTGTCGACTGCCAACACTCGGAGCCATACAAGGTAGCAGTAAAAGTTTGAAAGCTCAATGTTTTATACTTGACATTCTGTTGTGTTTCAGCTATCAATATATCTATTATACATCACCATTTAATTATGACACCGGACAGAGAAGCATTAGAATTGTCAGTTTCAGAGGAGCCATATTATATTATATTATGAAGGTGGACTTAATCACCGTCGCAAACCTTAAGATTATAGTTTCTACTGTTAACCGAGGGATTTAAACAATGCCTAAGTCGATCAGGATCCTTTGACAGCAGTTTTCGTTATTAATAATAATAAGGGTGTCTATTTACTTCTGCCATGTATAATGAGGGTTATGAAAAGTTAACTTTAAAATAAAAATGGCGTTCTTACCAGTTGTAAACCCTTCCTGGTAGGGTAGCTGAGATGATAGCTGTCTGCTTTTTGTAGTTTTATTGAAAAAAGTAATTTTCTGATTAGGATGGGTAATTTATACTCTGCTAGGATTTGACTTCAAACAGTTTTCAATGTTTTTTTGTTTTTTTTCAAAATGAATGTAGCAGTTAGATGACTTTAGTTGTCTCATCAAAGAAAGCTTTTTTGTCTCCTTCCCTCCCACTTGCTAATTGCTTTTGTCTTAATTTTCTTTTCTCAAACAAAGCAAGAAAGAAAACTAAAAATGAGAAAAATTGATCTCTCAGCTTAGTTCATGTATGAATAAATCTTGTGATTAATGTAAATTTGCCTCTTTTGCTTTTTGGCCATTACTGACTCACATCTATTGTATGTATATATATATATATGTACACACAAGATGGCCTTATCGTTATTGGCACAGATAGTTGGCATGCTATATTGTTCCATCCATCGATACTGGGTTACTTGCACTAATATTCTTTGGGGAGGTATGAATTCATTTCTCCTCTCAAATAACTTAATAATATTCCTCAAGTTATAACATTTTCTAAACAAGATTATTAGAATAATTTCCTTGCGATATTAATCGGCTATTTCGTAAAAGAAAAAACATTTGGCATTATAAACAAACTTCAAACTATCAAAATGAAAAATAAATGAAAAAAATAAAACCTAAAAATACAAAACCGTTGGTTGCCTGTTTTTGGTGTTCGATTGCTCAGGAAATTTTTGTTGCATAAGCATTCACTTGTAATGACTTTCAGTATCCATTTGTGTACTCTGTGACTTGCATGTGTGTATCCTGTTTTAAAGTTAAATCTCATATTGTTTTGTTTACACTTGTGCCAGTCTGGCATGAGGCTACAGTCTCAGTGGATTCTTCTTGGTGGATGCATACATTACATAACACACACATGTATCAATAAAAAATAATGAAGCTCTGTACTTTTCACATTGAGCACATTTATGTTTTTCGGTTTTCTATCCTTTCTTTCTTTAAAATAAGCACTTACATTGAATGAGAAATTATTTATAGTCGATCATAAAATTGAAGGTGGAGATAATCTTGCCAGCAGAGAAAATTATGTCCAGTTGTTTCTTTGGAGTGGCTCTTACCTGACCCTTGAAAAAATAATCTTCTAAGTGCATGGTTTGTACGAAGGAGTGGGGACGGGTGACACAGGATGATTAAGAATTACATCAATGGGTTTATGAAGGCTCTTGATTGCTTGTTATAAGCTTGGTTATTTTCATAATTGCTGACATCTATTTCTCTCTTTATGTATGTTTATTTAGCTCCTCTGCAGGAGGTTAGACACAAGGTCAGGTGTGGAAAGACAGCACACTAGGATTAGCACACTTTGTCCTACAAAAATGCCTGAGCAGCCTCGTCAACATTCCCCGGTAGGGGCGCCTCACGCGATTAGCAATAAACTAACCCCTTCTCTTTGAGAAGGTAAAGCCTGGGAGGGTGGACCTCCTGAGACTGAACAGAACCATACCTCATCCCGACAGTGACTGATGTTGAAGACGTATTCTTGACTGGTAAGAACACACCTTCTCAGCATGTGCCAGATAATGTGTGCACTTCGTATGTATATGTTTGTTTTTAACTCTTTATTTTCTTTTCTTATCTTTCTGTTTTTGCTGGGGATGGGGCATCCTACCGGATGCCAGACATTCACCGGCTATTTCAGACACTCCAGCCTAGAGATCGTTTTAAGATTCTAACCGTCCCTTTAAGTGTGGTTGTTTGTATTTCTCTTGCACTCGGTTCACCGGGTATACTCGCCAGATAGCGTTTGAAATTCTTTTTTTATTAGTCCTATAATAACTGGTATGATGGAGATTTTCCTAAGATTCCAGTTTCTTTTCATGTCGTACATAAGACCTTGGTATTTCGTAATCTTTTCCCTTTCTGCTCTGTTCAATCCTGTATCATTAGGGACACTGACTTCAGCTAGGGTTGCTACTTTCTCCCTTTTGTCCCATATTACGATGTCGGGTTTAACAGCTCCGTTTTCTAGATATGTAGCTGTAGGGATTGCATAGTCATAGTGGATAGTGTATAAATTTTAAGTATGTATGTTTATGTATGTGTGAGCACATCTATTCATGTATACATACATAAATGTGTGGCTGTATGAGTGTATTTATGCATGCCTTTAGTTTATGTGTATGTTTATAATCTATATATATATATTAAAAAAAAAAACGTTTGTCTGTCTGTTCACTTAACACAGATCTAAAACTAATCATAAATCATCCATTATCATCTTTTATGAATATGAATTAATGTTTTTATTTGAACATGCTATATTGTATGCAATAGTTTGAACTATTATTTTATATTACTCCTCCATCTTGCTGACATCAGATAACCCTGCTAGTATATATATATATATATATATATATATATATATATATATATATATATTACTAGAAGAATACCCGTTCCAGGATGAGTAAAATGAATTGCCCATAGAGAGCAGTTTTGCCCCACTTCTATGTCTCACAAAGATTAAAATTCATATATAATGATACTAAATTTTATGTCTAGAATCCTTATTCCAATTTTGATCAAAATCCATTATATGATTTGGATTCTAGAAAATGTCTAAAATTTAAGGTTTAAGGTTAAAATTCTTTTTGTTTCAAATATGACACCTTCAAACAAAATGACTATTTTATATAATATTCAACGAAAATGTGTCAAACTGCAACGTGTTTCACATCTACACCGAATCTGTTGGCAAGTGTGAGTAGGTATTAGTATGATATTGCATCAGCACACCTGCTAAATAGGTAATCAGTATCTTCGATGTTAAACCAATATAAAAACTAAAGCATTAACGGTTTAAGGGGTCTTAAGAAGAAATTGAAATTCAGGGAATCTTGCTTAATTTGTGTCTAATGACTATGGATAAAATTTAATGCAAATCTGAAATATTGGAATTTTCAAATGAGAGGTTGTGCCCATCATATGCCCCCTAAAACCTTTTACAATACATCAAAGAAAATGAAATACCTATTAAAATTTCACAAAAATCGGGGTATTTGAATTTTAATGAAAGGCTTCCACCCCCTTTTTATCCCCTTTGCATAAAACTAAATATATCCGACATTACCACCCTTTACGACTAACAGCTGTGTTCCAAAATTCATAATGATTGTTTAAGAGTGAATTCTGTACATAGAAATATATAAACATATACACATACCTAACTTTATATAGAGATAACAAGAAAACCCACCTTTTAATTGGAACAAAACCGAAATAAGACGGAAGATCTTGCACAAAGAAAGGGCTCACTATCCTATCAGATAGAGCTATATATCAATAAGAAATAAGCAAATCCACTTGAAGCTGAGTAAATTTGATTACAATTTATTATTTTTTATTATTTTTAGTTTTAGTCTTGTTTCATGCTGAGCTTAGATGTTTTGTAAATGACTTCCAACTTCTGTCGCCATTTTGCTTGTGCCACCCACCAGGATCAGGTCATCAACTGATCCTTTTCATGTCTTAAGCAGCCTACAGCGTGGCTTTGGGCCATCGACATCAATGTGCCACACATTTTGGAGTATATTGGATGACTGATGGCGAGTGATGTGGCTGTACCTGTTGATACATCGTTGCGTGACATACTGTCTCATAGAGGCCTGTAGAGTGATACTGGAAATTTTCTCCATCCAATACGCTATTGCCAGGATTGTGGCGTTTATTCGTCGACCACATCTCGCAGCCATATAAGAGTACAGATCGAACATGTGTGTTTTATGCTACCACTCTTGCATACGATAGGATCCCGGCATTTTGTAAAATTGTCGACAGCTGCCTGAAGACTCTCCTTGTGGCTGATATACATTGTTTTATAGCTTTGTCGGTTCGCCCACTAGAATCAATTCTGTTACCTAGGTAGGTGAATTTATTGCGTATGTATGAATAATAGTAAATCACCTGTTATAGAGTGGTTAAGTGCAGAAACCTTGAAATGTGAAAGTGAAATTTTAATGCAATATATAGATATTCATACATGCTGCAATGATGAATGTGTCCCACAAGACTGGAAAGATTCTGATATGATCATACTTTAGAAAGGGATGGGTAGCAAGGATGAGGTAGAAATGGTGAACCAGAACGGGTCTGGCAGTGGAGAGGGGGGAAAGTACTTGCCATGTTCTAGAAGGACTTGCCATGTTCTAGATGGAAGAGAGTACGTTTTTGTCTCGCATGTCGGGCATCGCTTTGAGAGAAAGTAAGAGCGTGCTGGAACTAGGACATTTATGTGCCGTTATCATGTGCTTCCAGCATGCTTTATAGGCCATAAAATGCAGTCTCTGCAGAAGTGGAACGGCTGTGTTTGTTACGGCGTCAGTTGTGAAAATACCTTGTGTAGAAGAGAGACACCCCCCCCCCCCCAAAGGATGACTGTCGAAACTACCATGGAATATCTTTGCGTTTTGTAGTTGGAAAGGTTTTGTCTAGAATCATGGTTGACAGACTTTTAATTTACATTGTTGATGATGCCCTTTCAGAATGTAGTTTTAGAAATGGTTAAGGAATTACAGATATATTTTCTATCAGACAAAAATCTATTAAACAGAGAATGAACCTTTATCAAGTATTTGTTGACTTGACAAAAGCTTTTGATACCGTGAATAGAATGCTCTATGGTAGATCTTAAAGAAACTTGGTTATCTTGATGAGTTAATTTTTATATTGAAACTTTTTCATGATGACATAAGAACACTAGATAATATCGGTGTTAAGCTATCTTAAGCTGTTCTAGTATTGTGTAATGGTGTCTAGAAAGCATCTAAGTAGGCTGGAATACTTTCACTAACTATGTTTATGGTGAATACAAAGTATACATTGTAAGATATACATAAGTATACATGAAGATATACAAAACGTATATTAATCCTTGCTTTATGTATGCAAAACTTGGGTCACTTAGAGCATTTAAGAAAACTGTTTACAGCAGGTATTGGATATAGATTTGAAAATGTATGTAGGTGGTTACTGAAGTTCTCTCTATTCATTTGCTAAAAAAACGTGTTTATATTTTCTCCGACTTAAATAATTGCAGCACACAACAGTACCTTCATTAAACAGATACGTACAATTTTTCTGCTCACATTCTATTTAAATTAGTATTCATCGATTTATTTAAGTATATTTTTATTATCATGATTATACGTCAGTTAGGAATAATGTTCCTTTGTTTAATTCACGACAGTCAAAAGGCTTCAAGATCAATTTTGAACACAAACCAGCGTAACAATTAAAATCATTATTTTCATCTACATTTTCCTATTCATCGAACATTATTTGATATTAATTCATACCGAACATTATTCTAATTTATTTCATAACTTTTTTCACATACTTTCTTCGATGCTAAAACTGCTACAGATATTCCCCCAAAATATTAATTTCTACTTTTCTAACTATACTTCAACTTAAAGTGCAGTATCCGTTACTTTGCCTTTTCTCTTCTAGGTCAGTGAAGGTTAAATCTTTCTAGACTGCAGCAATTTTTTTTTTATTACTTTCCCTCTATTTAACTATTTGTCAAATTTACAAGAAATCCTTCTTGACTGCGGCAATTTTTTCCCCCAACATTAACACATTAAATAGCAATACACATCGACCAGAAAACTTTGGATAATCGCAGATTTGAGGGTAGTTCTATTAAAATAGTCATATCTTAAAAACTAAAGCACTTTAAGTGCTCAAAATACCATCATTTTGTTAGGAAATGAATATCCTTTCAGGTGCATTCATGAATAATAATATACATTATATATTTTTAAGAGTTTTGAGCAAATAAAGGCAAAAAAATGTTAACGCTATTTTCAGCAATTTACGTCACTTTTTTTTTAACCCCCCCCCCCCCTTCGTTTAAAAGTCTCGTACCATTGCTGTATGTGGAATTTCGTCCTGAAATTTGGAGATTAATCAGGAAAAGTATCACTTTTAATGTTTGTCGGTGTACGAAGTAATTCGGCTCATTCATTTTTTTGAAATTTAAAAAATAAGACTTCAACTCGCCGTCGGTTGAACATTTTTGCAAAATACATTTCCGTCGCCCAATTAGTAAGTAAATCAATCTTTTTACTTTTTTATGCATTAAAATTATAATTGTATATATGTGTTCTCTTTTGGTAGTCATGATATTTAATTACTCTATCCGGAAAAAAAAAGAAGCGTTTTCTATTTATAGTTTGAAAAACATTGTAGTAGCTACAGTAATAGCAGCTATAAACACGAGGCGATTTTTGTTTATTTTTATTCTAGAACGAATTTTAAAAATTTGAAAATATGAATATAAAAAATGTTGTTACATTTTTCGTACCCAACTAGTAAATAAATTAATCTTTTATCTTTTTTTATGCATTAAAATTATAATTGTATGTTGTTTTGTCTTTCCGTAGTAGTAATTTTAAATTACCTTATCCGAAAAAATAGTCCTTTTTTTGAGCGAAAGTCAACAATGGCTGCTAGTATTGCTGATATAACATCAGCAGCAGCTAACTAGTCTTGTAAAGCTTTGTAAAAATAAGACAAAAATATTTTTGTGCTTAAAAAAGTTAATCCTATTTGGTTCTTTTATAAAAAATACTTTAAAAAATACTGGTTTTCACTCAACTTTCGAACTTCTAGTAGTAATGACTTTCTAGTCGCCAATTTAAAAAAAAATTAAGATTCTACTTTTTTAGGCGATTACGTGTAAACACCCTTAAATCTTGGCGAAAAATAGAAAAAACAAAACAAAAAATAATTTAGAATTTAGAGTGGGGGATCAGTTTCGCATATAAATTTAATGTAAAATGATCTCCGATTTCCCGGCCATTCTTGCCTTTTAGTGAAATTTATAAAATAAATAATTACTCTACCATTAAGTCTAGGTACGACTAACAAGCCCACCTCCTAAAAATGCCTTCTTGAACGTATCGTACCATTAACCTTAAATATGAGTGGCAAGCCACCCCCTAAAAAACTCCCTTAACCCTAACACTAAGTCCGAATGGCAACCGTCATCCAAAACAAAACCCCTTCCTTAACCTTATCACTAATCCTAAGTCCGAGTAGGAAGCCCTAATCCTACAAAAAAGCCCATTAAAACCAAACATAATCGTCTAAAAAAAAATTAAAAAAAAAAAAAAATAAAAAAAAAGCAGACCCCTATAAAAAAAACACGCACATGATTTATTTGCCATAGAAAAAAATTGATTAATGCCCTAAAACGCTAGAATGGCCCGGAAATGGTGAATTATTCTACATTAAATATATGTGAAACTAATCCCCCACTCGAAATTCTAAATGAATTGTTTTTTTTTCTTTCTGCTAAGTTTTCAGGGTGTTCACACTTAAATGCCCCTAGCCCTACCACTAACCTGAAGTTCAAGTGGTAAGCCCCCCCATCTCCCACAAAGACCCTCATAATCATCTAAAAAAAAGGAAAAAAACGAGAAAAACGCACAGGATTTATCTCCCATAGAAAAAATAATTAACTGTCCTAAAACGCTAGAATGGCCTTGAAATGGGGGATTATTTTATGTGAAACTGATCCCCACTCTAAATTCTAAAATAATTGTTTTTGTTTCTTTCTTTCTGCCAAGTTTTTCAGGGTGTTAACATTTAATTGCCTAAATAAAAAAAGTAGAATCTCATATTTTGGGGAGGTAAGGGGGTGAGTTAGCGGAAGGTGTTAATCTACAATAATGCCAAAGAAATCTTGCAATATATTCATTTTTAAACAGTCCTAGTATTATATTTTAGTTTCTTGTACATAAAATGTATTACAATTCAACTTTGAGTTTTCTAACTTTCTTTCTTTTAATGGATACATGGTATTTTTAAGGTATTGCAGCATATTTATGCGCACTTAGTGCAGATTACTTGGAAACCATTAATTTCTGGAGATTTTCAGTGGCACATTCTGATTCCTTGTACAAAAATACATTTATATGGTAAATTTCATTGCTTAATCTTGTATTTTAACAAAAATATAACATTTTTACTGAAAAATTAGAGTAAAAAATGTGACGAAACGCATATGGTCTTAAAGAGGGGAAAATATCCAATCGTGTGAGGCACAAAAATAGTCATAACTTCCTTATTTTTAGTCAGATTTAAAAAATTTAAAAAGATTCTTTCTTAGATCATCAAGCTCTTTCTATATATGCCATTATTGAGATATTTTAAGCAATTTAAATTTTTTCATGTGTATTGCTACATTAAACATCACCATTGTATAACTCTTCCTTCGTGGAGAGGCAACGAAATAGCAACAACATAGTCAATGGTAAAAGTGCAGATTAGTTAACAGTCGATAAATCGAAAACAAAATAACCACAATAAATTCCTTAAATCAATCGCCATATATTTAAATCAAGGCCAGGGTTAGACGAAAGATCGATTTTCAATGTTGGTAAATTCAATCTCCCACCAAAATGGGCACTACGGATTGAGATAAAAATTGCCACAATCTAGAAGTATTTTTCCTTAACTGACCTCGGAAAGCTTCACGCATATTTTTGGATGGTATTTTTTTTTGAATAAACCGCAACTTATAATTGTCGAGGGGGGGGGGGCAGTCACCCAAAACATAGAGAAATCTATTTTGTTTGATTCAAAACATCGATAAATCTTACTTTAATCACCTCAATTGTTTTCAACTGCTTTTTGACGAATTAATACTCTAATACATTTTTAAAATTTATATCTATCACGGGCAACACCGGGACACGGGTCCTGCTAGTATATATATATATATATATATATATATATATAGGGCTTTATGTGCTTCACTACTTTTGGAGCTGCTCCCGCTCCTGCTCTTGCTCCTGCTCCAACACCCAAAATTGGAGTTGGTTCCTCTCACGCTCTCCATTTTCAAGAATTAGCCGCTCCTGCTCCAATTCCTATAAAAAAGGAGCGGCTCTTTTTCAACGCTCCATAATAAAATGTACCTTCTTTTATAAACGTTCTATTCTGCCAATGAGTGGTCGAAGGATAGGGGTGGGTGTCAAAAGATCTCGTCAATATGGGTTGTGATGTCGCTTTAAGTGTAAGACCGTAAGATAATATTTGACAAAATCTTGCCAATATTTTGAGAGTTATAGGAGAACATGTTGGACGAAGTATAGGATTATACGTAAATTTTCGTTTCCTGAGGTATAAAATAGAAATAGAAGAATCCCTGAAGTATTTTAAAACAATTTTAATTTTCATTACATTAACAACCTATTTTTTCAGGAAAGAAAAATTTGACCCAATATTTTTTCTATTCATTTTGAAACGGAATTTGTTTTAAGTAAATAAATTTTTACTTTTAAACATTATTAGTTATTATTTTCTTTTTAAAGAAAACATTTCTCTGGGAGAAGAGAGACAGCCAGGGCAACATTAATCCTCGTCTTGTTGTTTAATATTTGTTTGTTTTACGAACGTAATTATATCGTATAATGTATATTATTATTTACAACAGAGAAATGCACAAGTACTTTCAAACAAATCGATTTATCCATTTTTTTTCAATAGTACAATTTGGGGGGAAAAAACCCAATGAAGTTTATTTTTTAAAGATTGAATAAAAAAAATATTTTTCATAAGTTGGCCAAAAATATCAATAAATTGTCAATAAACAATTCAGAGATCCATTTAATGTCTTAAAATTTCATACAAAATATCTGACCTAAACCTTGGGAGTTGAAAAAATATCGGGTAAAATTTTCCTCCCTCGAAAAAATTAACTGGAGCAAGTTTTCTTAGATCAGGCAAAAACATTTATTAAAATGAAAAATTTAAATAAAAAAAAAAAGGTGAAAACGTCTATATTTGAAATCTCTAACAAAAGCAAACTGTTTACAATTTTAATATTCGATCATAGATTTTTTTAAGATAAAGAAAGATATCTAATCTACTTTCGATTCTAAAAAAATAACAAATTAGTCAGAAAGTCTAATTATTTGCTTTTTAAATCAAAATTTAAGCTATTTTCTTTAATTTAATTAAGTTTAAACATTGGTTTCATTGTAGAATAGGGACCACTGTTTTCTTCCGCTCATTTCGCTTGGTATTCATCCAAATTTTGGATGAAACTGATTGTTGGTCTTAATTGTATTTTTGGTCCTGAAATAAAATTCTCATTTACTTTTTAAAGTGTTGAGAATATAACTTTAATTCCAGGTTTTAATCGCTGGCGGCCATGTTGGGTTTTTTTTTCCCTTGAACTTGGACTAAAGATATTTTTACTGCTTTAACATTTTATTACACTCAAAAAAACAAACTTTGAACATTCTATTTACAAAAGCAAGTTTTAACGAATTTAAAAGCAAACATGAAAAGGTTAAAACATACTAATCGTGAATTTAAGAATAACAAAATGTTGCTGAAAAGGTAAAAATGGGTAAAAATGTGGCATAAAAATTCAATTTGATATATGCTAAAAAATAAATTAGAATTTTTTGTCAGGACAAAATGTACCATTTCACCCAAAAATCGATTTAATCGAACATTTGGGTGAATACCGAGCAAAATAGGCAAGAAAATTCAACTATAGTATAATTGAACCTAAAATTCTTTATTTAAAAACATGAATTAAAAGAAAAATTTGCTTATTTATTCAATCAACAATAAACATCCTTGTCATAAATACAAAAAGAGTTCAAATCTATAAGAAGATAACTTCAAAGGCATCTATAGACTCACTGGCGCATTTAAAGACATTTTCTGCCAAATTGTCTCCTGCCTAAAAAAAACTGCCCCATCAAAAATTTAACATGTTGATGTAAAAATCCGAGCACTTCAAATGTTCTGTTTTTATGCGTAACTCTCTCATTCTTTCTCCCTCTCTCTCCCTTCCTTATATACATTTACACTCTTTAGTCCCAAATGGAGTTGCTCCCGCTCCATTCTCGCTGAATATAAAATGAGCCCTTTTCTCCTTCGCTCCAGCAAAAGGGAGCGTGCTCCTGAAGCGTGCTCCTTTTTGGAGGGCTCCATAAAGCTCTGTATGTATGTATATATATATATATATATATATATATATATATATATGTGACACACCCTCCAGGCAGCTCTAAGTTTATACTATGTATTGATTTATTGTTTTAAATATAGCAAATTCATAATTCAAAAATGTTTCTTAATTAAAACCACGTAAATGTGTTGTTGGTTTATCATTAATGCAAAGAATTCGATGTTTTCATTTCCAAATATGTTTTGTTCATATAAGCTTTACTCATTGTTATGTATGGAATCTATTTCCCAAATTTCAGAAGAATGTGTGCAGTGGTTTAGAAGTTGACTTTATCTTTATTTATATAAAATTAGGTATGTGTATATGTTTATATATTTCTATGTGTAGGATTCACTCCTAAACCAATTAACTGATTATTATGAATTTTGGAACAGAGCTGTGAGACTTAAGGGTGGGTAATGTAGGTTATATTTAGTTTAATTTAGTTTTATGCAATGGTGGTAAAGAAGGGTAGGAAACCCCTTTGTGAAAATTCAGATACCTCTGATTTTTGTGAACTTTAAACAATAGGTATTAGACACCAATTAATAAATATTCTCCAAATTTCAGTTTCTTTGAAGTATTTTAAGAGTTGTAAGGGCACAACTTCCCATTTGAAAATTAAAATATTTCAGATTTGCATGAAATTTGATCCATAGAAACTAGACACCAATTAAGCAAGATTCCCTTAATTTTAATTTCAATTTCTTAAGACCCTTAAGCTTAAGCCTTAAATATTAGACATTTTCTAGAATCAAATCATGCAATGGATTTTGATTAAAATTGGAATAAGGATTCTAGATATAAGATTTGGTATCATATCTTAATTTAAAAACTGTTTTGTTTGAGAAAATTAATTTTATCCGTCCTAGGACGGGTATTCCTTTAGTAAGATTATGTAATCAGATACTCCTGCTTCTTTCGTTTCAGTTCATTGTTAAATTAGCAGTGTAAGTGAATTATCATTTGTCAAGGGTCAAAAAGGTCACTGGCTGTGATTACAAAGTAACAAAATACTTCTGATCTAATTTTAATAGGAACCAAGTTGTTTTAGTTACACTTTGGTGAGATTTGAACAATACTAGCTGATCTATCCATCTGGGTAAAATCTTGTATATTATTTGCTTTATTCAACAACAAGAACATGTATTGCTGTTAATTTCATTTTCTATTCTGATTCAGATATTTCATAGAATAAGTCAAAAAGGAGATTCGTTTGAGATGGCGAAAAACGATTCACTTGTGATGCCAATCAAAACATCAATGACTACTGAGCAGGAGTACCAAAATATATGTTTAATCTACATATTAATATTTCTCGACCATTTTTACGTGACTTACACACTATTCTTTGAAATTTACTTATTTCTTAAAACAATTTTTTTTTGTGATAATAAAACTAATTTCAACGTTATGTAATAACAAATTATTTTTATTGGGGAGTCGACCGTAGACATATTTGTGTATGTGGCGGTTAACTAATCTAGGTCAATTTTTTTCTTTTTGTTTTGTTTTTTGGACTTGTGCAGAATATCACGCAAGTGATTTTTTTCTATTTTTGATATAATTTTAATATTTTTTTGTATCCGCTATAGTATTATATTTTTCCACATTTTTTCTTTAAAAGTTAAGGTATTGCCCATAGAGGCTATAAAAGTCAGGTGGGGACGTTAACGAT
This sequence comes from Sepiola atlantica, assembly GCA_963556195.1. Lineage (NCBI taxonomy): Eukaryota > Metazoa > Mollusca > Cephalopoda > Sepiida > Sepiolidae > Sepiola > Sepiola atlantica. Next base: position 33,545,162 of record OY744546.1, on the reverse strand, counting down.
CTGTGCTTGTTCGCCAGTTTCTGTTGCATGGGCAAAGTAGTGCATTCGAGATTCATTTGGGCACCGTTTTTGGGGGGTGTTCGAACATGGGGGCAAAAGCATGGCCAGAGCGTACACATTCAGGAGACGAGTGTTTTCAAATCACAAGAAAAAATGTTTTAATGTTATGTTGTGAATTCACTACTTTACGGAAATTGTTGAGCCAAAAACAAAAACTAATTATTACTTGTTATGCACAAGTATTGGAATTGTAGAAATTAAAAAAAAAATAATTAAAGTAAATATAGCCAACATTACCCACCCTTACACCTAGCAGTTGTATTCCAAAATTAATAATGATCGATTAATTTGTTTAGGAGTAAATCCTGTACATAAAAATATATAAACATATACACATACCTAACTTTATATAAATAGAAATATATATTTAGCTTTGTATTTTAGGAAAAATAAATATAGAGGGATGAATTTTTTGTTTAAGAACAATATTTATACTTGGTGATATTATACAAAATCTAAGCAAATAGCCATGTTATACCTAGAAACTTCTAACATGACAGGCATGTTTTTCTGATGTAAAAATTTCAGTGTTGTGCTTTCTTCGGTCAAATGGCTACTGGATTCTATGAGAGGACGGAGTAAGACATATAGTATTGCCATGAATTAATATTGTTATATTCTGTCCCCTCACAGCATTCAGAAACCATTTGACTGAGAGACACAAAACAGAACACTGAAATTTTTGTCCTTAGATTAACATGATATGTTTGAAACCTTTAGGTATCGCATGGTTATTTGCATTGATTTTGTATAGCATCGCCAAAATAAATATATTTATATAAACATAAAGATTTCACTTCCTCATGGCTTGTGTTGATGACCTAATCGTTAGAATCTTTGACTGTCAAAGAAATAGTTGAGTTTTAATCTCGGCTTAAAGAGCTTGTGATATATATAATAGAATACCCGTTTCAGGATGGGTAAAATTAATTGCTTGAACAGAACAGTTTAACAACACTTCATGTCCCCTAACAAGGATTAAAAATCAAGATATAACAATACTAAACCTTATGTCTAGAATCCTTATTCTGATTTTAATCAAAATCCATTACATGATTTTGATTTTAGAAAATGTCTCAAATTTAAGGCTTAAGAAAAAATTGAAATTCAGTAAGTCTTACTTGATTGATGTCTAATAACTATGGATCAAATTTAATCCAAGTCTGATACATTTGAATTCTCAAATAGGAGATTGTGTCCATATTATGCCTCCTAAAAACCCTTTAAAATACTCCAAAGGAATTGAAATTTGGGAAATGTTCATTAATTGATGTCAAATATCTATTGTTAAAATTTCACAAAAATCTGAGGTATCATGAAGGGCTTCCATCCCTTTTTTACGCCCTTTGCATGAAATTAAATTGAAGTAAATTTAGTCCCATTTGAACACTTACACCGAGCAGCTGTGTTCCAAAACTCATAATGATCAGTTAATTAGTTTAGAAGTGAATCGTTTACATACAAATCTTTATATAGAGATATACTAGCTGTACTTATCCAGTGTTGCTCGGAAGTAAAATAAAAAACTGACTTGTTTACGAAAAATAGAAATTAATTTTGGAATAGAATTATTTGTTGAAACAGGAATTTCTAAAGAATTCGTTTTCGTACTTGACGTTAATGGAGGATTACTAGTAAAGAATAAATGATGCATGATTAATGTGAAAACTTCCCTTTAATGTTTAAAATTATAACGTTTTTTTAGCACACACTTGCTTGAAGTCGCATAATTTAACTAATATATATTTATTTTTAAAGAACTCAAGATAATTGCATACAATAACTTCCTTTAATCTTTTTTGGTGAGTCAGGGAAAATGTCTCCACTCAGACGGATTTCTTAGTTAGAATAAGTATTTTCAGGAAAATACTGAAGCCAAATAAAATATGTTCATATTAATAAAATAGTAAAAGGAAAAAACGGATAATTCTACTCTGAATCAAGTATCGATATTTCAGATGAATTGCTATTTGGGCTTGACTTTGAAAATCCAACAAGCTATTAGATATATATAAAATAGAGCTAGAAAGAAGCCAGGTGTATTTCTTTTACTTTTATCAACACAAGAGGTATGTAGCTGAAAACATATAAATAAGTATCTGCTTTTTGTTCAGTTTTGCTCACCCTCTTTGTATAATGAAACAAAACTCACTTTATCAGATAACAATGATTTTTGTTGACAATAGCAGCTAAGTAGCTTGACTGAAGAATGTCTAACTTCAACTCGGTAAGCAGATCTGCTACACAATGGCAAATATATTTCCATTCCAATAAAAGGTCCAAAAGAAAATACCAGTCTCTCAATTCTTTTCTCTTCCTCTTGGCATGATGTCTACCTGTTTTCTTTTTTACTTACCTCAATAAAACAAGATTTTCTATGGGTGAGTGGGGGTGGAGATGTGTTGTCATAAAACTTTCCATCTCTTTATCTCTCTACTCTTCTAAAAATAACAGATCTTGTGTGTCTGTTTCTTGCCTGTACATAATTTTGATAAATACATATTGATTTTTTTTTATTTAGTTACTATTAGTTGAATACTAGTGGGACCCATAGAAATTTCACAGGATGTTCTATGAGAAATATTCTAGAAACCTATTATAAGATAAAGAGTTATACGGCTTGGGCTTACTATATAAAGATGATAATTTTGCAATTTATGGTGGAACAAAATAGATCAGCTTAATCTATCCTAGAAGAATTCAAATATAAATGAAATATATTGAAGATAGGACATTATCAAAAATAAAAGAATGTAAGCATTCAAATATAAATGAAATATGTTGAAGATAGGACTGTAACGACTAACGAGAACAGACATAACTTGGGAAAGCTTTATTCAGCACACAATGTCGGTACAGTATTAGTGCTACTATTTATAGTGGTTAGTAGAAGCAGGAGAGTTCTCCAAAGAGGGGATAAGTCAGAGTAAGGAAAGTTACTCATAATTATTCATTACAAGGACATTATAAAAAAAATTGAATGTAAGCATTCAAATATGAATGAAATATATTGAAGATAGGATATTGTCAACAAAAAAAATGAATGTAAGCATTCAAATTTAAATGAAATATATTGAAGATAAATTATAAAAAAATGAATGTAACCATTCAAATATAAAGGAAATATATTGAAGATGGGACATCATCAAAAAATAAGAATGTAAGCATTCAAATATAAATGGAATATATTGAAGATAACAGATTATAAAAAACAGAATGTAAGTATTCGAATTTAAATGAAATATGTTGAAGATAGGAAATTATTAAAAAAAAATTAATGTAAGCATTCAAATATAAATGAAATATGTTGAAGATAGGAAATTATAAAAAAAAAGAATGACAAAGTTTTATTGCCAACTTAAGAAAATAAAAAAGGTGTTGACACTGAATTAGTTATTTAGTGTGAAAGAAGGAATTGAGTATTGATTTACTCCTCTCCAGGAGTTAGGCACAAGGCCAGTTTTTATCTTACTCCCACAAGTAAGATGTGACCCAAGGTCGGATCGGGAAAGTGGGGTTTAAAAATTGCCTGGGCAGCCCCGTCAGCATTCCCCGGTAGAGGCGCCTCAGACAGTAAGCAATAAACTTACACCTCCCCAAAGAGGGGAGGCAAAGCCTGGGAAGGTGAACCTCCCAGAACTGCACAGGACAGACCCATTGACTGGCGTAAATCAAGACCCGAAGGCCAAGACAACACCAGTATGGGGTGCAGTATCCATCGGAACAGATACTACACTTTGATCTTAGCCAATTGAGTAGACATGGTCTTTTTGGTTGGCGCCACATGCGTTTCTGTGTGTGTAAATGGGATAGTGATGAAGATGTGCATGTATATTAGTGTACCTATTTTGTTAATGAGAGAATGTGTATATGAACTTATGTGCAAAAGAGTTTGATCAGCAGGGTGTATATGCTGCTGCTGTGTTTAGTAGTTCGTATGTGTCTCTCATGTGTGTGCGACTTGCTGAGGGTGATTTGTGCCCTCAAGAGACCTAGGCTGGATTGTGACGTATGCATGTGTGTTGTCTGTGGAGGAAAAACTTTGTGTTTCGAAGTGAATAACTCTTGGTTAAAATAAATACTGATTTGAGCTTTTGTCCAATCGAAAGTTGATACCTCACTTGACCTCACTGCCCGAGGTTTGTGTGACGAATGCCCAGAGCCTATTTGGGAACGCTGATGACATTGTGGTAATGATTGATATTACCCTAAAATCTCATCCCAAAGCTGATGAGTCGTTGCTCAAAATGATGAGATACTACAAGCGGGCTGATTTTGATTCTATCACAGATCACATCAGAGACGCCCCATGGAGTGAAACTTTTTCTCTTCCTGCTGATCAGTGCACAAATGAGGTAACCGAATGGGTCAAAGAAAGCATTGAAGCACATGTCCCCATGGGAAAATTCAACAGCAAGTCTCTCCACAATGGTTCACCTCGAAATGTGCAGCTGTTATTGCTCAGAGGCAGCAAGCATTCCGACAATTCGACCAACATAAATACGAATAAACGAAATTTATAGCGTCAAGAAAAAAATTGTAAGATTGTGATAGGTGTAGCAAAGAGAAGGTATACAGAGATGACCAGAAAACGCATTCAGTCGCAGAAACTAGGTACTCGTGACTTCTGGAAAATCTTCAATAGTATGGTGAACAATGGGCAATCAACAATTCCTCTGCTATCAAACCACAATGATGTCGTTTGCACGGCAACTGACAAGGCTGAACTACTTGCCCAGCATTTCGCCTTAAACTCAACTTTGGACTCCGCAAACCATTCTCTCCCAAATTTCCCATTGCGGATTGAAGCCACACTTGATGACCTGGTCATTACCCCATCTCATGTCCGGGACATCAAAAAAAACCTTGACGCCTCCAAAGCATGTGAGCCTGATACCAGTAATAGTAATAAAGAAATGCTCTGCTGAACTGACCCCTGTCCTCTCCAAACTCTACAACATATTCCTTGCCGAATCTTGCTTCCCTGATAGCTCAAAAATTGCCTGTGTGGTACCAGTTTACAAGAATTCTGGAGATAGAACTGACCTTCAGAATTATCGCCCCATCAGTTTACTCCCACTCTTTGCTAAAATCTTTGAATCTATCTAGCGATAGTCTAGCGCCTCGTTAATGCTAAACTTCTTTCTGACCATCAGTATTGATTTAGACAAGACGATTGGACATGATCAAAAAATATGAATGTAAGCATCTAAATATAAATGAAATATATTGAAGATAGGAAATTATATATAAAAAAAGAATGACAAAGTTTTATTACCAACTTAAGAAAATAAAAAAAAAGGTGTTGGCACTGAATTACTTCAAAGAGTCCAATGATGCATATACCATACACTGGACAAGACAGGTGAAGCTAGGGTGGTATCCAAAGCCTTTGACAAGGTCTGCTATAAAGGTCTTCTCATAAAAATTAAGTCATATGGAATTACTGGATTAATATTTAATATAATTAGATCCTTCCTAACCAAAAGAAAGATCCATGTTGTCCTCGATGGCTGTTCATCCAAACAACATGACATAAATGCAGGTGTTACCCCAGGGATCAATCCTTGGATCTTTATTGCTCATGATTTACATAAACGACCTCCCTGATGACATTGTGTCTGAGATGGGTATATTTGCTGACGACACCACGTTCTACTCTCATCATGTGGGCAAAAAGGACGCGCACATATCCGCGGCAATGGCTGAACACTTAGAAAGTGAACTCCTCCTGTAGTGGAATGGGGGCCATAAATTGATGGTAGCATTTAATGCTGCTAAGACAAAGCTCTTTTCTTTCAACAACTACAACTTTCAAACCACTGATTGCCATGGCAAATAACACTCTACCTGAGAGTCCAATGTTCAAACTCATCAGCCTTACATTCACAGGTAACATGAATTGGAACAAATACATAGAAAACATTGCGAAAGCTGCTGAAAAGAAGGTGAGCTCCCTCTATCTTGCTAGAAAACTTCTCACGCCTAACAATATCCTGTATCTCTACAAAGCCACCATCCGCCCATGCATGGAGTATTGGTGTCACATTTTGGTTGGTGCACCATCAACTAGTCTCTCCCTCTTAGACAAAGTTAAAAAAAAGTCTCTAATCTAATAAGTCCCTCACTATCTACCAAGCTCCAGCCCCTGTCCCATCGCGGCAATGTTGCATCCTTCCATTTGTTTTACAAGTACTTCAATGGAATGTGCTCAGATGAACTTGCTGTTCTGGTGCCCCTCGATGTAAATAAATTAAAAAAGCGCTTTCTGACCAACCCGACAATCAGCTAAATCCCATCCATTCACTGTGGAGGTCCCCAGATGCCAGAGAACCTTCTACTCCAATAGTTTCTTTCATCGTGCTGCCGACCTTTGGAACTCCCTCCCTGTTTCCCTGAATGTACCGACATGCAGAAATTTAAAAATAATGTGAACAAGCATCTCGTTGCACAGCTCCCAATTTAGGATGACCCCCCCCCCCTAAACTTTCACCCTAATTCTCAGTAGTCCCTTATATCTACAGTGGTAACTTGCCTTGTTTGGGGTGAACTATGTTAAAAAAACAAACCATCAAACAAATATGTACACATTCTCTGATGAAATAACGGCATTCATGGAACAAAGTGTAGTATCTGTTCTGATGCTACACTTAGTCTATTCTCTCCTCAGTCTAGACTGAGGCGATTTTTAGTTTTGTTCCAATTCAGAGTGCCCCTTTTTGGGAAGCTGGATTTTCCCCACATTAAAACCCGACCTTGTGTCTAACTCTACCCTTGTGGGGAGGCAAACAAATAGGAACAGCATTCATTGATTATATGCAGGTTCAAGCAACCAATGGAAAGTCATAATCTAATATTTTAGATTCTATAAAATTTCTGTGGGTTCGCTTGTTATTACTAGACGCTTGATTATTACTATTAGAGATCTTGAACCCCAATTTCGGGTCTTAGGGAGTGTGGAGTTACCCTTTAGTTACCACTAGCAGGGCTACCCGGCGTTGCTTGGGATCATAACAACACAAAATAGAAAAAAAATTGTGTGTGTAACATCTTTATATTCAAACTTCTATTTATCTCCCTCTCTCTATAGCCGTCTCTTTATCTTTCTACCTTTCTCTTCCCTGGTCGCCCCATTTCACCGCTACTTTCTCCCTTTGCCTTTGGCGAAAGCTGTCTCTTCCCCACCATTCCTTTTCGTTGCCCATGGCAAAAATATGACATATTTCTATAAAAAGTACCACCTGTCTGCACCTTCTATATAGGTACTTATCTCCGCCCCAGTGCGCATACTATATATGTACCTATCTGCGCCCCAGTGTGCATACTATATACATGCTTATCGCCGCCCTGGTGCGTATATGTAATTATCACCACCCTGGTGCGCATACTATATACTACCTATCGCCGCTCTGGTGCACATACCATATACATACTAGCAGCAAAATTTCACCCCTTCACTGTAGAAGATCCGAGATGCCGAAAGATTTTATACTCTAATAGCTTCTTTTGTCAAGAATAAGTTTAAGGCTACTAAAATTCATACTAAAATTGTCTGCAACGACCCATGGCGCAATGGATAAAAGTGCCAAGTATAATCAGTTCTAAGTGACAGTCTTCTGGAGGTTGAAGGTTCAATCCTCAGTACGGGTGATACTAAGAATACAAATACAAATTACTTAGGTCTTCTAACCAGTTGATGGAACGTAAACAAGCTACTCTGTGAATTAAATAAAGGTTTCTGTTCAAAATTCCGTACAAATTCCCTTCTTGTGCAACCAGATCAGGCTGTCTGAAAATACTAGCTTCCTGACCTAAAATGCGCCAAACATTGATGTTACTGTTTTTTTCCTTTCCCTTTGCAAAACTCAATCATGTTCTGCAAAGCCAAAAACAAAAACAACAATTTTCCTCTACAAAACTACCACACCAAACACCATGAATAAATATTTGAAGATATTGAGAACTTGAAGCATAAAAACTTTTACCAAAATGACCAAAAAGGGTTGATATGCTGTAAAACAAAACAATCAACCATAAAAATTTCCGATTTCTACAAGACGCACCTGTTGGAAGTTACATCGGCCAAAACGTTGTGAGAATAACATCCAAGATGAGAATAGTAGTTTGAATAACTTAAATAATACAAAATACCAATGTTTTCTGATTTTTGACGATTTTTTATTTCATTTTTATTTTGCAAATATTAATTAACTAATAATAAAATCAAACAGTATTTAATGTAAACATTGCCACCCGGACTTAGGATTAGTGGTAGGGTTGTAGACCATTCCATTACAACAATATGTAAACAAGAAACACACAACCAAGTTTTTTCCAAATTAATTTAATTTCAAAAGTTATTAAACATTTTTCCCCACACTCTGTTAGCAAGGGCTGTAGAATATGCTCACTGCATCTCAGCAGAGGTGTAAGACTCCTTCAACGGGGCCATCTGTTGGCTATAAGTGGCGACCCGTGGTATCTAAGGATGATAGGAGGATAGTGTGGATATCATATATTTGGATTTTAGCAAGGCATTTGACACGGTATCTCATTATCGTTTACTAGTGAAAATAAAAAATGACAAAATTGTAAATATTGTGAGAGAGTTTTTGAAGGATAGAACTATGAAGGTAAAGGTTGGTAACAATCACAGTACATACCCTCCGGTGTTCCGCAGGGTTCACTATTGGGTCCTTCGTTGTTTTGATATTCATAAATGACTTACCTAATAATATAAATTCAGAAATAGAACTGCTGATGATGTTAAACTACTTGTGAAACCTTTATCAAAGGAAATAACACAGATGGATCTAAATAAATTATCATATTGGGAGGACATTTGGAAATTTTGATTTAACCTAGACAAATGTAAAGTACTACATGTAGGATTCAGGAATGTTGGAGTTGAATATGTACTAAACAACAGAGAAATCAAAGAAGTAGATAGAGAGTGCAATCTGGGAGTGGGGTTTGATAATACATTTAAGGCAAGTAATCATATTTTGACCATTGTATCGAGGGTAAATAGAATGATCAGGTGGATGGTTAGGAATATTATTTCGAGGGAGACAAATGTTGTATTAAGGATATATAAAGCTCTAATAAGACCTCATATAGAATACTGCACCCAGGCCTGGGTTCCAGCGACTAGACATAGAAATTGGAATGTAATATTGAAACTGGAAGGCGTACAAAGAAGGGTGACAAAACTAATAAGTAAAATAAAGGAGTGAAGTTACAGGGAGAGATTAAACAAATTGGGATTGACTACTTTGCTGGAGAGAAGAATGAGAGGTGATATGATTGAGACTTTCAAGATAATTAATGCATTTCTAACTATGGTGGCCATTTTTTTAGTAGTTCTCCTAGATCTGAAAGGTTATTGTCAAGGCAGTTTTCAAAAACTAGATCTGTTAACCAGTTAAGTTTTTTTTGTTCACAGAGTAATATGTTTTTGAAATAAGTTGCCAGATCGGATTAAGAACAGCAATAGCGTGGATCAGTTTAAGATGAGATTGAATGAATTCAGAGAAAGTGGTAGAAGGGAGAAATTGAGGGGGCACTTTTGGGAGTTGTTAAATGAAATATTTAACAGAATTTGATCTGGATATCGATACTGTACTAAGAGTTTTATTTTTTTTTTTTAACAGTTGAATTGAGAAGATAGTTAAAGGAAGAAGGCATAACAAACAAATAATAATGATAATAATAATAATGATAATAATAATGATAATAATAATAATAATGATAATAATAATAATAATGATAATAATAATGATAATAATAATAATGATAATAATAATGATAATAATAATGATAATAATAATGATGATAATAATAATGATAATAATAATAATGATAATAATAATGATAATAATAATAATAATGATAATAATAATGATAATAATAATGATAATCTGTGTCCTGATTGTCTAAATAGTCACATGACTTGCAACACTCTACTTTGGCCCTTACTTGGATTAGACGGTAGGTTGGAGAGGCTCGATCTGACAAAGTGGCTAGTAAAGACATGCCCTAGCAAAAAAAAAAGATAGAAAAACTAATCCCTATTGTACTATTAAACCTGATCTTTCTTCGGTCAGACACTCTGTAACTTGTAGCTGCTGTACCAAGGAAACAAAAGGCTTGACGACTGCTTCATGTTACTAAATATTAATTTCTGGATACTAATTCTGAAACTGGCAGCAGCTCAAAACTGTACTTCATGCGAGTATGCTGGTTGTGTATCCCTGTCTCGAATAAGGCATTGGAATTCCCCCTTGCTATATTCCCAACAAAAGTTGGACTCTGCGGTGGGTGGCGGAGCACAACACAATTCTACTCTTTTCTAATTGACAAACAAACTAAAAAAAATCAACAATGGGGCAGGTGAAACGCTTTTTAGCCTAGTAGGCAATCACCTAGAGATGGTGTCTCAATAAAAGGACTGGTCTCCATCACCTCACTGGGTAGGTGTTACGAAGGACATCCACCCTATAAACATTTTGCCTCAGATAAGGAAATAACTTCCAAAGAAAATCTGTTAAATTTCAGAATATGTGGTTTAAATTTTGGAAGCTTGCGTGGATAGGCTGGTGAGATTGAGTTTTTTGAGAGAAGATGTATTGAGCTGTGTTGGGTTCAAGAAACTCGTTATAGAGGTAAATCTGCTAGAATGATTGTGGTAAAGAATGCAAGTTAAGCTGTATTGGATTGGAAATGAAAAGGAAACAGGTGGTGTTGGTATTTTTATTGCAGAGTGATTGAAGTTAATTATATAAGTAAGTGAATCATACTGATGAAGTTGATGGTTAGTGAGAAAATTTTCACAGCTTTATCTGTTTATGCATGACAATGACAGGTTTATTGCAGTACCTAGTTGATGAGAAAGAAGTATCTGTTTATGCACCACAATGTGGCTTGAGTGAAGATGTGTTTTATGATAAGGAGGAAGTACTTACTGTGGCAGGAGATTTGAATGGTCATGTTGGAAAGATCCCTGGTGATTTTGAGGGTGTGCATGGACGAAATGGATACGTGATAAGAATACAGAAAGAGAAAGAATCTTAGAATTTGGTCTTGCAATGGACGACATGTTGGTTGCTAACAACTTTTTTTAGCAAAAAGGAAAGCCATTTTTTTATTTATCTACCTCTCACAAGATAAGATGTGATATAAGGTCGGGAAAGTGGGATTAGATAAGCCAGCGCTCGAGAGGTGAGCACTCTGGCCATTTAAAAATTGCCTGGGCAGCCCCGTCGGCATTCCCCGGTAGAGGCGCCTCAGACAGTAAGTATAAGCAATAAACTTACTCCTCCCCAAAGAGGGGAGGCAAAGCCTGAGAGGGTGCACCTCCTAGAACTGCACAGGACCCCCAATAGACCGGCGTAAATCCAGACCCAAAGGCCCGGACGATACCGGTTTATTAGGTGGAAGCCATCTTGTTACGTATGAATCTGGTACAGCAAAAACTCGAGTAGATTATCTGCTGGTTAGGAAGAAGGACAGAAAGCTTTTAAGTGATGTGAAAGTAATACCTAGTAAAGAAATTGTAACACAGCACAAACCGATTATTTGCAATTTTATACTGAAGAAAGCTCATGAGGTAAAGGGAAAGTTTATCATCGGGAGAAACGTGTAACGGTTGAACGAAGAATATGTGAAATGTAAGCTGTCCAGCTGTAAGAATTGATGAAGAATGGTATGGTTGGAAGACCCTCAGGTGTTGTTGCAGAAATGTTGAAGACTGTGGTTATCCAGGCATTGAGATGATCAGACTTGACAAATCAGATCATCAAAGAGGTTATCCCGAAAGACTGGGAACTTGGTAAAATTGTGAATTTTTACACAGGTAAAGGGAAAGCACTAGATAGAAGTAACTACAGAGGCTTAAAATTGATGGATTAGCTCCTGAAAGTGATTGAGAGAATGATTGAGCAGCAAATGAGAAGTCAGATAAGCATAGATGGAATACAGTTTGGTTTTATGCCTGATCAAAGTACCACTGATGCTATGTTTATCCTGAGACGAATGCAAGAGAAGTACCGTGGTAAGAAGAAGAACTTTGTGAATCTGGAGAAAGCTTTTGACAGTGCCAAGATAGGTTATCTGGTGGGCTTTGCATAAACTAGGAGCAAATGAGTAGTTGGTGAAGGTTGTTCGAGCAATTTACAGAAATGCTCAAAATCGTGTGAGAATTAACATCACATTTAGTGACAGCTTTAATGTTAAAGTGGGAGTACATCAGTTTTGTTTTCTTTTGTTTCCTCATCCCCAAACAACTCATATTGCCACTGAATCGTAAGGGGCTACTGTGATAGGAACCAGATTTATAGGGGGTGACCTGGTTGAGGGGTTGTGTAGCAAAATGTTTGTTCAAATTACATTTAAATTTCAACATGTTGGTACCGTCTGCGAAACAGAGAGCAGGGAGGGAATTCCAAAGGCAAGCGGTCTGAGGAAAGAAGCTATTAGAGTCGGAAATCTTTCGTCATCTAGATGATCTACATCTTTCGTCATCTAGGTGATCTACATCTACAGTGAAGGGGTGGGATATTTCTGCTAGTCTGGTGGATCAGAGGTATTTTCGTTGAAAGGGGTACAAGTGCAGTAACTTATCGGAGCACATTCTGTCGAATTACTTGTAAAACCAGCACAGGGATGCAACACTGCAGCGATGTGACAGGGGCTGGAGCTTGGCAGACAGTGCGCGACCTATTAGGTATGAAATTCGTTTTTGCACTCTGTCCAAGAGGGAGGGGTTAGTGGTTGGTGCACCAGCCCAGATGTGGTCACAATACTCCATGCACGCATGGATGGTGGCTTTATAGACATATATCTTTGTTCGTCAGACGAGTCCAAATCTTGTCAGAAAATATTCTCCCTCACAACACAATGAGATTTGCTTGCTGAACAACTTTCATAGAACACAAAATATATTTGCAGTTTTGGAAGAATACATAAGCCATTCCCTTTTAACTTTTTTGTTATTTGTCATTTTTGTGTCCTTTTTGTGTAAACAAAGATATGGGCATATATCAACCTCTTTTTTTTTTTCATCCTCATTCATATATCTCGTGGATTTGATCAAGAGGATTATTTACGATATTCAATCGACTATCAATTATATTCCAATCAGCTGGATTATACAAATTGGCACTAACATTTTGTTCTATGGGATATTTCTCATCAGTCAACTGAAATTAAATGGATTACGATTCACTCACAAATTTCTACTACTTCTATTTCTGATTTATTGATTATCTCCCTTGAATTGTTTTAGATAAAAAAAATGGACTAACACTAAACACCGGTAGAATAGTGATCGACATGGTAGCAAAGTAATCCTAAATGTTTAGTAATAAATAAATCACAAAGGGAGATAACTCCAAGTTTGTGTTTTACAAGGGATAACATTTTCTAATAAAGGACAGGGTTAGCAAGTTGCAATAACCGTAGATATTTTTACCCTTTTTTTGTTTTTTGTTTTTTTTTAAAGGTAAAACCTGGAGTTATCTCCCTTCTTGATTATTTATATCGGCCATCTTTTTTCTCCACCTCAACTTCATTTTTTTTCACATTTTGCATGTAAAATTAAACTTTCTATAACTTACTGCTTCTAATGTTTAATATTATTTTTATTATAATTATTAAATACGGTTTTAAGTAAAAATAAATTGTTTGAGAGCAATGAAACCCATTTTATTGTGAATAATAATCGTCCACACATTAGGAGATTACCAAATGTTTCCCATCCTAATGACGTTCAAACAGTTCAAAAACGCTGTCTATTTTTGTAGACGAAAATATCAAGAATAGAAACATGATGTTCAAATCAACTGTTTACCAACGTCGAGATGTTAAAGTGTGTGCTTGATGTTTATCTTTTTCTTGTGCCATGCACAAAACCCTCTAGCAGAAATTGGTGATAAAAATGGAGTGGAAAGAATGAGAAATAAATTATTTATTTCTTAAGAATAAAAATACTCATGCATATCTGGCATTTAAGGAGTTCTATGAGTATCGTCGATCTATCATGTGTAAGTATTATAGATTTTAATAACATTTGAGTATCTGTATCACAAACTTGGTCTTGTTGAACTGAATAAAAAGAATATGTACTCGAACTTACCTTGTGGAAGGAATTGTCATGACGAAAATAGTTTTCCTTTATGAAGAATCTATTAAGATAGGGTGAAATAGCTTAGGGAAGTGAGGAAAAATGGGAAGGAGGAGAGAGAATATAAAACTCAAGGAAAGAGACGAGTGATGATGATTGTTTTTGCTTTTAGTGGACAAGACGATTGGTGAAGTGGAAAAAGATTTGGAGAGAAGGACAGTTGGGAGGGGGGAGAGAAATAGGATAAACTATATGTAAAATATAAATTGCAATAGAAATTCGATCTGCAACTATCGCAGGGTGTTAAAGTATTCTTTGCATCTAACTTCAGTAAATATATCTAACAGGAGCGACTGTTCCACTTCCATGACATGCTAATATGAAGGAGTGTATCAGGAAATATTTTGGTGATCCAGCTGACAGTAAAGGCGAGAATGCCTCCTCAGAAATCTAAACCAGTAATGGACTAAGGTGCTCTTCAAATAAAAGGGTAGTGGGGACATGGTAAAATGAGAATGAAGAAAGGTAGAGGTGATTCCAGCTCCTGCAAGGCTTTTGGAACATGTTCTAATCTCATTGGTAGAGATAGAAAAGTATTGAGGTGTTTTAAATGTAACTCAGCCCATTAGTTTGCTGATACTGAAATTATGAGCTATTGGAAATCCACCTTATTTACGTCTGATTTGAAAATATCCTTTTGATAAAGAAGTCGTCTGATTTGAAAATATCCTTTTGATAAAGGAGTCGTCTGATTTGAAAATATCCTTTTGATAAAGGAGTCGTCTGATTTGAAAATATCCTTTTGATAAAGGAGTCGTCTGATTTGAAAATATCCTTTTGATAAAGGAGTCGTCTGATTTGAAAATATCCTTTTGATAAAGGAGTCGTCTGATTTGAAAATATCCTTTTGATAAAGGAGTCGTCTGATTTGAAAATATCCTTTTGATAAAGGAGTCGTCTGATTTGAAAATATCCTTTTGATAAAGGAGTCGTCTGATTTGAAAATATCCTTTTGATAAAGAAGTCGTCTGATTTGAAAATATCCTTTTGATAAAGAAGTCGTGTAGAAATAAGACATTTTTGGTCAAAAGGTAAATTAATATTCTAACATTTTATCAACTTTATTTCATATTTTCTTTCAACAAGGAAAAGACAGGTGTTAGTAAAGAAGTCATTTAATGAACTTATTGAATATTTATGTGTCTTGATGGAGAAAATGCTACGAGTCCATAAGTCTGGATGAGCTAAAGGTTATAAGTCCATAAGTGGAGAATGTTATTAAAGTCTGTACATATGTTGGTAGGAATTCCGTTGGTTTGTGAAACTGCAGAGTTCGTATTATTATTATGCCGATTATTATGATGATGATTATTATTATTATGATGATGATTATGATGATGAGGCCTATACGCCAATAGTCGAAGGCTATGATGTGTTTTGATTGCGTGCTAAAAAAGTAGTGTTGATGGTGTTTAGAGTGAGTGACAATGGTTCGTTAGGAAACTTGCCCCTCTCACGACTAACTGCATTGAAAATGTGAATGTGATCTTTCAAATTAGATTCATGAACAGGTGCTCAGTTCAAGGAGAGATTGTTTTTGATTGGTTAAATACCGATATAGGGAACCGATCAAAATTGAGTATCTGCTCTCATCAATGCTCAGCATTTGAGTCAATCAAATATCAGATGATTTTAGACATCATTTCTCAGTAGTTGTTGTTTCTGCTATTACTTCTTTTGGTATAGGAATTTGAGATAGTTCCTGTTATGAGTGTTTCATAGTTGAATGTTTTTTCTTGACATGTGTGCCAGCTTCTGGGAAGTCTATGCTCACCAATTCAGAAAAGAGCCATTAGTTAAATAAAAATGTTCCCTAAATTTCAGTTTCTTTGGAGTATTTTAAAGAGGTTTTAGGGGGAATAATATGGGAACTACCTCCCATTTGAAAATTAAAATATTTCAGATTTGCATTAAAATTATCTATATTAAAATCTTTGTAAGGAGACATAACAAATGGTGCACAAATGTTTTATTAGAGTAATTAATTTTAATTAATTAATTTTGATTAATTAATTAATTTTACCCATCCTGGGATGCGTATTCGTCTTGTTCTGCATATAATTAACTAATAAAATAAATAATATAATTCAATTATAAAAATAGGTTGAAAACCTCAAGTTGAGCTATTTTACTAGAGATAAGAACTAGGGGTGACTTTATATTTTGGTATTTTTGAAATGAGAATTGATAATTTGGATTATTATTCGGATTACCGTGTTGGGTATTTTTCGGTCAATGTAACCTTCGATCTTCTTGAGGTGCATCTGGTCGAACTCGTGGCATAACAACGGATATAAGTGCTAAGTAATAATCAGTTCTAAGTGATGGTGTTCTGGAGGTTGAAGGTTCAATCCTCAGTGCAGACGATACTAAGAATACAATTGTGTATTACTTAAGACTTCTACTCGGTCATGGCTGACAGAATGAGAGACAGCTACCCCCGTGGATTGAATAAAGAGTTCCGTTAAAAATTCTGTAAAGATTCCAGAGTTCGACAAGATGCACCTGAAGACGGTTGGAGGTTATATCGGCTAAAACGTTGTGAGAATAACAACTAAGATGAAAACAGTAGTCAAAATAATCCAAATGAATCGAAACCTTCAAAATAATGTGATTTCTAAATATGAAACACACTTTAAATTTATTAGCAAGAAACATTTTAAAAAATATTTTTTCTAATAGAGCAAAAATATATTTTTGGAACAAATTGACTATCAAGTTGAAAATAACATTTTGTAGAAAATTAAAAAAAATAATCTATGAATATTTAAACAATTTAATCTGTATATTCTTATTGTGTGAGATTATAGGTAATTGTGTCTATAGATATTTTTTAAAATTAAAAGTTGAAATGTGAGTATTGGTCAAGAGATATCCAAAAGAAGCATAATTTCATCTCAACAAGACAAATTTTAAAAAAATTTTGTATTTATTTATATTTTAGAATTTTCAAATTTCAAGATTTGTTTAATTTCTTTTTTTCTCTCTTCCAGGTTCATTTGAATATTTTCACTGCCAGAAAGTAAAAAAAAAAACGCTTTAAAACACTGAAGGACTCCCCAATATGCATCACCACACTCCGTTGTCCCTGCCTACAAGATTCTATATATATGCAATCCATGGTTATGTCATCGAAGTAATGTTTACGGCTGCCTGGGAGTTTGTAGTTAACCGTAACCTCAAGTTTCCTGGAAATACAAGCGTCTGGTCCCTTATTATCTACGGTGTCTCTATTCTCGCCGTAGAGCAGATCTATTTTCATCTGCAAGAAGTTACGTCCTTATTAGTAAGAGGGATTATTTACACTCTATGGACCTATCTTTGGGAGTTTTGCACCGGATATTTCCTGAAAACCTTCGACGCCTGTCCATGGGACTATACGAATTTCGACTGGGACATTATGGGTCTGATAACAATGGAATACGCTCCATTATGGTTTCTTGGTGGCATCCTCACAGAGAAGATTCTCATATTTTACACTCGTCGGCTCTACTGGGGCCCATATCTAGAAGTCACTCCATGCACTGGGATGAATGGTCATTTGAAAATGAAATAAGATGAGGTTTTATATATTTATTTCAGGGGTGGGTAGGGGAGTTATCAGTTCATGTGTTGTTGAAAGGGTGTGGGATGGGGGGAGAGAAGAAAGGTAAATGTGAAAGGAAGGAAGAAAGAAATACTTTTCATCATTTAAAGATATAAATACTTATCTAATTAAAGTGCATATATATATATATATATATATATATATATATATATGCATATGCATATACGTATGTGTGTGAAAACTTCACAATGAGATAAGTTTTGGATATTTGCAACCAATGAACTCACAATCTCTTTGCAACAAATTTCCTGAATGAATGTCAGTGTACTGAAATACCTTACACATATGTATATACATATATATATATGTATATATATGAACATATGCATATATAAACATGCCCATCTATACATACACACATTCATATATACATATGCTTACACATATTTCTACGAACATGTAAATATATACCTGCCTACAAATATATACATATGCACAAACCAGGGTTGTCGCAATACCAGAATTTTAACTTCAATACGATGTTTGTATGAAAAACAATACTCAATACTATTTTCCATAGTAAAAAGTCATATATTAACCTGATATGTTGGTGACTTTTAAACCAGAGAGAGGAGAGAGAAAAAGAAGAATAAGATTAAGGGAGGGGGTTAGGGTTAGAAGTAAAAATGAAATGAATATCATGCAGTAGAAGGGGAGGAGGTCGATCTTGTTACCAAGGCAACAGCTAGATCAAAAATCCGGTCAGAGGAGTAGGAAGAAAGATAAAAGGGCTGAGTTGGTAACCAGAAGACACAAGTACGAACCACACACACACAAAAAAGGTGAAAAGGGAAGAACATTTGAACAATATACAGCTTTGTTATCAAATGTATAACATATTGAATCATTTTAAAAGATGTGGTATTGAAAAGATATTGATATGTTGACAACCCTAAAACACACACACACAAATGTTAATATATACCTGCTTATTCACACATATAATTATATACACATCTACATATGTGCTTGCACATATGTATTATGAACTCTCTCTCTCTCAAGACAACTCTGGTCCAATGCTTCTAATGTATGGTGGTATAAAAACCAAAGAACATAACTACTCTCTTTTCCCATTGCTGAATTAGAGGAGAGAGTCCAGAGAGACTGCGCAACCCGTAGAGCCAGCTATCTAACTACTGACCGATCACCATCCTCTCTCATCTTAAAATGTGATTATGACCATGACCTCTCTATCACTTGATTTTAACAATTTCAGACCTTTTTACATTTTCTTAATGCACAAAGAAAATTTTATTTATTATTTTTTTCTTAAAGAAAGAAAATTTATCACAGTCAGATATTTTTTTTAATATTTATCATGTGTAACATTCAAATTTTGGTCTCCACTGTTAATCGGAAAGAACTGATGTTCTTGTCATTGTCTGTTTTCTGATCTACTCAAAATTGTTTTTTCACAAAGTTTTACATGAAAAGAACTGAGCACGATTTTTGTTATTTCTTACTCCCTAGGAGTTCTCATACGCGTCATTACCAATGGTTGCTCTCTGGCAAAAACAGGCAGTGGTCACTGGAGTCTGAGTGATAACAAGACTCATCGGATTTTCAATACTCTTCACTGTTGCAAAGCACTTTGCGTTCTCGCAACAATCATTTACCATTGAGATAATGGTGGATGGCTTTTTCTGGGAGTTGAGTGACAACAAGCTTCCTCAGGGTGCCCCCCCCCCCCCTGTGGATGTCTGTTTGGTGCTCTTACTCCTCGATCTTTCCATTCTCTCAGACATTTTACATCATTTTCTGTGTTACCAACTAATGTTGGTGACACCGTATTGTTTTTCTTTCTTTTTGTAAAGCAGGTGACAAATTATGGGATTTTCTTATCTATATATATATATATATATATATATACTCTGGCAGTTTCAATTCCATTGGTTTCGTCTTATGTTCTACTTGTGTTTACTAACTGCTATTCTATTTCATCTTATCTCTGATCTGTCGGTGTCACCTGACTATGTAGGTTGGTTTCCACACTCAAGGATATAATATTTCGGCTGTTTTCAGTTGTGCCGTTTAATTCCTATTTCTCCTCGTCCTTTTTCCAGAATTTTCGGAACTGTTTTTTGTGCTCCAGCAATTACTGGTATTACTGTAGTTTTATTCTCCTCCTTCTCTGTCTCCTTATTATTCTTACTTACTCACTAGGAGTTCTCACACAGCGATTACTCACTTGTGATAACAAGTGGTGTTCTCTGGAGTCTAAGTGACAACAAGTCTCCCCAGATTTTCCGCATTCTTTGCCTCTTTTGATAACCATTGCAAATCATTTTGCATTATTACAACAGCCATTTAACATTGATTTCTCGCTGACAACTGTTGGCCTTCTCTGGAATTTGAGTGGCAATAAGGCTTTAGTACTCTCTACACCTTTCCAGTGGAGGTCTGGTTAGTGCTCTCTCTCCTCACTCTTCCATCCTCCTTGACCCTTTTATTTATTATTATTATTATTACCATTAGTTCGCTAATGGGGAAAACTCCAAGACTAATTAATCGATCATTATGAATTTTGGAACACCGCAGCATACGAGTGGATAGTGTGCGCTACATGTATTTAGTTTAATGCAAAGGAGATAAAGGAGGGCTTGAAGCAATTGCTGAAAATTTAGATACCTTCATTTCAATGACTTTTTAACAATAGTTATTAGACGTCAATTAATAAATATGCCCCAAATTTCAGGGGTTTTTTGAGGACCTCTTATAAAGATGTGAATACATCTTAAAACTCTTACAGAACTTAAGTACTTAACATAATATACAAATGTCGATGGATAAAAAATTTAAAGATAACTAATAAAATCAGGTTCACTTTCTGTAATGTGAAACAACTTAATATTTAAAAATTCTACGATCTTTCAACTAACTTTCATGAATTAAAAGAAGACGACACATTTACTGCTTTTATTAGCTAGGTGAGTATGAGAGAGTTTTGATAAAGGAAATTAAATTTCCAACAGAATCAAATGGTTAGTATATGGAATGAGTTGATAAGCATGAAAACAAACTAGTTAAAAAAATATTGACACAGAAAAAGATTTTAAGGCATTCATGAGCTCCACTATTTCGATTAGCATGGTTAAATCTTCATCGTGGCTCTTGTGAATGTTGCTTGTCTGACTTGTGTAAGTTTATTAGAATTTTGGAGAAAATGATCACCAGACACAATGAAATCTGCTTCGAGATAATGATCAACAGATCAAATATTCAAAATCTCTATCATATATATATACATATATATATATATATGACAAAAGAGAATCCTATGGATTCAAAAGCTTCGAAAATGCATGCACAAACAGAAAAGTGTGACAGACAATACGTCTTAGTTTTCCTGAATAAGTTCATTTTTTGTTTGTTTGATCTGCTTAAAAGTGAGGAGCGCTAAAATCTTTTTCAAACAAAGGACGTAATACTCATTGGCCGAAGAAAATATATTTCTATATGAACAAGACGAGGGGGGGGGAGGTGAGAGAAAGCTAAAATTCAGGTATTTGATAGCTGATATCTCTTTAGCACACTTCATAGATCTCCTCCCTTTTCTTCCTCATGTATGCTTTGTTCTGTCAGACTGGAAGTCTAAGAATGGTCTCAGCCTGGAGTTAATCATCTTGTGCCGCTTATTGAGTAAATGACTTGCATTAGGTTACAATCGAGCCACACATTTTTTTTACTGCTCATACAGAGTCGAAAGGCCACTCGAGGATAAGGGTTAATATCAGTGGATTGGATATGATGGGTAAAATGGTCAGAATATGATTATTTCGGTGAAGGCTTGACAGAAATTTGTTAACATTGGATTTGAAAACGACTGTTGTAATTAGCTGGAAAGCAGCCTCATGGTATTGTATTCCACAGATGGGAAGTTCTTAGAAAGAAACTTTGTTCATGAAATCACTTACCATAGAAATAAGGATAAAGTAGAGAAAAACTAGATGGCATGTCATCTGTCTGTTATTGTATTTGGACTTTGTGAAAAGACTTTTGCTATGGATTTCTTTTGAAGTTAGCTTCAAAAGCTATCTTCATTGGCCAATCAAACTGAGCTCTGCTGATATCTCTACATAGCCCAAAATAAGGTGATCCTTGTTCATTGTTTGTAAGAAAATATGTATAAAAGGAGGCTTGTTGTCCGAATATAACTTTTAATCTATAATATTTGTCCATTGGATACCATTTTTTCTTTTTTCTCTTAATAACAAAAAAGGAATGTATCTTTTGTAGGTGAGTAAATATCGTCCTTGTATTTTAACAGGGCGTCTCTTAGTTCAGTAAAATTTTCCTCTTAGTTCAGTAAAATTTTCCTCTTAGTTCAGTAAACATTTCTTTTTAATGTTTTTCTATTGAGAAAAATTCTGTTTACTCAGATTCCAAAGAATTCTAGAATATTTCCAATTTTGAGGAATTTCCAGTCCTGCTGTCTTTGCAGCAACAGAAGTAGAAATTTGTAGGTAAAACCCACTTCACCCCAGCATCCTCTACTTTTTCACTTAGTTATTAGGGTCACCTTTTGAAACCTTTCTATTGACTTCTCTTTCCTTCTCACTCGTTGTCTCAACAATCTGTTTGTCTAGATTCCAAACAAATTTTAAAATATTTCAAATTCTTCAGAATATCCAACTCTGCTGCCTGACTGTCTTTGCAGCTAAAGCATAGTAGCAGAACACTTATGTTTGTAGATGAAAACTCACTTCAACTCAGTTTCCCCTAAGTTTTCTTAGGGGAGGAGGAGGGTCACCTTTTTAATCTGTTTTATCAACTCCTCTTTCTTTGTCATATGAACATTTCTTTAAAAACAAATTTTTACTTAACTTCTTTAACATTGCTGCTTATTCCTGATTTCTTTCACAGGAGAGTTCCATTTGTAAAATCTCTCACACATTGTACATAAATACACAACTTGTCAAGCAATTACAATCTGTAAAGAATCCAATCATTTTAAGTATTTTAAAAACCGGTTGTGAGGTCTTGATATAACTTAAGAAAAGGATGACCTTACTACATATGTGAACAGATACTCTACCACTGGAAGGGGACATGCATGATTGGCCTAATTTATACTGTTGCAGACTATGGAATCTGCTATGCAGGACTCAACTCCTATTAAAGCTATTGTGTTTGATTACATAACAATACCATTGTAAAAGGTATGAACTCCAAATTTTTCTCCAACTGTGGGCAAAATAATCACTTGCATTCAAATAATCAAAGACTTAATTATTAACAATGTGCTTTGGGGTTCTGCATGGAAACGCCCAAGAAGAGCAGAACAGACAAAATCTTCCATTGGGTTTACTCGGATATGAATGGATGCGATTATTTACTGCATGACAGATGCATTCATAATGCCCGTTTCATGGCTTTTGACAAAATACATCATGATAATCATATAGCAGACATACAAACAAAAATTAAGAATACATCATGTCATACTTATATACATACATACATACATACAAAAAATAAGAATATAACAAACACTTAGATGCCAGCATCTACCTCCAAAAGAATCCAACCATTTTGAAATATATCAAAACTCATGATCAGCAGAATAGAGCTTACTACATACATATGAACCAACATTTTCCTGTAGGATTACTTAATGGCTAATGAGATCAGACCTGTTTGCATATAAAGCTTTAGACTCTGATTCAAACTAATGTATTCATTCAACTTCTTTATATATATTCTTTATAGATTGGCAAGTAACCCTAACCCAGTGTTGCTAGGCAATACAATAATAAAAAAACTTATATATTAGACAAAAGCAAAACATCTTTAAAAAAATTGAAAGTGAAAAATTAAACATTTTTTACGCTATTAATTTTAACACTCAAACACTACATTTCTTCTTATAGATTTTATTGCAAATTTCCCAAATAAAGCATTCGGATTGAAAAATAATTATTGGATTCCTCAAACTCTTACCCTAGAAAAGTTGTAGTTCATCTTGTTACAAGGCTTTCTTAAGAATAACATTTTATTTTAGAATAAAATAAAATGTCGTCTTTGCTGTTTATGAAGACGATTGTTTATATTTGATTTGCTCAGATGGAATAGGAATAAAATCCCCTGAAAAATTGAATTCTTATTGAAACTAATTTGAATATTCTAACTGTTAACATATTGATTTCCATAAATCAAACAAACTTTCTCTTTTTATGTTGATAGAAAATGTTTGTAAAGCGTTTCTATGTTCATCCATTTCTCGAGGTGAATGGAACAAAGGAAATGTGCAAACACAGAAATACTTTGTTGCATTTCATTCGATCACTAAAACAAACATATCGAGATTTCTATTTTCACTGCAAAATTAAATACTTCTAACCTACTACTAATATATATATATATATATATATATATATATATGAGCATAAAAGGCCCATCGTCCGGCGGTTATTAATCTAGCTATAAGTATTTTTTTTAAATGTATAACTTACCTTATATATCTCTAATATAAATCTATTGTAATTTTCAAAACTAATAGTTCAGAAAGGTTTTGGTAATGTATCCATTTTTTTTTTTATTAAATCACTTTAATTAATTACTGTTAATAGCGACAAAACTATTGCATATATATAGGAAAATAGGGCGATGAAATTCGAAAAGAATAACACCAAATATGAATTTATTATAAACAGTTTAAAAAAAATAGTTATGCAAATTAGGCATATGAATAGCTGTGTTTGGGTCTTTGCTCTCTACTATATATACAGTATTTCAAAAGACTATTTTGTATTATTGATTTAAATAACAGGAAGCCGTTTTGATGTAAATATAGGTGTGTTAAGGAAAAGGCCTTTGCCTTTATTCATTTAGATAATTGGATACATATTGGTATAAACTAGCTGTACTTATCCGGCATTGCCCGGAAGTCCTTTATTTCAATTTTTGTTTTGTTGCTTTCCCTTTTTAAATCATATAAATACTTTATCTTAAATGTATAAATTTTGTCTTAAATTTATAAATAGTAGGAAGCCAAATCAGTAAGAAGGCCGAAGGGGTGCTTATTATGTGACTAATACAGGGAGGGGGAACTGACTATGTTGTGCCAGCCTTGTGTGTGAGTGAAGGGGAGAAGAGTGACTATTAATGAAGCTCGAAATAGAATTTCTAAAAGTTACCACTTAGTTAACATTATTACATTTTTGATTTTAAGTAAAAAAAAATTTGATGTAATTATCAAAGCTATGTTGAAGTAAGGAAAACGAGCATGTGTGCGTGGAGTTTGTCTCATAATTTTATTAATAAAAATGTCAGATTTTAAAGAAAATCATGAGCACTACAAAAATTCACACACAATAAATATTATAATATATAGTGATTTAAAGATTCCGTAAGAGAACAAATCTTTAAATAAACATTATTTCAAAGCAATTTTTCGATAGGAATCTTAGGTTCACATTTGCAAGAAGAATAGTTCAGTGCTCATCATACAATAAATAGAGCTTAATAGCTTTAATATACAATAAATAGAGCTTAATAGCTTTAATATACAATAAATAGAGCTTAATAGCTTTAATATATATATATATATATATATATATATATATTAAAGCTAACTTCAATATATATATATATATATATATATTAAAGCTAACTTCAATATATATATATATATATATATATATTAAAGCTAACTTCAATATATATATATATATATATATATATATTAAAGCTAACTTCAATATATATATATATATATATATATTAAAGCTAACTTCAATATATATATATATATTAAAGCTAACTTCAATATATATATATATATTAAAGCTAACTTCAATATATATATATATTAAAGCTAACTTCAATGAAATTCATAGCAAAAGTCCTTTTACAATTGTTTCAAAGCAAATTTATTTCAAAACTCATTATCAGTAAAACAAAAATTTTGATTTATCACTTTTTCCTTTCTTCATATGAAAGTCCAAAGACAATGTTATTCTCTTTGAGCTTTGTGAAAGGATTTTTACTATGGGTTTCTTTTGAAGTGAGCTTAAAAGCTATCTTTTAAAATATATATAGAGTCTAGTAGTCCCTAGAGGTACCTGTATTAATTATCAGACAAGTTCTACATGGATTTGTTTTAGGAGATTGGTAATTCTGGAAAACCCCGAAGAATGTAGAGGTGCACAATATGACATGCACATGACATGAAGATTAGTTGCTCTACCAAGGCTTTAGAGTCTAATCTACTATTTCACCCTTGGAGTTGGAAGAGAGAAAGGATGGACTCATACCTTTCCCAAGGGCACTAGTGAAAGTCACCCAATCGTTCTGATAGACTTGCCAGGCAGTATGCAGACTTCAGTGTTTGCTTCTAACCATTACGCCACTTTCATAACATGTTTGTTTTATATTCTCGCAAATACTTCAGTGATGATATTCAATGTTTATGTAGATTTGTAATTCTATGTGTGTTTGTGTGTGCGTTAATGAGTGTGATGTGTACGTTGCCATTATTCATAAATGTCGATGAGTGGAAACAAAAACACACTTTCAATTTTGATCAATCGAAAATAGTTTTAACATTAGTTATGATAACTCTACTAGATATACCTACTATAGAGTTGGCTCGAATTTCCAGTAAAGTAAGTTTTTATGATGCATTTACATTTTGAGTTGAAAAAACAAAATAGAATTTGAAACTGGTTAAGCAATCAATACATTTTCACCACATTTTCTTTTATTTCTCATTTTCGATTTTCTAGTTATGAAAGATGCAACATACGTTGTCCAAATCTCTGTAGAATACCGTTTTTCTATTTTTGATTCGACTAAATCCATGACAGAATTATTTTTGGAACAAATTGTGTAATCAGATGAAAAATAGATTTAATGTAGATCATTTTAAGAATAAACTGGATGAATTTAGAAATAATGGTAAAAAATGAATTTCATGAGGAATTTCTTTTGGTCTCTTTGATGAAATATTTAAGAGAATTTAATCTATATTCATATATATTTATAAATATATTCTTGGAGATTTAAAAAAATTAATAATCTCAATTGATTAAAATAAGACACCCAATAAGATATAAATCTGTATATTTATATAACTCTCCGCTGAACAGGAGGTAGAATGGTTAACGCTGAAAAAACTCCATTCATATCAATTCTTATTTCGAGCTAAATGTACCTGCAAAAGTGTTGAGATGCTCTCAAGTAGCAATGAATCGTTTACAATATTTTGGGATTAAATAACCCACGAAAGTGTTGATATGCCACAAAACAGCAGCAGCAGTACTCCTTAAACTAATTAGTTACAATAGGTATCCTATTTCGACATTAAAAAACCAGTAAAAGTGGTGTAGTGTAAAAAAGCAATTCATTTTAAATAATCGTATTTTGGCAATAAATAACCCATAAAAGTGTTGTTATGCCATAAAGCAGACATAACTAATGCAAATTGTGTGATGAATATGGATGGAAACTAACACGCGAACACTCACTTATTAACAGGAATATATACACAATGTACATTGCACATACATATTTCAACAGTTTTGCACGCATTTCTATTTATGTATAACTTTTATAATTTTTATATAATGTGATTACATTTTCTAAATTCGACTTTTGATTGGATGAGAGAGAAATGTAAAACAAAAATTATAAAACATCCCAAATCCCTGCACACCCCAAAAAACTTTATGTTGAACATTTGAAAGAGAAAGAAAAAGTGCTTTACAATCCCATCATGTTGAAAAAGTAATCCAATGTTTTCAGGATGGGTTCTCCAGTAGTCGAATACAGTTAGAATCTCGGCCTATTTTGCTAACAAACTAATAGTTTTTATATATAGATAATTTAGAGAAGGCAATTTACAATATGGGAATGTCTGATAGAATCAGGACTAAAAACAAGACAAGATAAAGGGAAAAGTGAAAATAAGACGATATAAGATCAGAGTTGAACGAACATTTGAAGAAGGGATTTTCCCGAAATGTTAGACGGACCCCACCATCAAATGACACTGAAAGCAAAAAAGATTTATAACAAAAAATATGAAAAAAATGATTTAAAACATTATTAAAACGTAATAATAACTTTAAACAAAACAAAAGAAATGGACTTACTTTCATTTTTATCTTTGTCTTATGTTATTTTAGTTCCGCTTCTATCCGACTCTCTCTCTCTCTCCCCCTCTCTCTCTCTCTAGAGAGAGAAAGAATCTATATATTATACTCAATGCTTCAAGCAAACTAAATCATCTCTCAAATAGTTTTTATATGGCAAAATGTATTTATATAATTTGTTTATTTATGTTGGGAAAATGTTACCCTCTAAGATATGGCCTTTATTTCTGATATTTTGTAGCTAAACCAGCCATTTCTGCTAATTGTTTGACATATAACAGCCATCAATTTACTTATTGTTGATCTATGTTTGTAGATGTCAGCTTTCAGATAAGCCCAGAGAAAATAATTACAGAGAGCTGACGATCGAGTTTGTCATCACTGCATAAAGAGATCAAATGTTCTGAAAACGGCTCCCTCAAAACTTTCACTGAAGAATATATTCTCTCGGTGTACGTGATGGCTCCATTCTGCTGAAATCATAACGAATACTTACATAATAATAAAGCATTATAATTTGCTGAGCTTCCCTTGTGATACAGTAATGGTCATGTACTAAATAAGAGTCTTTATTGCTGCACTCTCTACATGATATTATCATGCGTTTCAGCCATGTTGTTTGCCTTTGTATTATAATACGGAAGCCATTCCCCCCCTCACACACACACACATAAACAATCACCGCTATTTTGAGGTTTGGGATGTTTTGGTAACCTAAGTTCTCTAATTTTTAAATTTAATAAATTATGTAGTTTCCAAAATTATGTTCTTGAAGCAGCAGAAAATCGGTTATTGAAGCAAGCAAACATCTGTTTTTTTGTGATGTAGTTTAATACATAGACAAACAACATGGCTGAAAACTAATGATTTTATTTAAAAAGTAAAACAAAAAAAAACTTATCGAAACACACTGAGATTTTAATAATTTGACTATTGGAGGAACGATGCCAAAAATTACAAAATTATTTAAAAAAATAAAAATAAAACTCTTTTTTTATGATTGTAAAGGAACACCAAACAATGTATTGATTTTTTTTTCTTTTTTTTTTAAACTGATAATTGTATTAAATAGAATTTTGTTTTCTATAAAAGAAAAAAATCTAAATTCATTTTTCACACATTTTCATTCTTCCATTCACATTTTTTTCTTGATAATTTCTAAAAAAAAAATCAATTAAAAATTTTTTTTTTCGAATACAGGTTGAATTTTTTTTCTGAAGTCTGAAGTTCAATTTTTCAAATTTTTAACTATTTTTTTTATAAATATTTTATTTGTTGCACATTCTCTCACAATATCTCGGTGATGATATTCAATGGACGCCACATCACAAAACTTAAGGATTTGTAATTTAATTTTATATAAAATTGTTGCCCAGAACATTCAGATAAAGTTATTAAATATATCTAGACAAAAAAACTCAAAACAACATATTGCATTCAACAAATTAATTCAATTATAATTATTTGTCAATATTTTTTTTTGTATTTTAGAGTTTTAACTATTTTAAAAACATTGAACTCTGTCATTTTTTTCTACAATCTAATTTTTAAATTAGATTGTAGAAAAAAATGACAGTTCAATGTTTAAATTTTTTTTTTTTTTTCAGTTTGGTTAAGTCATAGGTTAACAATAATTTTTATTTTTTTTGAAAGGGCCAGATGAGAGATGTGTTTAGGTTTTGTGGGCCAGGGGTGGGGGAGCTAAATTTGAATTATCATTTCATAAAACCTTCACAATTTTTTATCAATGGAATTCAAAATACAATAAGTATAATTGTTATAATACTGGTGTGTTTCAGATAATATTTAATTATAAAATATTTAATTATAAAATGCACCAATCTTTTATTAATGAAATCAAGTAATATTTTTATTTTTTGTAAACAAAAGGAAATACATTTTTTTCTTGGATAATAATTAGCAAAACTCCTCAAATCTTTTATAGATGATATTCAAAATGGATTTAGAATGAGTATTTTTATTTGCAATACAGGCCGACAAATGTTTTCTGATAATCGCTTTTTATTTATTTATTTATTTTTAATTCAGAGGCCGGACGAAAGCATTTAGCACACTGGATTTTGCTTGTTTGGTGACCCTGGTTTAAATGATTAGGCTTAGAATAATCATGTCTTATTTAACATCTGATGATAAAATGTTTCTAGTCGACGTGTCTTTGAGAAATACATTGAGCAACAAATCTTTTTCTACATTCTTTGATTTTTGAAAACTACTTTTATTTTATATTATTTTAATATTTACTTTTGTTTAAAAAAATGTTTACGGTTTGGCAATCAGTAACATTTTGTGACATGGTGGCATTGTTGAATATTGTTTTTTTTTTTACTCCAGAAAAAATATTTTTTAAAACTCGTTGTACCCAAATAGTTATTTAAAATCCATTATTTAAAACAAAACAACATAGAAAATATTCACAAACAGCAAACATTATGTCTTGGTATCCATTAAAATCTTAATGCATTGTCAAGAAAGTGAGACTATTTTAATGATTTTTTTGTAAATGATGCAATTTATTTCTATCTTCTTGTCTCCTACATTTATTTGTTACTAAAACTAATTGAATTATGCACAATTAAGTTAGCAATAATAATAAAAAACATTATTTAATAAATAAATTTAGAAATAATTAAAAAAACGGAACAAATTAATAAAAAAGTTATTTAAAATGTTTCAGCTATTCATTAATTTGAACATAAGTGATTTTTTCTTCTCCCTTTCTGATTCTGAAAAGAAAACAAAAAATGAGAAGAAAAAACACCTGAGACAATTTTGGGGGATGGGGAGTTATAACTTGCAAGTAAACATTAAAAGAAATTCAGTTTCTATTGTGTCCGTGCGTTTTTTACTTGTACTTGTTGACTACATTTTGCCTGATGTGTCCTGTGGATGTATTGTTCATCGAGGCAGCATTCATGATCAGTTAAACTTTAAAAATATATCTTTAAAGGATACGGCATTATCAAAAGTAATGACAAAATCTATCCATACATAATATGTCGACTTTATTTGCGTTGTGTTGAACAACCAAAAGTAAAGAGTTAAGAAGAAAAGAGTCAAGTAATGTCCAAACGGTCTAGACGAAGAAAGTGTTGCTGTGCCTATATGTGTGTGGACTTGTGAGAATGTTTATAGGCTTTTGCTATATTTTAGTAGTCCATGACAGTAACTTGTGTTCGTTTACCTGCTAAGAGTATGTGTAGCAGTTAGTCACAACACTGTGTTACGGTGTTACTGACATAAGTTCGTTGGGCAAGTTCAGTCTCATTAGTAACAGAGCTTGGGCTCTCACTTATATAACTAATGGGAACAGGTGGCCGGCTCCCAAAGGCGACTCTTTCTGATTGGTTGAAATCTAATATAGGCAACCAATCGAGATTGAGTATTTTGATAGAATTGACCAATCAGTATTAAGTGTTTCAACCAAATAAACATTAAATATCTCGGAGATTGTTTCTCTATGGTTGTTGTTTTTTACTGTTGAAATAGAGGTTCTACATGTCTTTCAAAGTTAAACCCAACAGGAAAATATAACAAAAAACTGCATTTATTCTATTCTGTGCTGTTGTTGCACGAAATACACAGAAGAAACTGGTCGACCTCTGAAAATAGAAGCCATGTATCATGCATGATATAGGGAAGCTATATATATTTTTAATTTTTTTTTTTTAACATGATTCACCCCAAACAAGGCAGGCCGCCACTGTAAACGTAAGGGGCTACTGAGAAAAAGGAAAAGGGGAGAAGGATTGGTGGTTCAGCTTAAATTGGGATCTGAGCAGCGAGATGTCTGTTTACATTAGTTTTAAATTTCTGCATGTCAGTACTGTCGGGGAAACAGGGGGCAGGGAGGGAGTTCCAGAGGCCAGCAGCACGAGGAAAGAAGTATTTGAGTAGAATGCTCTCCGGCATCTGGGGACCTCCACAGTGAATGAATGAGATTTAGTAGAATGTCGAGTTAGTCTAGTGAATTTACGTCGAGGGGGCACCAGAGTAGCCAACTCATCGGAGCATAATTCATTGAAGTATTTGTAAAACAAACATAAGGATGCTACATTGCGGCGATGGGACAGGGGCTGGAGCTTAGCTGACAGTGAGGGACCTATTAGGTTGACGACTCTTTTTTGGACTTTGTCAAGGAGGGAGAGACTAGTAAATGATGCACCAGCCCAGATGTGGCAACAATACTCCATGCATGGGCGAATTTATTTATCATAGGTGGTGAGAGGTGCCCACTAGCCCATGTGGAGTGAAAGATTCTATGTAGCCATACTAGAAAATATATGTTTGAAAGAGTCCGCCCATATGCTAGGTTTCAACATGGGAACAATTGAAAAGAAAAACAAAATCTAAATGCAATGGTGGATAAAAAACTTTCATCTGACGCTCTATGCAATTACTTCTGTTACATTATTCATGTCTGACAACCAAGTGATAAAAGATTTAGAAGACTATGTTTAGGTTTCTAGTTTTTAGAGGATTTACTTTTGGGAGAGTAGGTTTTAGAGAAACATTTTTAGGAAAACAGTATTAAGAGATATACATGCATGAGAGAATGAAATAAATGTATGATAAACAAAATAATGAGTACAAAAGTATAAGTTCACAAAAGAGATTTATTATATATATTTAAAAGTGGAAGTTTCCATAGGCAGGAAAACAGAATGTTTGTTCATATTTTGAGTCCTTGCAGAACAAGGAGGATTCATTAGCTGAGATAATGAAGAAGCCTGAGTCAATAATTTAAGGGCTGTGAATTATCCACAGGTCACAAAAGTCATAATCAAAACTTCTTCACTAAATTACACATATTATATTTGATTGAAAGTTATTAAGAGTCAATGTTCATTTGTAGAAAGTTTAGTGAAAAATGTTATGAGTATTAAAAATGAATGTTTATACATTTTGTTTTCAATCAGCAGACGATAGTGTGAAAGATTGAAGGTTTTGTACAGGTGTGTGTGTTGCATTAATGCCAGAGTGCATATGTGTACGACTGTGTGCGTGAGTTGAGAAATGTATTGTTTAGCTTTCCCAACCACGACAGAGGGGTGAGGGAAGCTGGTTAGCTCTGTCGTGGATTTTGGCTCAACATGTTTATTGAAGGAAAATCTGGTCTTATATGCACTCGAGGTGGATCAAAAAAACAAATTCGACAAATTCAGAGAGATTCTTCTGATTGACTGTTTTTATTTGTTTTTATTAATTCAGGCGGATGTATGCTCAGAGCTATGTATGCAGAAACAATTTTGAGCACTTTCATTTTGTGAACCAAAGGGTAAACTTTGCCGCTACATATGCACTTCCTTTTATACAAAGACTTCCACCTTGAAAACGCCATAAACAAAACCATCAGTATCCTCGAGGTTAGATGTTTCTAACAGAAATGACTGGAGATCTGTCGTTAACCGGATAAATGAGTATGATATTCATGAATTTAAAAATGAACGTCAAAATACCTAATTCATTCACAGGAAACAAAATATACAAATAATCTACAACATTGAATAAGGAGAAAACATCACCATGGGTGGCACATCGGCTGAAACGTAGTAAAAAAAATAAATAGTAATGGTGAGAATAATTGCCCGAATAAAAACAATGCATGTCAAATTACAATAAAATTTCATTTTAATAGTTTAAATCACTTTTCAAATTATAATTTGAATATGTCTGGTAAGGTACAATGAGTTAATCCCATAAAACATTTTATCTGGACGAATTTCTTTTTATTTATTAACCGTTCAAAATTTTATTTTATTATTTCATTTATTCATTTTTTACATGTATATATTTTTTCAAACACATTTTTAGATAATCAAAGATGTCCAAATTATTTTTAATTATTATCATTATTAAAATTTGAAAAGCAAAAAGAAATTTAGCATTCTGTACTTCCAGATATGTCTCTTCCTACACTCGCTTTCCGTTCAAGGAAGTGAAAAAAGTAAAATCAGAAAAAATTATTGAAAATTTAATAAATTTTTTGTAGATGAATTCCAACATGATCTCCTGTTTTCTTTTTTTCCTTTGTTGTTGTTGTATCAATATAAATCTGCACATTCTGTGAACAATTTCAAGGGCAGTTACTCTGATTGACAAAACTGAATATTCCTTTATATTGCAATTTTATTAAAAGAAAAAAATGTCTTTTGACCTACATGGATAGAATTGGTGTTTAATATTTTATATAAGTATCGAGATAAACATTAAAAATATATTTAGGTAAAAAAAGTGTTTATGTTCAGATTAAAGCAATCTGAACATAAACACTTTTTTTACCTAAATAATCTCATCTGAAAGCTCCCAATAATGTCTAGTGTAATCCATTCTTTATCGTCAACTTGTTCCAGTACTTAATTACACGGCTGTTCCGATGGATACTACACCACATAAACTGGTATTGTCTTGGCCTTCGGGGCTAGATTTACGCCGGTCTATGGGTCTGTCCTGTGCAGTTCTAGGAGGTCCACCCTCTTAGGCTTCGCCTCCCCTCTTTGGGGAGGAGTAAGTTTATGGCTTACTGCCTGAGGCGCCCCTACCGGGGAATGCCGATGGGGCTGCCCAGGCAATTTTTAATGGCCAGAGTGCTCACCTTTCAGGTGCTGGCTTTTCAAACCCCACTTTCCCGACTCGACCTTGGATCACATCTTACTTGTGGGAGTAAGATAAAACTGGCCTTGTGCCTAACCTCCTGGAGAGGAGGTAAATAAATACACGGTTATTACAGTAAAGAAATATCAATATTTATTGGTGTGAGCGATAAAATTGCTTGTATTCTTAGAATTGTTAAAAACATTTTTTTTTAATATATTTATTAATATTCTTACTTTTCAACAATTTTCTGCATACATAAAAATACATTTTTGCAGAAAATTTTCAATTAACAATAAAATTTAAAATAAAATTTTCAGTTAACAATAAAATTTTAAATAAAATTCTGATATGATGACAAAAAGGCAGCATCTCTTCTAAGCATATTTTTTAAATCGGTGTAACTTCGAATCCGTCAAATTTAAAAAAAATATTCCTTGGCTTACTTTATAGAGAGGAGTTAAATTTCTTCTGTAGCAGTTATATAATTACGATCTATTTTCTTTTGTGCTCGCATATTCTCACTCGTGGAGTGATTGATACGTTGTCCGGTCAGAACACTTTTTTAAGGGTTTGGCAAAAGTGCCTTTTGCTAAATCTGTTGTGTTGATGAAACTATGAATAAAATTGATAAAAATTCTACAATTTAAATCAAACTATGGTAACTGTTTTTCTTCCTACCCAGCAAGGGCAGAGGATGGACATCTATGCAGCAACCCTTTCCTCATACAATTCATAACTCTTCTCAATTCCCTATGAACAGGATAATTCTACACTTCATTTACAGACCACAAAGATAAGTCTTGCATATCCTGATCACATGACTTTCTCCTGCTTCTTATTTGGGAGCAACTGCGAAATTACGTAGGAAATAAAATCGTTAAAAAAAGTAATAATCATTAGATCTGGAATTATTTTATAAAACGCCCATCTCCTCTACCCTCTACCATCTAAAAGTTTGCAGTTGATTCATAATTCGGGGCTCATTTTACATTGGAATAATGTTGCAAATGAATGTAGAACACCCTGTGTAAAATCTGATGGGAATAGCATCAAACCTAAATGTGTCGCAGCTTGTTATGAAATCTGTTATTGCCATGATAACGTCTCAAGATAAAGAAATCAAGAGTACCACGTCAACATACGTTGTCGACATCTTCACCAATGAACGTTTAGTCTCTGCGGTGCGTGTGCAGCAGCACTTTTTAGACTACGAATTGGTCTGTAAAGATCCGGAACAACTGAGAGACGGGGCTAAGGTCCTGGGCCTGCAGGTTTGGGAAGAGAGTGATTCTCTCCAATGGAAATGAGGGTTGTCAGATTCTGGAAATTCCCTGTGTAATGACGTGTCAACTTATATTTCTCTTGTGCGGGAAATTGGTGAGCCATTTCCCTGTGTGTGGCTGGCTTAGGGTTGCTACTGCATTCATCAAGTGCGCTAACCAAGGGATGGGACGATGAGACTAGGGATGCCTCTCTTTGTTAAATGCTGGCAGAAATAACTGCAAGAGTATAGGAATTAGACCCTGTCATGGGAGACTGGTGCATGAATGGTAACAGGATGAAGGTCCGGGTGGACGCAAGTTCCATGGCTACGGGAGTGGCATTGGAAATGAATGGAAACATCGTGAAGATGCCTGTTGGTTGCGTCCAACCAATGAGGCTAGGCACGTAAATCTGGCTGAACTTGATGCAGTAATTAAAGGCATTAATCTGGCTCTTCAATGGCAGGCACAAGTGTTGCATGTAATAACTGATTCAGCATGCATGCATCAATGGGTGTCTGACACCCTGACAGGAGAGGCACACCTAAACGTGAAGGCGGCTGGTGAAACGGTGCTTGGAAACACTATGATCACTGGTGGAGGAATACGCGTTGACTCTGGTAAAATCCTGCTAAAACAAAGCTGACAGTCTCACCAGAGTTCCGCAAAGATGTTTGGGTATGAACAAGAAAGGAGAACCGATTTCGGAGAGTTGCGCCACTGCAATAATCCAATGAAATGAAAGTCAGGTTGCCAACATTCACCAAAAGAGTGGCCACCCAGGTGTTAAAACGACCCAATGGTGTCCAAAGGACTTGTCAAATCTGTTAGAGCTTGCCAATCGATTAATCCAGTACTAGTTCAATGGAAAAAAGGAGATCTGAGCAGTGAGAAAAACTGGAGCAGGTTAACGATGGACGTAACCCATACGACGGGTGCGATATTTTGATGCTTATCGATTATGGTGGCAACTGCGACGGCAAGATTCGACTAGTATCATTCGTCAGCTGGAGACAGTTTTTATGAACGAGGCCCGCAAACCGAAATATTGACTGATAATGACACTGCATTTTAAGGAATTTACGAGTAGCTGGGGCGTATATTTGAGATTCCTGTGCGCTTATGTTCTGTCCGGGAATGGCATTGTGGAAAGCAGCTACAGAAGCGTAAAAACCATTGCGGCTAGGAAAAATTGCTCTGTGTTGGAGGTTGTCTACTGGCATAATGTCACACCGAAGGAC
Organism: Sepiola atlantica; assembly: GCA_963556195.1. NCBI lineage: Eukaryota > Metazoa > Mollusca > Cephalopoda > Sepiida > Sepiolidae > Sepiola > Sepiola atlantica. The sequence continues at coordinate 33,508,098 of OY744546.1, read as the reverse complement.
AACCTCTCACCTTCTGTGACGTCGGCTGACATATCCATGTGAAAAGCATTGACATCCTGCCCCTGCCTGAATTACAAATAACTGAAGGGAGGTATGAGATTGATGATGTTGTATGGGTTAAGACCCCACGCAGTAGGTTCACGACCAAATTTGGAACTGGACGCGTAATCGATGTGATCAGTCAGCAGTTGGTGTGAGTCGATGGAACACCTTGTTATGTTAGAGATCTACGCCGTCTTGTAGGATCACCTCCCTTCAACGTCGAAGACGATACAGAAGATAGTGAACGGCCAATCTACTTGGGATCGGGTTTACCAAATGATCCCTCCGATGACAGATTCTGACGTGCCTCTGAGGAAGAAGAAATTCAAACAGTCTTGCTTCAGAGGAGCACCTGAAACAAAAGACTGCACCCGCAGTGTCATTTGTGAGATATGGGGATAGTCTGACGAACGTGATGATCCTGAACCAGGATCGAGCTGTGGAAGTTGCCCAGACTTGCCTTATCTCCGTCATAAAAGAGCGCGTCTTTGCCTGGCATGCAATTTGAAATTTAAAGAAATGTTTGAATTATAGGTCGAGTGAAGATTTGAAAAATATCCGATGGATTACAAATACTGGCTTAATTTTAGTTATTTTTTTTTTTAACATCCGGGACAGCAAATCGAGTTGGTTTTCATGTGTCTGATTTAACTCGATAAAAGAAGCAACAAAAATCGCATTTGTAGCCGGCGATTTGAGGTTGTGAAGAGCAGAACGGAGAAAAAGAATAGAAAAGAGGATAAAGGAGAAAAAATGTTGAGCGAGTGATGAGCCGTTTTTTTTTTTTACTGAGGCAACGAGTGAAATTAATTTTATTTAATTCCATGATATTTATTTTTTATGGTCCCTTTGGAGTCAGAGTGAAAACTCTTCCCTGATCGACTTCGAAATCCTCTTTCAGTTTCATAAAACAAAAATAAGATTAAACAAAAATCATTGCAGTGAAAAATGTATTGAATAAAAAGAAGGTTTAAACACTTAAATAATTATTTTTCTTGGTATTTTTAAGATTTAAAATAATTAAATTTGTACCATTTGCTGCTTTTTTGTTTTTTTTTCTTTTAAAGAAAACACCACGGCCGGTTTTAACAAATTTCTTTATTACTTGACCTCATATAACAGATCTTATTAAACTTTCTTTCAAGGGCAAAATTGTAAACATGACTATATTTTAAATTGACCAACACTATATCTCCAAACGGGAAACACTGGGTGGACACTATTAGTATATGATAAAAACACTTTCAACTTTGAAGTTCTATTTTGAGCCGCTTGTTTTTATTCTGAGCACTAATTCGGTCTAATACTACTAAACCAGAAGTGACTACGGGAAGACGATCAAAAGAAAACAGAACAACACGCTTTGATCTAAACTCCCTTCCCCACCCAGCTACGAACTGGGGAAGAGAAGAACTTGACTCCTGTACATACGATGCCACACATACTGACACACTTACAAAATTAAGGCAAACATACATGTAGACAACGTTCTTACATTCACTTATTCATTTTCTCCACTCTACAAAGTAAAACAATTTAACAGTCCGAACTTACAAACACAAATGAACAATTCACTCCAACAAACAACTTTCAAATTTTGTATGTAAATAAATATGTTTCATTAATTTAGTTTTAACTTTTGTTCATTTCATTCTTCGTGGTGTTTCACATAAAATAAATTGTCACAGTGACAATAGAACTATAGACATAATATAAAATATATTGCATTCTCCGCCAAATTATCCCCACCAAAAATGAGATTTTACTTTTTTAGGCAATTACGTGTGAACATCTTGAAAACTTGTTAGAAAAAAATAAAAATATTTTAGAATTTAAAGTAGGGATCAGTTTCACGCATAAATTTAACGTAAAATGATCTCCCATTTAACCAACATTTTGTTTTGCTATGAGAGATAAATCCTGTGCGTTATTTTGAGGGTAAGGGTGTTTCTATTTTTTTAGGCAATTACGTGTGGGTTTATGAGGATTTTTTTTCGTGGTGGTGGTGGTGGTGGTGGGGGGGGGGGGAACCGTGCCACATGGACTTGGGGTTAAGGGGACCTAGGGTAAAATGATCTTTCATCACTAATAACTACTTTATTTTTAAATGTTTCTTTTTTCTAAATATTATTTTTTAAATGTTTCTAAGATGTCTTCTTAAATGTCTTTTTTCATAGCTTCTAAGATGTCTTCTTAAATGTCTTTTTTCATAGCTTCTTTTGATAAAGAATGATTTAGCAAAGAATGCACATCCATAAACTTACCAAATATTTAAATAAGTGACGTTATGAAGGTATCTGTAAATGCGATCGGCAAAAGAAAAAAAATAACAGTGGCTGTCGAGAAGAAGTCAGCAGAAGAAGGAAAGAAGAGCAAAACAATACGAAAATGAACAAGTGAAAAAGACTGAGGTAGAACATTGAGAGTAAACTAATCGGCCATTTCTGGTTGAGTATTAAAAGACTGGGATAGTGTTCAGGAGAGGTGGGGAAACATACATATGGATTCTTAGGGTCTGTTATAAATTACAAAAAAGCTTATTTTCATAGATAAATGTTTGAGGAGAAAATATTTGATGAATGAAAAAACAATGTGACCATTCTTATAACGGGAGATAACTTAAATAAACTGAAAAAGATTTATCTCCCCTTATAAAAAAATATATTTGGGAGATAAATTTTCAGTTTATCCAAATCTAAGTTACATTTCCTGTTTTACTCACCGACCAATCAACGCCGTTGTTCATCTCCCTCTTCATCCAGACTTTTAAAATGTGCCATTTTTCTCTCAACCCCCTCCCCAGCAAGATGAAGGTGTTTGACAACCATCCCTCGACAATCAAACAAATGGGCCCCAGTCTGCATTCACCTCCGAACTTTGAAAACCGACGATCGAATACGTTTCCTATAAAAGATGTTCCTGCAAAATAATCAATCATTTTTTTGCCTTTCCCTCTAAAACTCTGCAGCCACCAATTTCTTTCTAGCCCTCGGGTTAGAAACATCCACGTAAAGGTCTGTCCGCTGATCAATCTGTCCGCTGATCAGTCTGTCGTGCTGAAGTTTAAATTTGCACATTTAGCGGTGAAAATGCTGATTGAATTGTAGGGTAACTTGTCACCTGCGTTTGAAGTGGACGAGTTAATTCCGAGTAACGAGACCCTATACATTTTATTCTTTTTCTTATTTCTCTTTTTTTTTTTAAATTAGCATAAGGACGAGACATTCTTCCAAATGCCAAACAATCGCATGCTATTTAGAGGCACCAACCGAGTGCTCTTTTAAGGATTTTGGCCGTTCCCTTAAGTGCAATTATTTGGATATTTTTCCCACTTGGTTTTCCAGATACTTTTCAAAATTCTTTTTTATGAGGTATTTAGCTCCTATTATAACTGGGATGTGAATTGACATGGTTTGTATTTGGTCAGATTGGTATTAACACAGACCCATATCCACAGGTATAACATGCCTCTTTTCACCCTTTCCTATCTATCAAACACGTGTATAATTCGCGAACACTTCTTTAACCAGACAGTTCAAAGGGAAGTAACTCTTGACTCTTAATGATTTACTACTGCTTGTCACGTGAAGAATGAAATTTTGTATGAAAAGAGAAAAATGAAAACACAGTTAACGAAACACAACATAGATATATATTTACAACATTACAAAGTATGGACATTTCGGATTTCTCATTTGTGTATGTAAAGCCAAGTTGTTTCATCCGATTTAGTTTAACGTCTGTTTTACATGCTGTCATATGTTCGTATGAATTAATGGTTTATTTGAGTTTTTCTGTGCATTCGTTTAGAAAGGCGAGTTGTTTCTGTTCTCACTCTGTTGATTGCTTGTGCTGGTACCTTTTTGCTGAAAACACATGGAATCATAGAACTTGTTGTCTTTTAGCAGGGAAATGATTATTACGGATATAATCATAAACATATCACATCTAATTTCGTCTTTTTTTCTATTTGAACCGAGAGGGAATAATAAGGTGCTTCTTGCTTAAAAGTCCGAAAAAAAGATTTCTTTGTCTTTTAATGTTTAAGAGGTAAATAAGGGGCAGTAACTCTTATCAACTGTTGTTATTACATACGTAATTTACTGCCACATTCAATTAATTAGTAATAAATGAACAACAAAGTATACGTAAATGGAAAATTTAATCATAAATAAATAAATTTCAATATTTTGCGAATCGGTAATTTCGATTTATCAAATATACTGTTACGTCTAATAGACATTTTACTTGCACAGTATCCGCTCGTACAACGCCAATGGAAGCCATCTGTTTTCACTCGTGATGGCACAAGTCGCATGTTATGCCCACAATTACAGGTCTCTTCTCCAGAAATAATTCCATGCGCTTGCAAAAAATCTATCTGTTTTGCTTTTTCTGAAGTAAAATATAGTACGTCTTCAAACTGGAACAATTTCAAATCCATGATTCCAGTTGAAGAGAATATCAGGCTTGATAGAAATTAACGATAAAGTCTTACAATTAAGAGTTACTGCCCCTTATTTACCTCTTAAACATTAAAAGACAAAGAAATCTTTTTTTCGGACTTTTAAGCAAGAAGCACCAATAATAATAATACCAAAACAGTTTAATATTAGATCTCCATTTTTAGTCAGTAGACGTTCCAATTGTTAACCAGCCAATTCTGGAGTTAACCTCTTCTCACGACATGATTGGAGGACTATATTCTACTCATCAACAATTTTCGGCTGTTTTAATTTTAACAATTAAATCGTTCTTTTTTATCACCATTTTATTTAATTTGTCCAGTGGATTTAAAACTGACTTCAAGTTAGTTTGAGTACTGGATAACCTCATGCTCTCAGACAGAGCACTCGATCGCCTCGAGTTACCGATTATTAAAATATTCAAATGTATTATAGCATCTACTTTAATATTTATGGTTGTTTGAATTGTTTTTTTTGGTGAACAGAACACAAGAAGTAATCATCTTTATTAATCTCACTTACAGCAACGACATTTCATAACCAGTTTTTTGATTGGGATTTTGGGAGAGGATGTCGAATTCAAAATTTCGACATAACACATGCCAGCATGTAAAATGAACGTTAATCCGAAGATGATGATGATGATGATGATGATGGAAACGGTTGGGAATCAATGATAACAAAATTCTAAAAATGCAGATAATACAAAACTTCTCCCTCTTTAAATATAATCCTATATAAATCTTATATAAAACTACTAATCATCATAAAAACTAATTGTAAAACTAATAATAAAACTAATAATAATCATGAAAACTAATCATAAAACTAATAATCATCATAAAATCTAATAATCATCATAAAAACTAATTGTAAAACTAATCATAAAACTACTAATAATCATAAAACCTTCTAATTAATAATCAAAAATGTTTAAAATACAACACAAAAGTAAATTCACATCTGTATTTCTTTGTCTTGCATTTTCTTAGAATTTTCTTATCGCTGATGTCCACTCGTTTTCCTGAATCATTTTGTGGAAACATCCGATGATCATGGACAATGCAGTGTATTAGCAAAATAAATAAATGAAAAAGACAAAACAAGAAAAAATATTATCAGCAGTTTATTTTTAATTTCGTTTTTTTCCTTCTTTTGTTTAAAGATTTTACATCGTTGGCCATGGTGATAATGGAAAGAGTTAGGGAAAGGTGCCAATCACATTTCAAATAATGGTAAATGCTGCAGGCATTCTTAAATAATATTAACCGAATTTGTAGGTAAATGAATCTTTATATTTGCTTTTCTTTCAACCTAAAACAGACCAGAAATGGCACAAGACACTATTTTACAAGACTGTGATTTTCAAGATATTCTGGTGAAAATGTGGTTGAACTTGTGAATTTGGTTACTTTTATAGGAGTGAATTTGTGAAGACGATAAAAAATGGAGAAGAAAAGAAATAATTTGCAATACAAATATTAAAATATTTATGCTACTAACATGGAATAATCAGATGTAGAAAGTCTGAAAATAAAATGATTAAAAAAAATAAAGTGAATGAATTAAAACCAGATTAAAACAAAATGAAAATAGTTATGAAAAAAAATGTTTTTAAGCAGTTGATCACAAATTAAACTGCTGCATTAAACATGTGAGAAAATAAAAGATGATTTGTGAATTGCAAAGTTTGAAATAGAAAAGTGGGAAATAGAAAAGTAAATTTCCTATTGAAAGAAACAAATGGTAATTAAAAAAATATTCTTTAAAATTAAAATTATCTAAAAATTAAAATGATGAAAAAAAATTAAATAACAGATTAAAAAAATTAAAAATTTTAGAAAAAAAATTAAATAAAAATTAATAAAGTGAATAAGCATTTTAAAACTTCCGATGCAAAATCCCCAAAATCTGATTGTCTTTGTTATGAATGGAATTTCTGTTATGTTAATTCGTATCGTCCATCTTCGTCTTAGTTTGTTCACCAGATTCACTACTCACTAAATTGAAATAAAATATACAATAATTAGGTTTTAAAAAATAAATAAGGAAAGAATGTGCTTTGATTATTTATACTTGAATATTTTTAACTAAGAAATTACTGATTTAAAAATTAAAAAAAAGATTCTTTTAATTTTTAGAAAATGGCCCAATTTGAACACTTGGATTAAAAAAAGTGAATAAATAAAAAAAAAATAAATGAATTGTCGTAATGAAAAAGCTGTTGAAAATATAATTAACTTTAAAGTAAAAACAGTTAAAGATGAAATTTAAAACAGACACTCACAATACATTAAAAAATTGTCATAAAAGAAAAAGTATTTTAAAGATATAAGAAAGAAAGTATAAAAAGAGGTAAATAAAAATATTTAAAGAAAACAACAAAGTAAAAAATATTTGTGGAAATGAGTTAAAAGGAAAAATGTTTTTTAAATAATGATAATGGCAATGTTTACAAAAATATTTGGATAACAAAAGTTGAAAAAAAAAGATAAATGAAATGAACAAAGTTTATAGATCAAATTTTTCTCTGATTATTTCAAGTTAATTCATTAGTTTTGTTTTTGTTCGAACATTTCTCAGGTGGACAAAACTTGAAAACGAACTTTACCAAAGAATTTTAACTGATTCAAGACGTGCAAAATGACGGGAAGTATTTATATCAGTCTTTTTTATTTTTTATATCTGTATAACTACAAACAATGTAAAATCGTTAACAGCATTTTTTTGTTTTCATTTAGGGTATTTATAATAGTGTCCAATTCAGTATTTATAATAGTGTCCAATTCAGAGGTTGGCAATGAAATTTGAATAATCCTTTCAGCTCATTTAGATGTGTTGTGGCATCTCTGTGAGTGACTTTGTTTGTCTTCATCGCTAAACGTGCAGATTGATGCAGCTGAAGAATTCGGAAGCATTTTTGTTCAAGAAGAAATGAGTTGATGGCAAACAAGAACAGCGCTTAAAGTTATAGGAAAAGTGGAAAGTTGATTCAAGAAATTGAGAAGGAAATAGTCTTGTTTTAACAACTCAATATCACTTATATATATATATGTAACAATTTTAAAATCAACAAAAACTATAACATATTCATTTTTGAGTCTATCAGTTCCAAGAATTCAACAACAAAAAAAGTTTGTACATATGACCGTTTCCGAGATGATAAATTTTTATTGAAAAAATAGTCTCCTCTTCTGATTATACTAAAACGTGAATATGTTATTATTTTTGTTGATTTCAAAATTGTCATATAATAGTTCTAGTTGACCCATCAGCTAGAACCATCGAGCGTGTTTAATACCTAAAGTATTTCTGTGTATTTAATGGGCATAATTTAACTTCAACTTTTCTCTCTACAGTGTCATTACTTATTCGTCTATTTGGAATACTACCAAAGTCTAAATATTTGACTTCATATATATATATATATATATATATATATATATATACATACTTGCAGACACATTCAGCGTTGACGTGAATGAATAAGAACCTGACTGGTGTACTTTTGCTCTTAACTTTTAATCCAATAATACAATTGTTAACTTCTATAAATTTCCTGTTACAAATGAAATAATGTAAATCTTTGCTGTTTATAGATCTCCAACACAAATGCAGACCCTCACACAAATTATGTGAAAATCTCTCATATAAAATTAATATAGGTTCCTCATACATGTTAGCCATTTGGGAAAAGTTGTGTTCGATCTTGGCATAGAGCTTTGTTTTCAATTGTATCCCTAGACCGAGACACCATAAATATAGTGTAGATATACATTTTTCCTATAAACGTTTATGAAAATCAGACTTTTATGCTTATGACCTATAATTTTTCTACATCTCTCCTGAAAACTAGCCCAGTCGAATAAAAGTAAACGAGCAGTGGCAATATACATAGACTATTAATGGTAAGTTTAAAAATAATCTATATAAAAGTTTATTTGTTTGTTATAGAAATGAATATAGTAGTAGTTCGGTCACCACAAGGACCAGTGAAGATTACATTCTCTGGTGAAGATAATGGCGCCATTGAAATTGATTATTAAGATTGAGGACACTAGCATTCACTTATCGGATATCATAGTAGGAATGAGCCAAATAAGGAAACTGCATTTCAGAGAAATCAAAAAAGAAATAATTTATTTTTATTTATTTTTAGGAAAGAATATTTTATATTTTAATGTATTATAATCGTTAATGTGGGGAGTCTGCATTATTGTCATCATTATCATATTCGGTTCAACGTCCGTTTTACATGCTGGCATTTGTTGGATGGCTTTAAGAAATTGCATTTGGCCATATTTAACACCAGGGCAACACCGGGGACCTCAGCCACACACACACATATGTATTTGTATAGGATATATGTTAAAATAAATTTATATTTGACAGCCCGCCAACCCAGGTTAGCTCAGCTAGTATGTATAAACACCTCTCTTGTTTATAGGTTGCTGCAAAATGGAGAAGAAATGTTTTGGAATGAAATAAAAACTAATGATGAAGTTGATTTGATTGATCAATATATTCGGCTTATGAGTAAATTTTTCACCTATTGTCCGTTCTTCGGAATTTCCTGTCCGCACGAATGCATGTTGCAGTTCTTTGCTATCGTTTCCTGAAAGGTCTGATTTTCTGGATTTTTTATGACACTCTGAAAGAATTTGATGGTTTCCTCACGCAGCCGTTTGATCTCCCGATTTACGAGACGGTTCTGCTTCAGAATATCTGCTGTCTTAATGGTTATTTCCATTAAGCCAGAACGCTGAAGCGCAGTCGCTGTTCGTAGGAAGCGCATTTTTTTGTCCAACGAGATGCCGATCGATTCTTCGAAAGTACTATTTGGTTTTGTATCCAGGCTCTCTATATCGATCAGCTGCTCTGCGGTGCTGTCCAGCAAATTCTCTACTCTGCCCTTCTCTAGAGGCTGACATTTCACGTAGCTAGCACTTTGAGAACTGTAACCAGACTCGTTGCCAGATTCCTTCTCAGACAATAGTAAAGAGATCTCTTTGGGAATCGGAAAGCAGTCTTCAGATGACAAACTTTCAAAATGACGTTTTCTGTATAGGATCTTCGGACGAGACAATCCCATATTTGATTTCTAAAATAAAATATAAAAATATATTGATATGCATAAAAGTTCATAAAAATTTTCAAATGTATATACATATTTTTGTGCACACAATCATATATAGGCACACACACAGCTACACACACACATATATATATATATATATATATATATATATATATATATATATAAAAAATATATATTTAGGCATATATTCATTATAATTTCCGAAATATTTCCAATTGCAAGCTCACTGAAGTTGTATTACAAGATATAGAGCTTATATACTTTATAGTTGCATTCCAATGGCCACAGGAAAAATCAATCCAAAATCATAATTTTTATATTTATTTCAATTTCGGTAAATACCTGTATTACTTCTTTATTTTTCCGACAAACAAAACTCTTTTTTATTTTATTAATTTTTAAAATCTTTCCTTTATTTTATTTATTTATTCCAAAATTAAAACATTTTCTTACGTGCGTTTCACAGCAAGGTCAAGAAAAAATATATAGACTTTATTTTAAAGTTTGCTGATCATCAGAGCAAGGAGTTCATTTACAATAGGAAAATATATTATTCCAAAAACAGGAGAACGTAAATTGAGAAAAGTGTAAGAAAGAGTTGACAAAAATAAATGGCAAACCGAAATACATGAGAAAAACTCACATGAAGAATAGTGACAAAATCCAAAAGAAATGACACCCGAGATTTGAAACGGCTCTTCAAACGGTAACTTCTAACTTAATCCCAAACTGAACTAGCCTGAACTCACCCTAATTGCTAAGCCAAACTTAAAAACCAATTGCTAAATTATTATTAATCGTGAAAATAGAAAATACCTTTTATTAAGAACATTTAAATTCCTATAAAAATCTGAAAATACAGTTGGTATTATGATGCTATCTACTTTAAACATTTGATCAGCAGCAACATAAGACAATCATTAGGTGCGAACCTGCATGTCGTAAATTCCAGAAATGAATGGGGGCCGATATTGGATCAACTACATACACTTAACAAGATGGATGGCCTATTTTGAATTTTTAAATATAGAATAAAGGTTTTGTATCCATTCTTAATTTAAATTTGGTCTAGGGGAAGTAACTCGTGAATTTTCAAATGAGTTATATCCCTTTGTTTTAAAGGTAGGAATGTGTGTTAATTAGTCCATCTGATTTTTTGGCTGAACCTCAAACAAATTGCTAACAAAGGTTTTTAACTTGGATATTGGGCATGAATAACCTCTCTTTCAGATAAAAAAAGTTGACCAAAATTAGCCTTGCGGAAAGGGGTCAACGGGTGCCATTTTTAAAGATTGCCACCGATTCTAGCCTCCCCTCTATCAACTCAATTTCAGTAAATTCATCTTCAAAAATACCAAATGTAGCAATGTGAAATTGGATAAAACCAACAGTTTTCATAAAGTTAAATATAATTATAACTTCTTATGCCTTATTTTTGTCTCTTTTGATGTATTACTGCAGGAGCTTAATATTCTGTCATATTCTAATTTCAGGTTGGCCAAAGTAAAGTACTGATAATTATGGATGCTGACAAGTGTGCTATTTGCAACAATGAACTGTCCAGTAATGAAGAAACATTCATCGTCAGCCAGAAGGGCATCGATTCCATTAACATCGCTTCTGGACAACGTGGAGAGAAGATCATAATTCAGATTCGTCAACGTCTTCACAAGAAATGCAGACAGCGTTGGATCAACCCCAAATACATAGAAATTGACGGTAAAAACAGGTCCACCCATGATGAAATGCTATCCCGTGAAAGCCGCTCTTTGTGTGTGTTTAACTTTAAGGAACATTGTCTTTTTTGTGGTTCTGGAGCAAAATCTGATAGAAAGAAAAGTGGTGTTGATGTTTACCATGTAGAAACTATTGAGTTTAAGGACAGAGTGTTAAAAGTTTGTGAGAAAGTCCGAAAAAATGATGGCTGAGCATCCACTGTTAAAGGTAGAATAGGTTATGTAGCTGAGCTTGTTTCAGAAGAAGCACGTTATCACAGAACATGTTTTGCAAACTTTGATTCCAATAAAAACATTCCTAAGGCATTCTCTTCTGCTGATTCTTCTAAGAAACAAAACCTTGGTAGACCATAGGATTCAGAGAGAAAGCAGGCATTTCTGGAAGTTGCTAAATATTTGCCGAGGAGCAACTCACCATTGCCAATCTTGTTAAAAAAATGGAGGAAATTCTAGAGGACACTGGCTTTGAACCATACAGTCTCTCATATATGAAATCTCGATTGTTAGAACATTTCAAAGACTGAAATTAATGGGAAACATAATGTTGTTACATTCTTAAGTACAGCAAAATGTATTCTCCATGAATTCTATGCACAGAGCCACTCAACAGACAATTCAGAATCAGAGGCCATCAGAATCATAGAGACGGCAGCCAAGCTTATCAAGAATGACATTAAAGGTATCCAGACAAGTTCAAAATATTACCCGTCTAAGAATGGTCTTGAACAGGATGCGATTCTTGAATGAGTTCCTAAAACATTGTTGATCTTTCTCAGGAAGATATTTGCAGGCAAAGACAATGATTTGAAACTTGCATCAGTTGGTCAAGCAATAATGCAGGCTTCTAGACCCAGAGTTCTTCTTGCACCTTTGCGGTTTGGTTTAGCAGTGGAAAAACATGACCAATTTGGATCGTGGTTCTTAATTAACACTCTGAATAAGCATGGCTTCTCTATATCTTACTCGGAAGTCCAGAAATTCGAAAGAAGTGCTGCTCTTGTTCATGGCACTGAAACTCTCTCCCCTGTTGAAACTGAATTTGTGCAGTTCATAGTTTATAATGTGGATCATAATGTAAGGAGTATTGATGGATTCAACACATTCCACAGTATGGGCATGATAGCATCTTTTACGCCCGAGAAAGTTAAAGCAAAACCAGTTCCAAGGATTCAGGTCCTTTCAGAAGATATAATAAGGGTTGTCGATTCCACTGCTAACGTTGACATCCTTTGGGAGGTTTCACTAATTTCACATCTGTCCAGACCTGCATGGTGAGGCCTTATGCAGTCAGTGCACAAAGGAACATATCCTGAGAAATCAGCCACAGTTTTTTTGCAAATGGTCGAGATAGATCCTGGTAACCCAACCTGCATGTACTCAACATTATGTTACATTAGTGATTTAGCCAGGAAAAACAACATTACACCAATTCTAACATTCGATTAACCACTTTGGTACAAAGCAATGATGATAATCGAGTCACAGCCTAGTTCCATTCCCTGAAATCATTTGTCTTGCGACTTGGCGGGCTCCATACATAGATGAGCTTTCTGGGGTCAATTGGTCATTTGATGACAGGTTCTGGATTGCAAGACTTTTTTGAACTTGTGTATGCTGAAAATACAGTCAAGCACATGCTAAGTGGCAAAGCAATTGCAAGAGCCATTCATGCTCACTTCTTAGTTGATGCTGCTCTGAAGGCTATTTTGTTAGCAAAAGCCTATGATTTGCCAGTTTCACATGTCACTGAGGATGATCAACCCAACACTGATGCAGAAGAGTCATTTCCTCAAAATGAAGACCTGAAGGAAGCTCAGGGGCTATTGAAAGATCTCCTTGATGGGATTGAGACATTGAATAATGTTCTGTCATCAAAGGGAGTTGAGAGCAACTCAATCTTTTGTAGTACTAGTAAGTATTAGGTACAAAAGAATTACAGGTGGATTGAGAGATGATAACCAGTTTGTATGCAAGAAGTTTAAGACAATGGAGATTTGGATGGAAAGTTATTGAGGTTGTTCAGAATTTTTTTAGCTGGGTGATATCATTGGAGCACAAGGAGGAGCAGACTTAGATCTGATGACCTCAGAGGAAGATTTAATCTGAACAGTATAGGAAGATGTGTTCAGAACAGGATACTTCATTGGTATGGTCATATTGAAAGAATAGATGAGAGTTCTTGCATTAGTAGATGTAGAACAGTTGAAGTAGCAGGGTCAATTGGTAGGGGAAGGCCAAGGAAACATGGGAAGAAGTGATAAGGATGGATTTGAGAGAAAGAGAGATAAATAAAGATCTGGCCAAGGATAGGTTAGTTTGGAAGTCCATTTCTAAAAGCCGTCCAACACATGCCAGCATGTAAAATGGATGTTAAATCAAATATGATGATGATTATCTATAATATCATGTGATCTTGTTTGACCAATCACAGCTTTCTATCTCTCAGATAAAACTTCATCACCATTCACTGTCTCACATTTCGAGTCTTTTGGAGAACGGTTAAATAAGTACGGATGGAAACGGAAAAAAAAATCAGCTGAAAGAATACAATTCTAGAGTCATTTAAAAAAAAAATGACCCCCAACTCTTGCAAAAATTGCTGATTCCCAACTCTGAGTACAAAAATTTCTGGTGAGAAGAATTTCAATCATTATTTTATTTCTTTCTCTACGAGTGGAATGAAAAAAACTTACTGAAACCATTGTTTCGGTTGTAGACTTTGGTTTATCCTCATCAGACGTATCTGTTTCTGCATCTAAAAGACAAAAACAAAAAAAACGCTCTGTTTATTGAATTGTAGCAGTTTTTATTGTTTCATTGTTTTATCCCGATGCCTTCCAAGCATTCCAAGAAGTTGTGTTAGAAAAAGTTGGATCATCTGGATTTGAATGGCAAAAAGACATATTTCGCTTTAACACTTTTTTTTTTTACTTTCTGTTGAATCGTGAACAAAACAAAATGGTGTGGACGCACATTCGCAGATTTTTTATTAAAAAAAATGATTTTATTTATACAAGTTTTGGTTTTATTTACAAGCACGTCTTGTTATATGCACATTTTTTAAATAAACAAAAATTATCTTTAAAAAAATGATTTTATTTATACAAGTTTTGGTTTTATTTACAAGCACGTCTTGTTATATGCACATTTTTTAAATAAACAAAAATTATTTAAAAAAAAATGATTTTATTTATACAAGTTTTGGTTTTATTTACAAGCACGTCTTGTTATATGCACATTTTTTAAATAAACAAAAATTATTTTAAAAAAAATGATTTTATTTATACAAGTTTGGTTTTATTTACAAGCACGTCTTGTTATATGCACATTTTTAAAATAAACAAAAACTATTTAAAAAAAATGATTTTATTTATACAAGTTTTGGTTTTATTTACAAGCACGTCTTGTTATATGCACATTTTTTTAAATAAACAAAAATTATTTTTAAAAAAATGATTTTATTTATACAAGTTTTGGTTTTATTTACAAGCACGTCTTGTTATATGCACATTTTTTTAAATAAACAAAAATTATTTAAAAAAAATGATTTTATTTATACAAGTTTTGGTTTTATTTACAAGCACGTCTTGTTATATGCACATTTTTTTAAATAAACAAAAATTATTTAAAAAAAATGATTTTATTTATAAAAGTTTTGGTTTTATTTACAAGCACGTCTTGTTATATGCACATTTTTTTAAATAAACAAAAATTATTTTTAAAAAATGATTTTATTTATACAAGTTTTGGTTTTATTTACAAGCACGTCTTGTTATATGCACATTTTTTTAAATAAACAAAAATTATTTTTAAAAAATGATTTTATTTATACAAGTTTTCGTTTTATTTACAAGCACGTCTTGTTATATGCACATTTTTTAAATAAACAAAAATTATTTTTAAAAAATGATTTTATTTATACAAGTTTTGGTTTTATTTACAAGCACGTCTTGTTATATGCACATTTTTTTAAATAAACAAAAATTATTTTTAAAAAATGATTTTATTTATACAAGTTTTGGTTTTATTTACAAGCACGTCTTGTTATATGCACATTTTTTAAATAAACAAAAATTATTTTTTTAAAAATGATTTTATTTATACAAGTTTTGGTTTTATTTACAAGCACGTCTTGTTATATGCACATTTTTTAAATAAACAAAAATTATTTTAAAAAAAATGATTTTATTTATACAAGTTTTGGTTTTATTTACAAGCACGTCTTGTTATATGCACATTTTTTAAATAAACAAAAATTATCTTTAAAAAAATGATTTTATTTATACAAGTTTTGGTTTTATTTACAAGCACGTCTTGTTATATGCACATTTTTTAAATAAACAAAAATTATTTTTAAAAAAATGATTTTATTTATACAAGATTTGGTTTTATTTACAAGCACGTCTTGTTATATGCACATTTTTTAAATAAACAAAAATTATTTTTAAAAAATGATTTTATTTATACAAGTTTTAGTTTTATTTACAAGCACGTCTTGTTATATGCACATTTTTTAAATAAACAAAAATTATTTTTAAAAAATGATTTTATTTATACAAGTTTTGGTTTTATTTACAAGCACGTCTTGTTATATGCACATTTTTTAAATAAACAAAAATTATTTTTTAAAAAATGATTTTATTTATACAAGTTTTAGTTTTATTTACATGCACGTCTTGTTATATGCACATTTTTTAAATAAACAAAAATTATTTTAAAAAAATAATTTAAGCAAAATGTATAAACAAACGAAACAAACAAATATTTAAAAAACATTTAAATAAGAAAACGTACAGAAATATTGTCACACAATTTTAAAAAGTTATTTATTTAAAAAAAAACTATTTTTTTGATACAATTCAATATTTTAAAAATATTTTTTTAATATTAATTTAATTCAATTTTTTAAGCACATTAATTTTAAAATTTGTAGATTCCAATCTGAACGAATTCCTGTGACATGTAGGGGGGGGGGGGCTTCATGTCACAGAAATTCGTTCAGATCGGAATCCAAGTGAGATCTTCTACAAATTTTAAAATCCATGTTTTAAAAAATTAAATTAATATTAAAATAAATATTTTAAAAATATTACAAAAATTATTGGATTGTATCAAAAAATATTTTTTTTTTAAATATTAAGATTTCATTTATCATAAGCGATAAAAGCGGAAGTCAAAAGTAAAAAATCTGTGTTAAGACAAAATATGTCCTTTTAGTTGTTGCTCATTCTAGGGTGCCTCAAATCTATTTGATCCGGCCAAAATGTTCAGCACAGATCAATTTAACAGAATTATAGAATTTTATTTTGAAAATAAAAAGTCTATTTTCTTCATTTGAAAAGCTTAGATGTGCCAGTGAGAAATCCGACCCTACAAAATCAGGATAATCCGTCTCATGTAGTGAAAACCCTATAAAATATAGCCTGTGTTGAGCAAATGATTTGGCCAACAAGCATCCGAATCAACTCGATATTATTCATTTTTGCAGTGACCCCAGAAAAATCTCTTATTTTACACAAGATGCATTTGAGGTGTGCAAGAGACAATGGACAAGTAGTGAAAACTGGATTCTCAAGAGTTGATGTTTAGGGTCAGTTTTAGTTCACCCTGTCTTTCTTGAATTCTATATTTCTATCGCACACATGAGAATCCAGAGAAGTTTTTTAATAATTACCCAAATATATTGATTGTGTAGCAACACTGTCACAGGAATCTGAGACTGAGGCCGAAGATCCAAGGACTTTTCTCTCAACATTGCTGAGATCTTTGCATTGAGTAATTTGTGGAACTGAAAAAAGAAAAAGAATTGTTGAAATTAAATTTTTCTAAAAAATAGTTAAAATATATTTTTCTAGATTTTATGGAGAAAATAGCAATTTGTGTTCAACCAGTTGTATACAATTAATCGCTTTTAATAGGAATTGTGTTTTGACATTAAAATACCTATTCTCTTTTCTAGCATATAAATTTATTTTGCCGGCTTTTCAAAATAGAATCAAATAGCAATCTGTCTGATATATTGATACTTGGTTCAAACTAGCTTATTTTTCGTTTTTTCCTTCCACAATATTATTGGAACAAATATATTTTTTTTCATGTCATGAAAATACTTATTCCGGAAAAGAAAACTTTTTAGAGTGGAAACTTTTCCCTTACTCACTTCTTGGCCTTTTGGCTAAGATCAAAGTGTAGTATCTGTTCTGATGGATA
Source organism: Sepiola atlantica (assembly GCA_963556195.1). Lineage (NCBI taxonomy): Eukaryota > Metazoa > Mollusca > Cephalopoda > Sepiida > Sepiolidae > Sepiola > Sepiola atlantica. The sequence continues at coordinate 33,490,546 of OY744546.1, read as the reverse complement.
CTGCACCCCATACTGGTGTTGTCTTTGCCTTCGGGTCTTGATTTACGCCGGTCAATTGGTCTGTCCTGTGCAGTTCTAGGAGGTCCACCCTCCCAGGCTTCGCCTCCCCTCTTTGGGAAGGAGTAAGTTTATTGCTTACTGCCTGAGGGGCCCCTACCGGGGAATGCCGACGGGGCTGCCCAGGCAATTTTTAAACCCCACTTTCCCGACCCGACCTTGGGTCACATCTTACTTGTGGGAGTAAGATAAAAACTGGCCTTGTGCCTAACTCCTGGAGAGGAGTAAATCAATACTCACTGAATATTTTCATAGATTAAAGGGAAGTAATCATGTCATTAGTTATTTCCCTTGACTTCTGCTATTATTGCAGAAGTCAAGGGAAATATCTAAAATAATAAATATCTAAAATAATAAATATCTAAAAAACGCTATATTTTTAAGGGAAGTTTTTACATAACTTACACATTATTTATTCTTTATCATTATTGTCAACTAGTAAAACGAATTCTTTAGAAATTCTTGTTTCAACAACTAATTTGATTACAAAATGAAAGTTACCAAAATTACTTTCCATTTCTTCGTAAGCAAGTAATTTAAAAAATTTTACTCCCAGGCAACGCCAGGTAGATAAAGCTAGTATATATATATATATATATATATATATATATATATATATATACCTTTTATTCACCTGAAACAGGTACATTGTACCTGAGACGTAAGGGCTACTGTGAATTATGGACCATACTTAAAGGGACATCCTAACTAGGGAGTTGAGCAGCAAGATGTCCTTTCACATTACATTTAAATTTCTGCATGTTAGTACAATCAGGGAACAGGGAGGGAATTCCAAAGGCTTTGAGGGAAGAAACTATTGGAGTAGAAAGCTTTTTGGCATCTGGAGACCTCTACAGTGAAGGGGTGAGATTTTGCTACTTATTGGGTTGGTCGGGAATATTTACGTCGAGGAGGCACAACTAGCGCAAAAGCAGTCAGTGTTATTACCCGTTAATAAAAGTAGTCCTTATATATGAAGAATATATATGAAGTAGTTCTTATATATGAAGGCTGAAGGCAAAGTATGTAGTATATGTTATTTTAAAAGTGAAAAAGTTAAAAGCATGTTTTACACGATTATTTCTGAAAATAAAGCAAATTGAATAATAATTACCACCATTGAAGTGCTCATAAAATCTTACCCACAGAAAGTTAGTTGATCTTATTACAGGGCTTTGTTAGAAATACAATAAAGTAAAACGTTGCTGACTCCATAATAAAAACCCTTAATACAAAATGAATACCACCGTTGGATTTCACGTAAAACTTTGTTTCAGAAAAGTTGTTTTTATCTTGGTATAGGGCTTTGTTTCAATTCCAACCTAGGATTGGGAGACAACGATCCGACAAATATCTTAGTTTGTTACGAAAATACTAGCCGATTTTTCGACTCACTTAAAAAAATTGATTTAGCTTGCTAATTTTGTGGTGTCTTATACAAAATGTTACACAGTTAATAATTTATGTGCACTCTTTAATAAATTTCCAATACTTTATTTCCGAATGCAATTTTGAAGTTTGTCATACCAAAGATGTAAAAAGAAGAAATGCACATACGCTTCTTGTATTAGTTCAAACTCGATTATAAGGCTTCTTCCCAAAATCAATTTTTGAACAAAAGCCACGTCAAAGTGTCAGAGAAATATCTAAGGCACTTGGTGTCAGTACTTCAATGGTGTCCATCCATCTGAAGCAAATTCGTAAGGTAAAAAAACTCAATAAATGGATCCCACATAAACTCAATGAATAAATGTTTATTTCTAAAATCAGTTATTACTTTCTGAACAATCTAATAGTATAAAAATACATGAAGACTCCAGAATAATGACTTGTATTTAACGAATTGATGGCTTACTTAAAAAGACCTGAGTCATGTGTGTTGTTGGCTGCTGCTGCTGCTGTTCAGTTGGTGTTGCAGATTCAGCACTACAGCAGACGCGTTCTTCAAGTTTAAACTTCGTAATAGCAGGTGTGTTTGACTCCATTGTGATTCATCATCTTGATCTGTAGTGAAGCTAGGAGTAACAAAGAATAAAACAAAAAAAAGTAGTAAAATGGCTCATTTGGGGGAGTGAGGGATAAAACGGCTCACTTTACAATCTTTGAAATGGTAAGAAAGTTATTACAAATTTTTTTCTCTTGATAATCATGAACTTTAATTTCTAATCGATAGGAAACTGAGGAAATATTTAAAAAGATAACATAAGAATGGATCCATTCTTAAAATATGGCCATTTAGTCTGTGTTTAGCGATGGAAATTCTATGATAAACTTAAGCTTGACAACAGGCAGAAGCAAATGCTATTACACAAACGTGACAGTCTTAAAAAATGTTACATCATACATAAGTGTGACACACCGACTGACAGACGACAGATCTCATAAAGATGCATCTAAAATCAGATTCAATCTGTTTGATGATAAAAATACCATTTCAAACTTAAGTGTTATTTTGTTTGTGGCATATCAACCTTTTTCTCAAATTGCCAAATCCATTAATTTTGGTAAAGTTGGTACAATTCAAGTTCTTAATATCTTCAAATATTAATAGATTACTTTGTTTTGTAGGAATATATTTTTGAAATAAAAAGTCTGGGCCTTTAACAGATGCTCGCATTTTCGGTGCAAGTGGACCTGGAAGTAATGGCAACTAAAAGGTGACTCCTCACTCCGCAAATTGGACACAGGACCGGGTTGGGGTAGATAGAATTTGAGTAGTTGATAAGGTTGGGAAGAATGGTAGGCAGAAGAAAAAATGTAAAATATAAAAAAGGTAGAAAGGATTGAGAAAGATGCATTTTGGAGGTCGTGGGTAGTGTTGTGCTCGGGACCTGAGTCTTTGTTCAAAATTCTACCAGTTTTACTAAATTCGATGTTAACATCATTTATTCCGCTAAGTTTTTACAATTAAGTGGTAAAGCAAGACAGTGGGAGGTAGGTTGTCCTTTTGGCACTACACTTAACTTTTTCTGTCCTCGGTCAGTGAAAGAGAAATCCTTTTCGACTGAGACAAGTTTTTATTTTTGTCCTAATCCAGAGTGCCACATTTTGGAGACCTGGATTTTCCCCACATTAAAATCCGACCTTGTGTCTAACTTTGCCCTCATGGGGAGGCAAGTATATAGGAACAGTGAGGGGGGTGCAGCCGATTTCAGTTTAATTACCGAGACAAAACGGCAAAGGTAAAGCTCTAGTGGTGTGGACGGAAATCAGCTTTTTCTTGTTTAGAAAAAGCAGATTTCTGCCAATTAGCAAAGAACTCACATCCTGGGGCAAAATATCACTATTTACATTTTATCAAAGTGCAGTATCTGTTATCTTGGATTAGATAGTCTTTTTGTCAAAGGATCAAGGTTTAGTATTTGTGATCGCTTCTTCGGTTCCATTTGACATCTGTCTTGAATCATTCTCTGGCACTTTATCCTAAGATTAGTGTGTAGTATCTGTGTTATTTGTAAAAATTATTGTTTTTTTTAATTACAAAATTGTCTGGAAGAAAAAACGATTCTTCATAGAATAAATGCTTAAATATTCTTACCAAAACAGGGAAGGAAATCCACCAACATTTCCAGGGTCCCATATTTGATTTCACAGAATGTTCATATCTGAGACGGCAAAATACAAATAAGAAAATACAAAAATTTACCAATAATAGTTTCATCGTTGATTGGCTCAATAAAAACTCAACAATAAAAAGAAAAACATTAAAAACGAAAAACCAGAAATGAAAAATGCAAAAGTAAAAAAAAAAAAATCCCACAACTGAAATGAAGTAAATAACAAATTTAAAACTAAAAAAATAAATTATCACACCGGGTGGGTTCTTCCAAATCTTAAGCATAGAGTATTATAATCCCTTAAGAGGGGGGGGGGGGGGTGACAACTAACACAGAGAGTTACCGAACTTTGATTACATGAAAATACAGTCCGAGTATGCACGTATGGAGTTATTATTTATAGCCATAGTTTCGGCTTAAATCTTGTGTTATAATATTCTTTCTTAACCATCGGATTGATGTAATCCTTTAATGTTCTTTTTTCTTCATTTTTCTTGCTAATATTACTTGACGCAATATTAGTAATATTACTCGACGCAATATTACTAATATTACTTGACGCAATATTAGTAATATTACTTGACGCAATATTAGTAATATTACTTAACGCAAACACAAATAAAATCCTTTCCTATCTGGAATTGCTGTATCTATAAATATATGAGTGTGCATATATATTAAAAGCCTCTTTTCAGACTTGAGAGACAATGGTAATCATGGCTGGACAGGGAGTCTATAATGAGACAAGGGTTGTGCAATCCCCCACCAGCAGGTCCCCTGCTTTAGTCCAATGGCAGAGAGAAGTCCAGGATTACTGGAAACAATGCGAGGATAAGCAGAGAAAGACTGGTGTTATTTTAGAGTTTTCCTTCTTGAGAATCTCGTCTACCCGACTATTTAACGCATAGCTGGAGGGAGAATATATGGATTCATACCTATCCTAAGGGTATTAGTTAAAGTGAAGCGGTAGCCTCCACAGAACTTGAACCCAATACACCGAGCCCACAGTCAGTGCCTGTAACCATTACACCAGGCCACTTCATATATATATACGTGATGTGGCAAAACCGCTATCTGTGGATGATTATATATGTATACTTGCTCCCCACTCATGGGTTGATCTCTAGTGTAAAAAGCATTACTCTTCTTAATTTGAATAGTTTTCTGTAACCGTAAAAGCATAGTAATTTCTCCCACTTTTATGGTATGCGAAGATGGCCTAGGGGCAAGAATGCTGACTATTACACGGACAAGCGGCTTTTAGATCTCAGCATGTCTAGCCATACTGAAGAGTCGTGATACGACGAAACAGCTCTCTGTGGATGACTAATCAAATCTAATATAAAGTTATCTTGTGAGATTTTCAAAAGTTGGATCTAAATAGCATTTAAGCTGACATATCAAACTTTGATTCTGACTATGTTTAATGGTTGTACCGTGTTATTTTCTCTATAATAACGTACTTCGTTACAGTTTATTTAAAAAATGATATAGTCCCACGCTGACAACTGTGAAAACATTTTTCAATTAGGACCGAAAAAATGCGAAATCATCAGGAGAAATAATTCATTTTTTATTTTCCTTACAACAAAAATTTCTTTCTTTTTCTGTATAAGTTTAAAAAAATGAAAAATGTGCAAACAAATAAAAATTAAACACTAAAATGACTTCACTGCATTCCGGGCAGTGCCAGGTAGGGACAGCTAGTATATATATATATATATATATATATAGTAGTGTACGAGTCATGCATTTTGTCTGTTCTCCTATATTTGTTAGAGATGTGGACTACGTATTGCAGGCACATCAAGGTTCTGGAAACGTGTCTCAGGAGGATCGTAAATATTAAGTGGCAATCATGTACACCAGACACCAATGTTCTACAGCAAGTTGGAATGCCGAGCAAAGAAGTGCGTATTATACGTAGTCAGATGCGCTGGGCAAGGCACCTAGTTAGGATAAGAGATTACAGGTTCTTTAAGCAACTGTTATATGGGGAACTACTGCATTACAAACCTCCAAGACACAAACCTAAGATATGTTTTAAGGATGTAGTTTAAAACAACCTGAAAACCCTTGATATGAACGTGGAGAACTAGGAGAGAATAGCTGTGGAGCGATCATTCTGGCGCGAGTGTATCTGTGATGGATGTGGCAGATTTGAGGCAAAGCAGATAGAAGACTCAAATTGAAACATACTTTGCGAAAGCAGTCTGTGCCAAACGTCAACCTGATCATGTGTGTGGTTTATGTAGCAGAGCCTGTCTATCAAGGGCTGGTCTACTGAGTCACATGAGATCCCATGGTAGGAGCCAACTAAACAAGTGTCTAACACGAGTTGAATATAGTTATGCACAAACAGAAACCAGTAGCCTTGTGTGTCATATATATGTGAAAGTTTTTTCCATTTATCTGAAATATATTTATATCATTAGGCTTATTTAATTCAATTATACAAAAAATATTTTCAAATAGCCTATATATACTGATCGGATGTGTCCAAAATTCGATAATCTGTATATGACTTCTTTGTCAAATTGTTTAAATTTCAGTAAACTAATTTATTTTTTTCCTTGGGACCCCTTGAGCTCAGTCTTAAAAATAATGTGACGACTCAGTGTGCTGTGTGAGCTATAGGCGAAAGAGGTTTAAGTGGATTCTGTTATTATCGCCATGATATGTTGGCAGTATGTAATCTTAGCTTTTTGCAGCCATTACATTCTTTTCACATGCTTTTATTTGACACCTCTGCTTTTTCAGTTCGTTCGACAATGAGCACCTAGGAACGAAATGGGAACACCAAGAAACGACTAAAACGAACATCACCATACTAAAACAGCCTCCCTATTCATCTGATCTTGCTTTGAGTGACTTTGAAAATTTTCTGCAAGCTGAAGGAGATCATCAAAGAGACTCGTTTTGGAAGCATGTAGACTATAAAGAAGGCCATACATAACAATTGAGGCACATCCCAGTAGAATCCTGCCAGAAAAGTATAGAAGATCAGACAGCGCAGAATGGGAAAGTCCATTAGACTCTGAGGGGTGGATTACTATGAAGGAAAAACCATGTAATTTGTTACTTTTCAGACACACCTCGCATATACATTTAGGAGAACATGTATAGATAAGGAATCACTGCAATCAGATTTCGTATTCTTAGCTTGAAAATAGTAAACATAAAAAGACACGTTTGTCTCACGTTTTAGATTTTCTTCTTTCGTGACTGATTTGGTATTTGGAAGAAACAGATTTGTCAACTAATTTCCGTGTAAAAAGAGATAATTATTTTCATTTGTCAGATTTGCAGATGCTTTCATCTGTTGTTGCTTTCACTCGTTTCACGACTGGGTTAAAAGTGCCCCCCCCCCCGGGTGAACACCTGTCTCCTTTTATTCAAGTTAGCATAGCCAGAGACGTGGTACAGTAGGTTTGGTCACTTCTTGAGGTGGTTCTATTGAGATCTGTAGATCTCCACTGCTGTCGCTTGAACAATCAAGGCTATCATTGTCCAAGCGATCGGTCTCATCACACATTTTACCATCACTCGACGCTACGGTTTCTGGGAACTGCTCACCATCCAAGGACACAGGTGAAGATCTCTTATGTGGCGAGGCATTCCATCCATGTACACAGTTTGTCGACTCACTACTTCTGTCACAGTCTCCATCCTCGATTCATGAGTGTATCTGTTCGTGCGACCTCTCACCAGCACTGCAATCCCATTTTCTTAGATTCCATGTTCGCATTCTGTTGATAGCAGAAGCGTTTTGTCTACACCTTTCACCTGAACTGCATACATGCATTAGCTGGAGCAGTTGCACTGTGGACGCCATCTTTAACTAAGCATAACATTGTATGAATAAACCACTTCTTGAGCAGTGCATCACTTGCTAGCAGCAATATGCTTTATTGATCTGTGGGATCACTACATAATGCCATTTTCTGACGATGCATGTGCACACGGAAAACTCAGTTGGACACCACAGAAAATATTCTGAAGCTTTTGCTGTTAAACGCTATGCCATTGTCAATCAGGCAGCAGAATCCTCTCGTTGCAGGAGTCGCCAGATTGCAAACTGGGTACCCCACAATCGATGAGGGTCATGTAGTGAGAACCCCCATAGTGGGCAACATCTATGCACAACCGTTGCCGTACGTTTGAGGACTCTTGTTTCCTCTTTTGCTATTGAGTTGGCGCTGAATCAATGGGTAAATATTTGCGACAGAACCAAATTGTAGATTTCACGACCCATAGAAAGGGCGATTCTCCTGGTGAAGTATGTTGTTTATTTTATTTCAGGGTGGTTGCTCTTTGAATGCTGTCACTAGTGGCAGAGCATATCTGCAATACAGGCTCTGCCTCCCTTTTTACTATTCCCAACCATCTCTGCAGGAGTCTTGTGATCTTCCCTGTTTTATTTTGACTTGACCTGACGAGTGTAATGTCCAACACAAATGCATACACTCTGACTAGTTCCAAAAAGGTTTGTAGCCTTCTCTTAATGAGTATTTCACTGGCAGCCTTATTACTCATTCTAGCTTTGCTGCTCAACATGTTCATGAGCCATTTGGGGTCCTGAGCACTGTCTGTGATACAATTCCTAATTAAATGGTTAATTCTGTTGCATCCGAAGCTGGTTCTAATCGTTTTGGTTTGGCCTTTCTTGGAGGGTGCTGGCCTCACACCCACTGTAATCAATGTAAGTAGGTCATCTTTCAAGATGGCTCTAGCTTGATCAGAAGCTGGCAAATATTCATCTTCTTCACTTGGAAAGAAGTGCGTAGCAGCTGTCACACATGATCGGCAGCTCATAGATGAATGCGGCTGAAATGCCTTGCTCCATCATACAATGAAATGGCACAGAAAGCTTCTGTAGGTCCACCAGGAAAACATCAACAGTTTCATTCGGACACATGCGGTGTGTCACAAACTTTGTGAATGCCACAGACGAGTCCAAGGTAAATGTTGTAAATAAGGCTTACTTTCAAAATCTCCCTTTCTTTCCTCACTTAACTGCTGGTAGACCACGAAAGCACCACCTGTTAAACACATGGGGATCACACTTCACTCTCTTCATCTACTACACTCAACACATGGGATCAGTTTTATCAATCCATTCAATAATATATTGGCTGGGTCTCCAGTATCAGTTTCAAATCAAAAGTTTTCTAAATAAAACTATGTATTTTTTATAAATCTCTCAAAGTTTACAAAACAAAACGTTTTATAAATAAAACTGTTTTTTCTTTTTAAATTAAAAATGTGTTTATAACAAAACGTGCTTGTTAATAAAAGCATGTACTCTTTAGGCTATTAGTAAAACTTTTTATAAATAAAATCCTTTTTTTTTAAATATTGTATATTGTTTTGTTCATAATTCAACCAGAAGTCAAAAGTCGGTGTTTAAGCAAAATGTGTCCTTTTGGTTGTTGCTCATTCTCTGGGGTGCCTCAAATCCATTTGATCCAGAAATTATAGACTATTAAAGCCATCCATAACTCAGTCTACTTTTTATAAATAAATGCTTGTCAGGATTATTATTAGACCGGATTAGTGTTTAGAAGAGATGGAAATTGTCATAGGTTATTTGGGCCATCCATAATTGAAAGTCTAATTTTCATAAATAAAGCAAGGGGATAATAGCAGAATGATATTCTAGAAGTATCGAACACTGTAGTGCTTCATAGCCAGTTGTTCCACTTTTGGATCTAGGCCAATAACATCATCAGGAGGATACCGTACCAGCCAGTTTTCGCTCCTTATCCTCAACTGATAACACTGGTACAGTGGTGCCACTCCATGCTGGAGTTGAGAATACTTGGTCTAGTGCTGACTACTGCTCTTTCGTTGCATGTATTTTGTCCATGTGATCTTATGTTGGTGTTTTTATGGTTTCTATAATGGACATCAGATTTCTCTTTTGTTCCAGCTAAGGTCATCCATTTTCAGTCATAACCAAAGTGAGACCTTTTCCACTTCTGTCTGTATTTCTGTTGTCATTCTCCTTGCTTCTTTTTCTTTAAATCCAAATCGGTTTTTAACTAGGTACAGAAAACTTTTTTCGATGTACCGTCTTGCTTCTATTCCACCTTCCATCTGTTGTCTTCGCAATCATCAATGAGCTTTCTGTACCTTATTTCTTTCCTGTTTTCTGCACCTTTGATGTTATCTTCCCAATTTACTGTTAGCTCCATTATAATAACTTTCCTCTGATCTTCACTCCATGTTATCATATCCAGCCTTTGAGCTGTTTCAATCACAGGGAAAACTAGTCTTTTTTATATCAACATCGTTTTTCCATTCTTCTTCCCAATTTATATCTGTCTTTGTCGCCTTTCTATTCGTTGTATTTATTACTTTCCCTTCTTTCACAAAATTTATCTTCTCTAATTTTTCAATTTTTGGTCTTTACCCATCATTTCTTTCATCCACTTTCTCTATGAACATTTTTTCTATGATCTTCAGCACTTGGTTGTGTTGTTATGTACGCCTACCTAGTCCTAGTGGATAATGTGACAAAATGTGATTCAGTATTCTTTTTTGCCCGCACTTACATTTATCATCCTCGCTCTGTTTCTGTGTGTTAAATTTGCTGGTGAAGGAAATACATCATAAGTCGTTTTTATCAAGAATGATAACCTCGCTACTTCCCACGCCCAGATCTCTTTCCAACTAATCTTCCTCTTTATCACTATCGACTCCCGTTGTAAACATTGTCCTTGTAAACTACTCTATATCAGCTTTACTTTCCGTTCTTCATTCATACTCTTTCGCATTTCATTCACAACAACTTTTCTTTTCTTCAAATGGACCTTTTGCTCCAAATCCTTCCCAGTGTATTTGTACTGATCCGATGATATCTCTATGTTTTAATTGGCTGATAGTTTCGTCGACAACATGTTCTGCATTCCACTTTTTTCATGTCCGAACTTCCGGTGAATCTTCCTTGATCTTTCTATCTTAAGAACATCGAAGTGTCATCACCGTTCTAACTTTTCCAGCTTTATATTCTTCCACTATTGATGCAAAAGGTAGCTTCAGTTAAGCCGCAAGTCCATATAGTGCTGATGTTGTTAGCATTGTTGGTAGTCCTAGCCAATTTCGAATCTAATAGTTGCATCGTTGTTCAATTCTTTCAACTCTTGAAAGCGTAATGTCGTATATCATCATCATCGGCCATAATAATCTTGGGTACAACACAAACTTTAGACACCAACACTTGAATCTTCGAGGCAATGATGTTTTATCAATCGCCTTTAATCCATCTTCAGTAGCTTTTTGTGCATCTTTACCTCGTTTAGTGTTGTTTGATAGAATCTCCCATCGAATACTTTACTTCCAATTGAACTCCTTTCACAAGCGTGACACTCCTTGATTTCTGCACCTGAAACTTCAGTCTTGACCATGCAATCAACTCATTCAACTGTTCTAAAATTATTCTAGTTGCTCTTTGCCCTTTCGTTAATACTGCAATATCATCCATAAATGATCTCAATGGTGTTTCCATTGCATTATTATCACATCTACAAGATTTTAATATCATTTCTATCACTAGAACGAATAGAATAACAGATATCGTGCATCCAGCTGCAATACCAACTTCTAATCTTTGCCACTCTGTTTTATACGTTCCCATTGCAAATCTCATCTCAAACAAATCATAAAACTTCCTCACCATAACTCTCACTTCTTTAGGGATCCAAAAGAATTTCATCGCCTGATCTATAAGGGCGTGTGGCACTGATCCGTATGCGTTGGCAAGATCCCGCCTTCTGATTTCATTCATCAATATATCCGTTTTCTGTTAGAAATGTTATGATTCTTTTAGCAAGTACTCCAAACAAGATTTTTCCGTCGATGTTAAATAAAGACACTGGTTGGAATTGTCCTAATTCTTTTGATTCCGCCTCCTTTGAGAGATAAATTCCTTCTGCTATACTCCTCCACATACGGCAACATCTTTTTCTCAACATTTCTTAGATTAACAGAAACAATTTCATTATCAGGTTTGAACAGTATTGATAAACTTTAGAACGCACCATCGTTTCTCTGGCTTTCTTTACAAAACCGCCGACTTCTTTTTTTCTCAAGTCTTCCATATTGAATTTTCTCCCTTTATATGAAAATGTTTGAATAAAAGACATAAATTTAATAAGTTTTATTGTTTGTTGAGTGACAAAATGCAGTTTCACAAGTTCTTTTTATTGAGTATGAATTACAATTCTCAATGAAAATGTATGCAACATGCTTTTTTTTATAGTGAAGTATTTTGCGTATTTGCAAAAAGGTGCAATAGGTGGTGCATATACCCCTTTATTTGTGCATGTGTTTGTTAAGCACAAGCTACTGAAGTAAGCGTGCAACTGTTGTCTGACTATGTGTATGTGTGTCTTGTAGGAATATTAAACCTAGTGAAAAGAAGATTATTTATTTCAGTCAAAGAAATTGGAATCAAAAGGAGGATTGATACCATACAAAGCACGGCACTGATGAAAACAGCTGAAATATAAAGAAACCCAATCCACACAAGCAGGTAACACCAATCAACCACAGGTAAATGGAAATAAGAATAGAACAAAATATAGGGAACTGAAACTGCCAATGTGGGGAAAAAATCGCATGATCTAACACTTCATTCCCCCACCCCCAAAAATATCTGCACCAGCATCGGTTGCTAACACACAAAATGGCCATGAAGGGTCCAGGAAGATGGAAAAATCGAGGTGGGAAAGCACCATTCATATTTCCAGTGGAAGAGCATAGAGCATACTAAAATGTTGTTGAGGTGTATATGCTACGCAAATTCCAGAAAAAAAAACAACGGCTGTTATCAGCGAGAATCAATGATAAACAGCTGTTGCGAGAATGCAAAGTGATTTGCAACAGTGATCGAAAGAAGGGGAGAGTACCTGAAATCTGGGGAAACTTGATATCACTCAGATTCCAGGGAACACCACCTGTTGTTGCCAGTGTGCAATCACTGGTAATGACTCGTGTGAGTAAATACAAAAAACTGGTTCCCAATTTTTTGTACATTTTAAACTCAATTTTTATGAATTTTGGTTTTACAATTTGCCATTTATATGTTTTCAATTTTTTTGACTAATGATTCACCAGTTATCAAGGCTAAAAGCCACTCGAGGATAAGAGTTAATGAGATGGAATGATTGTCAGTTGAATGATGAAGAATATTACAGGAGGATTGAAAATGATGAATGGAATGAACAAAGTTTGATTCCATGCATCATCATTACAATCCTCTCGTAATATTCATCATCATTAAACTGACAATCATTCCATCCCATTAACCCGACTAATCCTCGAGTGGCTTTTGCTGACTCATTAGTAAAACAAAAAGCATTTGTTGCTATTGGATCTGAAAACGACCATATTGTAATCTGCAGGGAAGCAGTCTCATGGTAATGTGTTCCACGGATGGGAAGATTTTGGAAACAAACCGTGTTCATTGAATTTGATGTTAGGCGCATGGAGGAAGAAAAGAAAGTTCTTTTCATTTGTGGTAGGAAAACGAGCTCTTGCTATGAAAGTTTTTTTTTCAAGAAATTCAGACATGATCATCAAATTGTTTTGAAACACTACATGAAAGAGTATAAAAGTGGAGAGTAGAGGCACTCGGAGGACATTCGGTGGGGGGGGGGCGTGGCGTTGCGGGAGATCAATATTGATCAATGCTAATTAGAGAGATGTGATGTTATTTATCTTCTCAGGAGGTTAGACACAAGATCAACTGAGGATTGAAAGGCCAGCGCATTAGAGGAAGTGCACTATGGCCTACAAAAAATGCTATAGCAACTCCATCGGCATTCCTCGTTAGAGGCGCTCCAGGCGATTAGCAATAAACTAACTCCTTCTTAAAGGCTTGGTAAGTGGACCTCCTAGAACTGCACAGAACCATACCTCAGCCAAACAGAAACAAGCCCACTTAACTTCAAAATGGACTGATTGTCAAGAACGTATCTTGGTATTGTTATTTATAAGTATGTGATGTACCTTTTGTTATTTATGAGTATTTATTTACCTCCTCTCCAGGAGGTTAGGCACAAGGCCAGTTTTATCTTACTCCCACAAGTAAGATGTGACCCAAGGTCGGGTCGGGAAAGTGGGGTTTGAAAAGCCATCACCCGAAAAAGTGAGCACTCTGGCCATTAAAAATTGCCTAGGCAGTCCCGTCGGCATTCCCCGGTAGGGGCGCCTCAGGCAGTAAGCAATAAACTTACTCCTCCCCAAAGAGGGGAGGCAAAGCCTGGGAGGGTGAACCTCCTAGAACTGCACAGGACAGACCCATAGACCAGCGTAAATCAAGCCCCGAAGGCCAAGACAATACCAGTCTATGGGGTGTAGTAACCATCGGAACAGATACTACACTTTGATCTTAGCCAAAAGGCCAATGCCTCCCCTCTTTGGGGAGGAGTAAGTTTATTGCTTACTGTCTGAGGCGCCCCTACCGGGGAATGCCGACGGGGCTTCCCAGGCAATTTTTAAATGGCCAGAGTGCTCACCTCTCTCGAGCGCTGGCTTATCTAATCCCACTTTCCCGACCTTGTGTCACATCTTACCTTGTGGGAGGTAGATAAATAAAGCTTTTGTTATTTATGAGCATGAGATGTACCTTTTGTTATTTATGAGTAGGTGATGTACCTTTTGTTATTTATGGGCATGAGATGTACTTTTTGTTATTTATGAGTAGGTGATGTACCTTTTGTTATTTATGAGTATGTGATGTACCTTTTGTTATTTATGAGTATGTGATGTACCTTTTGTTATTTATGAGTATGAGATGTACCTTTTGTTATTTATGAGTATGAGATGTACCTTTTGTTATTTATGAGTATGTGATGTACCTTTTGTTATTTATGAGTATGTGATGTACCTTTTGTTATTTATGAGTATGTGATGTACCTTTTGTTATTTATGAGTATGAGATGTACCTTTTGTTATTTATGGGCATGAGATGTACCTTTTGTTATTTATGAGTATGAGATGTACCTTTTGTTATTTATGAGTAGGTGATGTACCTTTTGTTATTTATGGGCATGAGATGTACCTTTTGTTATTTATGAGTATGAGATGTACCTTTTGTTATTTATGAGTAGGTGATGTACCTTCTGTTTTTTATGGGCATGAGATGTACCTTTTGTTATTTATGAGTATGAGATGTACCTTTTGTTATTTATGAGTATGTGATGTACCTTTTGTTATTTATGAGTATGAGATGTACCTTTTGTTATTTATGGGCATGAGATGTACCTTTTGTTATTTATGAGTATGAGATGTACCTTTTGTTATTTATGAGTATGAGATGTACCTTTTGTTATTTATGAGTATGTGATGTACCTTTTGTTATTTATGAGTATGAGATGTACCTTTTGTTATTTATGAGTATGTGATGTACCTTTTGTTATTTATGAGTAGGTGATGTACCTTTTGTTATTTATGGGCATGAGATGTACCTTTTGTTATTTATGAGTATGAGATGTACCTTTTGTTATTTATGAGTATGAGATGTACCTTTTGTTATTTATGAGTATGTGATGTACCTTTTGTTATTTATGAGTATGAGATGTACCTTTTGTTATTTATGAGTATAAGATGTACCTTTTGTTATTTATGAGTATGTGATGTACCTTTTGTTATTTATGAGTAGGTGATGTACCTTTTGTTATTTATGGGCATGAGATGTACCTTTTGTTATTTATGAGTATGTGATGTACCTTTTGTTATTTATGGGCATGAGATGTACCTTTTGTTATTTATGAGTATGAGATGTACCTTTTGTTATTTATGAGTATGTGATGTACCTTTTGTTATTTATGAGTATGAGATGTACCTTTTGTTATTTATGGGCATGAGATGTACCTTTTGTTATTTATGAGTATGAGATGTACCTTTTGTTATTTATGAGTATGAGATGTACCTTTTGTTATTTATGAGTATGAGATGTACCTTTTGTTATTTATGAGTATGTGATGTACCTTTTGTTATTTATGAGTATGTGATGTACCTTTTGTTATTTATGAGTATGAGATGTACCTTTTGTTATTTATGAGTATGTGATGTACCTTTTGTTATTTATGAGTATGAGATGTACCTTTTGTTATTTATGAGTATGTGATGTACCTTTTGTTATTTATGAGTAGGTGATGTACCTTTTGTTATTTATGGGCATGAGATGTACCTTTTGTTATTTATGAGTATGAGATGTACCTTTTGTTATTTATGAGTATGAGATGTACCTTTTGTTATTTATGAGTATGTGATGTACCTTTTGTTATTTATGAGTATGAGATGTACCTTTTGTTATTTATGAGTATGAGATGTACCTTTTGTTATTTATGAGTATGAGATGTACCTTTTGTTATTTATGAGTATGAGATGTACCTTTTGTTATTTATGAGTATGAGATGTACCTTTTGTGATTTATGAGTATGAGATGTAAGGTTTGAACTAAAAGCAAATATGCAATCAGTTGTTCAAAAGTACTACATAAATTTTTACAGGTCAATTAAGTATAAATTACCAAATTATTAAGAAAAAATAGAATTTTCATAATGGCTGCCAAAATTTTCAAAGAAGGGAGTCAAATCACTCTAAAGTCACTTGTTGGAATTGATTGTAAAATTAATTGTAAATTTGAAGATTTTAATAAATTCATCTTATATAAAACATTAATAACTGATGTTGATTAAACCAAAAAATTTTCAAAATGAATCTTCCCAACTTTTTTCTCTTCTGTCCCCTGCTTCCTTACTCTATTAACCACTCTCTAACCCCAACCGAGTTCTGAGTAGGGCACACAGCTGCATCGGTGTTAAGGCCTCAATTTGGGAGCCTTGAGAAGTGTGGGGTCACCTCTTAGTTGCCATTGCTCCCAGGTCCACTCTGACGACCCAGAGAAGTGGTAGTACCTGTCACTGTCATACTTATGGGTTAAATAGAATCGATCATTTACAGATTATTTTTTTTTTAAATCTATAAACGATTCGTGTACATGAATAAATATGTAAAGATTAACAGCTTCAAATATTTATTCATGCTGAACTTGAAGCATAAATGTTTTTACCAAAATGATTGGATTCGGCATTAAATAACCTAAAAGGGTTGATATGCTGTAAAATAAAACCAGAAACGCGTTTCCGCTGAAATTAGGGATTTCAATTACATCGACTATAAAGTAAGTGAAGGTATCATAACAAAGTCCATCTCTACAGTAAAATAAATAATTGTAAAACATTTTTTGGTTATGTTGCACTTTTCAGCTTTAAGATGGCTGCAATTGAAACAACATTATCTTACCCTAATTAGTTCTAGTTTTATAACAATTTGGTTCAATTAATATTTGAATAACCAAACAATACCGTAATAATTGTCTGGTCATTAAATTATCAATTGAACCAAATTGTTATAAAACGAGGATTCATTTGGTTAAGATAACGTTGTTTCAATGATAGTCATCTTAAAGCTGAAAAATTCAAGATAACACCATATTTTTTATAATAAATTTCTAAATGTTGTAATCGACAATTCTGCTGTTTTTCTTTAGGGATTTTTATCCTCCCTCCCCCTGAAAGAAATGAAACTCCACTATAGTGTTTTCAAACAGATTTTTGAAAGTCTAATTAATATAAATCACCAAAAAAGTAATTTATTTTCAGGTGTTTTCGAGGGGTGGGGGCAGATGTTAATTTTACCGATTTTCTTACTTTATGCCCCCTTTTAAGGTGTCTTCTATTTACTTGTCTCCCCACGAGGGCAGAGTTAGATACAAGACAGGTATTTTAATAAAGGGAAATCCAGCTGCCCCAAAATAGGACACTCTGAATTGGTACAAAAATGAAAATCACTTCAATCTAGAAGAATCTCTCCTTCACTGACCGAGGACAGAACAGATGCAACTCTTTAATCCCAGCTCGAAGCCCGAAAAGTCAGGAATGATGTCTCTTTTAAGGTGTTGCACAACGCATCAAAATGTCAAAAATTAAAATAATTTTTCTAAAATAATAAAAAGCAGACAAAGAGAAAAACGATTCATTTACAAAAAAAAAAAATGTAAAAAAAATCAATAATTAAATAAAAGATGAAATTAGAAAAGGAAGTTGTTTGCGTATTGTTTGTTTTTGTTGTTGTAATAGCGACAAATTTAAAAAGAAAAGATTCAGAACGCGGCATTTCTTTGACACTTATTTTGCCAATTAATTCTTTTAAATACAACCATGCATTACAACATAAAGTTATTTTTATAACTAACACACACATGCAATCGAAATTAGTCGCAGTTTATAAAATGAAAAATTATAATTTATTTTTCGATTTTGTTTTTGAGACAATTGTCAAACGGACCCTTATGTAAAAATAGAAAGAAAAAGAACATGGATAAAAAATATGACTTGACGAAACAATTACATGACATCATTCTTGACTTTTTCAAAATAATCGAAAGTTAAATGTTAGGACAATGAAAACAATATAAACCTACCTATGTGAAGTGCTTGAAACGTGTGGATTCGTGCCTGTATGTTCACAACATGGTAGTTGTACAATAAAAAGGGATACATTGTCTGCAGAAAGAATGGGGAAATAAAATGCACTCAGAGAGAGAGAGAGAGAGAGAGAGAGAGAGAGAGAGAAAGAGAGAGAGAGAGAGAGGTGGGGTACCAAAATAAATAGGATGCTAAATAAAACTTTAAAATATTTCTCTAATCATAGCAGTCTTAGGTGTTAAAAATGTGTGACTGTAGCCAACATTATGCGTGCGTCTATGAAGTTGTAAGTTTCTTCTCCGTTGAAAGACCGACAAACTCGGAACCTACAGCCAGGCAGATATCTGGGCAGACGCCGTGCATATTATTGCATAAACAGCCATTGCGTGCTACATTATTAAAACGTGTGTGCAGCACATATCACAAATGCGTTGCATGCACGCGTACATATGCGAGTATTTCGTGTTTTTCTTTTTCCATCGATGCGTTATTTCGAGTCTCCGTTTTTCTATTTTAATGCGATCATGTGTTTCACTCTGTGCGTGGCCGCGCACCACGCTTCATAACACGTGACCTGTCGCATGCCATCTGCACTGGCAATCAGTCGTCGCCTTCTCATTGGTCAATGCCATGTCTATATTTAGAAATGTGGGCGTGGCATAATTAGCAGACGCTGCACGTGTTCTTGTTACGGCCGCGTGTTTTCTCTGTAAGGAAGACTACACGAGCCACGGACTGTCGTCGTATGCTTTATTTTTGATTTTATCTACCAGATTCGCTATTAAGATTTTTTCGTTTTTATTTTTATCTTTTATTTTTAAATAATTCTTTTAGTCATAAATTCTAAATTCAATATATAATCGTGCGGCGACTGAGAGGCCACGATATCACCCTAAGGCCCAGATGGGTCTATTTAAAGTCTTCATCAATAAGGCAAGACCAAAATGGAATATATTTTTCAATAGGCAAACATAAAAAATATTTAAAAAAAATATTTGATGTCTAGAAGTATGGACAAACATAACGACTTTTAAAACAAGGTTTGGTGTCTCTGCGTGACGGCATATCAACCCTTTTGGGTTATTTAACACCAAAAAATAGAATATTGTAAACAGTTAATTGAATGATATAGTTTGTATTAGCCCTTTGGGGTATGCAATGGCGAAAACACACTATCAATTGTATACGATTCATTAATTGGTTCCATTGTTTGTTTTACGGCATATCAACCCTTTTGGAGGTATTCAATCTTGAAATACTATTGTAAGCGATTTATTAATTGGGTTGATTTCACTGTTCTCATAGAACGAAGAAAACACGATTTTTCTAATGATTCTTTTTGTGTAAAAAAAAAAGTATGTTCTATTAACGTTTCTGATTCTTTGTCGAATCATCTTCAGGTAAAAACAAATGACGGAAAAAGCTGGAAGAAAGAAGAGAATTTCAAAAAGCAGTGAAGAACGCACATGTGAAGTCAGTTAGACATCAGAAAAACGAACCAGTGCAGTTCCAGGAGAAACGTTAACAATTTAAATTCCATGACACCAGAATTAGCGTCACAGGATAACATCGTATTACGTTAAGCATTTTAAAATGTTGTTACTGGTTTCATACGTAATGTTATTTATTGTAGGTTGCTGGGTTTTATAAAGATAGCTTCGAGTATTTTTCATGTTAAAAATTTGTTTCAGAATGTATTATTTTCGTGTTATTAACTAAAATTTGTTTTAAATCAGAGCAGTTATGTTTTTTGTAAATGCTGGTAAATTGAGCTAGAATTTACAAAGTGCATGGCAAAGCGGCGGGAGAGGGTAGTGGCTGTAAAACCAATGTAGCTATTAGCTTATCTCCCATGGGCATTTCAACTTATAAATAACATTGGTTCATTCTAATGTTTTATGGACTTGTTTTTACTACAAGATTATGGGTCTTAAATTTCTTATAGTAAATAATGAGTCTAATTTTATTATTATTGTCAATTGGGGATATGCACCTGTGTATTATATTTTTTATGTTTTTTTCTTCTGATCTAAAGTTTGGTTGAATTTGATTAATATAGTTTGAGTTATGATGTTGGATATTATTATTGATTTTTTTGTACTTTTCGCCTTTCAATTAGGTAGAAAGTAAATTTTAAGGCGTTTGGGAACAGTTACTTGTTGACTATTTGTTTGATTTTTCACCCCAAAAGACGAAACACTTATTAAACAAACTTCGGGATGTCCGCTTATGCCATCTTGAAAATGGAACTGTTACGTGATCGGATTTGGACGAAATATTAAAATGCAATAAAAGCGCTTTAAAATACTTTAACACACAAAAATAAGTAAGTAGGTAGAAAAGTAACTTCATTGCCTTTGGTAACAGTTATTTGTTGATTATTTGTTTTTTCACACCTTTTTTCTGTTGGTTATTCTTGACAATCGCCCCGATTTTTCGTTTATTCCTTTCATTATGGTGAATTCATTTTTATACTTATACAAAATCAAATCTCAACATTGGAATATATCAAATTACACCATGGCAATAATCTTTTTGTTGTTTTTCTTCAAATGACCAAAATGTGAGAAGAAAAGTGTTTCTTTGTTTTTCTTTAGCAAGATTAATAACTGTCTGGAGAGTGGATAGTTTTTTGCTAATGACTCTTATTTTGGGGAAATTTATCAGTATTCATTTCTATACTTTTCAGTTCGTAATAGAGCATTATAATGATATATACAGCATGTTCGAGACTAATTTGACACTTTTGGAAAGGAGAGAAAAACGTCAAACCTAATATTCTAAAAATTCAAAGTGCTTAGAGGATTCTTAGAAGATGTTTTGCGAATACAGCTTATTCGAAGAAGCTGTCCCAAGCTTCCGCAACAGCTTCCAGGCCGGACTTGAACCTGGAACACATATTTAAGTTTGATCCTGGCCATCATCTTAACCTTGTGTTGCAGACGGTACGGTTAGTGTCTTTCTCAACTGTGTTCCACACATAATAGTCGATGGGGTTAAAGTCATTAAAGTTCTCAGACAGCTAATTATGGGTTTTCGTGAAGGTGGGACATGAAGCTGAGTTCTGCTACCATACTTATGGCCTTCCCACAACCACCCTCTTCACCACGTGCTTGATAACAGTGGACAGTAACTCAATTATAAACATCTGAAATAAGTCTAAGTCCCTTTTTGAAGAAGGAGGGGAGCATGACGTAGCCATCGCTAGAAACACACCCAAAGACCATCACAGTTTGGGGAACTTGCGTCATGCATCAGTGCACAGGACTTTTTGCGGACTGTAGACTAGCCACCTGTTCTGGAGAAGAACAAGAGCATCCTCGACTCGACTGGGTGTTTGACCTCGTTTAGGAGTTTTCTGGCTTTCGTAAGGCGGTTCCATTGAGCCTTGACGGTGAGTAATTGGCCCTTGTGTCTCTTGTATGAGAAGTAACGAAAATCCTTTTTTTTTTTATCATACGAACGAATCACCACTTATCGAGGCCGATAGTCCAGTCGAGGATAAGGGTCAATGAGTTTGTCAGATGGACAGTGAAACAACAATTTGAGGATTGGTAACAATGGTTGAGACTGGCCAGAAATTAGATTATGTAAGAGGATTGATCAACAAGAATTTGTTAACATTGGACTTGAAAAAGATCATGCTATAGTCAGATGGGAGGCAGCCCCGTGGTATTGTGTTCTCCAGATGGATAGTTCTTGGAAATAAACTTTGCTTGTGGAAGTTCCGTTTAGTTAATGAGGGAGGAAGGAAAATTATTTACAGTTGTTGTAGCTAGACGAGTTCTTGTTGTGAAGGTCTTACGGGGGGGGGGGGACCTTAAATTGGAGCTCAAGTCGAGGATTGCGTCAGGAGTGAGATACTTTCTGGAGTGGTAGAAAGATCCAATCATTTTTCCAGCGACCTTAGCAACAGATTTGATGCATGTCTTCCATTTTAGGTCTGGTGTGAAGGTCAGTCCTAGAAGCTTATCAAAGCAGGAGACTTCTTCAAGGATAGAGCCATTCATTTCAAATGGGACAAAGTGACGATCAGAGTGTTGGTGGTGAAAAGAGAGAAGCTTGGTTTTTGATGTATTAAAAGTAACTAACTACATTTTACCCTATTGCACTACATGCTCCTAGTCAGAAGAGAGAAAAACAGAAAGATCTTGATCATTAATGCTATTCGAAGTGTTGCCATAGATGGTTGTGTCATTTGCATAAATGTCAACGATTTGGGAGATGAAAAAAAATGTTTTAATGACAATCCAACTTCCAACCAATTTTCAGTACCACCACTTTTTCTCTGCCCTTCTCTCTGCACGATGAAAATCGCTCCCTGCTTCACAGCTGTCCTCTTCATTTATATCAGCTGATCTCCACATATGCAAATCAACTCCATTATAAAAGTCTGCATTTATGAAGAGAAGCCCTTTTTTACCCTGCAGACATGACATGTGAAGCGCCCTATTCTTTTTCCTGCTGGTAAGTGTTCCTCTTTATTGTCACACTCCCCCTGATCGTATGATCACACAAGTGACAAGTGGTGACTGGTCGCTTTATCCTAGAACTTCTCCGTAGTGAGACAGTTATTGCTTCCTCTCTTACATCAGATGTACCAGGACCTGAATTGGCAGTGGAATAAAGCAGCTTAACCAAGGAACGTCTGTCCTCTCCCTCACTTTCAGATGCAGAACCAATACTACTTGCATCGGAATCTGATTCTCTCCATCCAGTACTCTCTGATGATGTGTCATCATTGTCGTCCACTACTGGTGTTAAACTGAGACGTGAACGCACCTCTCCTACATGTCGAGAACTTTAATTAAAAGCAGAAATCAATTTTTCAGTAATCGACATTCAACATGACTCTCCATTAAACTTTGGGAGGTAAGTGCGTTTTTCACATACACTGTAGGTCCCAGATGGAAATATCGATGATAGTGTTGGGACGACTTATCACTCCGGTGACCCGACCTGGTTTAAATTTCGACGTGGATTTTTCACCTAAACTGTGTCCCCCTCTTTATAAACTGTAAAGATCCTATAGGTGCTGATGATGCGGACACATCATTCTTGGGGGTAACGTTGTATTAATACACAGACTGCAGAACAGGGCAGCTCTTTCGTGCAGCAAGCCGCTTCACTGTCCTATGACACCTTTCTATAATACCATTTCCTGATGGCCTGTATGCACAGCGTGGTCGGAAGTTTACACCCCACTCGTTCATCAACTGCCTGAATTATTGACTGCAGAAGGCAGTATCATTATCAGCCAGAATCTCGGCTGGAGGGCTACATAAAAAACACTGATTCTAATTGCCGGATCACATGTGCAGTGTCTTGCCATTGAAGTGGTCACCAGATTGAAAACCGTGTGGGTTCACAATCGATCAGTGTTAAAAATGGCAACCGTTTAGACAGGAATGGGTCAATTCTACACACAAAATATAATGTTCGCCTGATTCCAGGATGTCTACTATGTCGATGAACTTCGTCCAGCTGTGTTGGGTTCAGGTTCCCTGTGGCAAGAGCACACACTGGTTGTGTTGGTTCAATCTCTCTCTTCACATCATTGAGCCACCGCTGTGGAACTCTCGTCGGGGAGTCTGGTCGGTTCTGGTCAGATCTTACTAGTGCACGACATTTTGGTTGATATATCAACCAAAATGTCGTACTCTTTCACAAGTGATATTATTGTGCTCAGTCTCCGCCTTATGAGCATCTTACTTGCGGCCTTTGTGCTCAACCGAGACTTTTCCATGAAGGCATTGGTCACCCAGTGGTACACACACAGAGTCTGTTTTTATGTGTAACACATTGGCCTTCAATTTGAGTGTGAGGTTTAGTCCTTTTAGTATGGCATCCAGCTTTGCCACGTTTATATGTTGGGTATTCTTTGTTAGTCGCAACCAGCATGCATCCTTGATAATGGCTTCATTGGCGTCAAAAGCTATGCCCACAGCAAGCAAGCTTGTGTCCAGCCATACATCCAGTTCCTTTGTGCCCACGCACAGGGGTGGATTGGCCTACTGAGACATTTGGCAAGTGCCCAGTGGGCCGGTTCTGGCTAATGTTTAAAAAAAATTGTTTATTTCTCTATGAATTCTAAAAATGAAAAATAATATATTTAAATTGTCATTTTTCAACTTAACACAAAACCTCTTATATTTTTATTAAAAACTAGCAAAACGTTCCCGCCCTCCGGGCAGCAAGTTATCGAGAAGGGGGTATAATTTGAAAAATGTGTTTTTACTATGAGAATGCCATATTTTTAACAACAAACTTTGGTAAATCTGTAGATTATAAACTCCCCTACCCCCCTTAAAATGAGATTTTACTTTTTTTTAGGAGATTATGTGAACATCAAGAAAAACGTGACGGTGAGAAGAACAAAAATCCCCCCCCCCCCAATCAATTATTTTCAAATTTAGAGAGGGAGATAAGTTTCGTATATAAATTTAACATAAAATGCTTCTCAATTTAAACTTATTTCGGAAGTTAACAAATTTTTGTTTTTAACATTAACCTTAAGTCCGACTGGCAAGGTCGTAAAACCACACGCGATCCTCTTAAAAAGTGCAGAATTTATCTACCCTAGTGAAAAGAAAAATGGTTACTGCCCTAAAACGCTAGAATGACCCAGCAACGTAGGATTACTTTATGTTAAATTTATATGCGAAACTGGGTGCTTCTACACTGACGTTTACATATTAAATTATCAATGCATAAAAAACGTTATTATATACTTACGTATCAGGTAAGAATAAGTATCGTCATCAAAATGTAGGAAAAAGTATCGAGTAGAACTTTAATTAAAAGCAGAAATTTTTCAGTAAATGACATTCAACGTAACTCTCCATTAAACTTTGGGCTATTTATGGAAAACAGGTAAGCACGTTTTTCACGTACACTGTAGGTCCCAGATGGAAATGTCGATGATAGTGTTGGGACGATTAATCAGAATCGGAATCGAAAAAATCGGAACTTTGGGGGGTATCGGAATCGGAAAAATTTGAGCCTAATTTCCGATTCAAGAGACGATTCTTTTAAAAAAAATTTAAACTTAATTTTCCATTGCTGGTACTAATGATAACTATTTATTGTTTTTAAACTATCAGTAATATTAAAATCATAATAATCATAATTAATCATATTAATCATAATTAATCATATTAAAATCATAATAATCATAAGTATCATAATAACATCAAAATACGATGTAAAAAACAAACAAAAAAATGAAAGTTTGCATAAAGGTAATATTTAAAAGAAGGCACGTGTTTTACAAGGTTCCGAAAAATGTTTAAAAATTAAATAAACATATTTGTCAAGGCAAATACTGTCAAACATCATTGTTAATTAATTTAAACGTAAAATAGAAAAAGTGGTTCTTATTGCTTTTTAATTCATTTATTTTATGCTGTTGGGCTTTTGTCTGTTTATTTTTATTTTTATTTTTTATTGTATGGTGTGTTTTTGTCCGGTAGACTTTTGTCCCGTGGACTTTTGTCCGGTCCCCAGCCAGCATTGGCAAACCTTAAAAGTGTTGGTCAAAAGGTATGAAAAAAACTGGGCTTGAAGATTTTCACATTTCTGTGTCAGAAAATTTTGGCTCAGTCTTTCTTTGATTTTTATTTTCTTATGTCTGTACTGATTGTGAAAATTTGCCAACGTAAAAATGTAAGCGTATTTTTTTAAACGATTTTAAAGACATTTAAATTATATTTTATGAATTTAAAATTAATTAATACCATGATTTTTATTAATTTTTGTTTCACATTTAAATTTATATTTGAATTTAATTGGGGAAAACGAGTTATGGACAAATATGCAGAAGCGCCAAAGTTACTCTTCTACCTCTCTGGATACGTTTATTTGTGTTTTAAACTTATTTTAAAGCATTTTTTTTGGTTAAAAACAACCATAGTGTTGACTCATCAGTTCGGACTGAAAAAGAAAATGGCGTCGACGAAATAATCTCTAAAAAAATAGAAAGGTCATTTTAACGAGAGCGAACAGAACAAAAAAGTATGAATAAACAAATGTGCACCAAATAAATATTACCAAATGCAATATAAGTTACTATTCTACCTACCTACGTAATGTTGTTGTGTTTTAAAGTATTTTTAAGTGCTTTAAATTACATATTTTATTGATAAGTTCGGAGCTTTATAAATCTGACTAGATTCAAGATGGCGACCGACGTGTGCGTCGAAAATCGCTCAAAAAGCGAAAATTAAACAAAAATACAGGTAATAATTGTCCCCAATCGGGAGAAAATTGAATGTTCAACCGAACTGTATATTTTATTACCTGTATTTTTGTTTAATTTTCGATTTGTGAGCGATTTTCGACGCACACGTTGGTCGCACTGATGGACGCCATCTTGAATCGATCAGATTTAAAAAGCTCTGAACTCATCGAAAGAGTATTCTAAATAAAAGTGTTAAAAATACTTTAAAACACAAAAATATGCAGGTAGGTAAAATCGTAACTTATCTTGCATTTAGTAACATTTTTTTTACCCTTTTTCGTTCTGTTTCCTCGTGTTAAAATCGAAATTAAACAAAATTCTGGTAGAAACACATCCGATAAATGTCACCAATCATGGGAAAAGGTTATGTTCTACCAGTATTTTGTTTAATTTTCGAATTTTTTTAACGATTATCAGAGGTTCATCGTCGACGTCCTATCAACGCCATTTTCTTTTTCCGTCCGAACTGAAGAGTTGACACTATGTTTGTTTTTAACAAAACAAAAAAAACAACAACAAAAAACGCTTTAAAATAATAAGTTAATGCACAAATAAACTTATCCAGGTAGGTAGAACAGTAACTTATCTTGCCTTTGGTAACATTTATTTGTTGCACATTTGTTTTTGTTTTTTACTCTTTTTTCGTTCTCTTCACTCTCGTTAAAGATGCCCAGTTTATTTGTGTTTAACTTATTTTAAGCGTTTTTTTGTTGTTGTTAAAAACTATCGGATTGACATTCAAATAACTAAGGGGAGACAAGTACGACCTCCCTTTCAAAACATAACTACACCGGTTGGCCGTTAGGTGTCGTCTTTTCACCAACAGGTGGCGCTGGAAAGCGACACCAGAGTTATCTGCCCTTCGGACTATAAAAACCGTTGCAAACGGAAATCATTCTCTTGCCTACTCGACCAGCCTCGACAGAACGACACTGGCGCTTCGTCTCTCTCCTTCTTTTCAGCCCCTCACCACTCTTGCCTCCAGAATTTCTTCAGACACAGCAGGGAGAATTGTTTCGCTCCATCGGCCAGTCGCAAGACGATGCGACGACTACCTGTCGCGTCAAAAGATTCCTTCTCCCCTTTTCTGACTGCTGGACACACATAGTAAGCTTGGCACTTTCTTTCTCTCTTTTCAATTACACACGCACACACGTGCGTCTTTCTTTTTACAAAACTTATTTAAAGAGACATTGCTTTAAATAACAAAAAGACACTATTTCTTTCAAGCCGTCAAAGAGACATTTATCCAAAAGACACTAAAAGACTTTCGTCAAATATGGAACATAATTTTTATGTGTAAAAATGCAAAATAAATTGTTGTTGTTAATATAAATGTTTGAGTATTGGATATTTTATTTGCCCTTCATTTGTGTTGAATGTTGACGTTTTCTTGCTCGTTTTTCTTCAATATTTAAGAGGAATAGAGTGCGTTAGCATCCCCCACAAAACAAATATAGTGTCGACTGTTTAGTTCTTTAGTTGCCATACTAGTTTCAACCAATTACGGGGAAACCCTTTGAGAAAAATAGAAAGGTCTACTTTTGTAATGTACGCAGTCCCCCACAAGGGTATCTAAATTTTTGCGAAAATATATGGAAACATTACACGTTTTTTTACGGTAATCCGAAAAATTTTTTAAAGCCACAACTCTATAATAAAATATTTAGAATATTAAAAATAATCGGAATCGGGAATCGAATCGGAATTTAAAACAGAATCGGAAAAAATATTGGAATTGTCCCGTCACTAGTTGATGATTGAAAATGACGTTTTCTGATTATTGAAAAATTGATTTTTGCTTTTAATTAAAGTTCTACTTGATAATTTTTCCTACCTTTTGGTGAGGATACATATTTTCCCCTGATACGTAAGTACATCATGATGTTTTTTTTATGGTATTGATAATTTAATATGTAAACGTCAGTGTAGAAGCACCTGAAACTGTTTTTATTGTTGTTCTTTCTTTCCCCCAGTTTTTTTGGGGTAGGGGGTAACTAAGGGTGTTATTCTACAATAATGGCAAACCAGAAGAACTCCCGACTCGAAGGCGGAGTTAAACGGTGTTAAGTCAAAATTGATTCCAGATATTAAAGGCTTCCTGTTTGGCTCAAAAATAAGTAATCAAATCGGTGTTAAAGAAAATCAGGAAAAGTTATGTACTAATTTTTATTTTAAATAATTTCTTTTTTATTACACCTTTAATATCTGGAACGAATTTTGACAAAGAAAAATTAAGTCGGTCCGTTTGAATTTGAACACAAATGCTAAATATTTCTCAAAGAAATAAAACAATTTTGCAAAATAAAACTATTTGTTATATTAAAATCAAAACAATCAATAACAAATAAAAGTTAATTAATAAAATTAACTTTTGAAAAATCAATATGCAAATAAATTAAGCTTGCTACTCTGATATGCGATATACATAAACAGTATATAAGTTCATTTAATAAGTTAAATCAACTAGAAATAGGGCGTATCGTATTGACATACTCTATTTTATCAACACACGGCGTAAACACAAAAAAAAACCCAACTCGAATTCGAAATAAAAATCAGCTCCCAGCGACAGTCTAACAAAAAGGCGCAAAAAAGCACAAAATGTTGATCACGTGGCATGCTCTGAACTACGTCCGCCAAACCAGTGTGAAAGAATATAAAAGCAGACCGGGCAACAAAATCTGCCTCTTTTCCTTTTTTCTCTCGCTTCTTGTACATTTAACAGAGAATACGAGTTCGGCTTTCCCTTGCCTTTGGGCGAGGGGGTGCCAGCGCATCGGCTGACAACTAAACACACACACACACATACACAAAGGCTTACACTCCTATCATTCTTCAACGCATACAACCACACACTGCTGACACAGACACACACATACGATTGCCTAAACAACTTATCAACTCTCATGCATACATATTCGTACAACCACGAACAAAAGGCGACACGCACATCACACACGTCGACACATGGCTACACTACGCACATACATACGCATTCATAAATCACAGACATGAACATTTATCGTTTCTCTAACTGGACACTTGAAATGAACACTTAATGCTCTGTAATTTGTAAATATATAAATATTTTGTGTTACTTTTGAACTACGTTTTATTCTTCCTTCAACTTATGCATGTCTTAAATTCATTTAACTTTCATACATGTTCATCAATGTTTTATCTGTTTTATCTGTTTTAAACATTCCTTTACACAATCTAAATGTAAGCATTGATCTTAGCATTTTCTCTAAGACACAATATCTTACTAAGCTAAGGTCCGTGCTCCTACAGGCGTTTTGACTTTACCGTTCGTGTGAGAAATGGGCTCAAATTTTTCATTATTATTTGTTTGTTATGCCTCCTTGGGCATCTCCCCTTTAACTATCTTCTCAATTCAACTGTTAAAAAAAAATTAACTCTTAGTACAGTATCGATATCCAGATCAAATTCTGTTAAATATTTCATTTGACAACTCCCAAAAGTGCCCCCTCAAGTTCTCCCTCCTACCACTTTCTCTGAATTTATCTAACTTCATCTTCAACTGATCTACGTTATTACTGTGCTTAATCTGATCTGACAACTTATTCCAAAAACATATTACTCTGTGAGCAAAAAAACGTAACTGGTTAACAGATCTAGTTTTTGAAAACTGCCTTGACAATAACCTTCCAGATCTAGGAGAAATACTAAAAAAATGGCCACCATAGTTAGAAATGCCATTAATTATCTTGAAAGTCTCAATCATATCACCTCTCATTCTTCTCTCTAACAAAGTAGTCGATTCCAATTTGTCCAATCTCTCCCTGTAACTGCACTCCTTGACTTTACTTATTAGTTTTGTCACCCTTCTTTGTATGCCTTCCAGTTTAGCCTTCCAGTTTACATATTACATTTCAATTTTCATGTTTAGTCGCTGGAGCCCAGGCCTGGGTGCAGTATTTTATATGAGGTCTTATTAGAGCTTTATATATTCTTAACACAACATTTGTCTCCTTCAAAATAATATTCCTAAACATCCACCCTATAGAATCAAATTAACACTTACCGGCTCCAATGTCCTATATCCTATATTGCTTGAATGAAGCAGTATTCATATATAGAATTATTCACTCTCAGACTGGCAGCCAATCAGAATTCATATAATGGACTTGCCCATCTTGGCATAGTGGAGCAGTCCAGCTTCCAGCCCTAAGTATCAAATTCTATATGGCGCTACAAACAGGCTGGATTTGTTTGTATCATCTTAAACCAGTTCAAACCATCACCTCAAAACTGATATCTATTTGTCTGAAACTATTCCACACATATGGCATCCCAAAAGAACTAAGTAGTGATGGTGGCCCACCTTTTAATTCCAACATGTTTCAGCAGTTCCTCAAGACATGGTGTGCGAAGCACAGACAGTCCTCAGTGGCATATCCTCAATCTAATGGTTGGGGAGAGCTTGCTGTAAAGATAGCAAAGAGGATAATTCATGGAAATACAGAGCCATCCTGCAATGTCGCAACATCCCTATCCAAGGCATTGGTCTATACCCAGCACAACCCTTGCTCCACCGCCGACTTTTTGACTTCATACCATCCCAACCCGAACTATATAAACCACATACAAAATGGATAGCTGCAGCTAGGAACCGTGAGATAAGCTTATTCAATGCGGTACAATCGCACAGCGCATACTCTATGCCTACTCCAAGAAGGAGAAAGAGTATCAATACAACGTGCAAACAATCGTCGATGGGACACAACAGGTCGTGTTGTTGAAACTCTCCCTAACCGTCAGTATCGGATCAGGATTGATGGGTCAGGCAGAATCACTTTGTGAAACCGCAGATTCTTCAGAAAACTTGCAACACCTGTAATTCCAGTTCCTATTCCCAGTGCTTTGCCTGAATCTCCCAATACAAGCCTTGGGATTCCCATACACCTGGTACATCATTGCCGCATAACAGGAGACGTGATGACATCGTCGAGGCACCCAACATCACCCAGCACTGTTAAATCAATGCCAGTGAAATCTGCCCAGGCATTTTCCAGGTTACTCCCTCACAATCAACCAGGCCAGAATGAACTCATTCTTCCCAAAGACCATTGCGTACTGGGGGAGGGGGATATAGAATCAAATTAACACTTACCGGCTCCAATGTCCTATATCCTATATGCAATTATTGCTTGAATGAAGCAGTATTTATATATAGAATTATTCATTCTTAGACTGGCAGCCAATCAGAATTCATATAATGGACTTGCCCAACTTGGCATAGCTTCCATATAAACTGGCTTTTTGGTTACTTGAGTTTTTACTTATCTTGCTGCTCAACTGGTTATACAGTTGAGCCCTAAGTATCAAATTCTATAACCCGATCATTCTATTTGCCCTCGATACAATGGTCAAAATATGATTATTTGCCCTAAATATATTATCAAACCCCACTCCCAAATCACACTCTCCATCTACTTCTTTGATTTCTCTGTTGTTTAGTACATATTCAACTCCAACATTCCTAGATCCTACATGTAGTACTTTACATTTGTCTAGGTTAAATCCCAATTTCCAAATGTCCTCCCAATATGATAATTTATTTAGATCCATCTGTGTTATTTCCTTTGATAGTAGTTTAACATCATCAGCAAACAGTTCTATTTCTGAATTCATATTATTAGGTAAGTCATTATTAATATCAAAAACAACAAAGGACCCAATACTGAACCCTGCGGAACACCGGTATGTACTATGATTCAGAATAATTGTTACCAACCTTTACCTTCATAGTTCTATCCTTCAAAAACTCTCTCACAATATTTACCATTTTGTCAGTAATACTAAAAATTTTCATTTTCACTAGTAAACGATAATGAGATACCGTATCAAATGCCTTGCTAAAATCCAAATGTATGATATCTGCACTATCCTCCTCCATCAAATATTCATTTATAATGTCAATACTTTCCAAAATATTAGATAATGTTGATTTACCATGAACAATTTATATCATCCTTTATAAAATTTAATATATGGTTTCTAATTATTTTTTCAAATACCTTACACAAAATACATGTTAGAGAAACTGGTCTGTAATTACTTTTTTAATGTATCAAACCTTTTTTATGTAGCGGTATTACTATAGCTGTTTTCCAAACATATATAATCTCTTCATATTCCATATATTTCCGAAACAAATTGGTTATTGCATTGATAAAGTCTTCATTTGATAAGTATTTCAATATTTTAGGATGAATTTCATCAGGTCCCATACTTTTACTAACACCCAACTTGGATAGTAATTGTGTTATGTCTTTAGGTTCTATTTTTAGTTCATCCATAATTTTTGTTGTACCCTCCCCATAACAACTCTCCTGTAGTGGACCAAATTTTTCAAAAGAATGAACAGATTGAAAAAAACTTACTAGTACACCAGCTGTTTCTACTGGTGTATCTGTTAAATCCCCTGTCTCATCATCTCTTACTGTACTGACGTTTTTTTTTAATTTTAGTTTTTTTTTTAACAATGGTTTACAGTTGTATTTAATATTTCTAACAATCTTATTTCCGTGTTTCAATTTTTCTTTTATTTCTAGTGTTTCATATTCATTTTGTTTACTTACAGCATTTTGATAATATTCCATACTTGGTGTAATTCCAAATTTCCTCCAAGCTTTATTCTTTTTTTTTCCTTTTACGAGATAGACGATTACTGTCTAAAGGTAATTTTCTAATGGATCCCCTTGTTTGGAGAATTTTATAATAACTTCTGGAATATTTTCTATTATAGATTTTATCTTTCCATTTAATTCCTCCCACATTTCATTAACATCATATGTTTTCCAGCTATAATTCCAATCGATATTTTCTCCTTTTTCTGGCACAAAATTTTCTGTAATCTTAGAACAGTTCCTCTGTTTTCTGTTTATGTAATCAAACTCTGCCTTCATTTTAA
Organism: Sepiola atlantica; assembly: GCA_963556195.1. Lineage (NCBI taxonomy): Eukaryota > Metazoa > Mollusca > Cephalopoda > Sepiida > Sepiolidae > Sepiola > Sepiola atlantica. The sequence continues at coordinate 33,457,252 of OY744546.1, read as the reverse complement.
CTTCGATTTCAATACATGCATAATCAGATTTACCTAACAGTGCTTTCAAACTTACATCTCCTATTATGCATTCATTATTTGAAAAAATCTGATCCAATGTACCTTTTTCTAATCTATTTCCCACTATTTATATCTAGTATCTTCTATATACTAATGCAAACCGTTTGCTGGAAATAACTCTAAATATTCGTTCTGCATTCTATAGTGTTGACTAATTGAATTCATAGGAGACACAACTAAACCCTTTGTCCAATTTACATTTGGAAAATTGAAATCTCGACCATTATAATATCTTCAGATGTTTCTGACGTAAATGGTATCTCACTGATTTGTTCTTTCAATCTATAATCTCCCTCTATGGACAAATTCAGAGATCTGCATATACATACTACAACGAAAACTCTGTTATTAGCATCGATTATTCTTAATGCCAAAGATTAAGTTTTATCAAACCAATCCAATCTAGAAGCCTTTAACGCATTATGTACATAAATAGCAGACCCCCCAAACTTTGTATTATTTTTCCTATCTTCCTGTATTAAACTAAAATTTGGTATTGCCAATTCTGCCTCTTCTACACCCCCGTAGACAAATGTGTTTCTGTAATACAAATTATTTTATATTTGTTAGCAATCAATTTTAGTTCCGTTATTTTGTTTCTCAATGAGTTTGCGTTAGTATACAGTATCTTCAAATGTTCTCTATTTTTCTTTACTCGTTTAAATTGATTTCCTTGGACGCTTTTTCATTGTTTTTTTTTAATTCTCAATGGTTTTGCTTTTATTATTTTATTTTATTTCTCTTATCTGCTTTCTTTTTTCGAAAGTAGCTTCCCTTTCTGTTGTCGTCAAATCTGGATTTATCCATATAAGTTCTTTTCTTTCATTTTGTATTTTTCTACCAAATTTGTAGTTGTGCAACCACTTTATATCTTTCTCATGTAGGTACGTGCAAAATCAATGGCCGATTCCCAAAATGTAAAAACATTTTAACCCTCCCTTCACCTTAAAATTCACCAAAATTCAGGAAATCAACCAATTTTAATGAAATTTTCAGTATTTTTTAATCAACGATTACGCAATATAATGAAACCATTATTTTGTTTTAAATCTTAGTGAAAATTTATTATTTTTTAAAACAAATACACCCTTACTAAAGTTATATTTTTATGTATTAATAAAAAATGTATGAATTAAAAAATTTTTTTATGAAAATAAAGCACTGTAGATGTTTAATATTTAAAAAAAATGATTTAATTATTTCGTATATATTACTAAAAGGCTCCTAAATTCCGTGTTAATAAAATCACTATAACTCGAAGAAAAATTAATTTCTTGAATTGGCAATGTTATCATTGAATAAAGCATTGTTTAATCAATATTTAAAATAAATGAATAATATAATTGCAAAAATATTTCATGTGATTTTTATGATAAGAGTTTTGGGGAAAATATAAAATGCTATGTAATTATATTTCCCTTTCATACATGAACGTGCCATCAGCAGCGTAAGAAATCTTTTTTTAATCTTGAAAATAAACAAAAATTGAAAAATTTAAGAATCAGGATCATAACGAAAATAAGGATTTAAAAAATTGGATAATTTCTACTAACGATTGCCTTGGAGAGGTATGGTAGCCTTGTTCTGTAATAAACAGGCGAATTAGCTCACTAATTACTACTCACTCCGTCCACACCGTCCTCAAAATTTTATTTTTAGAGACTCAACAATTTCGTAAATTTCACAATTCAACGTCAGTTATCTGGAAAGATAAAGCATAAGTTTGTATTTGTTTTGTCATTTTTTAATTAATAAATATTATTTAAAAAGTTTAAAATAATTATTTATTAATAAATAAATAGAATTCAAATTGACATTTTCTTTCAAAATTGAATTCTATTAATAAATAATTGTTTTAACTTTTTTTCAATGAATAAATTGTCAGTGTAGTCATTGACTTTAATTTACTTTTTTGCACTTAAAATAAAAAATACACTTTTAGCTATTTAAAAAAAAGAATTAATGTCATTTATCGTTACGACAGGTTAAGAATAAATCGAGTAACTAAAAATAATTTTTAACAACATTTAAAAAAGTTTTCTTTCAAATTCTAAGGAAAAACATTGGTAAACAGACGTCATCAATGATTTCAGAGTATTACTGAATTAAAAGCTAATACAAAATTAAATATGAATCTTTTTAGATAAAAATAAATAAAATCTTAATTGCATACATTCACAAATATTTTAACTGAATAAGCATTTCCTTTTTTATTACAACAAAATAAGGGTACTTAAATTGATTCAATTTCTTTATAACCTTAAAAAGAATTAAAAAATTAATGGATAATAATATTTCAATTTCTATAAGTTATCAGAAAACCATTTTATATATAAAGTTAAAAATGATAAATTATGACATTTTTGTCTTCCATGTTCCATGCATAGCGATAGTTAATCGGTAAACAAAGTCGTTTACCGATTGACTGAATGCCGGATTTTACTAAACTATGACTTTTGGAGGGATAATTTTGCTAATTTTTAGTAAAACGTAGGAAATTTTTGTTTTAATTCAGTATCTTATGACTTTAATTTAATAATTACCTTTTGAATAGTTCCAGAAAACTTATATTTTTCTTTCAAAGGAGTTTTACAAGTAATTTCTTCAAAGTTCAAAATTCACTGAATTTTTTTTTTAGCCGTTGTGATAACATTTTTAATTATATATTTTTTCACACGTAAATATAGATTTTTTTCCTTTTAGAGATTAAGTTTAGGCTTTTATCTTTCAAACACAATCAAAGTTTACACGAAAACTAATTAAAAAAATAATAAGCGCTTTTTAATAATCATGGTCCGTACAAGACACGGCCATTTTTGCACGTACCTATCCTCATGTCTTAGTGTGACCATTATCAATCGGTATTTGTTTTCCAAGTCTAACCGTTCTGATAATGTCTTTTTGTGGCATTTCCTTCTCTTTATTTATTAAAACGGTTTTCTTCTTTTTCTTCTTTCATATTATAAATTATGACGTTGTTAGTACGTTTTTTTTGTTCTAAAATATTTGTTTCTATTATGTTTATACTTTTTTAAATGCCATTTCCGATGTACTTTCCATTATTTCTTTTTGATCCTGTTTTGCTATATCAGCCCAAGTTTTATTCATTTGTTTTTTTTTTGTTCCAACAAACTGTTTGTTAGAGACAACTCAGTATTTTTATTATCTCTGATATGAAGTTTGTATTTTTTTTTATTACGTTCTTCATACCTTTTTCATCCTCTCCTGTTCCAGTCATTTTTAAATTTTATTTTTCCTCCAAATTCAAAACAACTTGGACATCTCCATTCCTTTATTTTTCCTCCAAATTCAAAACAACTTGGACATCTCCATTCCTTTATTTTTCCTCCAAATTCAAAACAACTTGGACATCTCCATTCCTTTATTTTTCCTCCAAATTCAAAACAACTTGGACATCTCCATTCCTTTATTTTTCCTCCAAATTCAAAACAACTTGGACATCTCCATTCCTTTATTTTTCCTCCAAATTCAAAACAACTTGGACATCTCCATTCCTTTATTTTTCCTCCAAATTCAAAAAAACTTGGACATCTCCATTCCTTTATTTTTCCTCCAAATTCAAAACAACTTGGACATCTCCATTCCTTTATTTTTCCTCCAAATTCAAAACAACTTGGACATCTCCATTCCTTTATTTTTCCTCCAAATTCAAAACAACTTGGACATCTCCATTCCTTTATTTTCCCTCCAAATTCAAAACAACTTGGACATCTCCATTCCTTTATTTTTCCTCCAAATTCAAAACAACTTGGACATCTCCATTCCTTTATTTTTCCTCCAAATTCAAAACAACTTGGACATCTCCATTCCTTTATTTTTCCTCCAAATTCAAAACAACTTGGACATCTCCATTCCTTTATTTTTCCTCCAAATTCAAAACAACTTGGACATCTCCATTCCTTTATTTTCCCTCCAAATTCAAAACAACTTAGACATCTCCATTCCTTTATTTTTCCTCCAAATTCCAAACAACTTGGACATCTCCATTCCTTTATTTTTCCTCCAAATTCAAAACAACTTGGACATCTCCATTCCTTTATTTTCCCTCCAAATTCAAAACAACTTGGACATCTCCATTCCTTTATTTTTCCTCCAAATTCAAAACAACTTGGACATCTCCATTCCTTTATTTTTCCTCCAAATTCAAAACAACTTGGACATCTCCATTCCTTTATTTTCCCTCCAAATTCAAAACAACTTGGACATCTCCATTCCTTTATTTTCCCTCCAAATTCAAAACAACTTGGACATCTCCATTCCTTTATTTTTCCTCCAAATTCAAAACAACTTGGACATCTCCATTCCTTTATTTTTCCTCCAAATTCAAAACAACTTGGACATCTCCATTCCTTTATTTTCCCTCCAAATTCAAAACAACTTGGACATCTCCATTCCTTTATTTTTCCTCCAAATTCAAAACAACTTGGACATCTCCATTCCTTTATTTTCCCTCCAAATTCAAAACAACTTGGACATCTCCATTCCTTTATTTTTCCTCCAAATTCAAAACAACTTGGACATCTCCATTCCTTTATTTTCCCTCCAAATTCAAAACAACTTGGACATCTTCATTCCTTTATTTTTCCTCCAAATTCAAAACAACTTGGACATCTCCATTCCTTTATTTTTCCTCCAAATTCAAAACAACTTGGACATCTCCATTCCTTTATTTTCCCTCCAAATTCAAAACAACTTGGACATCTCTATTCCTTTATTTTTCCTCCAAATTCAAAACAACTTGGACATCTCCATTCCTTTATTTTTCCTCCAAATTCAAAACAACTTGGACATCTCCATTCCTTTATTTTCCCTCCAAATTCAAAACAACTTGGACATCTCCATTCCTTTATTTTTCCTCCAAATTCAAAACAACTTGGACATCTCCATTCCTTTATTTTCCCTCCAAATTCAAAACAACTTGGACATCTCCATTCCTTTATTTTTCCTCCAAATTCAAAACAACTTGGACATCTCCATTCCTTTATTTTCCCTCCAAATTCAAAACAACTTGGACATCTCCATTCCTTTATTTTTCCTCCAAATTCAAAACAACTTGGACATCTCCATTCCTTTATTTTTCCTCCAAATTCAAAACAACTTGGACATCTCCATTCCTTTATTTTTCCTCCAAATTCAAAACAACTTGGACATCTCCATTCCTTTATTTTTCCTCCAAATTCAAAACAACTTGGACATCTCCATTCCTTTATTTTCCCTCCAAATTCAAAACAACTTGGACATCTCCATTCCTTTATTTTTCCTCCAAATTCAAAACAACTTGGACATCTCCATTCCTTTATTTTTCCTCCAAATTCAAAACAACTTGGACATCTCCATTCCTTTATTGTTTCACATATCAACTTTGTGAGTCCATCCAAACCGACACACTTAGGATGATACCATTTCTTGAAACATCCACAATTTATTAGATTGTTTGGTGCTTGTGGATTATACGTCCGAAATTTTTTAAAATCTTTAAAGGAGAGTCAAATAAGGGGGAGAGAACTCTAGTTTCAAGTTTCAAGTTTCAATCACGATCTATCTTAAAATGGATTTTACTATTGTAATTATTGTAATTATTCTAACATAAAGTTTTTAAAAAATGTATACGTAAAAGGATAATTTAAGAATAAAACAATCACACGGCATTCGGCACCAATGAAAAATAAAATGATTTTGAAAAATAAAATGATTTTGAAAAATAAAATGATTTATTAAAATAAATTATCACAGAAGAAGGAAAAAATAGAAAAAATATGTAAATGGAAGGGAAAAAACATGAAACACAGGAAATAAAGTTTTTGAAATTTGTTTGAAAACAGTTCCTTTTACGTTTGTTAACACTTTAATTTAAAGTGGATTTTACTACTGTAATTATTCAATTACAATAGTAAAATCCACTTTAAGATACATCATGATTGAAACTTGAAACTAGAGTTCTCTCCCCCTTATTTGACCCTCCTCAAATTAAAGATAACATTTTTTTTTCGGACCTACAATCCACAAGCACCGATTTTTTTTCTAATTTCGGTCTGTCATTGCACGGATAAGGTGTCACGTTTTTTTACATTGAGTGTAATTGCAGCCATTTATTTTTTGTTTTTTAATGTTCTCAAATTGCATACAAACTATTTGAACCAAACCGTGAAGGTTAAAAAAAATAGTTGGTCAAACTATCCGGTAGCTCAAACCGCTGCTTACCAATGTATATATAACGCTTCCACTTGGTATACAGTCAGTGTTACTTTTCACGTAATGCCTGTTTATTTAAGGATGAAAAGTTTTTCTTTCACTACCACCATATTTTGTACTTGAAATCATACAAATTGCTAATTTGCGATTTGTTAATTTCTTTTATAGTGTAAGTAAATATAATGAAAAGATTGTCAGAAAATGAGTTTGGAAAAGTTTGCATTTCGTTTAGAGAACCATTCGAATCTGTGTTGGAAGGCAAGCAAATCAACAGTAAACGCCTTACGACAATGGTGGCTTTTCCTTCTTCTCAACAGCAGGCCTTGAGTAATCCTAAATAACTTATTCGATCGACGATCTCTGGACACTAATGTCTGCCCGCTTAGGTATGTGGCAGGAACAGCGTGGTCACACCATGAAACCTTTTTGTTTGGATTATTCGGACGACTAATCTTATCTTGTTTTTATATTTACAATATTTCAGCCAATGTAATCCTCTTCGGGTGCATCTTTCCAAAATTCATAAATAATTGTGAACGCAAATAGGTCACATATGAGTATCTGAAGCGAAATAAATAGTTGGTGTTCATATGAAATGTGCACTTAACCAAACCGATGTTTGTTAGGAAAAGAACGCAGAAATATGAAATAGATTTTTGAGTAATTACACGGGTGGTATGGCAATAAATAAATGCAAATATCAGTAAGTATCAGATCTGTTGTAAGAAATCGTTTTTGTTGAGTGAGTAACGTAAACAGAAATTGCTACGTTTCTAAGAGCCGATATTTACGAAATGTATTAAATATGTGTGAACGAAAATATGTGTGAACGAAAATATGTGTGAACGAAAATAGACCACAGAGGAATTAGTAAAGCAAAATTAAAGTGGGTGTAAACGTAACCGGACAGAGTTTGGGTGTAAATAAACGCGTAAGTTTCAAATTGTTTTTGCAATACGAAAATGGGAGAGTGAGCCCGAGTGGATAATTAAGTGTAGATGTCTAAAGTATGTGTAATTTGCTAGAAAGACTGTCGACGTAACTGTGTCGTTTTCGATATGTGCAAAGTGTTAGTTTTAGTTACGCGTCTTAGTATACTGGGAGGGGAAAAATCGTCTTTACTTTATTATAGAGATATTTTTAATTTCATTGTCATTTTTCTTCTTTGCAGTAAGTATGGACATAAACAAGCAGAAAGGAGGAGCAGAAAAAGATTGATAGAAAAAGAATAGCATGAGAAGCTACTGCTGCCACAAGCTCAAAAATCACATTTTTCAGCATCGGGATGAACCTGAAATTCTTCACATACCTGAACATTGGAATGAACCTGAAATTCTTCACATACCTGAACATTGGGATGAACCTGAAATTCTTCACATACCTGAACATTGGGATGAACCTGAAATTCTTCACATACCTGAACATTGGGATGAACCTGAAATTCTTCACATACCTGAACATTGGGATGAACCTGAAATTCTTCACATACCTGAACATTGGGATGAACCTGAAATTCTTCACATACCTGAACATTGGGATGAACCTGAAATTCTTCACATACCCGAACATTGGGATGAACCTGAAATTCTTCACATACCTGAACATTGGGATGAACCTGAAATTCTTCACATACCTGAACATTGGGATGAACCTGAAATTCTTCACATACCTGAACATTGGGATGAACCTGAAATTCTTCACATACCTGAACATTGGAATGAACCTGAAATTCTTCACATACCTGAACATTGGGATGAACCTGAAATTCTTCACATACCTGAACATTGGAATGAACCTGAAATTCTTCACATACCTGAACATTGGGATGAACCTGAAATTCTTCACATACCTGAACATTGGGATGAACCTGAAATTCTTCACATACCTGAACATTGGGATGAACCTGAAATTCTTCACATACCTGAACATTGGGATGAACCTGAAATTCTTCACATACCTGAACATTGGGATGAACCTGAAATTCTTCACATACCTGAACATTGGAATGAACCTGAAATTCTTCACATACCTGAACATTGGGATGAACCTGAAATTCTTCACATACCCGAACATTGGGATGAACCTGAAATTCTTCACATACCTGAACATTGGGATGAACCTGAAATTCTTCACATACCTGAACATTGGGATGAACCTGAAATTCTTCACATACCTGAACATTGGGATGAACCTGAAATTCTTCACATACCTGAACATTGGAATGAACCTGAAATTCTTCACATACCTGAACATTGGGATGAACCTGAAATTCTTCACATACCTGAACATTGGGATGAACCTGAAATTCTTCACATACCCGAACATTGGGATGAACCTGAAATTCTTCACATACCTGAACATTGGGATGAACCTGAAATTCTTCACATACCTGAACATTGGGATGAACCTGAAATTCTTCACATACCTGAACATTGGGATGAACCTGAAATTCTTCACATACCTGAACATTGGAATGAACCTGAAATTCTTCACATACCTGAACATTGGGATGAACCTGAAATTCTTCACATACCTGAACATTGGAATGAACCTGAAATTCTTCACATACCTGAACATTGGGATGAACCTGAAATTCTTCACATACCTGAACATTGGGATGAACCTGAAATTCTTCACATACCTGAACATTGGGATGAACCTGAAATTCTTCACATACCTGAACATTGGGATGAACCTGAAATTCTTCACATACCTGAACATTGGGATGAACCTGAAATTCTTCACATACCTGAACATTGGAATGAACCTGAAATTCTTCACATACCTGAACATTGGGATGAACCTGAAATTCTTCACATACCCGAACATTGGGATGAACCTGAAATTCTTCACATACCTGAACATTGGGATGAACCTGAAATTCTTCACATACCTGAACATTGGGATGAACCTGAAATTCTTCACATACCTGAACATTGGGATGAACCTGAAATTCTTCACATACCTGAACATTGGGATGAACCTGAAATTCTTCACATACCTGAACATTGGGATGAACCTGAAATTCTTCACATACCTGAACATTGGGATGAACCTGAAATTCTTCACATACCTGAACATTGGGATGAACCTGAAATTCTTCACATACCTGAACATTGGGATGAACCTGAAATTCTTCACATACCCGAACATTGGGATGAACCTGAAATTCTTCACATACCTGAACATTGGGATGAACCTGAAATTCTTCACATACCCGAACATTGGGATGAACCTGAAATTCTTCACATACCTGAACATTGGGATGAACCTGAAATTCTTCACATACCTGAACATTGGGATGAACCTGAAATTCTTCACATACCTGAACATTGGGATGAACCTGAAATTCTTCACATACCTGAACAAATTCCTAAGTATGGTAATGTAGAAACCAAAGTTGTGGAAGACCCTAGAACTGCCAAGACACCTAACTACTTTACCAAACCTAGTGATGATTTCAAGCCCCTGTTTTTTTCAGACCATCCAATTCAACTACGTGAAATTGCAAGATCAAAGTCTAATATATTTTTACAACAAAATAGAACAAACCAAAGTTGGTTAACATACTGTAAAAAGACAAAATCATTTTATGGTAGTATATGTCTAGTTTACACTAGATCTGATAATCAAGGCATGAAGGACTGGAGGCATGTTCACTAGCGTATTGAAGAACATGAGAAAAGCAAATATCACAATGATTGTGTTGAAACTCATTTCCTTACGATGAGTAAGAGAGATATTGAGTTATTATTGTTTACAGCACAGAAGAATTTAGAGAAGGATCAAATTAGATCAAACAGACAAGTTATGGAAAGAGTTATAGATATAATTAAAGTTATTGGAAAGCGGGGACTAAGTTACAGAGAGACATCATCTGTTTCTGAAGCTGCTTGTTCATTGGACAATCCTTTGATTGATCACGGTAATTTTCTGGAGCTTGACATTTTACTGAAAGATCACCTTGACAAAGTTATCAAGAAAAGTAAGGCAGTGCATGGATCAGACAGCCTCTCAAAATCCATGCTACACCTCACCATGACAAAAATCTCAGCCCCCCCTTTCATCTCTCCCACCCTAAGGCAAATTCACTAATATTCTCACCCCTCCCTATTTCACGGCTGCCTTAATGGTACCCACTCAAAGCTTTCTATATTCATTCTTTGCCACCACTGACTTCTCGCAGCCTGGACTCTCCTTCAGCGCTCACAGTAGCCACGGCTACTACTTTTCCTTTATCACTATCATGTCAACCCAAAATTTTGATGTACTTGCATGACATTTTTCTTCAAATTATCATCCTGAAGAAGTCTTACAATAAAGACGAAACGTTGATGAATATATAAAAAAAATCTTTTTGTTTATTTCCTTTTTCATTTCCCATTACATTGGATAACTCTCATCCTTCCTTTCATATATATATATATATCTGCTCTCCCGGCTTGAAACCTATGGTACCATGTTGATTTGATCAGAGCTTCTGTAATATTATTAATAAATAAATATCATGCTTTCATTATTAAATAATCGACCACTCTGTTGGATTTCTTTCTACCAAAGGAAACCAGGTATTATATATATATATATATATATATATATATATATATATATATATATATATATATATGAAGAAGAATGGAAAGGAATTAGAGAAGCAAAAGCCAAATCAAAATTCAATTGCTCAGAGCAAGGTATATTCCGCAAAAAGGCAATTTATTCAAGTTAAATTTTCCTTAAGCAAGGCTTTTCAAAGATCAAAATCTTATCATCAGAGGAAGTCGCTGGGATAGATAAGTTGGCAAAGGTCAAGATTTAAAATTTGAAAAAATAAAATAAAAGTTGTAGGGAAAGAAACAACCGGGCAGACCCACAGGCGCACAGACAAAGAAAAAAACTTAGAAGAAAGAATAACATTTGGTTCAATCCGCCTTTCAGCAGTAATGTTAAAACCAATATACCTAAAGAATTTTTCCAAATTTTAGACAGATCTTTTAAGCACCCCCACAGATATAGCACTATTCTTAACAAAAATTCTATTAAAATATCTTACTCTACTATGCCCAATATTGAACAAACTATCATAACCTCTAACAATAGGAAAATCAAACATATCCAACAACAACCACCCACCGCATCCCTCACCACTTGTAACTGCCGTAAACCTAGAGATTGTCCCTTAAACAACAATTGTGTACAGAAGGACGTAATATACGCTTGTACTGTGAAACAATTCCCCCGCTCCACCAATGTTGTGAGCAATCATAGTTCCCATACTCCACCTGAATTCCGCATCTCCCCACAACCCCAATCCGCTTCTACTCAAGACTCCCACTTATACAGCCATACCTCTAACCAAGCACCCCCAATAATAGATAGTGCCCATGGGCTAACTCACATTTCCCCCATATCCACTCCGCCCTACTTCTTCAAACAACCTCCTTCGCATAACTCGAATCTCCAAACCCAAATCTCATCTAATACCACTAGCAATCTCAATGCAACTATAGCACCACCCTTCAAGATACACACATTTATTGGGGCGTCCTCTTTCCCCATTAAGACCCGGATCTCTAACCATATCTATTCCTTTAAAAATAGCAAGGATAATAGCACAGGCACTTCACTTTCCAATCTAATTAGAAACCTCAATCTTAAAAATACTCCCTATTCACTTCACTGGTCAATACTTAAAAAGTCCAAATCATATACCCCGGGTGCATCCCATTGCCAACTTTGTACTTTGGAAACCTTTATGATAGCTACTGCTACTAAATCTAAAAATATTATTAATTCTAAGAATGAACTTATCTCCAGTTTCAGGCATAAACGTAAATTCAAGTATAGCAACCATAGTAATCCCCCAGACACCCCTCCCCCATTTGATTAAATACCCTCCCATCATCTCGGATCTTCCCTCCCTACATCTCGAATTTCCTTTCCGATAGTTCTAATTCCTGTTGTTCTATAATCTCTGCATATATCTCCCTCATCCCTTTAGCCTTCTCTTAACTTAAAAAATTACCCATAAACTCTGTTAGCTTCACAATTCCCTTAGCTTTAATACCTTTCTCCCACTACCCCCTAAATCATTCTACTTAACCTCCTTAACCGTATAACTTTTATATGACTTCCGTTTCTTTCCCCTTTAACTTCTTTTAATACACTCGTCCGCTTCCTTTCAACACTTCCAAACTTCTATCCTTCCCTCTCAACCTGATAACTAACCCACCATATTCACATTATACCCTAGCCCTTTTATTTACTTGATGATTCGCCTTATCTACTCTTAATCCCCTTTGCACACTTCGATATCGAACTCCTTACTGTTTTCTCTGTGCACTCTAATTATTTTTTCCCCTCGTGTTTTTACTTCTAAATAATTCTTCTCACTCTTTTAATAGCCTCGATTATTCCCCCCTAGTTTACCTCGCCCTTCGCTCACTTCTCTCAGACCATGCTCAACCCCCAACCCGCCCTCGCTCTACGTCTTTTAACCCCCATAATATTTACTTTTAACTGCGATCTCCATTCTCACTCTGGTTTAATCTATTGTCACTACTTTAACCTTGTATGTCTCTTACTTCTTTCTGCCATCATTAACCTATTTAATAATTTTCTTAATCAACCTCCATATACCTTTTTTTGAAAATTTTTTTGTTTCAAAGTTTAATTTTCCCGCATCCATAAAGCACTAGCGTCCCGTAACAGCATATTTTATTTCAACCCATATCTTTAACCACCTTGGGGATTCCCATTCCGGATATCCTTTCGAGGTCTATTTTACTTTTACTTTTTCCTTATTCTAATACTCACTCTCGAGCTCCAATTTTATCGACTTTTCCCTCATTCTATTATTATTATTTTTTTATCGGTCAATCCATAATTTTCCTTGCGAGCCTAAGACTAATTTTATTATCTCTTTTTCATTTTTTATTTTCTTATTTCTATTTTTAATTCTATTTTTATTTTTACTTTTTTAATTTTTCAATTTTTAATTTTTATTCTTACTATTCATTTTTCTAGCTCTACCCTTCAAATATATTTTGCCTCATTGTTTATAAGTAAGGTCATCTGATTAAACAACTAAACCCCGAACTCTGTTCATAGACACATTCTGGTATTTTAACTCTCCCTCCCAGCACTCGTTGACTCACCCCTACTCCATTCTTTCCCTTTTCTAGTTGAACCCTAATTCGCGCTAACATCCAATTTCAACTTTATGCGACTCACCCCCCACAATCACACTCTTAGTTTTAACCGCACTTATTCACCGCACCCGTTCCCTTTCTCCTCCTTCGCACCCGTTCTTCTCTTCTCCTCCACACCCCTTACTCGTTCCCTCCCTGCCTACTGGTCGCATATGAGTTTCTGCCTTTCTTCATTTCAAGTCGGCTTTCTCAACGGGCTAGCTTTAAAATATTTTCGCTGCCTTTTTTCCCATTTTAAAACACTTTCCTTGATATCTCAGCCCAGGAAGTATTTTTAATGGCGAATATTTTCCACCTCACTCTTTACTGAGCCTGCCTGCATCCACGAGCGTACCTCTTGTTGGACTTTTTACCCTTTGGATTTTCTATTTTCGCCGCACCTGAAGTTGTGGCTTCTTGGAATTTAACTTTGAATCCTCTCTCACAACATCTCGTGCCTTTAACGACCTACCTATCTACATCTCATTCTCTCCGCTGGACTTTTCGACACCGGACTTTTTAGCAATCGGACATTTGCTTGCATTCGGGCAGAGTTTTGCCCTGTGTTTCTTTCCCTACAACTTTTATTTTATTTTTTCAAATTTTAAATCTTGGCCTTTGCCAACTTATCTATCCCAGCGACTTCCTCTGATGATAAGATTTTGATCTTTGAAAAGCCTGGCTTAAGGAAAATTTAACTTGAATAAATTGCCTTTTTGCGGAATATACCTTGCTCTGAGCAATTGAATTGAATTTTGATTTGGCTTTTGCTTCTCTAATTCCTTTCCATTCTTCTTCATATCTACCTGCTCTATCCTGGATATTGAGCTGTAAGTTCGCTTTTAGTACTCCACTTTACATATATATATATATATATATATATATATATATATATATATATATATATATATATATATATATATATATATATATATATAATAAGGAATAAGGTAAAATAAATACCTTTGAAGCATTTAAAGATGCGATATTGATTTTAAAAGAAAAAGAAATCGAAACCGATTTTTTAAAAAGATTTTTTTATAAACTTTCATTTTTTTTTTAGTTTATAGTAATACAAATATTTCGCCAATAGACTTGGCCTTTTCAATGTGTCTGTATATCCTGATCTTATCGGATTCGGATTTCCCTTATTAAATTTCAATTTGATTGCTTAAAAAAAAATCTGAACTTTAAAAATTTCATACTTATCTCGTGTGCATTCGCAATTTCATATTTGAAAGTGAAGGAAACAACAACACCTCCCGTAAGCCCGGTTGCACCAGCAGAAGCCGGGAAATCCGAATCCGATAAGATCAGGATATACAGACACATTGAAAAAGCCAAGTCTATTGGCGAAATAGGAACAGCAGCAACAACAACAACCACCACAACAGCAACAAATTTATATAAAAAATAACAAACGCATGTATTTAATTATCAACAGATTAGAAAATATTAATTCATTAGAAACTTAAAAATAAATAAATATGCAAATGAGAGGATGAGAGAATGATATCAAGATGAACGAACTACATACACTGACCCCCTCCCCCCAAGTAGGGGTTAATGCCTGGGAGAATGATATCATGACAACAGAATAGATAGTACACTAAATCCCCCTACACACAAAACTGGTAATCCTGAGGAAATGGTATCGTGAGGAACGAATGTATACTGTACGACCTTCCCACCCCCCCCCGCCCGAAGAGGAAGTAATGCCTGGGAGTAATGTATCATGACGAATGAAAATATACTACAGAGAATTAAATAAGCATAAACCGTTTTAATGTCAATATAGTAAGAATATGTGGAAAAAAACTTTTGCACTTATTTATTTAGATAACATTTAAAAACATGGCAAGTTTCATTGTTCACGTGAAACGTCAAAATGAAATTAACTGGAAAAATACAGTCGCCATCTTTATAAACAAAAATGAATATGGTGGCTAAAGAAGAACGATAACTTTCATAATTTTCTAGTTAGAAAAGACATGTTTATTATAAACTTGAGTTATCGTTCTTCCTTAGCTAGTATTATGGTGAACGAACATATACTACACTGTCCCCCCCCCCCCCCTGACAGACGATAATATCATGATGAACGAACGCGACTTCCCTCCACCCCAAAAAAAAGAAAGTCATTCTTGCGTGGATGGTCTTATGAGAACAGAATCGATATTACACCCCCCCCCCCCAAAAAAATATATTCTGACTAAATCGAGTATTGAGGATTTTTCAGAATTTCCCTTTACACACCCTTAAAAACGGAGGAGGTAATTCCGGGGAGGACAGTCTTATGACAACAGAACCGATTCTACACTACACCGCCCATTAAAATTTATTCCAATTTAATCATTTTTTTTTTCATTTAAAAATGCAGTAAAAAATTTTTTTTTTATGGTTTTGTGGCCTTTTGGCTTAGATCAAAGTGTAGTAGTAGCTGTTCAACATCTCAGCGATATTTGACACTTTACTAAAGCCGGAAGTAAATTAAATTCTAAATAAGTTTTTAAACTCTATCATTTTTAAAATAAAATTCTCTATCTTATTTTATTTATAAATAGTCCTAACGTGTTTTGATGTTAATGTATCTAGGATAGATGGGAAAACTTTCGCATATATATATATATATATATATATATATATATATATATATGTGTGTGTGTGTGTGTGTGTGTGTGAATATACATACACACATAGATACCAGGACAATGATACACACAAAACAAAACAAAACAAAACTATAAGATGAGTTAAATGGATAGATACAATTGTTGGCACTTCTGCATTCTTTATGAACCCGCAGCCGATTAAGAAATCGAAATTGAAGAGTTCCGTTTTTTTTCTCCAAGTACCATTCATTCAGAATTCACCGGAAGTTGAATTTACCGGGAGTTGAAGTAGAATTTAGTTTTTAGAAAATGGAGTTAAATGAGTTGAATCTTCGCGACATTGGTAATTTAATGAACCAGACGCAAAAAACAATCGATTTTTTACAGGCACATCGCCATCCACAGGTGCCACAACAAATCATGTGGAAAACATGTGGCAAAAGGCCAAAATGCGTTAGAAAATAGAATGTGGCACCCACACGCAAATGGTGGAGTCTTACTTAATGGAATTTATGTGGCGGCAGAAGTTTTCTGCTAACCCCATGGAAGCCATTATAAATCAAATTGCAGAACTTTATCCTGTTCAATAAAAGAAAAAGGACAAAAAAATACAGTCCCCCCCAATGAAAACTTTTCATTTAGATAAAAAAAATCTCAAACAAAACTTTTCAACTACAATATATTTAAAAAAAAATAAAAGCAAAATCAATGTTGACCAAAAAATTCATTCCCCCCCACCCCAATCAAAACTTTACATTTTTATTTATAAAATTTTTAATTCATATAATAAAAAAAAACAATTGTTAATTGTTTCTTGTTACCCAAAAACAAATCAGTCTTGCATTTTTTTTAGGTTGTAAATAAGTCACTTCCGGTTGAATTACTTCCCTTTATTTTCAGTAGAAGGACAGAAAATCTGCGGGTTCATAAAGAATGCAGAAGTGCCCAATTGTTTACTATTTTTATTATTATTGATATTATTATTATTATTATTTTTATTTTTTTTAGATAGGAGCCAATTTAATTTAAGTAGAATGGAAGAGTTCTAGCTGTGAGGGGGCTTATACCACGGTATAGGCACGAGCAATTACTAACAGAAGAATCTTAATTAGCGTGGTAAAATGGGTGGGTTAAAAGTTACTGCCCTCAAAGAAGGGAAGACATAACAACTTCTATAGAGTTTCCAAATAGGTGGATATTTACTCGAGAAGTAAACTTGCTTGGCCAGCTGCGACCATTTAAACCAGTTGCCACCGTTTTCAGGTGTTTAGTTTAACACCGCTAGCAGAAACCTGTGTCAGGGGAGGTAACTTTTTGGCATTGATCTAAACGCAGCAGTAGAATGATTAAAGGGAGACTATTCATTCACCTTGGTCAGCCATAATGTTTTTAAGTGAAGCACGTTTTGACAGAATTATTTACTGGAGCTACAAATAGCTACGCTTAAATAATTAGAGAGAAAGGACAAATGTCAACATCTCTAAGGCCTTTCAATCTATTTACAGGGGAAAAGAATCGTAAAAGCTCTAAAGCTCTAGGATGATAGTATGGAATTAACTTAGGATAATTAATTATTAATTAATCCGTCAAACGCTGTTTTGTATACGAACAACCTGCAGACACGGCCACCGTGTCTCCAGTGTTAGAACCTGCAGACACGGCCACCGTGTTTGCAGTATTAGAACCTGGAGACACTTTAAATTCGTTTCGTTTTCGCTTTCGTCAGACACCGTTTTTTTTTTTCGCTTTCGTCTTGTTAAGTTAGTGTATTTCACGAGTTTTAAATTAGCGTATTTTAATCGGGCTATTTTATGAAAATGAAAGTTGGAGATACATTTTGGGTATCTTTCAGAATGATCAGTACAGTCGCGGACGGGGTCCAAAAAACTAACGAGAACGGGGTTATAAAAATAAATATGCAACAAGTGAGTTTAACCTACGTCGAGAAGAGATATTTGTCTACTTACCTATGATATTTGTTTGTATTTTTACGTACTATAAATGGGTTTTTATTAGATGTAAAAAAAAAAATTCTTGTTCATTTTCAACTAGTACTTTTTTCTAGACAAGATGGCGTCTTCTACTCACTCTCTTACGAGCCAGCGCCATTTTGTATTTGCAAGTTTGTGTTACAAAACTATTGATTTCTAATAAATAGCAGTTGGAACGGTTTAAAAATACAAACAAATATCACAGGTCAGTTTTAAATTAACTTTTATCGACGACAGTTACTTTTATTTGTTGTATATTTGTTTTTTTGAGCGTTTTCAGCGTACTGATCATTCTGAAAGATACCCCGTAAGTGACTCCACATCCATAAAAAGAGCTAAAGTAAAACAGGCAAAACAAAAATTCAAGTAAGTTAGCTATATACATTTATTTACTATTACTTAAAGTAGGTATCCCAAACTACCCAGTTTTAAACATTGATGTGAACTCGGCAACGGAAAACTCGGCAACGGAAATTACGTAATATGGTATCTTTTGTTTATTAAATTGTTAGGTGAAAGTACAGAATAGTTAACAAAGCCCCCTCACCCCATGTTAAGAATGGCTTTCTAAATGATGTTATTTGTAAATCACTGAGAAAAAGTGGTTAATCCATCGTTTCACAACTAAAATGACAGACAATGTATTTTTCTGATTTCTTTTCCGACCATACAACGATTTATTTGAAAAAAGAATTTCTTCTTTTTTTTTTTAAGTATTAAATAAAGTTGTTAGATAAAACAAGTTTTAGGCAAGATGAAAAAAAAAACACTGAATTAATGACCATTGGTGCTTATTTGTTTTATGGTGCTAATTTACTGTAGGACCCGCGCTACCGTTTTTTTTTCTTTACCCCTTTTCGTCTGTTAGCTGTTATTATAAATGTCCTACAGTAAATTAGCACCACAAAACAAATAAGCACCAATCGTCATTATCAAAAACACAAAATCGCACTGAACAAAAAACAAAAAACAACAGCTAACAGAACGAAAAAGGGTGCTATTTTACTTATAGGCCGATCAAGTTAATTGTGTTCATGTAAAAGCATTATTTTGTACTTACTCAGTCATATTTTATCTCTCACGCCCCGAAAAAGAATTTTAAAATATCAAGCAGAACTTTAATTAGAACGATTTTTCCATTTCCATAAGGGTTATATGAAATGGCGAGTCTGCGATTTTCGGAGTGGCCGGTTAGTGGCCGGTTAGCTAACTAAGGGCAGATAAGTGTCCCCTTGTCTATTCTACCGACCGCTCACAGCCCAAAATGTCGGCTCGGGCACAAATACAGGTTGAACATCGAAATGGAAAAATCGTTCTAATTAAAGTTCTGCTTGATATTTTAAAATTCTTTTTCGGGGCGTGAGAGATAAAATATGACTGAGTAA
>OY744546.1:33427804-33432804 GCA_963556195.1 Sepiola atlantica | reverse complement strand
AACAGGAGGACCAACAAATCTGTGTCGTCACCAATGAGAACCGTATCTCTTGTTCTGGCAGAGGCAAGGGCTGTTTGAACAATGAGGACATCAGCATCATGCTTTGCGTGTTCTGTGCTGCATCCAGCCCTTTCTAGTTTGTCGCTGAGAAAATGTATGAAGCGCTGTTTGTTTGCCTTGTTGTTTAGGAAGTCCTCCTTCTTGGATTGGATGATTATATCACCAGCAAAGCTTACGGTCAAACTAGAGCAAGTTCCTGTTCTTCTTTGTTGTGTGGCATCTTTAGTTGTGGGTTCATCTTTGTAGCCATCGAAAACAATGACAGCAGCTCCATATTTCTGTGTCACATATCTGACATAAATCTGACACACACTATTATATGTGGAACCTCTTGGCCAGGGAATCCGATGGAGTAGCACGCCGCCATCAAGGACATATTGGACTTGGTCTACACTCGGCTCACGTTGTTCTTCATCTATAGACTTCCACAGAACATCAGCAAGGACTGCCTTATTGGCCTGCAAGGGAAGGGATGACGAGTCAAATAAGGCAGGAGGGTGGCTACAAAGTTCGAACTTGAATAACGTTGACAAGTCTTTGCACCGTTCACCTACAATTACCGATCGCTGGAACACCAATTGTGGATCCACTACTACAGATTCCCCTCTGACTTTGACAGTTGATCTGGATGCAAGTGTCATTGCTTCATCGGCTTTTCGGAAGGTGAACTCTTCCACAGATTTCCCTGCCATGCTCACAAGAATCTTTTCTCCAATTTCTTTTGTTTGGTCAACATTGACTCCGTCCTGAGCGGCCATGCCATTAGCAATGTTGTGAAGTGAGGTATTCTCCTTGAATGGATCTCTTTCCTTCCTTCAGATAGCTGATAAGATCGAGGGTGTCCTTGACATCTCTGGCTTGTCTAGCCTTCGAAATATCTTTGTGTTGGTCGCTGGTTTCGTAGGAGACCCCGCTGAACTTCTGCATTGCATCGTTGATGTTTGCGCATGCTGGCATGGATAGGACCCACAGTAAGCGCTGAGTCTCTGTCATCCCTTTTCCTCGAGTTAGGCCCCCATGCGTCTTTATACTTCTCATCAAAACTTGTTCGATGATCAGATCTGTGGAGAGCCCTGCCCAGTATCTATCACTGCGCCGCACAACGTGGTATCCCTCTTGGAACTTCTTATACACATCCGGATGTGTATTTGGTAGTTCGGTCATCATTTGCAGGTAAACATATGCAGACTTTGTATACAGTCGGTGTCCAGAAGCGGCAAGCATATCGTGCACACATTGGAGGTGTAAGCTCCAGTTCCCTGTTCTTTCAGCTTTAATAAATTTCCGCAAGATGTCCACCATGTTGAGATACTGCAACCAGAGTTTTGCTGTTGGCATAGTCATCATTTCCTTTTTGTTGTCAAGTTCAGCCTGGATTCTTTGCAACACTTTTGCAGAGCAAACTTCTTCCACTGAGAGGGAAGAGGACATTGCTCTGTCATACAATTCACTTGCTGTAGTTATGTCAGTCGTCACTGTATCTGAAGGAATATCTTGTGGTTCTACATTATCTGTCTCAGTATCAGCAGTTGCCACTTGTGGTTCCTGAACTGTGTCTTTGGTTGGCACAGGCACATTGTAGGCATCAGCGACCAAAATGGTGTTCAGTGCAGCATCTACCAGCATATGTCCCCGCACTGCTCTGGAAACAGCTTTGCCTGTCATCATGTAGGGCACTGTGTTTCCAGCATATACCACTTCGAGCAACTCTTGCAGTCCCGAGCCTGCCATTAGGTAACCTATGCTCCCAAGAAAGCTCATCTGCATGTGAAATCCCCCAAGCCTGAGGACTATGCGCTTGAGATCACTGTCATTTGGTTGAGACATTATAATCGTTAAAGCTTTCCAGTACAAGGGTTGGTCGAATGTGAGGATTGGAGTAACGTCGTATAGTTGAGCTTGGGTAGACACAAACTTCATTGTAGAGTAGATACATGAAGCATGACTGGGATCAAGGTCAATCATTGGAAGGAATGTCACAGAAGCTTTTCCTGGGTGTTGACCTCGATGCAGGAACTGCATCATGCCAGACCATGATGGCCTTGGAGAGTGGAGAAGTAATGATGTCTTCCACAGTATATCTAACTCTGATGTTGGATCCTCTTCTGTCGTGCGAACCAGTGGATTGTAGATGATAGGTTCCAATGCTGGAGGAATTTTGAAGTACTAATGCTGATGCGACCAATGGCAGCAATCTCTTTAGCCGTCACATGGACTGTGGGGACAGCCTTGCTTGTTTTTGTTTCTGGTGTAACAGTAGCTATAATGCCCATTCCATGGAATGTCCCTGTGCCATCAATTGTTGCCACATTATGGTCCACATTATCGGCAATATACTCTATGTGGTGCTCTTCGGAATACCCAGGGATCTCAGTACCTTGTACAACAGCTGCACTCCGTTCATATTTCATGACCTCAGCATAGGAAGATGAAAACCCATGCCCGTGAAGCGTGTCCACCAAAAAACGTGACACAAAATGGTGGTGCATCTGGATACCGAGGCCAAGCTGAGAGGGGGTTATTATTGCCCTTGGTCGTATGGCTTGCATTATGGCCTGCCAATCGAAGCAAGTTTTACACCAACATTTTTGCAGCAAACATAGTCCTAAGAAGTATTGCAATGAGTTTGGAATGTAGCTAGCAGAATCAGCAATGTCGCCCGTGTCTGGATAGAAATCCTTTGGGGTTTCCATGGACTTTACATCACTGGCAATGAGTTTTGCAGCAGCTTCAATAATATTCAACTTGTCATCTTCCATATTTTCAGCTTCTGTTGCTTGTGGAATGCATAGAGGATTGAGCTTGCTGTATCTCGCAATGTGACCACACATTCTTTGGTGCTCAGCACAGTCATTAAAACCCTCTCGCCAAAGTGCTCCTTTATTTTAGTTTTCATGTATTTAGCACTGTAAGGTTCATGCTCTGTGTTCTGAGAAACTCTGACATTTTGAGAACAAGGTCATGTATGGTGGTTTGCTCCTCGTCATTTTCCTCTAAGAACTGAGCCACTTCCAGGAACGCTGACGTTCTCTCGTCTATCTCAGGCCTTCCGAGTTTGAGCCTCTTTGATTTGTCTCCAGTACTACTGGTGTCTAAAGAGTGCTTAGTAGGAATGTTTTTCCCTGTCCTAAAGTTGCTACTGCACTGCTGGTGATACATTGCATCCGCTGCGTGTAGGTCATTCACCGATGCTATTCTGCTAATACTGTTGCAGACCATTCGTCATTTCTAGAATGACAAACCTGAAGGATACTCTTCTGAAAGTCTTCTGTCCTAACTGGGAAAACACCCAGTTCTCTTTGCTTCCTACCAGTTTTAGCTGACTGTCCACGCAACAAGCAGTGTTCTTGAAAATTGAAGTGTAGTTCAGAACGGAGCTCACAGCGGGGTTTGGTGGTTGTTGCTGCCTTACTAGGTCTCGTGCAATGTTTTCTGCTTTGCAATAGTTGCGGCGACATTCTACGTGTAGTGTCTCTCCTGGATTCACTACCAAATCGCTACCACGTTGACTACTTGCACGATTCCACGCCATCGCCTGCCTTTTGTTCGAAGACAACTGTCGCCTTTCGTCAGAGATTGATTCATTACAGATGCGACACTTCTCCATTGTCAATGTTTGCTGAATCTCAGATTAATTACCCTGGAATAGAACAAAAATAATATATTAAAGTTATAAAATAAATAGTTAAATATAAAAAGTTATAATATAAAGTTAGTCAAGAGTTAGTAAGTTATAATAAAGTTATAATATAAAGTTAGTCAAGAGTTAGTCACATGAGGCAGCAAAACAGTCACATTTCAGTTTGCCTATGTTTCGGATACCACGCATATGAACATTTTTCAATATTTTTTGGCCATATTGGATTTTTGGCTATAATTCTTTATCCAATAAAAATGTAACCTATTCCACGTAAATCCTTGTGTTCAAAAACACCATTTTAGCACTTCAAATCACTCAATTATGACATCTAAATGCGGAGATGTGGCAAATTATCGAAATTGGCGACCATCTTGGATTTATGCAAATTAGACATATTTCCTCAACGTTGATTTCTTAGGACTTTTAGTATGAATGTTCTAGACACCTCATGGAATGCCTGGTGGTGAAAAAAATTCTGTTGCAATTTGTTCCAAGTCGAACCTTATTTTGCTGGACTATTACTACTTTCAGATTTTGAGGTGAAGAACTTTCCTTAGAAATTTTTGTAAGTAGTGTCTCCTTGTTTTGCCACAACATTCTGGTTATCGTAACTCATTGCTGTGAACCTTGCCCATTTTATCGGATAACCTATAGATTTTTAATTAACCTTCTATTTAATCTATGGACATTGTATTATCACATTTCATCTTCCATTTCAGTGAATCTGTTTATTTTTCTAATTCCATCTTCCATTTCAGTGAATTTGTTGCTTAGATTAATCGAATACGAGACCACACTAGAGATTTGGATGCTGAAATTTTAGTTTGAACTTTGTTTCTGGATTATTTTATTATGTAAAATGAAGACTATAGCCAAAATGTTGTGTTGAAAACATAAAAAATGAGGACAGTTTAAGTTTTTGGTTAGTAAAACACATATCACATTAGAACAAAACTGTTTCTCTGTTTGATATCATCAACTGGTGCGGATCCTTTTTTCTTTTTAACCACAATATACAAGTAATGATCTTTTGACATAAGTACAAATTCTCAAAAAAACCTCCAACATTGAAATAAAAATTCTTCATTGAAATATGCATTTGCCTTTGTTCATTCAAAATTACCCTGTCTCTTCATTTATAGGAATTTGTCAATAGTTGTAAAATTTATCAATTAGCTCATTGTGGTTCTTATTATTTGGTATAAAAACATCAAACTAATCTCACAGAGGAAATTTATCTTTGTTTGCAACTTCTATATCGAATATTTAGAAAATTCACATGGCCCCCAGTAAAAGACCT
>OY744546.1:33392804-33422804 GCA_963556195.1 Sepiola atlantica | reverse complement strand
CACCAAGTCAGTAAATCTGTGTCTATCACAGATATTATTATAAATATTATGGGGGGGGGGGGTTTACCGTAAGTAATGTTATTCAATTTGGTATCTTCACCGTTATAAGTCTAGAGGTCCATCGGATTACTAATTCAAGTCTAATAATGTCTAGTGGTAATATTTGGCATTTATACTTATATTAATTCAATAACCGCAGAATTTTTTTAAAAACACTATCTTATTTTAAGTAAATAATCTGAATAAATAAATATTTCAAAATACCATTATATACGCATACACACAAATACTATATATCACCAAGTCGGCAATTCTGTGTCTATAGCAGATATTATTATAACTATTATATTGGTGGTGGTGGGGGGGGGGTTACCTTAAATAATGTTATTTAATTTGGTATCTTCACCGTTATAAGTCTAGAGGTCCATCGGATTACTAGTCGTTGATTATTTTAAATTTATATTTATGTCTGCACTTAGCCATAAGTTCATCTCGTTTATTTAAGAGGTTATTTCGATCATATTTTAGGATTCTTATTTTTTCTTCTAGACATAAGTTGCATCTTTGTCTAAATCCATCTGGAATATTCGAAAAACATAAGATTGACCACGAAACCACCGGGGACCTGTTCTCATTTTTCAGATGCCACCATTGTTTAGCTAACTCCGTTTTGCTCTTGAGTTCTGGGTTATTGAAAGAGTGTTTGTGGTCATAAAAACGTTGTTTCCAGTTTCCCGCGGAGATGCCGATGTAAACCTTTTTATCCCTGTTGTTATCTTCCGGATGAATAGTGGCCTTATAAACCACACACTCAACTTTACAGTTACCGTCCAGTGGGCAGTTATTTTTCACTTGACAATTACATTTATTTGCGCAAATCCATCCTTATAAACAATCGAGAAACATGGATTAAATTGAACAACAACAAATTTGATGTCCCGATGGGTGCTTTTGACTCAGCCCAGATTGCCGATCTGGTGGGCATTTTTATAATGTACACTATTAGCAGAATTGTAGAGCCTAATTTTAGTGGGGTTATATAGGGATGATGGACTAATTGTTATCCCCAATAGTGACGGCCCCCTGGTATCCAAAATACATAAAAAATTAATAAGAGCATTCAAATACCTTGGAATTAAAATAGATATAACCCCAAATTGTAAAGAAGTAAACTATCTAGATATTACCTTAGACTTAGGAAAGGGGACATACAAACCCTTCAATAAAGATAATCACACACCATCTTATATCAACACTAGATCTAACCACCCGAACTGAAATACCTAAAACAATTAATACTAGAATAAATAAGCTTTCGGCTAACAGAGACATTTTTGAAGCAAATAAGCATTTATACAATGGAGCGCTAGAGAAAAGCGGATATAATGAAAAACTCAAATATACCAAGAAAGAAAATAAAAATAAATCCAGGAATAGAGGCCGAAAAATAATATGGTTCAATCCTCCCTACTGCCAACTATCTAACATCAACATCGGGAGAGTATTCTTGAACCTGGTAGATAAACATTTTAGCATAAATAATCCACTTAGGAAGATATTTAATAGAAAAACCATTAAAATCAGCTACTCTTGCACCAAGAACATGGACAGAATTATCAGCACCCATAATCGTAAATTACTTAACAATCCTAGTAAGAATAAGGTCACAGTAAATAAATGTAATTGTCAAGTGAAAAATAACTGCCCACTGGACGGTAACTGTAAAGTTGAGTGTGTGGTTTATAAGGCCACTATTCATCCGGAAGATAACAACAGGGATAAAAAGGTTTACATCGGCATCTCCGCGGGAAACTGGAAACAACGTTTTTATGACCACAAACACTCTTTCAATAACCCAGAACTCAAGAGCAAAACGGAGTTAGCTAAACAATGGTGGCATCTGAAAAATGAGAACAGGTCCCCGGTGGTTTCGTGGTCAATCTTATGTTTTTCGAATATTCCAGATGGATTTAGACAAAGATGCAACTTATGTCTAGAAGAAAAAATAAGAATCCTAAAATATGATCGAAATAACCTCTTAAATAAACGAGATGAACTTATGGCTAAGTGCAGACATAAATATAAATTTAAAATAATCAACGACTAGTAATCCGATGGACCTCTAGACTTATAACGGTGAAGATACCAAATTAAATAACATTATTTAAGGTAACCCCCCCCCCCACCACCACCAATATAATAGTTATAATAATATCTGCTATAGACACAGAATTGCCGACTTGGTGATATATAGTATTTGTGTGTATGCGTATATAATGGTATTTTGAAATATTTATTTATTCAGATTATTTACTTAAAATAAGATAGTGTTTTTAAAAAAATTCTGCGGTTATTGAATTAATATAAGTATAAATGCCAAATATTACCACTAGACATTATTAGACTTGAATTAGTAATCCGATGGACCTCTAGACTTATAACGGTGAAGATACCAAATTGAATAACATTACTTACGGTAAACCCCCCCCCCCCATAATATTTATAATAATATCTGTGATAGACACAGATTTACTGACTTGGTGATATATAGTATTTGTGTGTACGCGGATATTTATTATTTACTTAAAATAAGATAGTGGTATGAAAATTTTTTCTGCAGGTAATACACTAGTTTTTGAATTAATATAAGTATAAATGTCAAATATTACCAATAGACATTATTAGACTTGAATTAGTAATCCGATGGGCCTCTAGAATTACAACGGTGAAGATACCAAATTGAATAACATTAGGTACGATAACCCCCCCCCCGCATGATATTTATAATAATAGATTATCAAATTAATCTAAAATATAAATAAGGTAAGACTAATTTTTAGAACTCATATTACATCAGTAAGAATATAGAGTGTTATGTAAATATTGTGTGTAGGTGTGTGGATATATATGTATGTGTGCGTATGTATATGTGTGTATATGTGCGTATATGTATATATGTGTGTGTGTATGTATGTGTATGTATGTTTACATGTGTGAACAACTACATGCGTATGCATTTAGTCAATATTTCAAATAGATTCAGAGATATATATAGGTGTATTCATGTATGTATATATATATATATATATATATATATATATATATGTATATATGTGTGTATATGTATATGTGTATAGATATGTATATGTGTGGGTGTGTATGTGTATATATGTGTGTGTATGTGCGTATGGATTTGTATGTATACATATTTGTATGTGCGTGTAATCTTATTTCAATTAGATTCTCTTTCTTGGAACCCAGACGGACTGAGAATTTATGACACGCGGTCTGTCTATATCTTCTCTGTGCCTGTTAATTGTTTCTTTCTTTCTTTTCTCTAACCGAATTTGAGAACACGAGTTTCGCCGGACGCATTCTGGCTAGAGATGAATAAAAGTTGCGTATGTGATTATGTTTAGTTATGATAATGTGCGAGTGAGATTATGTATGTGAGTGCGCATATGATGTGTGCGTATTTAGTTTTGTGTATGCGCGTGAGTAAAATTGCCTATATGGTTGATATCGCCAAGTCGTATGTGTCATAATTTTGACATGGCAGTTTTTAGTTGATTAACTTAAAGATCCCTCCCCTTCGCCCGCCATAGTTAAATATAAGTTTTAAATTTTCCCCCTCTCTATAAAAGATGTATCAAATTGGTTGCTACTACCACCATCTATGATTGTATTGGAACTGTGGTAGGGAAATTCAATTTTCTATCAGTCTCAAAAATGTAATTGTCTGAGTGATGCTTGAAAAAACCGAACGGTTGAAATAAACTATTGCATCGACAATTATGTGATTTCGTGTTATTATATTTTATTATTGCTCTGTTTACTACATTGAGCTCTCATACCCGGATTTCCTCCTGGAATTATTCCACTATAACACAAATATATATGTATTTATATATATATATTTATATGTATTTATATATATATGTATTTATATATATATATTTATATGTATTTATATATATATGTATTTATATATATATATTTATATGTATTTATATATATATGTATTTATATATATATATGTATGTATTTATATATATATGTATTTATATAAATATATATATATATATATGTATGTATTTATATATATGCGTATGTATTTATATATATATGTATGTATTTATATATATGTATATATATGTATTTATATATATATGTATTTATATATATATGTATTTATATATATATATATGTATATATATATATATACATATATATATACACATATATATATATAAATACATATATATATATACATATATATATGTATTTATATATATATAAATATATATATGTATTTATATATATATATGTATTTATATATATATATATGTATTTATATATATATGTATTTATATATATATATGTATGTATTTATATATATATATGTATTCATATATATATGTATTTATATATATATATATGTATTTATATATATATATATATATATATATATGTATTTATATATATATATATGTATATATATGTATATATATATATATATATATATATATATATATATATATATATATATATATATATATATATGTATTTTCTTCCTGTTTCCCAATATGTCAACCCTATATGTGTTTGTACTTGCATGACATTTTTCTTTATATTATCATCCTGATGAAGTCTCATAAATAAAGACGAAACGTTATGTACACATAAAAAAACATCCATTTTTTGGTTTTCCTTTTTCATTTTCTTATTACGTCGGATTACCTTCATCCTTCTCTTCCCATCTTGTCGAAATGGAAAACCAAACCCTCCAGCAGAAGCTACGGAAATATAAAAACACACTATTTGCAGCCAACTCCCACAACAACAGGAGAAATTTTCTGCTGAGATGCATCGAAGAAAAGGTCATACCCGCAAGTACTTTTACATTTTTAAAACACTTGCACCACATTTTTCCTGGATACATCCAAACATATTTAACATCATCTGCAAACCTACTAAAACACAAAAGTTCATACCTTTTCCACGAGGCCAGAACATTGGGCATCAACCTCAAAAATAACAAAACAATACTGCCCAACACAATCAATAACATCACTAAATCCATCAAAAGATTCAACGCACAACATACAACGAAATTAAACAACAAACTCAACAAACTAATCCTAAACAGCAAATGGAAAACTTTAGGACGTCCGGAACTCATAAACAACCTCACCACCTATAAACTTTCTGACATAGAAACTGAAGCTCTCAGTTTCGGTTTAAAATTCGCCACTGGAATACACTCTAACACCACCACCAACACAGTTCTAAAAAATTACAGACACACTGACACAGATTTCACTAAAGGCTTAATTCAAGGAATAATCTCAACCACCACCACTCTCCCTAATGACCCCGTCTTACCCAAGCTAAGAATAACAACATAATCATATCATCATCAGACAAAGGAGGGGGCATAGTAATCATGGACAAAAATTCATATATCAAAAAAAAATATCTACTCTATTATCCGACGAAAACACATACACTAAAACTGACCAAAAAACTATAGATAAAAACAGAACATTTTAACAAATCCTTCAAACACCTAATCAAGAACAACAAAAAATGGGCATCACATATTGAATATCACCCCATCATTCCCACAGTATACTGGCTCCCCAAAACCCACAAACCTGACATCCCCATGCGTCCCATTGTATCGAGCATAGGTAGCACCACACACAAAATCGCACGGGCCATAGCTAACATCCTCACTCCACTAATGGGCACCATCAATCCTTCCCACATCAAAAACTCAGGCGACCTTCTTAGCAGAATAAAAAACATCAACGTAGAAAATAAAAATATACATAGCCTAGATGTAACATCGCTCTATACTAATGTACCTGTTAAAAAATGCCTAAACTTACTTCACACACATCTAAAGAAAATCAAAACCGACCTACCTTTTCCCCCCAACATTTTTATAGAAATAATTAGACTCATCACTGACGTAACATATTTCCAATTTAACGAAGTATTCTACAAACAAAAATTTGGACTCCCCATGGAGAATTAGCGGTGTATTAGCCTGCCTCTTTTTAGAATTCTTAGAATCGGGCCCGTTCAAATATAGACTACCCCCTAACATCGAATACTTTAGATACATAGATGATATTTTAATTTTCCTCCCCACAGACATACAAATCAATAATCTTAAAGATAGACTCAACACAGTAGAACCCTCCATAAAATTCACCCATGAGACTGAAATAAACGGCTCTATATCCTTCCTAGATACCCTCATAATTAAGTCCAACAACAAACTAGAATTTAAGGTACACCGCAAAAACACTCATAAAAATGACTACATACATTTCTACTCCCACCACCATAGCAAGATCAAAACAGGTATGATTGTAGGCTTCTTCCTACGCGCTCTTAGAATATGTAGCCCCCAACACATAGATGAAGAAATAAAGTACATTTTTAATTCCCTAAAAACACTGCAATACCCCACACATTTTATATTAAATGCCAAGAAAAAAGCCTTCCAAATATTCTCCAGAAACACCACACAAAAAAATCAGACTCCTAACACCTCTCTCATAGACAGACCCCTTCTCTTACCCACGCATTCCAATAACACATCCATATGCAACACGCTTAACAAACTAGGCATTCCAACAGTACAAACCACGTCTCAATCCATAAAACAAACATTAAACACATCAAGACATTTTTAAAAAAACCCACATCCCATGCCAGCTTATACACTGTCCCATGCAATGACTGCCATCAATTTTACGTGGGAGAAACACAACGTGAATTAAAGAAAAGATTGAATGAACACAAAAGGGACATAAAAAACAACAAACCTCTCAGTGCACTTTTCTCCCATGCACTAAAACATGGTCATGCCTTCAAATTTGAACAAGCCGAAATCACAAAATACATCCACAACAAATCTCGGCGAAGATTGTTGGAAAGTGCACTCATCATCGCCTCCACCACCATCAAGCCAAGAAATGGCTTCTTTAACCTATCACCCTTAATAAGCAAGATCATCCTTACTGAACAAAAACTCATGCCTGATCATAGATAACATTTATTTTAATCTCTGACTTTAATGACACTCTCCCACTTACTCACACCCATCCTCTTTCTCCATGAATCTTTACTTTTTCTAACTCATTCCTTTTTTCCCTCACATTATTAACACAGCAAGCCGATGAAACTTTCTCATTTTCCAAATATTTCAAATATTTCATACCCTATCACAACAAATCCCCCCTCCCCCCTCACCCATTACCGCTCTCAACCACTTCTTTCGTACCCTCACTTTTCCATACCTCCCATTCTCAAATCCCCTCATTTTCTCAAGACCGTAACTTTCGCCAATCCACCAAAATCACAGACCCCCCTCCTTCTCTACCCTCCTCTATTTCTCTGCATACACCCCCCCACACAAACATTCCAACCTATTTTTCCCCTTCAGTCTTGACCGCAGCCACCTGTTCAAATACCTCCTTCCTCCCTCTCCTCCACCCCTCCACTCCTTCACTCATTGGCATCCACATTATTCCTGCTCATCCCCCCCACCTCTTTCTCTTACTACCAGCCACAGTATCCTTTCTCACCCCCATCTTTCCACTTCTTCCCCACTCATTTTAATAAACATTCATTTTTCATTCCTCACCAAGCACGGACGTCAACCTTACGGTTTTCTCCAGTAGTGGCTACTATTTTCTTCCTGTTTCCCAAATGTCAACCCTATATGTGTTTGTATTTGCATGACATTTTTCTGTATATTATCATCCTGATGAAGACTTATAAATAAAGACGAAACGTTGATGTACACAGAAAAAACATCCATTTTTTGGTTTTCCTTTTTCATTTTCGTATTTATATATATATATATATATATATATATATATATATATATATATAGTCATCCACATACAGTCTGTTTCGCTGTTTCACAGCTCATCAGTGCGGCTAGACCAGTTAGTGTCTCAAGCCGGGATCGAAACGCAACCGTCGAGCTGACAGTCGGCGATGTTAACCCCTACGCCATCATGCGACACTGACTGAATGTAAGTGATATCTCAATGAAACGAAATGTAAACATTGCAAATGACCGGAGCTCGAAATTAGTTTTACCTAATGAGCATTGCTTTAAAGCTAATGGCAGTTGACGATATCCTTACAAAAATAAGCTCTACCCGGAGGGAGCTTTTTTATAGTCATCCACATACAGTCTGTTTCGCTGTTTCACAGCTCATCAGTGCGGCTAGACCAGTTAGTGTCTCAAGCCGGGATCGAAACGCAACCGTCGAGCTGACAGTCGGCGATGTTATATATATATATATATGTATTTATATATATATATCATATATATATATATATTTATATATATATTATATATATATATATATTTATATATATATATTATATATATATATGTATTTATATATATATATATTATATATATACATATTATGTATATATGTATTTATATATAAAAAAAACAAAATGACCTCAGAAAGATTTCATACTTAAAGGGGAACTTTCATATAAATTTTTATCGAATAGGTGCGAAAAGAAAGTTGGATATTTGGGTGTATATACACCGACATCAAAGAGGAAATAACATTAGATGCGAAAGTTTGAATTCATTAATTTTATTCAAAACAGAAGTTAATGAACCACAAGTTAAGGAATAATAAAAAACAGAAGTTAAGGAACCACAAGTTAAGGAACAAAAACTACAGAAGTTAAGGAATCACAAGTTAATGAATAACAAAAAAAACAGAAGTTAATGAACCACAAGTTAAGGAATAAAAAAAAACAGAAGTTATATTAAGGAACCACAAGTTAAGGAACAAAAACTACAGAAGTTAAGGAACCACAAGTTAAGGAATAACAAAAAAACAGAAGTTAAGGAACCACAAGTTTAGGAACAAAAAAAAACAGAAGTTATATTAAGGAACCACAAGTTAAGGAACAAAAACTACAGAAGTTAAGGAACCACAAGTTAAGGAATAACAAAAAACAGAAGTTAAGGAACCACAAGTTTAGGAACAAAAATAAAAACAGAAGTTAAGGTACCACAAGTGTACAGGTAGAAATTCAATAACCATTTTGACATTCTATTTATGTCGTAAACGGCCGGAAAGTCAAGAATTGCTTTTATATTTTATTTATAAAATTTTGCAGATAGAAAATCAATAATCGCTTTACATTCTATTTACATTTGTTAAAATAAGAAAAAAACACACATCGTTTAAACATTTTATTATCTACATCAAAAGAAAAAAAATGACAAAGTTTATGCGTACAAAATTAATTAATTTATTCAACAACTTGTTAAGACAATGAAAATGAAGGGTTGGTAAAGACTGAGTGTTCAAAGAAGCCTAGGAACGTTCTAGGAGAAATAATGGTTTAAGGTGTAAGAAGAAATTGAGTATACATGTTCATTTTGGCTGTCGCTATGTGCGTTTACATGTTTTTAAATGTAATAGGCACGGAGGAGTGTGTATATATATATATATATATATATATATATATATATATATATATATATATATATATATATATATATTAGCGTGATTTTTTGCCAGGAAAGAGTTATGTATCTTCATTTTGACTGGCGTCATATGCGTTTACATGAATATGTGTACAAACTGTGTATACGCGTTCGGTGAACATCGTATGTGTGCTTTGCTGGGCGTACAGGAGTTCATGAATGTCTTTTTTCATGTGTGTTCTATTTCGGAACCCGGATGGATTATAATGTACGCATGTGTGTTGTCTGAAAGAAGTACAAGAAAGAGGCAGAAAAAACGTGGTGTTTGGGTTTTTAAAGTATGCGTCAATATTCGGAGTGAATATTTCTTACACTGTATTTAGTTGAAAGAAACTGCTAATTTGAACTTTTCTTAAATCAAGAGTTGATACGAAAATACAATATCCACTGCCACTTTGAACAAAGAGTATTTTTTAAATTGTTTTTATGTTGTAAACTGCGTAAAAGTGTAAAAATAATTTTTATATTCTATTCATCTTTTAACTTAAATTCGTTTTGAAATTCTATTTAAGTTGTAAACAGATTGGTGGTCAAGAATCTATGCTGCAAACATCCGAAACGTTCAGAACCGTTTTGTCACTCTATTCATTTTGTAACCATCCAGAAACTAAGAATCTTTTTGAAATTCTATTTAAGTTGTAAACAGATTGGTAGTCAAGAATCTATGCTGCAAACATCCGAAACGTTCAGAACCGTTTTGTCACTCAATTCATTTTGTAACCATCCAGAAACTATAAATCCTTTTGAAATTCTATTTAAGTTGTAAACAGATTGGTGGTCAAGAATCTATGCTGCAAACAGCCGAAACGTCCAGAACCGTTTTGTCACTCTATTCATTTTGTAACCATCCAGGAAGTAAGAATCCTTTTGAAATTCTATTTAAGTTGTAAACAGATTGGTGATCAAAAATCTATGCTGCAAACAGCCGAAAAGTCCAGAATCGTTTTGTCACTCTATTCATTTTGTAACCATCCAGAAACTAAGAATTTTTTTTTAAATTCTATTTATAAACTGTGGGAAAGTTCAAAATAATTTATTCTATTTATATCATAAGTAACCGAAAATTCAGAAATCACTTTGACATTATATTTATGTTGTAAACTGCCGGAAAGACAACAATCGTTCTAACTGATTTATGAAAGTAGTCATTGATGGACAGTTTGAAACACAATGCTGGCGTGCTTTAAGGATCCATTCTGGGCCAACTCTCTTCCTGATCTTCATCAAATCACACTCTAAGACATTTATGCAGATGACACAGCCATTTATGGCAACACTTCGAAGAGCATTAATGATCAAGATATTTCTGATTCTCTCTCTTCCAACCTGGAGCATGTGGTGCAATGGGGGAAAGAGTGGCTGGTTACTTTTAATACATCTAAAACCAAGCTTATCTCCTTTTACCACCGACGCTCGGATTCTCATTTTCACCCAATTGAAATGAATTGCTCTTATCTGGAAGAAGCCCATTGCTTTGATAAGCTTCTGAGATTGAGCTTCACTTCAGACCTGAAATGGAAGACTTACATCAAATCCGTTGCTAAGGTCGCTGGAAAAATGATTGGATCATTCTCCTGCTCCCCAAAGTATCTCACTCTTGACACAATCCTCTACCCGTATGAAAGCCAAATACATCCTAAGATGGAGTACTGTTGCCACATCTGGAGAGGTTCCGCTCAGAGCACCCTCTTCTGCCTTTACAGAGTACAAAACCGACTTCGAAATCGATTGGCCGATGTCCTCTTCTCTACAACCTCTTTTTCACAGAAAAAAACGTTGCTAGTTTTTGTCTGCTCTATCATTAATTTCCTGCTAGGTGCTCGACTGAGCTTCAGTCATTGGTCCCCCCCCCTACACCTGTAAAACATTTACAACAAAAACTCATCTAGATACAACCACTGTCAATAATTTCCATTTATCCCCCTCAAATCACTGCTGGATGGACCTCTTTCTACAGCCCGCCAACAATGACTGCCATCGTAACAGTAACTACAGCAGCAGGTTTCTATTGTTTCTAATCAACAAACTAACCGTAGCTCGACTCGTTCATCATCATCATCATCTGCAGCTTATTCTACAGCAGCTACACCTAAGGTACCAGCTCCCAGCAAAAAGGACATTTCAGCTAAAATAACAATCACCATCTTTCCTACGTCACATATTTCTTTCTTTGAAATAAATGCTACCTATATATTTTGCTGCACATACGAATTTGTTAATCATTCTTTGCCATTGTCATAATTTTGTCTGTGTCCCTTTCTTAGTTGTAAGACCAATCACCAGTATCGGCAGCCCCGGCAACAACTTCACGAAACAGAATAATATAAATTATTAATATAACTGTTTTAGATTTAAACAAAAGTCGTTATTTCTATTAAGATTTTAAAATGTAAAACGATTCTCAAATTTTCATGTTTTAAATAAAATATCAAAACGATTCCGGCTGTTTATTCTTTGAATTAAATTCTGATATCCTTACAATGCCTGTAAAATTGACTTTATTTGCAAATACTGTTTACATCATAAATAAAATGTCAACTTGATTCTGACTGTTCAGCTGTTTCCAATATAAATAAAATATGAAAACGACGATTGATTTTCCGACTTTTTACAACCTAAGTAGAATGTAAAAAGGATTCTTGTCCCCCCCCCGTTACACTTATATACCCCCACTGTGAAGAAGCAAAAACACAATTTGAACGACTATTTTGTCATGTTGATTATCATTCCAAACCGAAAGATATTTAGCATTAAAATAACGATTCCCTGGAGTCTACTTGTAGTTTACTTACCAGTTTTACCTGCTTCTGTTCTGTTGACGTGCAACAGTTTGAAATCTAGGTTTATTGTCTCTTGAAAGAATTATAATATTGTTTGACAATAATCGACACAGCAGCTGTTGTTAGGGTTCGTGTTTTCCTTCTTCTAGACTAGTTGCTCTACCAAGGTTTGTATTTTTAGTTTACTCGACTATTTAACCCGTTACCGTTAAAATGATGCAATAGGTACGACGGGACTCGACTACAACACGCCGCATCCACACTTCACACCAGTTACGACGCCACCATCACCACTTAGAGGTTACGACAGTCACATGATAATTACAGAGAGGTAGATTTTCATCCCTGTCCTTTGGGACAATAGACGAGCTGTTCACAGTAGAGGAGCCATTTACACATGGAACTGGATCTGAGGCTGAGCCTACCGAATGAAAAAGAACATTTTTTGTCTATAAGTTGTAGCCATTATAAAGTTTTATGATGTTTTGTTTGGAGGAAAGGCCTCTCAGATCAGTCGTTCACCCATTTAAACATAGATCGTTTTACAGTACCGTAAAGACAGGGTGACTTGGGACAATTTTTTGAAAAACCACTTCACAAGAAAATGTTGAATAGTTTTCAGAAGGGTGTAATTGGTTGAAAAGTTCCATCTCAGTTAGAGAAAGCGAGTCATATAAGTATTTTCATGTCCCACCCATTCTCTGCCTATTTTTTATAAAAACTGAGTTGTCCTAAGTCACCCCGAGTGGGGGTGACTTGGGACAGTATGAAAAAAGTATTTATATTTTAGCAATTCCGTGCGCCAATAGTATTTTGTGTCGTTTTAAGAAGCTCCTAGCCCAGTCATCACCAGGAAGGTTATTCTGTAACTTTTTGACAGTTCTACCAGCTTGGTCAAATGAGGCTTTAACAATTAAACGTAGATCGAATTAAGAGAATGGGAAGCCCCACTTGGATACTGCTATCAAATGATCAACAAATTTCTGTTCCTTTTCCATGTTTAGTGAAGTTTTTCCACCCATTTGTTTGAAGTTCAATCCTTTCATCCTTTAATGCGTGGTTGACTTAGGAACACCAAAATTGATTTCAATGTCTCTATATACGTTCCCCTTTTTGGGAAGTATCAATTGCAGCTTCCAGGTTGTCTTCTGTAACGTTTTTATACAATTTCTTCTCTCAACCTTTTTTACGAATGTATGTTCTCGGCATAATTGTATGTATACTTAAGTTGTTATCTGTAAATAAAGATGTACAATTATAACAACTTGTTAAGATCTAACCTCTAATAAGTCAAATGAATTAGCAGGAGAAGAAACTCACAATCACACCTGTAATCAATACAATGCATTCAAAGAGCACTACATGCATAAATTCACGATACTCCATGAAGAAATACTCAATTTGCCTACCCATTTGTTTACACAATTTGCCTACCCATTTGTTTACACAATTTGCCTACACATTTGTTTACACAATTTGCCTACCCATTTCTTCACACAATTTGCCTACCCATTTTTTACACATTTTGCCTACCCATTTGTTTACTCAATTTGCCTAACCATTTTTTTTACTCAATTTGCCTAACCCATTTGTTTACACAATTTGCCTACCCATTTGTTTACACAATTTGCCTACCCATTTGTTTACACAATTTGCCTAACCCATTTGTTTACACAATTTGCCTAACCCATTTGTTTACACAATTTGCCTAACCCATTTGTTTACACAATTTGCCTACCCATTTGTTTACACAATTTGCCTACCCATTTTTTACACAATTTGCCTACCCATTTGTTTACACAATTTGCCTAACCCATTTGTTTACACAATTTGCCTAACCCATTTGTTTACACAATTTGCCTACCCATTTGTTTACACAATTTGCCTACCCATTTGTTTACACAATTTGCCTACCCATTTGTTTACACAATTTGCCTAACCCATTTGTTTACACAATTTGCCTAACCCATTTGTTTACACAATTTGCCTAACCCATTTGTTTACACAATTTGCCTACCCATTTGTTTACACAATTTGCCTAACCCATTTGTTTACACAATTTGCCTAACCCATTTGTTTACACAATTTGCCTAACCCATTTGTTTACACAATTTGCCTAACCCATTTGTTTACACAATTTGCCTACCCATTTGTTTACACAATTTGCCTACCCATTTGTTTACACAATTTGCCTAACCCATTTGTTTACACAATTTGCCTAACCCATTTGTTTACACAATTTGCCTAACCCATTTGTTTACACAATTTGCCTACCCATTTGTTTACACAATTTGCCTAACCCATTTGTTTACACAATTTGCCTAACCCATTTGTTTACACAATTTGCCTAACCCATTTGTTTACACAATTTGCCTACCCATTTGTTTACACAATTTGCCTACCCATTTGTTTACACAATTTGCCTAACCCATTTGTTTACACAATTTGCCTAACCCATTTGTTTACACAATTTGCCTACCCATTTGTTTACACAATTTGCCTAACCCATTTGTTTACACAATTTGCCTAACCCATTTGTTTACACAATTTGCCTAACCCATTTGTTTACACAATTTGCCTAACCCATTTGTTTACACAAT
The DNA here is from genome assembly GCA_963556195.1 of Sepiola atlantica. Taxonomy (NCBI): domain Eukaryota; kingdom Metazoa; phylum Mollusca; class Cephalopoda; order Sepiida; family Sepiolidae; genus Sepiola; species Sepiola atlantica. The sequence continues at coordinate 33,407,868 of OY744546.1, read as the reverse complement.
TTGCCTACCCATTTGTTTACACAATTTGCCTAACCCATTTGTTTACACAATTTGCCTAACCCATTTGTTTACACAATTTGCCTAACCCATTTGTTTACACAATTTGCCTAACCCATTTGTTTACACAATTTGCCTACCCATTTGTTTACACAATTTGCCTACCCATTTGTTTACACAATTTGCCTAACCCATTTGTTTACACAATTTGCCTAACCCATTTGTTTACACAATTTGCCTAACCCATTTGTTTACACAATTTGCCTAACCCATTTGTTTACACAATTTGCCTACCCATTTGTTTACACAATTTGCCTAACCCATTTGTTTACACAATTTGCCTAACCCATTTGTTTACACAATTTGCCTAACCCATTTGTTTACACAATTTGCCTAACCCATTTGTTTACACAATTTGCCTACCCATTTGTTTACACAATTTGCCTAACCCATTTGTTTACACAATTTGCCTAACCCATTTGTTTACACAATTTGCCTAACCCATTTGTTTACACAATTTGCCTAACCCATTTGTTTACACAATTTGCCTAACCCATTTGTTTACACAATTTGCCTAACCCATTTGTTTACACAATTTGCCTACCCATTTGTTTACACAATTTGCCTACCCATTTGTTTACACAATTTGCCTACCCATTTGTTTACACAATTTGCCTACCCATTTGTTTACACAATTTGCCTAACCCATTTGTTTACACAATTTGCCTAACCCATTTGTTTACACAATTTGCCTAACCCATTTGTTTACTCAATTTGCCTAACCCATTTGTTTACACAATTTGCCTAACCCATTTGTTTACACAATTTGCCTAACCCATTTGTTTACACAATTTGCCTAACCCATTTGTTTACACAATTTGCCTAACCCATTTGTTTACACAATTTGCCTAACCCATTTGTTTACACAATTTGCCTAACCCATTTGTTTACACAATTTGCCTAACCCATTTGTTTACTCAATTTGCCTACCCATTTGTTTACACAATGTGCCTAACCCATTTGTTTACACAATTTGCCTAACCCATTTGTTTACTCAATTTGCCTAACCCATTTGTTTACACAATTTGCCTAACCCATTTGTCTACCCTATTTATGATCTCACCTCTTACTCGATGTCTCAAGTCACCCCAAATATTTTTTGCATCAAAATTTTAGCAACTAAAACTTAAGTACTGACTTATTCCTTTTAAACCTATTGTTGAAATATAAAAAGCTACCAAAAAGTCACTTGACTATTTTCATTGGAGTAGACGATCATGCAGTACCTGAAACATTTTTTCGGGGGTAAAAAACATCGGAAAACCTATGACTAACTCTAAGTTCTGGGGAAGAGACTTGCAACTCGGACGTACAGTTTGTGGTAGGATAAGTAATTTTTTTACAACTTTTCAGGAATTAAGCCCCTGGGAGGTTAAGCGACAAGTATCCATTTGTGTTTTCCCCTGTGTGTAAAAACCGCTTTGAATGAAGGAAATATTTTTTAATAAAAAAAAATTAAAGACAGTTTCAGCACGTTAAAAGTATACAGGTAGGTAGATAATTAAATTCTACTGCGTTTGGTACAAGTAATTTAGTCGAGAAATTGAAAAAATAATAATTTTTTCAATTTCTCGCCTTTTAACTATTTTACACTTTTACCACGTGAGTAAATACTTATGTTAAAACATGAAGGAAGAAAGCTGAGCCTCTATTAAAAACTATAGAGGCGAGAACCCCCTCCTCCCGAGAAAAAATACGATTTTATTTGATTTAAAAAATATATTTATTTTAAAACTAAGCGTGAGAGAACCTAGCACCCCCTCCCCCAAAATGTTAAAAGTCGATTTTATTGGGTTCAAAACAGAGTAAATACTTATTTTTAAATATTGATTTTAAAATATTGGGGGAGGAGGACGACTTAGCCCGTAATTAAAACTAACAGGAAAGGAACCTAGCCCACCCCTTCTGAACAATCCTAATTTTCCGTTAACGAATTGTTCTGGCTTTGTACCATTTTTTCCTATTTATTCACTTGTGGCATTTTTACAGGTGCCAGTTTTACCGTGCTATTTTTTCCAGTGCCATTTTTACTGAGCACCAGCCTGTGTAGCTTACATTTGAATCAATATATTCGAACTATTCTTGCATATGTTTACATAGAGAATAATTTGAAAGAGAAATCCAAATCTCCTATTCAGGAGATTTGGATTTCTCTCTCAAATTACAACGTTCGTTATTTACCTGTTAAGAAATATTGATTTCTAATTCTGTTATTGTTTAATTTTGTTGCATATATGCTGTCTTAGGACTGCGTGTAACCGTCGAACAGTTAACCTAAACTCTTATCGACAAACAGCACTCTAAGGCATAGTGTAGTTTAAATCCAGGTTATATTATTCATCGAAAAAGGAAAAAACTGAAAAGAAAAACATTGATTTCAGAATTATATCTGCGATATGGAATTCTCTAATCTCCACCCTCCAGCTGGCAACTGTCTCCTCGCCTATGGTGGTAATTGATTTTGAATATCTTACATGATTCTGCGAGACTAGCTGGCGTCTTGTTCTGTCATCCGAATAAGTTCATTTCTACGTCAAATATATGCTAGTTTTATATCTCCACGTCGTCTCGTCGCAGGGCCCTCAGTCGGCATAGCATCACCACCAAGATGCATACTAGTGCGTCACCAGGGTACTCGATCCACATGGGCCTCGGATACTTTGTGACACTGGAATCAAAGACCACCCGGAATTTTTTCTTTTTGTGGGAGGTGGCATGGGGTAGATCTGGAAGGTAGTGGAGCGATCCAACTGTTGTTTATGTCGTCCTCAGCTCCCAGTTCTATGATGCTCAGAAAAGCGATATCCTCGATGGGAGGCGCTGCCTTGTCGTCGTCCTCCTCGGTATGTTGGGGCACGTTTTTTTAGGGGTTGCCGTCACAGACCTGTGTACGCTGTGAAACTACTTCCGTTGCTGTTAGGAAGTTATCCTCCCCGTCGTGCTTGGGGAGGATCTCGCGTCTACAGTTTGAGCTTATAGCGGTCCAGTCGTCTTTCGTTGGGGTTGACTTGCTAGGTCAGCTGGCATATAGCCGAGTTTTGTTGAGTGGCTATAACTGGACTGTTTGTTGTACTTGTTGGCAGCTTCCCTCAAAACCTTTGCTTCAGCCACGGCAGCAGCCGCCTCCCTTTCAAGATGTAATCTCTCCAACTTCCCCTTGATTTCTAGTTCCCTGTCAACAAAGGCTAGACGTGTCTTGGCCGCCTCAGTCCTTGTTCAGGTTATAGCAGCAGCACTCGTAGACGTCGTGCTCGAGGAATGAGAGTTGCGTGAAGCATGAGGCCTTGGCCAGTTAGACGTGTTGTGATTCATCGTCGAAAGGATAAAAATAGGGGTGACTAGTTGTGAGATCGAAGCTGAAAAAGTAGCTGGAAACGGACGAACTGTATGTGGACTACTGTTGTTGAAGTAGCGTCCGTAGTTCAGACGGATTATTTCTTTTTCTCTTCATGAAATGACCGTAAGTCCGCTGAGAGGGTCCGTACTTCTGACAGTTGGTGTAAACCGTGTATTCTGATCATTAGGAGGCACCCCGTCTTTATTATGCTGTCTTTGGGATGCGTTTGTTTTGTAGCGTCCGTAGTTCAGATGGATTCTTTTTTTGCTTGTCTTCATGGAATGACCGTAAGTCTACACTTCTGACGGTTGGTGTAGACCGTGTATTCCGGTCATTAGGATGCATCTTCGATATGAAAACGCACGACTCCAAAAGGGGCCTACAGTCACCCCTTGTAACCAAGTCAGTCGATGTTTGACAGAAATAGTTTTTAATCTGACACATCAATATCGGATTCTGACTAGCGATTTCTTCCTTTTGATCATTGCATCATGATCTTTTGATCTTTACACTAAAAATGTAATTCTTCAATTTCTTAAAAATATATTCCGGCTATGAATATTTTTATTAGAATGGAAGCATTTTCTGTGTTTTACCTAAACAGCTTCAGTGGCTGACAAAATTAATAAAAGTAAAATTTTACAATGCTCTACCTGTGTCTCATTTCAAATAAACCATTACATTTTCTTAAAATATATTAACCTATTTTTTTTAAATCACTTAATATTAAAATAATACATAAACTAATTTAACTTATAACACCTTCTTAAAATGTTGTCTTCACACAATGTTAGAAACGACCTTTCGTGTCCATGGTGTACTTATTAATCCTGGATACTTGACCCTTCTTATGGTAAGTCGAACTACAAACAAACCAATTATCGAAAACTCACATGTTACTTTTATTTTTCAAACTTACATTTCAAACCAAAACGATCCTTTTTTTTTCGCTTACACAATACAAAAACTGCCACCGAAATACTACAAAAAACATTCACATGCAAATATTTCAAAATAAAAATCAGAACAAAAATGAAGTTTATTTATTTTTTACCAATTCGTCTTCAAAATAAACGTATACTAGAGATACATGTGGAGATAAATCTGTTTTCTTATATTGCCCACAAACTTTACATTAATTTCATTTAACATTAAGTTGGTGCAGTAATGGTCCTGTAAGGTACGATTTTTTAACCATTTACATATAAGATATACTTTATTTTGTTCTCATTTTCTTACTTTTAGTTAGAAAAGGTGAATTTTTTTCTAACTAAAAGTACAATAAAAGTATATTAGAGTATTATTAATCTCTATTGCAGTAAAAAAATTATAACCTTCCAAAATTGAAAGGCATTTTTTAAAATCCCATTAAAATTGTTTTTTTTTTTAACATTGATTATTTATATATTATTTTTACGAAAGTCTATTTTTCTCTGGGCAAATATGTCTCCACCCTAGAAATACCGGTTCAATTTTAAGATTTGCAAAAAAATCAAAAGATAATATTTACAACTACATTATCGGCTTTCCCTATCCTCTGATGAGAAGAGTTTATCTTTGAAAATCCATGGATTAAGGATATGAGGCTCCTTGCTCTGAACTTTTGATGTTTTAATAAATATTGCATCTTTACAATATTTTATTCAAATTAAAACCCTTTTCTCATTTCCTTCCTATTTTTTGTTCATTTTTACTCTTTTTTTCTCTATTTTTTTCTTTCGCTTAAGGGCAACATAATTTACGACATAGCAGTCCGTCATTTGATATAAATCAACTTTCGATCAAATTATGAACAACCTCTATAGTAATTTGATTGAGTCATTAAGTATTACTAATTTTTATTTTATCATTCTACCCTGTTGGATAAAATTATGTAATTTAATATTTATTTAATTATCGTTTAACATTTCGTTTTTAAACTAAAAAAAATATTTCCGTATTTATTCCTAGTATACTCCTACGACACACATCATTTACGATAAGTCATGTCTGGCCAATAGCTTAAAAATCAGCTTTATCATTTTATTTTAACTACTATTTATTCTATTGATACATTCATAATCACTTTAATGTAAAATTATAATAAAGTATGTAATCTCAAATTTATTTAGTTATTATTTATTGTAAAGCTTAGTTTCGTATTTTTATTTATGATTCTCGCTTTATAATTTTGACCCCTATAATTTGTGTAGTGTATATTATTATAACATAATTTTGCATTTATTTTTTACGATATTGATTCGAAATCACCTATAAGTTTCACATTCATGAAGTGAATGTTTACATTCGTATTGCGAAATTCCCCTGTTTAATTTTAACTTATTATTTTTATTATTATCAGTTATTGTTATCAGTATAATTATTAAATTATTATTAAATATTTATTAATAAATATTATATATTTGTTCATTAATTAACATCTTTTAGCATTTATTGTATTATTTATTATTTAAATCAATCAATAATTTATATTACTCGGCCTTTCTATACCTTTCTTTCGATCTGTTTTTATTGGTTGAGTGATATACAAATATCTAATTTTATTATCACTTTCTTTATTGGTTGAGTGATATACAAATATCTAATTTTATTATCAATTTCTTTATTGGTTGAGTGATAAACAAATATCTAATTTTATTATCAATTTCTTTATTGGTTGAGTGATATACAAATATCTAATTTTATTATCAATTTCTTTATTGGTTGAGTGTGTAGCAGTTACCTCCTCCTTTCAAAACATAACTACACCGGTTTGCCGGTAGGTGGCGCTTTATCACCAACAGGTGGCGCTGTAAAGCGACACCAGAGTTATCTGCCCTTCGGACTATAAAACCCGGAGCCAAACGGAAAATCTCTCTCTCTTTCACCGACCAGCATCGGAGAACAACGCTGGCACCAGCGCTCCGTTTCATTCGCCTTTTGGCCTCGACAGGACGACGCTGACACTAGCGTTCCGTTTCACTTTTTTCTTCTGGTCAATTGGCCTTGGCAGAACGACGCTAATACACTAGCGTTTCGTCTCACGCTTTTCTCTCCAACTAGTCTGGGCAAAACAACTACCAACACACGTTCCTTCCGTCAACACGTGGGCAAACAACGGTAAGAGTTCTCAACTCGTTTTCTTTGTGTACGGCTTTTCAAAGACTTTTCCTACGCCGGATTCATTTCTTCTTATACCTTTTCAAGAACTGTTTTTCCATCGACACACATGCATACATCACACACTTCATCTTTCCACGTACACACACGTTCAATAAACGTTATTTGAACTACTTCATTTTTGTTTATTAATTATTACTCTGTCTTTGCATGCAACAATTGCTTGATTTACTGAACACGTCTATAATCGGGGGAACACGACCCTCGATCCTAACAATTGGTGACCCGACGTGCAAGCTTTGTTGTATCTGACGGAGTAATTAATTTCGTACTAGAACAAAAAGAAAATATATATATATATATATATATATATATATATATATATATATATATATATATATATATATATCATTTCTCGTTTTTTTTCTTCCGTGGTGAAACGAATTACGCACCCATCTTTTTCCTTTTTTTTCTACCCACGTGGTAGAAATATACAAACAAAAAAAAAGAAGCAGCCATCTTTATTTTTTTTTCCTGGCCACGTAAAAAAAACAAGAAAAACAAAAACATTTCTCGACTCTCTCCGAATATAAAACAAATTACAATTTTATTTTTTTCTTCTCTCTTTCACCACCCACGTGTCGGAAAAATATATACAAAGGAAAAGACAAACTTTTTTATTCTTCTTTTTCGACGAACAATAGGACCTTACAAGACGCCATTTTCTTTTGTTTTGAACACGTGGAGATAAAAAGAAAACAAAAGAAACCAAACGCTCACGCTGCCCATCTTTTTCGTGACCGCGTGTTGATAAAAAAATTAAAAAAAAAAAAACGCCATTTTTATTTCTCTCACCACGTGGAAATGAAAATTCAAACACAAAAAAAAAAGAAGAAAATACGAATTTTTTTTTTCTTTCTTTTCAACAACAAAGGAAAGAGAAGCCGCCATTCTTTCTCTACGTGGAAACTAACATTCAAACAAACTAAAACGAAAACAAAAAACGTCATTCCTCGTGTGAAAAAAATTACGACTCCATTTTTTTTTTCTTTTTCCTTTCTACCCACGTGTTGGAAATATATATATAAAGGAAAAGAAAACTACAAAACAGGCAAACACGAACAACATCACCCTTCAAGGCCTACCAACAATCTTCAACACAACTTGAACAACCACATTTTTCCCGGATATTCATCAAGCACCAAACATTTCCGGACATCACTGACGACACTATGGAAGAAATCACACCAGTTCAAAATGAGTACACCTGCACAAGCACGACTAAATACTCAACAACTGGACGTTCGTTGATCAACTGGGGACACATCAACTCGAACGACGCGCACCAACACCAGTACAGACCCACTTGTACCTGGACCTGCTAACTCACTTGCAGACATTTGTGCATCTGATTTTGACCATAGTGTACCACCAATCTCAACAACTAGATGTTTGTTCATCAGCTCCACAACACGGACTAATTAACATGAACAACATCAACACCTGCACAGACTCACTTGTGCTCATTCATCAACACCGCACAGACTCACTTGTGCTCATTCATCAACAACTGCACAGACTCACTTGTGCTCATTCATCAACACTGCACAGATTCACTTGTGCTCACTCATCAACACTGCACAGATTCACTTGTGCTCACTCATCAACACTGCACAGATTCACTTGTGCTCATTCATCAACAACTGCACAGATTCACTTGTGCTCACTCATCAACAACCGCGCAGACCCAAGCACCAAACATTCCCGGACAACACTGACAATTCAACGTTCGTTCATCAGCTCCGCATCACGCAGACTAATCAACATGAACAACGCCACCAACAAGTGCAAATTCACTTGCACTCAACATTTTTCGACCGCAAACTCACTTGCACTCGAACTTGATGCAGACCCAATTGCATGCAAACAACACGCAGATCCACATGCGTTACAAACACTCCGCAGACGCACTTGCGATCAATCATTCAATACAGATGCAGAAACAGAAATAAGTAGCGTGCACACTACTTTTTTCTAATCTTTAACAGCAAAACAGACATACCCACAAAGAATGCTTCTCATCTACAACTGTATATATTGAATAATATTTTCAATATTTTTCAATCTGGGGGGGAGTCCTTGTAGCAGTTACCTCCTCCTTTCAAAACATAACTACACCGGTTTGCCGGTAGGTGGCGCTTTATCATCAACAGGTGGCGCTGTAAAGCGACACCAGAGTTATCTGCCCTTCGGACTATAAAACCCGGAGCCAAACGGAAAATCTCTCTCTCTTTCACCGACCAGCATCGGAGAACAACGCTGGCACCAGCGCTCCGTTTCATTCGCCTTTTGGCCTCGACAGGACGACGCTGACACTAGCGTTCCGTTTCACTTTTTTCTTCTGGTCAATTGGCCTTGGCAGAACGACGCTAATACACTAGCGTTTCGTCTCACGCTTTTCTCTCCAACTAGTCTGGGCAAAACAACTACCAACACACGTTCCTTCCGTCAACACGTGGGCAAACAACGGTAAGAGTTCTCAACTCGTTTTCTTTGTGTACGGCTTTTCAAAGACTTTTCCTACGCCGGATTCATTTCTTCTTATACCTTTTCAAGAACTGTTTTTCCATCGACACACATGCATACATCACACACTTCATCTTTCCACGTACACACACGTTCAATAAACGTTATTTGAACTACTTCATTTTTGTTTATTAATTATTACTCTGTCTTTGCATGCAACAATTGCTTGATTTACTGAACACGTCTATAATCGGGGGAACACGACCCTCGATCCTAACAAGTGATATACAAATATCTAATTTTATTATCAATTTCTTTATTGGTTGAGTGATATACAAATATCTAATTTTATTATCAATTTCTTTATTGGTTGAGTGATATACAAATATCTAATTTTATTATCAATTTCTTTGTTCCTATTGTAATTCTTATTATTATCATTATTATTAATTTTATTATAAGTGTAATCTTATCCGTAGTATTCATATGTATCAGTTACATGAGTGACCTATTTTGTATTGATCTATGTGACAGACAGTGACATGTGATTCGGCTTGACAATTATGTAATTGTCGCCTCTTCACCACGTCTTCCAGATTGATTCCCAGACAAGATGTGATTCTGCGTTTTCTACCTGGCCGACGGTAGATGAATCGAGGGACTCCAGAATAACGTTTATTTAGTCTTGTGTACATTCACTCAACCCAATGTATTATCCTTGTTCTGTTCCCGTGTTTCCTGTAAATAAAACTGCATATCTCTTTAGTTGTGAAGTCATCGTTTATTTCGTGAGGAATGGCGGTCCCGTTTGCTTATTATATTTAAGTCAGATCTGGCCAGACGAATTACTCCTCCAAGTTAATCTGATTTTCTTCTCGATTTAAACTTTCACCTAAAATTGGCTTCACAGCAAAAATTGGCTTTCACAGCAAAAATTGGATTTCCCACCTATAATTAGTTTTCCCAGCTAATAAATTGATTTTCCCATCAAAATTTGGTCTTCTCACCACAAATTGGCTTTCCCACCAAAAATTGTCTTTCCCACCAAACATTAGTTTTCCCAGCAAAAATGGCTTTCCCAACAAAATTGTTTTTTCCACCAAAAATTAGCTTTCCAACAAAAAATTGTTTTTCCCACCAAAAATTGGTTTTCCCAGCAAAAATTGGCTTTTCCACCTAAAATTAGCTTTCCCACCCCAAAGTGGTTTTCCCACTAAAAATTAACTTTCCCACCAAAAATTGACTTTCCCAACAAAAATTAGATTTTCTAGCAAAATTGGCTTTCCCGCCTAAAATTGGTTTTCTCACCAAAAATTGGCTTTCCAACCACAAATTAGCTTTCCCACCACAAATTGGCTCTCCAACCTAAAATTAGTTTTCCCAGCAAAAATTGGTTTTCCCACTAAAAATGTGTTTTCCCACCAAAAATTGAGTTTCTTACCATGAATTGGCTTTCCCACGATAAATTGGCTTTATCACCAAAAATTGGCTTTCCCAGCCAAAATTAGCTTTCCCAGCAAAAATTGGCTTTCTGAACAAAAATTGCCTTACCCAGTAAAAATTGGCTTTCAAACCTAAAATTAGCTTTCCCAGCAAAAATTGGCGTTCCCAGCAAAAATTAGTTTTCCCACCACAAATTGGTTTTCCCAACAAAAATGGGTTTTCTCACCTAAAATTAGCTTTCCCAGCAAAAATTGGCTTTCCTAGCAAAAATTGTCTTTACCAGCAAAAATTGGCTTTCCTAGCAAAAATTGTCTTTACCAGCAAAAATTGGCTTTCCTAGCAAAAATTGTCTTTACCAGTAAAAATTGGCTTTCCTAGCAAAAATTGTCTTTATCAGCAAAAATTGTCTTTCCCAACAAAAATTGGTGTTCCCACCTAAAGTAGGTTTTCTCAACAAAAATAGGGTGTCTCAGCAAAAATTTGCTTTCCGATGTTTTATAAGTATATTTATTATTTATTCTTCGTTTATTTTGATTTCAATTAATAATTTATTTTTAATTATAAATTATCCATTTTCCCATTATTTTTATTAGTGCTTTCATAAATTATTAAATTTCCAAATTCAGGTATCAGTTATACATTGTTTTCTAATATAATTACCTTTCCATTTTATTATTCATGAAACATATCATTTATTATTATTTGAATTGTTATCCTTCGCATTGTCCCTTTTATCATTAGCACTATTTTCCTCAGTATTATTAATTCCTAATAATTAGTGTGGTTTAAAAAGATTTTTAGGTGTTATATTTTTTATATTTGACATACTAATCATATCCCCCTTTTTCCATCCCATAATTTTATATAATTCTTTTATATGTTTCTTTAAAATTCCCTATTTCTATGGATTAACATTATTGTTTGCTAAATTATTATACTTTTTGTTATTATTATCTTAATAATTATAATAGCATATATTAATATTACCTACTTAATTATTTAAGTTTTAATTACTACTATTATTATCTCTATTTCAAATTATTGTTATCATAGTTTTCTTTTAAAATCTAGTGTATCATGTGTATTATTTTTACTTATTATTATTTTTAGTTTTTTAAGTATATCCTTCAACATTTATTATTATTACATTATTTATAATATATTTCAAGATATTATACGTATCTATATGGGACTATGTATTTATATAATTTCTTTATCAGTTATGAATATGTAGTATGTAATTTATTGTTAGCAAACACCTACTTGTTTATATCTCACCTTTTAATTTGTTTATATTTCTATTATTATATGTACTAGCAAATATATGCTCCCTCTGGTCGCATATTTTTGCTAGTTGTTTTGAGTTACATTTTACATACATTACATTTTAAACTAAGTAAAAGGTAACCGCATTGAAAGTGTTTAGAAAACAAAATCTTTAAATTCTCTTCGATAAATAGAAGAAAGTTTTTAACTGGAAGTTATTTTATTGTTTCAGAAGACGGCGTAACAAAATTTATATTTGGCGGACCTATAGTATAGATGACCAACCCTCCAGTCTAAAATCTGGAATTTAATTGGACAAAAATAAATTAAAATAAATAATTAGATATTAAATCTGATCAACTATAATTTTAAATTTTATTTCCGCTACAAAAATAATATTCATGATGGAACCATTTATTTTCCTGGAATTTAAGTTAATTAAGTTCGCACTTGCGAGCCTATTGTTTACATTAGTTAGCATTTTAAACTAAACGTATTTTCGTATTAAACTTTTATATGAATTTGAAAATTTTCTAATTCATTATTTTTTAAATTAAACAATTTGATTCAATAAATTTGTGCTTTAAAACATAATTTCTAATTATAGTTAAAAACAAACAAACACAAAACGTTTTAATCAAAAAATCAAAGTAAATATATATCATTATTGATATATATTGATATATATCATTTTTGAGCAACTCGTATGATAAATCTCAGAGAATGTTTTGTTTACATGTTATTAATCAAATAATGCGCCCCTGTCTTGTGTCAATGCCCCTCTTTTCTCTCTCTCTTTCCATCTCTATCTCTTTTTCTCTCTCTCTCTCTTTCTTTCTCTCTCTCTCTCTCTCTCTTATCTGACGCCATGTTAACACCTGTGGATTTCTTGAAATAGAACTTTCTGTGTGTTCGAAATAACACGTTATACGTAATAATTAAAGGGCAGATAACCAAATGTTGGAGTGGACGTCGGCTGTTACATCATATTTCATTACAATCTAATTTAATTACATAACTCAATTATAAAGATAAAAAACAACGTCTTTAATTAATTCTATTTTTAATTTTTATTAAGATTATTATCGAGGAAAATATTTTAAATACATCTGAAAAAAAACAATTTGCGAATATTAATTTATTAATATTATGTAATTATGTAAATTTGAAAGACGCGTGATGTTTGAGGAAGTTTTGGAATGAGTATATATAGGAGCTGATAAGTAGATATAAAAAGAGAGCGATCAAAACTTATAATATAGTTTCGGCTTCAAACAGACAGATACATAATCTCCATTCTTAATAGATATTTACCTTTATTTAAACAACACGTTATAATTCTCTTGTCTATATTTCCTTTATAAGTATTTCTACTGATTCCGTTGAGTTACATCTTTTACGTTTCTTCGACGAATATATTTATCTTTAACAAATATTGTCCACTCATTGATATACTTAAATATTTTTATCTACTTATAATATAACAAACACTTTCTCTATCAGGATTTTTATCTGTTCGGCGAGAATTTTGTAAAGGTAAGAATTACATTGGAGAAACTCCTAACTACTTATTTTAGATTAAATAATAAATAAATAAACGATAAATAAATTTGACGCCGAGACTGCGATTCGAACAAAAAACTTTTATATCTTCAGTATGTTCGTCAGCGTAATACAACTGAAATTTTTTATCTAGCAGGGCGTATATATAGTAATACGAAATTGGCCCAAACAACATGCGTTTTTTCGAATTTACATAATTAATTTATTTTAAAGTTCTAATAAATCAATAGTGGGAAATATACTCTTATAACTGGTATTGTTAAACTTTCATATGTGTTTATAATATTTTTCTCGATAGTAATATTAATAAAAATAATTAATACAATTAATTAAAGACATTTTACTAAAAAACGATTGCGTTTTTAAAGCAGACTTAGACTTTCTGTTCCAAGGGAGATAACTACATGAAAACTTCAATGTATTAATTTGGAAAATTGCACTCATTCTTCCGGAAATGACGTCATTTCGAGTTGTGAGAGGCAAGAGGGGGCATCGTCATTGTTTATTTTTATTTCGGTTTACGCTTATTTAATTGTGTAGGTAAACTTTCGATTCGTTTGTACACCAGAGGCGCGCCCGGAAACTTTCGATAAACTACGATTATTTTGTACAACAGAGGCGCGTCTCTAAACTTTCGATTCTTTTTTACACCAGAGGCGCGTCCGTAAACTTTCAATTCTTTTGTACAGACGCGTACGTAAACTTTTGTTGTCATGATTTCATGCTCCCAGGCATGAACTCCTACTTTTTCATTAAAAATAACACGATTTAATCCGGTCTATTAATTCTGTGTAGTATATTTTCATTCGTCATGATAATTCCTCCCAGGCATTACCTCCACATTTCGGGGGAGGGGGGCATTATTATATATTCTCCCAAAATTACCTTCTCTTTTTTTTTTTATTTAAGTCGGAGCGTTCGCACTTTACACTTGCTATTATAGTTGATTTTCTTTATAACGATAATATTTTGAATTTACAAGTATTTTAAAACTAAAATCTGTTTTTACAAAGTTTGGTACGAATGTATTTTTATTTTAAAGTCGGGAAAAATATTGTCTGCTCAGGTCACCATTTTCAACAACACCGAACGTGAAAAGGTAAAAAAAACTACTTTTACTTAGGATTAATTCCTATTTCAGTTACGCAAATTATTTAGAGTGAAATAGGTTTATATTACACCCTTCTTTATATTTTTAAAACTTAACCCATGTTTTACTAAAAAAAACGCAATTTAGAGTTTTTATTGTTTTTTATAATGTTAAGTTTCATCGTGCATGTGAAACGCCGGAATAGAACTTAGATCTGGAAAATATATTTCAATTTTGTTCAGAAAAAATTCAATTCATAAAAAACAGGGTACTTTATTAGATTAGGACCCACGCTAACTTTGACCATGACTCTAACCCTTAATCTTGTTATATCCACATATTTTGCCCCATAAAGCATAAAAAAGGATCAGGGGACTTGTTGGCACATGTTCCCCTTCGCATGGGGGAAAAGGGTGCAGACGGGCAGCAATTGTCGAAAGGGATCAACAGGAAGTTCGACAGACAGGCTTTCATAATTCAGCCTACGCATTTGCGGGGGCGGAGGATTCAACCAATCAAATGGGAGAATACTGTTGCTATGCAAACGTAATACCCAAGAAGCGGGAAAATGGAGAGGGAAAGAAACTAAAAAAAGTTCGTTGAGCAGCGTCAAGAACAGACGTATATTTTTGACTGGCAGCTCACCAAGCAGCCAAGGCAAATAATTATTCCAAAATAGGAAA
>OY744546.1:33380304-33382804 GCA_963556195.1 Sepiola atlantica | reverse complement strand
TTTTGAAAGTTAGATGAAGCGTCGTTTCTTCGTCAAACTGGCGACCATTGCGGTCGGCTTTTTATTTGTCGTTCCCCTCATGCTCTTCTATTTAGATGAAAATCAAAACAATTGGAAACAGCAGTCGTTTAACAGATTCTTGGCGAAGGTACGTCCTCTTTTCATTCAATAGAAACATTTTTCTTAGATGCGTCTGTCATCGCATCTCGATCTGTCGGCCGGTCTGTCATGCTTCAATTTAGTCTGTCACACTTCAGTTAGCAATAGTATTTTTATCACTGCATCTTACGAATGTCTGTTCTTGGTTTTCTTCTTCTTCTTCTTCTTCTTCTTCTTCTTCTTCTTCTTCTTCTTCTTCCTTGGAATAGTCTACTCAGACGTGAAGAGTCGCTTTTAACAGTAACAACGTATGATAAAAAAAAGTAGAAGGGCGTTAATCAAGCCAAACGTAAATTCCGTCAAATTTTCGTTTTTTTTCATAACTTGTATTCCTCATTAGTAAAATATATAATTGATTGAATAAATGCTGAAAATGTCAACAAAATTGGTTATTCGGAAGAGTAAACCACCCCTGATTTATACGTTTAGCTTTTGTAAGTATGGATGGTCGGAAGGACAATGATCTCGGTAAAAATGACCAGACTCGGTAAAAATCTAATCATTTTTATTTATTTATATTAAAAAATTAAATAAAATTAAGTCATGGAATTTTTTAATTACAGACATATTTCTTGAAGATTTTTTAAAATTTATTAATACTAAAAAAATAAGTTAATAAAATAATCTTGGTTATAATGACGCTCTGCGCGCGTGGCGCTAATTGTTCGTGTTTTTGATTGATTTTCTTTTTCATTGTGATTTCCATTGATTTTCCACATTTTTCGATTGATTTTCCACATTTTTTTTCATTATCGTTATGGATAAAATTGTTGAAAACGTTCTATCAGCTTCACATCTATGTATCATAAATACATCATTTAATGAACTGCTGAGCGAAACAAGTGATCGTAAGAAAACATTACAATGGTTGCAATAAATAAAAAGGAATTGCAAAACTTTTTAAAAGGTATGGGGATGGATGACATGCCAGTATTTTCATACCAGCCAGGAATAAATCATTGGCAATCGTTCCGACAACTTAGGGGCTGACCGTGACCTACGTAATATAGTAAACTAATGCCGGGGTACTAAGTCAAGATTTTCTGGTGATGTCATTGATAGTGGTTCTTACTCCCGTAACTTAACGCGCATGCGTCTATCTGTAACCAGAGAGTCAACTCTGTGGGATTATTCATTCACTTGGAAATCCTATTTAACTTGTTCCTGCTATTGTGACTTTATTCCTCTGCCAAGAACACGGCTACCCTCCTAGGAAATCATTTTTAACTTTTACCTTTTTTCAAACGTATTCCCTTTTTTTAAAGATGTCAAGCGCGAAAGAGAATAAAAAATTTAAAAAATCAAATATGGCGTCCAAAGATTAACGCATTGCATTATATTACGACGGCCGTGATTAAAGTCTGAATTTCAAGTTTAAAAAAATAAATTAGAATTTTATTTCGAGATAAAAAATACAATTTTAGACTAATTAATAAGTTTTAAAAAAAGCGTGACTTTTAATTTATTACAAATTTTTACTATATTGTAAAAAAAACTTCGTTTTGCAAAAAAAGAAAAGAAAACACATTTTAATTTATTTCAATAAATGTTCTATTACTTATTTTGAATTATTGATTTGGCGCTGCTTTAAGTAATTCGTAATCTTTCATGTTTGATTTATTTTTAAGTTAACAAAAATTAAAAAAACATCATTTATTATTTTTGGGGAATGAGAGCAAATTATTCCAAAACAAAACAAAAAAACACATTTTAATTTATTTCAATAAATGTTCTATTAATTAATTATTTTGAATTATTGATATTATATTATATTATTAGAAAACCGCGTCGTATTATTTTTGCAATCTTATTATTTAATTCGAGAATTTAATTTTTCTTCGAGTTATATTGATTTTATTAATACGGAATTTAGGGGCTTTTTTTTACGTAATATATGAGAACTATATTTTAAAAGATGTTTTTATTATTGACATCAACGATGCTTTATTTTCATAAAAAAACGTTCATGCGTTTCTTTTTTAGTACCCTGTGATACAACTTTAGTGAAAGTGTTTTTTGTTTACACGAAATAATACATTTGCACTAATTATTGTTTAAAAGAAAAAAAATCAAATAATTGTGGAGCGCGGAGTGATAAAACCACCACTCTTTAGTTCCAAATGGAGTTGCTCCCGCTCCACTCCCGCTCCACTCCCGCTGAATATAAAATGAGCCCTTATCTCTTTCGCTTCAGCAAAAAGGAGCATGCTCCTGGAGTGCGCTCCTTTTATATATGTATCGGACATTTAAAAACAGGACAGTATTAAAATTCATGGCTCTCAGTGGTACTGATCAAATGACCACTTCCCCAATCATAAAATGTTAAAATAATTCAGCTTCA
>OY744546.1:33242804-33375304 GCA_963556195.1 Sepiola atlantica | reverse complement strand
GTAAGTGCTTGAAGGACTTATCTATAATTTTGAAGAATTCCTTAGGGATATTTGTTTTAACATTACAGTTATAGGGTGGATTAAACCAAATACTATTATTTCTTCTAATTCTAGTTGTTTATATTGATAGTTTTAGTGGGCCTATTTATATATGTTTTGGTTTTCTTAGGTAATGTAGTATTTATCTGCTTTCTATCCTGTATTGCCATGTTGTGTGTGATTACACTTAAAGATTGATTTTCCTGGATAAAGGGATTATTTTTATATTTAATTTTATTATTGTAGCCCGAATTAAGTGGTATATATATATATATATATATATATATATATATATATATATATATATAATTACATGTATTATATTAGTTTTTGTATATGTTAATCCGTTTAAACTCCAGTGCTTATAAAAAGTGCTCAATAACAAGTAGAGCTGTTTTTTAGTATAAATGTTTATTTATACAAAGATTATTGATTACATATGTATGCACATATGTAACCAATAATGTTTCTATAAATAAAAATTTATACTATATATATATATTTAGATATGTACACAGAATAAAATAAGGAAGACGCCAGGGGACCACACCGACAATCTTATATTACAATATTAGACATTATTATTATTTATATTTATAATTATTATTTTTTCTCTTAGCTAGCGATCTAATTATATAGTGAATGAAAAATAATAATAGAACACAATTAAAGTCTTACTTTTTCAACAAAGTTTTAGCACCCCCTCATAAAAACAAATATATATTATATATATCGCATGCCGTCGATCTCAAAATCCTATCATATCCTCACTGGGAAAAGGGAAGTTCGAATTTATCTTTTTCTTTCTAATTGGATCTTTAAACGTTCCAAGAAGAGTGAAATTGAATCACATCAAACTGCTCGTAAAGCGATGAAAACATTTTAAATGTAAGTTTTTGAAGGTAGAGACATCGATCCTCATGAAAGGCATGCCCTTCATGATGCCCTTCGTAATTCAGTAATTTAATACCCGTCACAGGACGGGTACAATTAATTTCCCGACCAGAACAGTTTTGCACCACTTTTATGTCCCCGAACGAATATACAATAATACTAAAGCTTATGTATAGAATCATTCTTTTAATTTTGATCAAAATCCAGTACATTATTTTGATTCTAGAAAATGTTTCAAATTTAAGGGGTCTTAAGAAGAAATTAGAATTCAGGAAATCTTGCTTCATTGGTACCTATGGATCAAATTTAAGGCACATCTGAAATATTTGTATTTTCAAATGGGAGGTTGTACCAATATTATGCCATCTAAATACCATTTAAATGGGAGGTTGTACCAATATTATGCCCTTTAAATACCATTTAAATGGGAGGTTGTACCAATATTATGCCCTTTAAATACCATTTAAAATACGCCAACGCAACTGAAATCTGGAGAATATTAATTAATGTCTAATACCTATTGTTAAAGTTTGACAAAATCTGGAGGTATCTGAATTTTCACGAAGGCTTCCGACTAAATTAAACTAAATTCGCTTACATTACAATTCCTTTACACATAGCAACTGTTCCAAAATCCATAATGATCGGTTAATTAGTTTAAGAGTGAAAACTGTACATGCAAATATATACACATAGCTAACTTTATATGAATAGAGATATACACTAAATCTGTCGTTAGCAATGACGTCATCGATTTTCAAGTAAATATATTTCTTTCTTAATAAGCATTCCTTTTATTTATCCGCCCCCTCTTTATCTCTCTTTCATCCTCTCTTTTTTAGATAGATAGATCAGCAACAGCACCCCTTTTGTGACGTCATCAAGTGTGCATTGTAACACGATACAAACAAGCAAACAAGAAAGCAAGCAAATTCCACAATTTTAGTAACACACCCGTTAGGTCGTTTAGTCTTTTCTCTCTCTCTCTCTCTCTCTCCCCCCTCTCTCTCTTCCCGTCTGTCTCCCTTTTCATTTTTCTTCTCCCCTCTTTCTTTTTATGATATCATTCAATGTGCACAACACCCTTTGTGACGTCATCCACTATGCACGTTGACAAAAATTTGACGTCATACCTTTGTGATGTCATCCCGTATGAACAGATACAAGCATGCACAAAAGATACGCAATTTTAGTAGTATACTAAACTACTAAAGCTGAATTAATCAACGTTTGTTTCCCTCAGGCTTTTTTCTATATATTTTAATCGCACAAAATACATGTTAAAATATTCCTTAATTCTCGGATTTAGTTATGTGTGAAAAAACTTCCATTTTAATTATTCTAATTAGCAGTAATTTGCAATTAATTAACGACACTGTCACTATCACCCTCTCACTGTATGTTGTTTCATCCCCCACTCTTATTTTATGCACTCTCTATCCACTCTCTCTTCCGTATCTCTCACTCTGTTTATTAAAAGTCAGAGTTAATAGCCCCCCTCCCCCTCTTCATTCCCTCTTTTTCTCTATTGACGAATATATTACACTTTAGTACTGGTAGTACTACAGTTTAACGCGATGTGATACTTATGACTAGTGAACATACACATAAATAAGCATTTTAAAACATGCAAATAAAAACGAAGGTTAAGCGATTAGGTTTGAAACAGTAAGGGTAGAAAAAACAAACAAAAGGAGCTTTGAATATAAACAAAGACGCGCGATCGCACGTAACGCTAAACTTACAAGGAGAGAGAGGAGAAAAGTAAGGGCAATCACAGTGCAACATGCTGTCTGCTTCTTCTCTCTATCTTTCTCACGTCACCAGACAGGCGAGGGAGAGAGGAAGGGAATGCTATACAATGATGTTTGCCGTGCATGACTGTTCGTTTATTTTTATTTATCGCTCGCCGGCTTAGCTTAACAAAACAGTAATAGGAAGGGGATAAAGCGAGAGTATGGTTCGAAAAGAAGAGAAAGGAGAAAAGAAAGACAAATTGGAAGAAGCAGACGATAATTGTGGGAAAAAGTTATTTTTCAAGCGCGAGATTTTTGAACAGTCGAGTTTGAGTTTTCGGAGCGTAATGTTGAGGAAGAGAGATCGGAGAAGAAGATGATAGATTAAGAAACAAGATAGCCGAGAAAAAGTTTTGAACGCGATGTTGTGAAGAAAAAAAGATATGATTGAGTAAGAAACAAGATATTGTGCCCTATCGGATGAAAAGTTATGCAAACATATAAGTGAACTTTGAACTGTTGACCAACATAAATATATGTACGATGTTGGAGCTCCATCAAAAAATAACCTTTTGATTCTCATATTCTTATTTGCATTACACAAGCATATCCATATGTTCGTTTTTCGCCAATTACTTTATCTCATGTGCTCCACTGCAGACACCATTATAGAATTCAGAAAACATACCCAAAACCAAAACGAATTCCGACAAAAATATAAATGTTAATTTGTGTCCGGTATTACCAGCCGTTCAGACTCAATAATAATAATACCTATCCTGAGTCCTAATTAATTTATATTTTTACTACCACCAAGAAAAATAAATAAATAAATATACAAAATAATTTATATTTTTACTACCATCAAGAAAAATAAATAAATAAATATACAAATTAATTTATATTTTACTACCACCAAGAAAACTAAATAAATAAATATACAAATTAATTTATATTTTTACTACCATCAAGAAAAATAAATAAATAAATATACAAAATAATTTATATTTTACTACCATCAAGAAAAATAAATAAATAAATATCCAAATTAATTTATATTTTTACTACCACCAAGAAAACTAAATAAATATACAAAATAATTTATATTTTTACTACCATCAAGAAAAATAAATAAATAAATATACAAATTAATTTATATTTTACTACCATCAAGAAAAATAAATAAATAAATATACAAATTAATTTATATTTTTACTACCATCAAGAAAAATAAATAAATAAATATACAAATTAATTTATATTTTACTACCACCAAGAAAACTAAATAAATAAATATACAAATTAATTTATATTTTTACTACCATCAAGAAAAATAAATAAATAAATATACAAATTAATTTATATTTTTACTACCACCAAGAAAAATAAATAAATAAATATACAAAATAATTTATATTTTTACTACCATCAAGAAAACTAAATAGATAAATATACAAATTAATTTATATTTTTACTACCATCAAGAAAAATAAATAAATAAATAAATATACAAAATAATTTATATTTTTACTACCATCAAGAAAAATAAATAAATAAATATACAAAATAATTTATATTTTTACTACCATCAAGAAAAATAAATAAATAAATATACAAATTAATTTATATTTTTACTACCATCAAGAAAAATAAATAAATAAATATACAAAATAATTTCAAATAAAAATATTATTTAAATTTACAAAGAAGGTAAAAGAGAGTAAAAAATTATTTTATTTTTTTAATTACCGTTCGTTCTTTTATCCTTCGTATTTTGCTATTGATGTTTTACGTACTTAGAAGTATTAATGCTACTATTAAATCGTACACAATTGCATTCGTTTGTTTTGTTTACAATGTGTATTTATTAGTAAATTTTAGGTGTTATTTATTTTTATATTTATGGAGTTTTTATTATAATCGAATAATAATGAGAAAGTAAATATAAAAATACACGTTCACAAAATCCAAATGTACCTTTTTATTTAAATAATAGAACCTATTAAAATCATTTCAAAAGTACTAAAACTAATTCAATCATGAAATAAATAATATAAATAAAACTTAAACGCTTTTTAATATTTAATTTTTTCTTGACATTTATAAGGTGGATTATAATTATTTTTTATAATTCAATAAGTTTTTATATTTTTAAAAAGTCATGGCAACTTTTATCATTACTTTCGTTATTTTATTTATTTTTTCATTAAATCTCAAAAATCGTACGCCTGCATATCACCGACTGACCTACCGACCAAAGGAGACGACTATTGTTACTCTCTCTTTCAGCTTTTCCCTTCCTCCTCCTCCTCCTCCTCCTCCTATATTGATGAAGAAAGACAATGAAAAGACAAGAGCGTGCCGGCAATGATGAAAGCGTCAATTACTGTAACTATAAAACTCAAAATTGGAAAAGTCCATTCTAAGCAAAAGGAAATATCAACACAGGTAGTAATACTATTTAACCTGTAGCCGGAAAGCGAGATAGTGAGCAGAAAGAGACTAATTCGGGATTTTGTAACGTTTCTTCTAAATATGTATTTATTTATTTCTCACAGCAGATCATATATCTATATATATATATATATATATATATATATATATACACACACACACACGCACACACACACACACACACATATATATATATATATATATATATATATATATAATAGACAAATACTAAAGGATAATGATACAAACAACGTAAGTAGCATACAAGATAATACATGTAATTGTAGAAATAAAAGTGAGTGCTTGTTACAAGAAAAATGTTTAATGAAAAATGTAGTATATCTAAGCACAGTTTTACCGAGAATGATCCTAATTTGAAGAGATTCTACATAGGGGGGTACTAGTACTGATTTTAAGGATAGGTACAGAAACCATAAATGCTCATTTAACAACATAGATACTGATAGAAAGGGCACTTCATTATCCAGATATATTTTATCCCTAAAAAGAAATGGCATAGTTCCTGTAGTGAAATAGAGTATTTGAAAAAAGGCACCAATACCTACATTTAACAACCCTACCTGTTTTCTGTGTTTAAATGAAAAACTGGCTAAAATTTTGTTTCCTAATAAGAATGCTTTACTAAACCAGAGGGATGAGGTAGGTTACAATTGCAGGCACTTCAAAAAGTTCACCGTAGATAAGTATTGTGAGAACGATGTAAACATAACTTTAAAAAAAAATAAAGATTAAAAATTAAAATTATTATCTCTTTAAACATAACATTAAATTATTACAAATGATAAA
Organism: Sepiola atlantica; assembly: GCA_963556195.1. Classification (NCBI taxonomy): domain Eukaryota; kingdom Metazoa; phylum Mollusca; class Cephalopoda; order Sepiida; family Sepiolidae; genus Sepiola; species Sepiola atlantica. The sequence continues at coordinate 33,369,374 of OY744546.1, read as the reverse complement.
GGATCGCGTAATTAATGTATCATAATTAACAATGATAGGTAGGATTTGGTCAACTAACTAGTTAATAGTTGATGTAGAGATCTAAAATATGTAATTAATAATAATAATAATATTTTTTATTTTTTTTTATTCTTTATTTGTTTTTGAATGAAAATAAAGATAGGTTAATCAAAACTACTATTAATTTAAAGTTTTGACATGTATAGATACTAATGTTAGTATTATAGATATAGTTTTCAGATTATTTTAGTAGGTTATTATTATACATAACAGGTTATGTAACTGATCGTATTGGTATAACTCCGGATGATGGGATAACTATTAGTAACCAGGAGATCTATAAATTAATAAGTTGCAAGGTTTACACTTTATATTGAAAGAAGAGATTTGTTGAAGGGTGAACATAATTATAACATTAGTGAACTTAAATTAATACCAATTAAACGTCTGTTAAGCTAAGTCAATATAGATGGACACAGAATCACTTCAAAGAGAGAATATAATTAATCTAAAATAAAATAAAATAAAAAAATTAATTTCTTTTATAAAATAACACAAAATCATTACAAATAATAAAGTTAAGTAGATTATCATAAAGAACTAGATAAAAATAATAACTAGTCGATATTAAAAACTTGGTTTCTAATTCTCAAATAATTAGGGGAATAATATTATTGTTGGATCAACTTAGTTCGCTGGTAAATATGATTGATATTTATGAAGATTTTTAATTAATTAATAAATAACGATTGTCTTAATGTATATAACACTCTATTTGGCAGCTTATAATGATTATGATTAATAAGAAAAAAAGATAAAATAAAAAATTAAAATCCCTTAAAACATTACGCAAAATGAAAAAAAAAATTTTTTTAATTTTTTTTTCACATACACACCTATATACATATATAAATAAAAACATATACATATACATATACATAGGTGGGTGTCAAGATGCCATCTTACGTAAAGGGGTTTCTCGTCTGAAAAAAATTGAATGTAATTTGTCTGTTTGTTTTTTGTCTTTTGTTTTTTTTTGTCATTGTGTATTGGCGGATCTATTCTTTGCTCATCAGTATATCCCTGAGGAGGAGCCGAAGAGGTTCTGAAACAATTGTCGGATACTCAAACTATGTTTATTTTAATATAAAAAGCTCTAATATATATTGAGCACTTTTGAAAAGTATTGGTTTTGTTCATTTTGTTAATATTTGAACTTAATTAATTATATATATTTACATATATACATACACATAAACATATACCCTCAAATTAAGTAGACACAAGTCTACTTAATTTTTTTACCCTATTTTTGTAAAGTTCTAACAACTTGTCATATTGTAAACCGAACAGAATTTATCCAGCATCCATGTTTTTTTATGCACTTTATTTATTTTTAAGATTTCCACTATATTTATTCATATAGACATAATTCGACTAAATACAAAAGAAGCTTAAATGAACAAGAAACCCTAAAATAATTGTTACATATATAACTCGGATTATCTTCCCTTGTTCTGTGAGAACTCTTTAGTAAATAAAATATATTTGTTACGGTTCATTCGTGTATGTTCTTCATGCTTTCATATTGTTGTTAAACCAAGTCTATCCTTAGTGCAGAAATGCTTAAGTCAAAAGCTGATAGCATCGTCAAATAAATGTGCCACTTATGTAATATAGTGTGGAACACAGGTGAAGTTCCGGAAGATTGGAAAAACGGAGCGGTTGTATGCATTCCTAAGAATTCCTAAGATTGTGACAACTGGAGGGGTGACCCTTCTCTCTATACCAGGGAAGATTTATTGTCAAATGATCCTGAACCGTATGCGTGATTGACCAAGAGCTACGCAAACAACAAGCCGGATTTTGGCGAGAACAAATTTTTACGCTGTGCCGTATAATTGAGAAACATGTCGAATTTTAACAACCTCTTGCCATCAGTTTCATAGATTTTCTCAAGGCATTCGACAGCATTCACCGGCCACCACTCTGGAAGATCTTGCACGAGCATGGAAAAAATAATCACTGCAATAAAGCAAATTTATACAAACTCCAAATGTTGCATACAATCAGAAGATGGTTTCAGTGACTGGTTTGTGCTGATCACTGGAACCGCCAAGGATGTTTGTTTTCTCCATTACTCTTTGTCATAGCCATTAATTGGGTATTAAAAAAGGCAACCAAGCATCAGGGTATAACGTGGGTCAAAGATTGTAAACTTTCTGATCTAAACTTTGCAGACGATATTGCTGTACTAGCAATGAATGTCACTGACCTACAATGGCTTTATCAACAAGGTCAAAGCTGAAACAAGAATCATTGGTCTCTATATCAATTCTAAAAAACTCAAAACATGTTCTCTCTGGGGCACACCAGCCACCTACATACGTCTTTATCGACCAAAAAGAAATAGCTATTATTGACAACTTCACCTACTTAGGAAGGCAATATGGACCACGAGTTGCAGGGCAGGATAGGAAACGCTTCAGCAGAATTTAATCAGCTCTACAAGATCTGGAAACACAAAAAATTTACCCTTTGTAACAGCAACGTTTTGTCCACACTGCTATATGGAAGTGAAACTTGGCATCTCAAAATAAGCCAAGAGAGAAAATTAGACGCGTTTGATTCCAAATGTCTTAGAAAGATTCTAGGAATAAAATGGGTCGATAGAATTACCAACTAAGAAGTCAAAGACCGCACTAACCAACAAGGGGCATCGTCAATAATCTGCAAACAACGTTTAGGCTAGCTCGGACATGCCCTAAGATTGCTCCCAGAGAAATTTGCAAACCAAGTGCTTCAGTGTAATCCTTCATGTGTTTCAGCATCCCATCGATGTTGGCTATTTATGCCTGTCATGCATTCAAGCATATAAGGAGACGTACACCATTGAGACACGATCTCCTGATTTGTGAGACATGCATTGCTGTTTGTGTTCATCTGGAGCAGTACATCAATCCTATTCACTCTGACTTGGCAGGTACAGTCAGCGGTGACACATTTGTGAGTGACATTATACCAGGAGACCACCTTGCTCACTGAATACCGCTTTCTCATGGCAATCCTTTTCATGCACCAATGCGATTACCTCTCTGAGAATTGTAGCTGAACTCCCAATTTATTCAGGAAATCACTGAAGGTCTTGTTGTAAAAAGTTGTGTCGTTGTCAGTGAGCACTTCAATTGGTGAATAGAGCTTCCAAATGATCGGCGATGCTTGTTGCATCTTGCCATTCCAGAGGACAAATATCACTGATGTCTAATTGTCTTTTATGCTAATGCATGGATGGTTGGTCAATTGATTGGCACTCTTTGCAACTTCTGACTACGGCTTTCACTGACGCCTTAGAAATAGTTAGCTCGACCTGTCTGATAAAGTACGATGTCCACTTTATGTAGGGATGGCCACAGAGATCAGAGATCATCATCATCATCATCATCATCATCATCATCATCATCATCATCATCATCATCGGTTTAACGTCTGTTTTACATGCTGGCATGTGTTGGACTGCTGATAGATGGACCTTATTCAGTCGCAGTCTGGCATGCTTGTTAATGCAGCACACACATGGTTCAAGCCATCACTGTGGTACTCGCATCAGACCATCCACTCAGTTATCTTCTGATTTCCATAAAGTAAAATCTATTGTCATTCCATAGTCTTCGATTAAGCTGGCGCGTGCTCTTAGAACAATGTCGAGTTCTGCCAAGTTTATATGCTGTGGGTTCTTTTCTATCTGCAACCAACTCACAGCTTATACAGCAGCACCATCGTATTTCAATGAGACCTCAGTGGCCAGCGAGCTTGCACTGATCCAACTATTAAGCTCAGGGCCATTCAGACACCACTTTCCTTGCATACTGTCATGATCGTGTCCTCCATCATCGTGGTCAAGGGAACATTTCCCACTTCGTCGTTCCAATTCTCAGTGATCATCGCTGCTCTTCTCTTGATAAATGTCACTGCCACTCTGAGCTATTCAACCACTGGGAAGTGCCCAATAAGCTTTCCACATAAGGAAAACACGGTTCATCACGTGAGAATTTGGGGTATACTCTGAATCTTGTTCCTCCATTCTCATTTCAGCATTTTGCACTTCCCCAAACTTTAAAGAACAAGTACTCGTGCACCATCCTGCAACTGTTTTAGTTATTTGCTTATCAGCCCAAGGTGACCAGGTGTTGCTTCACTCTAGCTGCAAACATAATACTTTCATCAATATATGTTACCTGTCAGGTCGTGTCGTATTTCGATAATACAATCTCTACAATCACTCGCCTGATAGCTGATGTCACATTGAGGCTGACACCCATGTTTGGTATGGCCACAACGATTGATGTGCACGCACATGCAAGTAAGCCTTTTGGAGATTGAGTACTGATACATTAGAATCATTCCCTCAGCTTGTGTGCACAGACGTCGGTATACACCATGTAGGCATCGACACACCCATTCATTTTGCAAAACTATAACATGGGGTGCACCTTAGATTTATTTTGCTGAAGAATTACCATCAACGGAAGATCCAGTGTCTCTCCAGGATAGAGAAGTAACTCTCCATTATCCAGCCATGTCCGTAGTTCACATCAATATTCCTCTCGGACCTGAGTGAGAACCATATATTCAAGCACCTTGTTTGTGAGTTTATGAGGTGGATGATCACCTAACCATTTCCATGATGCCGTCCATACTTTGGCCTGTTCATCAAACTCAAAAATACAATTCGGTTCCTATATACTGATCACAATGCAGACGTGGATCTGTTCTGTATAAGATGGCTTCACTGGATAGGTTGATGCTGACTCCACCCAACATCTTGATGGTATCCATCCCAAGTAGCATGTCAAAACCTAACAATTGACGACTAAGATATCGGTTTTTATGGGGTTTATAACTAATCTATTGCCATCATAATTGTTTCGACACAATGGCCCTGGATAATTTCACCATTAGCTGTCACAATGTTGAACTTGTGTCGACTCTGGAAGGGGGACATACTGATCCATTCACAAAAGACTGAGTACATCCAGAATCCACCTTTGCTATGCATTTCTTCCCATTGATTCATGCTTCAATTGTGGGGAGCACTTCTCTTGAATTGAGGAGAGATTGGCACTGACGTCTAGCCTCCTTTTGTGTTTCACAAACACTCAGATACTATGTGACCTATCTTCTAGCACCTGTAGCACTGTACTTTTCCTCACGCTTTGTCTTTGGGTCCACTGTACCCTTCCCCATGTTGATACAGGCAGACTCTTGCAAAGTAGTTTGGTCCAGAGCATTTATGGCACAGTCGACATATTAGATGGAATTTGGTTGTGTAATCTCCAAACTTGACTGTCGTTGCATTTCAGAGAAGTGTCAATGTTGAGTTGAGTATCTTCTCTCTGCTGATGAAGACTGGTGGTGTTGAAAAGTCTTTTAACTTTTTTTCTTGTCACAGTTGTATAACTGCCGCAATAGATTCTTTCTTGACTGACAAGATTATTAGAATTTGCTCAGGATTATGTCGTCTATTCTTGATAACACTTGCTGGTGTTGCCTTTAACTGACTTCAACTTTGACAGACGAACAGACCAAGGGCTACAAGTCTTCAATTAACGCTGCTTTCAACGAACAGCAAAATTCAACAAACACCACAAACGTTATTGCAACATGAGCTTACAACAGAAACCAACTAGAATTGAGCAGCAGGCTGATCACTGAATTGAATAAATTAAAAATATACCAGCTTATATCAAGCCCTCAAAATGTCATTAATTGGTCAGCAAAACGAATCATTTGTCCCGGACGTTTGTCTACAACTGCTTGTTTGGGATGACCACTGTCCCATTCCCACCACAGACACAGCATACAAGTTAGCAATGCTTTGACTGGCACAGACGGCTGTTATCACCGAAGGCAGTAAACAATTTATTGTTCATATCAGCTCCACTACACTCTATGATCTTTTTTTATAAAATGAAGCATAGCTGTTTGCTTAATATCTTGTCTCTTGATATCTTGATATTTAAATTTTAGTTTGCATTAACAAAATAGTAATAAACAAGTCGGCGACTTATTCAACAGAGAAGTGGCTATCAAAGCGACAAAGATAGCAACGTATTATGACTATTCAACAGAGAAGTGACTATCAAAGCGACAAAGATAGCAACGTATCATGACCTTGTTGCACCAGATGTTTAAGCACGAATGAAAGCTGTCACTTAAAACATTACCGTCATTTATTTTAATTTGGGCCAGCACAATTTTCATACTTATTCATCTTCTTGTTGAAGCTTTTTAAATACTGTGTTATCACTGTAAAATTATTGTCCCATTTTTTGCATTTTTTTACAAGCATTTGGTCATCAAACTCACAATTCTTTAAGTATGAATGGCTCAAATAACCTATAATTAATCTCTATCTCTTCTGACGCAGTCTAATAATAATGGCTACAAATATTTATGTATGAAAATTACACTTTAGTAGTCGGCAGTTGGACAAATGTATAATATTAGGAGTTATTAGGGATTACGATATGTGTCTGAGTTTCATGAATATATGATTGTAGATGTGATAGTTACACAAAACAAAACACCAACGTCATCTGTTGCCATACCAATTATGAAATGCTGGAATGATTGATGGGAAGATGACACTAGGGTCAGCTAGAACCCTATATGAAAAGTTGACAGTTAATTGGTAGCATAATCACTTGATGTAGGAGAGATTTGAAAATGGAAATTAAATTCATTTGCAGACAGAATTTTAGAAAAGCCACACATCATTAAGTTTCTGGGTAATAGGGAATGCTACAACCACTGACCCCTTTGAATATATTCCATAGCAACTCTTGATTAAGAAATTGGATATCCATTTAGTTACATAAATAAAATCTACTTTAAAGTTAAAATCGTTCCACCTTCGTCAAGAAAATACCAGCTACTCTGGAAGTATCAAGAGGACAACTTCACCTTTCGAGACAGACGTAAACAGTATTAAAGTGAAGTGCTCTACTACAATTGTCACATCTCGTCACCTACAGTCTGAAAATATCTAAAAATAAATATTTTTTCACAAAAGATTTTAGAACATTTATAAACTAACTCGGGGAAATTCCACAATTCGATCATTCATCCATTGTATATAGCTGTCGTGCTTATGTGAGTCTATCTTCAAAACACTTGTACGAGTTTGTGATATATTTACATTCTATGGACGTCCGGCGTGAATGCAGATCCCACAATATTATTGTACCACCGTTGTTCAAATTGAAACATACTTATCAAAGTACTTTGGTTAACGTAGTTTCAGAATATATTTGGTTATGGGGGTCTATCTTTGAAACCCTTGTAGGAGTTTGTGACATAATTCTATTGATGTCTAGCATGAACCCTGACCCCACAATATTATTGTACCACCTTTCAACAGAACAAATACTACACTTTGATCATAGCCTAGAAAGTGTTTTTTAGTTCGAGTTTCATGTTTGAGACAACAGTGTCATCAAATGAAACTTAAAAATTACCCGTTTGCATTGTATCTTTGATGATCGGACGATCCCATCTCTTAAAAAAAATGGAGGGTGATAAAACACATACGAATATGAAATTGGCTTAGCATATTAGTATATAGATATTATTATTAATCGCAACTTATTAGTATATAGATATTATTATTAACTGCAACTTATTAGTATATAGATATTATTATTAATCGCAACTTATTAGTATATAGATATTATTATTAATCGCAACATATTAGTATATAGATATTATTATTAATCGCAACATATTAGTATATAGATATTATTATTAATCGCAACTTATTAGTATATAGATATTATTATTAATCGCAACATATTAGTATATAGATATTATTATTATTAATCGCACCATATTAGTATATAGATATTATTATTAATCGCAACTTATTAGTATATAGATATTATTATTAATCGCAACATATTAGTATATAGATATTATTATTATTAATCGCACCATATTAGTATATAGATATTATTATTAATCGCAACTTATTAGTATATAGATATTATTATTAATCGCAACATATTAGTATATAGATATTATTATTAATCGCAACATATTAGTATATAGATATTATTATTATTAATCGCACCATATTAGTATATAGATATTATTATTAATCGCAACTTATTAGTATATAGATATTATTATTAATCGCAACTTATTAGTATATAGATATTATTATTAATCGCAACATATTAGTATATAGATATTATTATTAATCGCAACTTATTAGTATATAGATATTATTATTATTAATCGCAACATATTAGTATATAGATATTATTATTATTAATCGCAACTTATTAGTATATAGATATTATTATTAATCGCAACTTATTAGTATATAGATATTATTATTAATCGCAACTTATTAGTATATAGATATTATTATTATTAATCGCAACTTATTAGTATATAGATATTATTATTATTAATCGCACCATATTAGTATATAGATATTATTATTAACTGCAACTTATTAGTATATAGATATTATTATTAATCGCAACATATTAGTATATAGATATTATTATTATTAATCGCAACTTATTAGTATATAGATATTATTATTAATCGCAACATATTAGTATATAGATATTATTATTAATCGCAACTTATTAGTATATAGATATTATTATTATTAATCGCAACTTATTAGTATATAGATATTATTATTAATCGCAACTTATTAGTATATAGATATTATTATTATTAATCGCAACTTATTAGTATATAGATATTATTATTAATCGCAACTTATTAGTATATAGATATTATTATTAATAGCAACTTATTAGTATATAGATATTATTATTAATCGCAACATATTAGTATATAGATATTATTATTAATCGCAACATATTAGTATATAGATATTATTATTATTAATCGCAACATATTAGTATATAGATATTATTATTATTAATCGCAACTTAACTTACAATCCAAGTGTTAAATACTCGGATTTTGGAGTAACGAATAGACAGATACAACACAGCTTTAAAAAATAAAAGTCTTTCTTTATAAGTTGTATTTGTACAAAGTAAAGTTCTGTCAGCTATATACTATTAAAAAGTTATGGTGCTTTTGGAGTTTCTCAGTTCGTATGCAAATAGAAACATATGATTGGTTGAAAAAAAGGAATAGGCAGAGTACACATTACTAAAGCAGTAGTTTTCACGATACCAATAACCGAGTTCGAATCTCATATAAGTCTAAAGAATTTTTTAAAACTGGATACGTGTTTTATAAATTTCAAGAAATTATTAATTTCTTAAAATTTTTTGCAGATTATAAAAAGGTCACTTAGTTTTTTAAATATTTATGTAATGTTTTTTATATTATGTTATAATATAAAAACATTACATAAATATTTAAAAAACTAAGTGACCTTTTTATAGTCTGCAAAAAATTAAACATAAAAGTTATTCGACATTAGTTTAAGGCAAATTATTTTTTTAAAAAACATAATTTCTAATTTTTTACCAATAAAAGCAATATGTAAATACATTCATTGTAGTTACTTACTCTCTCATGCAAATACTAAGTAACATATTTTTTCCACAAAGTTCACTCAATCTTTTTCTTTGTACTAGCTATAGAGTGGTAGAAGCTAGGTATGGATGAAAATTGACATACGCAGGTACTGTACCAACACCATTCAAGAAGCGGATATGAACTAGTATATAATTAACGATTTTGTTGCCAGGTGTCTTCAAGTTAAGGGGGAAGTAGAGAGCTAACATCACAAACTGGTATAGGCTGGTTCCCAAATCACATTGATGTTGGTCTCTTACATTTGTTTGCATGTCTTCATTCCTTCTTTTATGCACAAGGAACATCCATGATCCGGGATGTTCTCTCATAAGAAGTATGACAGACTGTGGAGATGCATGACTGCGTTCACTGCATTTCCCGCGATCGTCCCATTCGTTGTGCCTGGTGCAAAGTTGTCGTTCGATTTAGTCAATGTTGCAACAAAGAATTCTCATTCCAAGGAAGGCCACAAGTCTAGTTTATAAACAAGTTTATTTGTTGGAGGTTACAAATGAAACTTGTGTTCCCAGGTTGAATAGCAGACTTGCAAAATGAGATTTTTTGATCCCGTCCAAATGGAAAACAACAGTACAAGCCAACACAACAGACCCTCTGTTTTGGAGGACCACCGAAAACCAACTGCCACCTCGAACATCTAACTCCAACTAAGAGACGCTCTCCCCACCGCAACACTACTACTAATGAGTCGTAGGCCATGCCTGCTCTTCCTTCTCATCAACCCATATCCATTATTACTATTGCTATCACTGCTGTCTGCTCCTCCTTCTCACTCTCTTTCGTTCTTGTTTCTTACTTTTTAAAATTAATTTTTTTATTAATTGTTATAATTAATTAAAACAAATTTAAAACAAAACAAAGCAATTCTGATAAAATCACTTTGCATATTAAAATAATTTTACAATAATATTCATGTATCTCTGAATTGAAAGCGAAAAGGCAAATTGATTTCCTTTTTTCTCCGTTCCGTACATTCACATTTAAAATATGAATTGACCTGCATCGAAATTACGAAAATGTTAATCCATCTATATGAATAAATGAGCAAGACTTTGATTCGTGTTTACGAGGTGCGTTCAATAAGTAATGCCCCTGACCCACTTCCATTTGTCTGATCTAGATGAAAATTTGCATGTGTAATGAATTATATCTGTATGGGTTATGTTGCAAAAAACAGCTCTGAGCTAATTGTGGTTTTTGATTTACAGGTGTTTGAACTGAGTCAAGTGTGAAATGGAGCCAGTTGAGTGTCGCGGAGTGATCTGGTTTTTGTATTTGAAAGGACGCACATCAAAAGAGACTTTTGATGAAATGAAAGAAACGTATGGTGATGATGCCCCATCATATGACCTTGTAAAACGCTGGCATTGTGAATTCAAACATGGCCGGAAGTCTGTGGAAACAGCTCCCAGACCTGGTCGTCCCTCTTCTGCCATTGATGAGGCATCTGTCCATCAAGTTGAGGCTGCCATTTTGGAAGATCGACGCATTACTATTCGCCAAATATCCCAAGAGGTCAAGATTAGTACAGGGTCTGTGGAAACTATCATTCATGACCATTTGCATATGCATAAGGTGTCTGCCAGATGGATTCTCAGGTTGCTCACACCTTTCCAGAAGCAATAACGTGTCGAGTGCTCGAGGATGAATTTGGAGATGTGCCAAGAAGATGAGTAAAAGTTTTTCAAAAGACTGATTACACAAGATGAAACTTGGGTCCATCACTATGATCCAGATACCAAAGCCCAGTCAATGCAGTGGAAGCACTTGGACTCACCACCTCCAAAGAAGACAAAGGTGCAGCCTTCCGCTGGCAAGGTCATGCTCACAGTCTTCTGGGACCAAGACGGAGTAGTGATGACATATTTCTTGGCAAAGAGTACCACAATTACAGGAGCCTATTACACTTCACTTTTGATGAAATTAAGAGAAGCTATCAAAATCAAGAGGCGGGGCAAGATCAGCAAAGGTATCCTCCTGCAGGACAACGCTCCAGTCCACAACTCGCATGTCACCAGATCAGAAGCACGGGCGTGTGGCTATGAAATCCTTCCCCATCCCCCTTACTCTCCTGACCTTGCACCTTCTGACTTTCATCTCTTCCCAGCCATGAAGTTGTTTTTGAAAGGAAAGCGTTTTCCAGATGATGCAGCCTTGATTGCTGATGTTACGACGTGGTTGGAGGACTAACCTGGGGTGTTCTACAAACACGGTATTCAGAGCTGCATCAAACGATGGGAGAAATGCATAATTCTGGGTGGTTCCTATGTAGAGAAAGACTAATAACTGTGCCAAGTTTCATTAATCTACTGCTATGGGAAATGGGTCAGGGGCATTACTTATTGAACGCCCCTCGTACAACAAAGTTATGAATGAAATATCCTAATGGTTCGAACACTTTAAGTAATGAAGCGATAGCGATCCAACAAAGCCCGCTGGTAGGATCATAAGGCTCTCTTTCTCTTTTTTTCATCGTCAGACGCTCCCGCCCCTCAAAACCTGGAGGACTTCAAACGTTGTCAGAGCCCCCTTCTCTTCACTCTAGACCCAATCGCATTGCAGCGTTGTCTTACTGCTGCTGCTGCCAGCACTACTACTACTACTACGACGACTACCACCTTCACCCACTTCCATCTTTACTCTCTCTCTCTCGTAGACCCCTTATCCATTAAAACTATTACTACTACAACTACTATCAGACCCACTCTTCTTATTCTCTCTTTTTATCTTATCAAAAAACAAACGTACATCCACGCACAATTAAAAAATGTTTACCCAGATTTTCTTTCTGTTTTTACAGAAATTATTGTTTTCGTTTCTGTTGATTTATAAAATAAAATTATCACACACGATTCAAAAACAAGCAATTATTTTATTTTAACTACAAATGTATTCTCTTTTCTTTTTTTGTTTCCATTCACAACCCTATCTATAATATGGCAACAAATGAGTAGGCCTTCCAATACACCAAAAAGAAGCCAGAGCTAAGCAAGACAAAACGAAATAAAGATGGACAAAAGAAAAATGAATTGTTGCCGCTCTTTTACGTCTCAGCTGTTCTTCTTCTGTTTTGTTTGAGGTGTTTCTTCATGCTGTCATATTCCTTGTTTAATTAAGAGACTGTGCATCTCGCGGTTGTTGCATCTTGTACAGCCAATCGTCACATATGGGTTCATGTGTATGTCTCTAGCATCCAGTGCATTTTTCAGGGTCAATCATGGTCACGGCACCAGATGTGAACATGCATGACTGCATTCACTGCATTTCCTGCGATCGTCCCACTCGTTGTGCCTGGTGCAAAGTTGGCGTTCGATTTAGTTAATGCTTCAACAAAGAATTCTTATTTCAAGTAAGGCCACAAGTCTAGTTTATAAACAAATAACCGGTTTATTTGTTGGAGGTTACAAATGAAACTTGTGTTCCCAGGTTGAATAGCAGACTTGCAAAATGAGAATTTTTTATCCTGGCCAAATAGAAAACATAAGTCTAACCCGACACAACAGACCCTCTGTTCCTGACGACCACTGAAAACCAACTGCCACCTCGAACGCCCTCAGAAAACCAAACTGCCTGTGTCATACCCAGAGAGCCAGGTCTCACCCTCCCCTTCCCATCTCCTGGAATATTTTCCTCATGACGGAAAGTCTTTCTTAATGGTCACCATTCGACAACCCAGAAGCTGACTGCTGGAGATATCTACTAGAGATAACTGCAGACAGTCTACTCAAGGGGGTTTATCATGGAGACAATCTATAAACATTACTTTTTGGTCTCAGCATGATTCCCTGTTTTTATGAGGCACTTATTTTATTTCAAAGAGAAATAAGATTCTGTGTGGCCCAAAATACAAAATCAGAAATATTTTCAAATCCATCTGCCCCCCCCCCCCCTCCTTTGGTTGAGCATCTATCACTTGTAACGTCTGCCATTCGCATGCACCCCTAAAACATGCAGCATGTTTACAAGACCAACGAAATTAGATGTTTTTGATCTTTAAATTACTGGGGTAAAATATTTAACTTCCACTAAAATACCCGCAATTCAAATTCAATATATGCAAAAATCTTGATATATTCATTTAAATTTTTTTTAGTTCAGTTCATTCTTAGAGATCAAGGGCTGCTCTTCTGGTGGTAACATTTTATTTTTTTAGAAATTACATTTATATACGAAAGCTTTTTTAAGGATTGACGTTGTCCTTTTAAAGCTGCCTTCTAGATTTTGCAACAGCTTGGTTTATCAGGGATTGTGTCTAGATAAATAGTTAAATTTTGTTTGATTAAACCAGTTGCCTGTCCACAACCAGCACATTGATCAAATCCATGCAGGTGGCCTCTGTGAATATATTTACAGTGTCTATCAGCGAGACGAGTTGTTTTTCCGATGCCGCATACTTTTAGGCCATCCATGAAGAGTAAATGATTCACTCTTTTATTTTGTTCCTGCTAAGGTTGTATCCACCATTGAAGTGTTTAAATGATTTACTCAGTGGATTCATAGTGAGACAGAAAAGAAGGGTGATAAGCTGCCCTCTCTCACCCTCTGGAATATTCCTCGCAGGATCTTAATGTTTGGGTCTGTATTTATCATTCCATGTCATGTACGGTGATCGATGTCTCTCATAATTTGGCACTTATATTTTTGTGGACATTGTACAGCTCCAAACAACGAAGTATCCAAGTATCCTGGAGAGAGGTATCTTGTAAAATACCTTCCTGTAATCAATCCAGACCATTGACAGGTTTCTATTTCTTACTCCAGTATGGTTTTATTCACAAGGAGTTGGTCTTTTGTCCCAGATTTTCTCCTGGTATATCCTCTCTGCTCATTTTCAAAGTAGTTGCCCTCAGTCATATGTTCATATGTTGACTCATCAACTATTTGCGTTAACAACTTGTAGGTTATTGTAAAGCAGCAGATAGGCTAGTATTGTTGACCAAATGTGTTTTTTTACTTTTGGGCAAAAGATATGCATTGCCCACAGTCAGCCATTCAGGCGGCTTTTCATCATCACTAGTGATTCTATTAAATGCCTTGGCATAGTGATGACGAAATGCTGTCAGTTCTTTCAGTCAAAAAATTGGAATGTTGTCAATTCTTGGAGTTTTGAAGTTACTGAAATGGGCTCCTTTTCTATGGACAGTTTCTTTGGTAATTTCCACAACTGACATCTTTACTCTGTCTTTATTTCCTTTTTTACGGTATCTAGCCACTCCTTTCCTGATGTTCTTAGGGGACTTCATACAGTAGCCTTCAGAAGCTTTCCACTTCTTCTTGTGTTGGTGGAGAGCTCACCTTTATTTAGTCTCTAATAAGGTTCCTGTATAAGTAAGCTTTAGTGTTATATACCCAATGGGGGATATGTATGTTGTTAACCGCTCGGGGTTGATAATGTGGTCTGGATAGTTCTCTCTTCAGTAACTAAAACATTCATAGAAGAAATAAAAAACATATTTTACAAGCAGACACCCCAACGTTGTCTGAGAATGTATGGAGACCCTTGTTGACTCCTGCTCCCATCCCTTCGCCATATAGTATTACCATTCTTATTTTTAATGTCTATAATTTTCAATTTATAAATAAACTAAAATAAAGTCAAGTAAAAAATCATCTTTATTATTTATGTATATTCCGTGCGAACAAAATATTATTGTTAAAAAAACATCCTAATACAAAATACATTATAGGATTCCTTGGAAAAATTTACTTGAAAAAAGTTGTGTGCCATTTGGGTAAGGGGCTTTGTTTGTAATTGCATCTCAGAGAGGGAGAGGGAGAGAAAGAGAGAGAGAGAGAAAGAGAGAGAGAAAGAGAGAGAGAGAGGAAGGGAGAGAGAGAAAGGGAGGGAGAGAGAGAGACTAGAAATATAGTGTAGATTATGAATCCAACTTCTTATCTAAGAGTTGCTTCTACCAGGACTGTCCCCATAGAGGTATGAGTGCCCCTATCTCACTAGAACTTTCATTAGTTGTGTTTCCTCACTGGCTTTTAACCCTAAACTCTCTGAACTTCAAAGCCGTAACCACGATTTAATTAACTCAATCGATTAGATTGGAGACTAGCAAGGGCAGCCGACGTTGTCCAGTCAGCTTGTCTCTTCTGGCTCTTCTTTCAAGATACACAATGGATACACTGTGAAAGTGTGTTTGTGTGATGATTAGTTCATAGTGAAACAAGGGTTGTACAATCTCTAACCGTACTTCCTCAGAACCAGCATTGCTTAAACCCAGTGCAAGAGAGAAGTCGAACACACAGTATGCGATGACAAAGTAAGTGGAAATATCGAGATTTCAATACTAAATCTTGTAAGTAAAATGAAATCAAAGTAAAACAAGAACAAAATCAATGAAATTAAAACTATCGATTTACAATGTCTTTATAACACTAACGCTTTGTATAAATACATACAATGACTTTTAGCCAGTAACAGCTGCAGACAATCGGCCAGATTTAAACTGATTTATCTACAAAATAGATTTCCATTGGATATGAAAATGTGCAAAATGACTATCGACCCATTACTAGTCGAAGAACAATGTTTATGCCGAGTAATCTATAGAAAACCAAAATCTCTGAATTGTTCTTTTTTTATCAGTTTTTTTTTTTACATTATTATTTCTCATCGTTGTACAAATTTGAAAATAAAAACATGTATACAAATTACATAGCATAAGTTTATTTGGCTTAATTGACTTATTTGCACACTCCAGAGAGATTCTCCACATGCTTGAGAACAAAATTCCATAACTTATTATGATCTTGGACCAGTTTTTCAGCTATCAGGAGTGGCATGCCAGTTTCAACCCCTATCTGATCAGCCCATCTCTTTGGTGGTTGTTGTCTTGATATTTCTTGAATGAAATCTTGATATATTTTTTAAATAGCTGGAGTCTGGTAGCCGAGAAACATGTCCTAACAACATTAATTTCTTTTTTGAATAACGTTGTTGATCTCTTTCTGATATCTGTATTTCTTTCTCTTGCAATGTTACCCCAAGGATAGTTCTTAAACTTAAAATTTCAAAGACATTGGGCTTCCTCTCATGCCCTGCCAGTTTAGTCCATGTTTCACTTGAATATACATCAATAGGAATTATCACTACATTGTAAAGTCTTAACTTTGGATGGGTTGATATGTCCTTCCTGTTCCATATTTTTTTTTAGACATCCTCAGGTTGTGTCGGTTCAAAGTCGTCATTCGATCCCGATACAGTGTTAATTTGGTCTCAGTCAGTGCTGCAACAGAAGTATTCTCCCTCCAAATAAAATCGCAATTCCCGTTTTAAACAAGCAACAAAGTTTTATTCTTTTGGAGGTTACAATGATGCTTGTTTTACTTTTTTTAATAACAAACTTGAACCTCCGTTTTGTCAAATGGATAATTCGAATTGTGGGTGGTCCAAGTTCCAGACCAAACATTTTTCCAATATCTCATGTTATTTCTCTTTTCTTAGCCAAATACCTCTTACCTGCAGCACGTCTGTTATTCGCATGCATTGCAAACATGCAACCAACTATACATGCAACCAACTATACATGCAACCAACTAAACATGCAACCAACTAAACATGCAACCAACTATACATGCAAACAACTAAACATGCAACCAACTAAACATGCAACCAACTATACATGCCACCAACTATACATGCCACCAACTAAACATGCAACCAACTATACATGCAACCAACTATACATGCAACCAACTAAACATGCAACCGACTAAACATGCAACCGACTAAACATGCAACCGACTAAACATGCAACCGACTAAACATGCAACCAACTAAACATGCAACCAACTATACATGCAACCAACTATACATGCAACCTACTAAACATGCAACCTACTAAACATGCAACCAACTATACATGCAACCAACTAAACATGCAACCAACTATACATGCAACCAACTATACATGCAACCAACTATACATGCAACCAACTATACATGCAACCAACTAAACATGCAACCAACTAAACATGCAACCAACTAAACATGCAACCAACTAAACATGCAACCAACTAAACATGCAACCAACTAAACATGCAACCAACTAAACATGCAACCAACTAAACATGCAACCAACTATACATGCAACCAACTAAACATGCAACCAACTATACATGCAACCAACTAAACATGCAACCAACTATACATGCAACCAACTATACATGCAACCAACTAAACATGCAACCAACTATACATGCAACCAACTAAACATGCAACCAACTAAACATGCAACCAACTATACATGCAACCAACTAAACATGCAACCAACTAAACATGCAACCAACTAAACATGTAACCAACTAAACATGCAACCAACTAAACATGCAACCAACTAAACATGCAACCAACTAAACATGCAACCAACTATACATGCAACCAACTAAACATGCAACCAACTATACATGCAACCAACTAAACATGCAACCAACTAAACATGCAACCAACTAAACATGCAACCAACTAAACATGCAACCAACTAAACATGCAACCAACTAAACATGCAACCAACTATACATGCAACCAACTAAACATGCAACCAACTATACATGCAACCAACTAAACATGCAACCAACTAAACATGCAACACACTAAACATGCAACCAACTATACATGCAACCAACTAAACATGCAACCAACTATACATGCAACCAACTAAACATGCAACCAACTAAACATGCAACCAACTATACATGCAACCAACTAAACATGCAACCAACTATACATGCAACCAACTAAACATGCAACCAACTAAACATGCAACCAACTAAACATGCAACCAACTATACATGCAACCAACTAAACATGCAACCAACTAAACATGCAACCAACTATACATGCAACCAACTAAACATGCAACCAACTATACATGCAACCAACTAAACATGCAACCAACTAAACATGCAACCAACTATACATGCAACCAACTAAACATGCAACCAACTATACATGCAACCAACTAAACATGCAACCAACTAAACATGCAACCAACTAAACATGCAACCAACTATACATGCAACCAACTAAACATGCAACCAACTAAACATGCAACCAACTAAACATGCAACCAACTATACATGCAACCAACTAAACATGCAACCAACTATACATGCAACCAACTAAACATGCAACCAACTATACATGCAACCAACTAAACATGCAACCAACTATACATGCAACCAACTATACATGCAACCAACTAAACATGCAACCAACTATACATGCAACCAACTAAACATGCAACCAACTAAACATGCAACCAACTAAACATGCAACTTACTAAACATGCAACCAACTAAACATGCAACCAACTATACATGCAACCAACTAAACATGCAACCAACTATACATGCAACCAACTAAACATGCAACCAACTAAACATGCAACCAACTAAACATGCAACCAACTATACATGCAACCAACTAAACATGCAACCAACTAAACATGCAACCAACTATACATGCAACCAACTAAACATGCAACCAACTAAACATGCAACCAACTAAACATGCAACCAACTAAACATGCAACCAACTAAACATGCAACCAACTAAACATGCAACCAACTATACATGTAACCAACTAAACATGTAACCAACTAAACATGCAACCAACTAAACATGTAACCAACTAAACATGCAACCAACTAAACATGCAACCAACTAAACATGCAACCAACTAAACATGCAACCAACTATACATGCAACCAACTAAACATGCAACCAACTAAACATGCAACCAACTATACATGCAACCAACTAAACATGCAACCAACTAAACATGCAACCAACTAAACATGCAACCAACTAAACATGCAATCAACTATACATGCAACCAACTAAACATGCAACCAACTAAACATGCAACCAACTATACATGTAACCAACTAAACATGTAACCAACTAAACATGCAACCAACTAAACATGCAACCAACTAAACATGCAACCAACTAAACATGCAACCAACTATACATGCAACCAACTAAACATGCAACCAACTAAACATGCAACTAACTAAACATGCAACCAACTATACATGCAACCAACTAAACATGCAACCAACTAAACATGCAACCAACTAAACATGTAACCAACTATACATGCAACCAACTAAACATGCAACCAACTAAACATGCAACCAACTAAACATGCAACCTACTAAACATGCAACCAACTAAACATGCAACCAACTAAACATGCAACCAACTATACATGCAACCAACTAAACATGCAACCAACTAAACATGCAACCAACTAAACATGCAACCAACTATACATGCAACCAACTAAACATGCAACCAACTAAACATGCAACCAACTAAACATGCAACCAACTATACATGCAACCAACTAAACATGCAACCAACTAAACATGCAACCAACTAAACATGCAACCAACTAAACATGCAACCAACTATACATGCAACCAACTAAACATGCAACCAACTAAACATGCAACCAACTATACATGCAACCAACTAAACATGCAACCAACTAAACATGCAACCAACTAAACATGCAACCAACTATACATGCAACCAACTAAACATGCAACCAACTAAACATGCAACCAACTATACATGCAACGAACTAAACATGCAACCAACTATACATACAACCAACTAAACATGCAACCAACTAAACATGCAACCAACTAAACATGCAACCAACTAAACATGCAACCACCTAGTGTATGTTTACACCAATTAAAAAGAGTAATTTTTAATTGTTTATATTTTTAATTGTTTTTATATTTTAATTATTCATATCACAATTTAAATTACAAAACAATCATTTCCAGTTGGTTTGACTTGCAGCGCGTATTTCAACTAATACATTATAACTATATTCTATAACAATTCTTCTCATTCTTTTCTATTCTTTCACTCTTTCCTCTCTTTCATCTGTTACCATTGGTAATTTCACAAACGCATTATATATATGCGCTACCAATGTTCATTTAGCCTTTTAGCTTCAGGCAAGTCATTATAATATTCGTCACATTTTCCCATATATAATACCTATATATATATATATATATATATATATATATATATATATATATATATATATATATATATATATTATTATATTTTTTTTTGTTGAAAAAACCATAACAATGGTGGTGTAAAATAAATAAAATTTATTTTAATCCGAGTATGGTATAGATCCACAGGGTATAAATCCAGGGGAGTTGAACCGGGTTTATGAGAGTGCTTGTTTTGTTTTATTTCTATTCATATTCAATTTTTATTTTAACTTTCTGTCATAACACTTTGTGTGATTGTGAATTTATTTTAACAGGCATAATGTTATTTCAAGACCTGCTCTCGTGAAACAAAATCAATTTTGTAGTCAAAATGAAATAAATTATCATTTATATTTATATATATATATATATATATATATATATGGGGTAAAATGCATGATATATAAACAATTTTGTAGTCAAAATGAAATAAATTATCATTTATATTTATATATTTATATATATATATATATATGGGGTAAAATGCATGATATATAAACATTTCTAACGTTTTCCTTATTAACGTAACGGAGCTTTATTATATTAGCAAGTCTTATAAAGAAATCTATAAAGAAGGGAACTTTAGTCGTCAGTAACTTAGTTCATATTTCTAAAAAAAAACAAGTTAATGAAAAGAAAATCGATGCACAAATATTGTCATTGAATATAAAAATGTCGCCATTTTGACTGGACTCTTTAAAGCAACTTATTTACCATCAAATATTTGGACATTAAACATGAAGGACCATTTCCAATCAATCTTACAAATGGACAGCTTCATACTAAATGTCAGAAATTTTCATTCACTTCAAGAAGAAATGAAAGAAACCAGCTTCTACAAATTTAATTTCAAGATGGCCGCAATTAATCAATAAATGCCTTTCGTCTGTCCACCAATAAAATACTGACCAGACAAATTTGTGAAAGCTTTAATAGACATGATTATCATCAAAATATATGGTAAATATTTAATGGAAGTAAGTTATAAAAAGACGTCAGCGGAAGTCTAACATTGGGGAAACTAATTATCTATATAATGTGAAAAAAAAGTGGGGGGTACTTACGGATTGTGTGCTCAGCATTTGGGGGATATGTGGCCAACATGAGTGACTATGAAGGAATGACTTTTATAGTCAGTAATGAGTGGGGGAGTAGTGGGAGTAATTGCACCTATAAATACGGATGCAATTCTCCTGTTGAAGTGACCATTTCAGTTCTGGTTTCGATAGAGACCAGATCGACTGTAAGTTACTCCCCAGATTTGTTGCTTGATTGATACCAGACCCCATTGGCGTGGGTCGCTTAAAGAGAACTCTTTTTGCAACCCCAGCAACTGCAGACTCTCTTCTGGGTATCGCCTCTAAATATTTTTCCCAACATATTGCAAAAAGAGCTTCTAATAGGATTCTTCCCTTTTTGCGGACCAAAACCGAGCAGCTAATGGAGTATTCCAACTTCTGTGTCTACACCAGTAATATAGAGTCGATGCTTAGGGCTCAACTGTATGACCAGTTGAGCAGCAAGATAAGTCAGACTGCCAAGCACATCAAAATTCCGGTTTATAATAAGGCTAGAATGTTCCATTATGCTCAGAAGGGAAAGTCCATTCTCTGTGTTCTGATTGGCTAAGATTCATAAGTGGTCATTCTAGTGTATAAATGTTCATTCATTCGAATAAGTATTCTTCTATGAGATGGATGCCAGTTGAGGCCGTTATGCCGGTAAGTGTTAGTTTGATTCTATAAGTAAGAAGTTTGATGCTGAGCAAGAGACACTGACTGGAGCTGCCGAGACAATGAGTCTCAGTCACATGGATAGGGGGGGGGGGACGGTTTTTGACAGCAAGTCATGTCATCAGGACGAGTGGACGACTTTAAAACTTTGACTAAAACTCGGTCAATTTTCTATTTTGAGATTTTGTATACAATTTACAATTCCTAACGCCAGACGAACGATTTATTTTTACGAAAATGATGGTTCTAACTTGTTAACCTAAACCTACACGTTATCCATTCTTGTTAGAGATATCATACAATTTACTAAACGTGGGACCGAGCCTGTTGGCTGTTTGAAATTTGTGTACACTCTACCCAGTGATAGTAAAACAAATGTTTCTCAGTAAGATTAAATATAATGTAATGCTTCAGAACGTTTTAGGCACAAACTAGATTTGAGTTTGACGTTGTTTTTCTTAGTTTTTTTTTAGTTTTATTTCGACTGATTTTTTTTGTCGACCTTGTTGTAATTCCGTGCGAACGCACGTGGAACTTTCTCTCTAGAAATTCATAAAGTGTAATATATGAAACATGGATATAAATTACTGCTTACCGGTTCTGGGATATAATGCTTTAATCCAATACTAGTTGTCCAAAGAGATGCATAATAAAAGAGATAAGATGTATGTAGATTGGCAGAACCACGAGTATGTGTTTGCTGTCTTTTATTTATCTCTCATTCTCTGTTACAAACGCCCCTAGCACCGGTTTTCTAGATTCCCGGTGCCCAGGTCTGAATTCCCCTATTAATATTATAACAGACCTTATTCCCAAACCTAGTTTTCTGAACTTTTTAAATTACAACGAAATATGACTGAGAAGTCGTAGTTTAATGAACTAAATCTATTTAAAAAATATAATGGCCACTTTAATGTATTTACTAATATATTCAATGATTACCGTTTTCTTATAAACACCTGACTTCACTCTTTATTATTGTTAACATAGGTGATCCCGTGTCTTAAAATTTAAATAATCATGTAATTTAGTAGCTTTCCATTATATTAATATTTATAAGTTCTGTGGTTTAGTCGTCTTGGGTGTGTGGATTTTGTTTTTACTGTTGGGTCATATATCCATTATGTTTGTGACACTAAGTTTATAAGCCGTTCGGTCGTCTGATAACTAAAATCCGAACGTTTTTTTTGTTTTTGTTTTTTTTCTTGGTGTAGCAATGGAGATTGCACGTGAACTGACTTCTTTCCAGTATTTCACTTTTATAGAAGTCTCTTGAATTCACTGGAATATGATACGGGATTAAAGCATTCGTAATATGTAAAACTCAATTGGCGGCAGGTAGAGGAGAGAGAGGAGGATACCTGCATCACTGTCTCATGCAAATTTATTGGCACACTACGACCGTTTACTCCTTCTGAGGCACTCATTGTGTTCTTTTTTTTCTCTCTCTTCTGACTTTTTTTTGTTGTTTGGTTGGGAGCGTGTGAATAAAAAAGGGGGTGTGGTACTTACGGATTGTGTGCTCAGCGTTTGGGGGATATGTGGCCAACATGAGTGACTATGAAGGAATGACTTTTATAGTCAGTAATGAGTGGGGGAGTAGTGGGAGTAATTGCACCTATAAATACGGATGCAATTCTCCTGTTGAAGTGACCATTTCAGTTCTGGTTTCGATAGAGACCAGATCGACGGTAAGTTACTTCCCAGATGTGTTGCTTGATTGATACCAGACCCCATTGGCGTGGGTCGCTTAAAGAGAACTCTTTTTGCAACCCCAGCAACTGCAGACTCCCTTCTGTGTATCGCCTCTAAATATTTTTCCCAACAATAATAAGCAGGGCCTAATGTAGCAGTCTTGAAAGGAGCGCGCTTCTGGGGCACGCTCCCTTTTGCAGAAGTCAAGGAGTGAAGGACTCAATTATTATCATGTGGTAGCGGGAGCGTAAACGGCTTTATTTTTGGCCAAAAGAGCGGATTTGCTGTTCATTTCTGCCGCCGATATTGACCAAAAGTAGATGTAATAAATTGCAATAATTTAATTCTTTCTTTCTGGTAGTTGCTTAAATAAAAATAAATAAAAAATGTTTGCTTTTATTTATTCACCCTAATGTTTACCCCCTCCTAAACACGTGTTTAAATGTATGACTTTCACCGTTTTACCGGAAATGTATATGGCTGATTTAAACAGTCGCTAACAATCAGAAGTTCGTAGCCTCCCTGTCAGTTTATGTTGGCGCTTAAAAACATGAAGGTAATAAACTAGTTGACGCCTTATTCTATGCTGGGTGAAAGTTTTTAAATATAATCTTTGAATTAAATTTGAGATATATATATATATTTTTTTTTTACTTTACTCGGGTATTTCTTATTTTAATAAGATGTAACTCGCGTATTTGTTTGTTTTTTGTTGTTGTTTTGTTGTTTGTTTTGTTTTTAGTAAGTTTCACTTCGATTAGTTATTTTTGGTTTGTACAGTAAGATTTACCTCGCGTGTGACTATGGCCGGGGTGGAGATTGTTAATTATGGCGGGAGGTTCGAAGAACAAAGGATTAACCACAGTGGCTAAGGATTGCCGGACAAATGGTTATGCGAGAATGAATCCCCCGATCATAGGTTGTGGGAGAGAGTCCTTTTGTAGCGGCATGCCCTCCCACTATTTGAACGTGGCCGGACCACGTGTACATTAAATTAAGAGGTTAAGACAAACAAAGGGAAAGGAAGAAAACATTATTATTATTATTATCTAAAACTTATATTAGAAGGAAAGCGAAGGAATGAGAAAACTAACACAACATAAGAATGATATTTTATAAAATTAGTAAAGAGGAAAACATTTATGTGAAACAAAACAATTTATTTACTTAACATTTTATAGAGTTCTGCTTATAAGTTCATGTTTGTAAAGAGTATATGCGATGCGTGTTTGCTGTATTTTTGTGTGGCGAATGTAATATGAATGTTTGAAGAAAAGTTCGCTTGAATTAAAAGAGATGTTTGAAGAAGAGTTTATTTGAATTAAAAGGGATTACCCCCCCCCCACACACACACACTGCTCGTTCGATCTCCTTTGCGCGCTCGCCCAGAACGCTGAAGGCAAAAAGAGGAAGAGGAAGAAGGTGCGTGCCTTTTTATAGACTTAAAATCACGCGTGGTCAAGTTGACCTGTTGGTGCCGCATTGGTCGGAATCTTTTTGGCAAACGTGATTCCGCGAGATTCTCTACCTCAGAGACGAAGAAGGACTGAGCAAACAAAGAAAGACAGTTGTGGCGTCTGCCACATGACAACAGTAGAGAATCAATTGTTATTGATAAAAATAAATCACTATTCTCCCGGGCAAAACCAGGTAGCCCTGATAGTTTAAAACAATAAACTTTTCAAGCACGAAACGTTAACATTTTGGTAATTTCGAAAAATTTATTTACCTTTTAAATGTGACCAAAAAGAAAAGAAAAGAAAGAAAAGACAAATTTGTATTTTCGCTGGTATTTACAAAAATCGATTCGGCCCGAGGCCACCGTAAATAGTAAACCAAGGCCGGTTAGCTGGAAAGTGACGTCATACTTTGCAGCAACAAATGAGATCTGAATCTCCAAAATATAGAAACATCAAAATTCAGGAAATCAACCAATTTTAATGAAATTTTCAGTATTTATTAATTAACGATCATCGAATATAATTAACCCATTACTTTATTAGAAAGTTCAAATGTATTACTTCGTGTAAACAAAAAACACCTTTACTAAAATTATATCACAGGGTACTAAAAAAATGTATAAATGTTTATGAAATAAAGCATCGCAGATATTAACAATAAAAAAATATATTTTCAAATATAGTTCTCATATATTACGAAAAAAAAAGCCCCTAAATTCCGTATTAATAAAATCAATATAACTCGAAGAAAAATTAAATTCTCGAATTAAATAACATTGCAGAAATAATACGACGCGGTTTTCTAATATATTTGCACATATCTAATGAATCATAGCTTTAAAAAAAACATGAGAAAACCTTCAAAATTGCACTTAAAAAGAGAAAAAAGAAAGGAACACGATTCGATTTATACTGAAACTGATCTTTATTTAAAGGTTAAATCCAAGATTCTTATGTCTTTGTGACTTCCTGTTTAATCGTGCGCGGCATCTGACGTACGGATGACCAGAAATGAAAAATAAAACCTTTTTGTTAACATTTCTTTATGCGAATTTTATTATTATTGTTGTTCTTTCGGATTATAGTTTAATAATAATACACTTGTTTAATCATTTTTTTTAGTTTAATATAGTAATAAAGAAATAATATTTACATTGAAAAAAAACACATTTTATTATTAATGTAAATATTTGAAATAGAAACATATGCTATAATAATAAAACATTTTATTGAATTAATTTTAAGAAACAAATTATCAACTGAAAGTTCATTTTTTTACATTGAAAAAAATTGAATTTCATTGAATTACTTTTAACAAACAAATTATCAACTGAAAGTTCTTTTTTCTTTCTTAATAACGTTACGCTATAATAAGCCATTTTATTGAATTAATTTTAACAACAAAATTATCACCCGAAAGTTCTTTTGTTTTTGCATTAAAAAATGACATTTTATTGAATTAATTTTAACAAACAAATTATTAACCGAAAGTTCTTTTTTTTTTTCGTCACTTTTTATTACACTTCATAACATTTTCTAATCCCATATAATATGTTTCCGAAAAAATCGTTTTTTGTTAGGGGCCGCTACAGAAACTCTTAGTAAAATTTCACAATAAAAAGTTAATTATTTATGAATTTAGGGAACAATTAAATAAACAACCGAATTATGAATAATTTTTAAAATGTAAACAAACAATAAATACATTTAAATAAAAACGAACGATAAGTTAGTTTAAAAATTAAAACAGACGATCAAATGCAAAAGAATAAACCAAATTAAATTAAACCAAATAATTTAAATACAAAGTTACTAGTGCAGAATTATTTTTTTTATCAAACTTCTGTAAAAATCTGTTGGCTATTTTGATTAAATGTTTAGAATTTTTCGTTAATCCATGTTAGCAATTAAGATGATAAAATTACAAAATCTAGAATTCAAAATATTTAATTAATAGACCATTTATTGAAATAAATTAAAATGCGTTTCTCATTTTGCAAAGCAGTTTATTTACAATATAGTCAAGTTTGAATACCTCGATAATTTCGTTTGATTTTCACACATGTTTAGGATAACATTTATTAATTAGTCTTACATTGTATTTTTTTTTATCCCGAAATAAAATTCTAATTTATTTTTTGAAGGCTTGGAAATCGAACTTTTATGCAATGCATTAATCGCTGGTGGCCATGTTGTAATTTCCTATTATTATTTTTTTACTTCTTTTCGGTAAAAAATCGAAAAATAAACAAAATAGTGTTAGAAACACATTCAATAAATGTCACCAATAGTGGGAAAATGAATGTTCTACCAGTATTTTGCTTAATTTTTGTTTTTTGAGCGATTATCAAAACTCTGTAATCCCAGCCATTTTTTTCGTTCTAGCTGAAAACTAGGTTTGTTTGAACAAAAAAATCTTTAAAATAAGTTAAAACACAAATAAACCTATCCAGTTTAGTAGAAGAGTAACTTATCTTGCCTTTGGTAACATTTATTTGTTATTGTTTTGTATCCCTTTTTCGTTCAGTTGACTGTCGTTAAAAATGCCCGGTTTTACCTTATTTTATTTATAAAAAATATCGTGGTGTCTTGGTTCGTGCTTGACACCCATAAATAAGTTATTTTACTTTCATTTCATCAATAAAATATTTTTTTAAATAATTATTATATAAATTCAGATGTTTTCCCGTCCGTCAGTCACATTTTTAAAACGTAATGCAACCAGAGAGATCATATATTTACTAGTTAATTAAGTTTTAAAAACATAATTTCACAAACCCTGCTCTATTTTGTAGGACTGAAGTTATCTCGCTTAATAAAATATATCCAAATTCGAAATACTGCCCTATCTTTTTGTAAACGCAAAACGGTGCATGTTCAGTGTTTCGGCCATTCGGAAAAAATATTTATTTATGAAAACAATATTATGTACTTACTCAGTGGTATTTTATTGTTCAATGTTGAAAAAAGTAGGAAAAATTATCCACTAGAACTTTAATTATAAATATTTTTCCATTTTCCGTATCGTACAAGTCACTTCAATGACTATGCCCCCATCTTGTTTCGTTGGACACAAGTCAAGGGCAGATAATTTGCAAGGGCAAGTAATCATGCAAAGGGTTATGTAAGGGGTAGGTAATGACGTAATTTGTAATAGAAATAATAAAAATAATAATATCTTCCATATTCAACCGGTTGACATCCATTTTCGGAGAACTTTTTATTTCTATTACATCACCAGAAAATCTCGACTCAGTTCACAGGCCTACTTTTACGATAGCCACGCTTGAAACATATGAACGACGTTAGAAAACGTTTGAACACAAATGCTAAATATTTTTCCAGAAAATAAAACAATATTGCGAAACAGAACATTTGTTATATTAAAATTTAAAAATCATTGAATTAAAAAAACAATAACAATAATAATTAATTAATAAAATTAACGTTTACAAAACTAATATGCAAATTAGTTAACCTTGCGAATCTGATATCACATCTATATAAACCGTATATAAAAAAGATTGTGCGTCTACAAGGAACATTTAATTAATTGGGAACAGGCAGTTTTGACTTTACCGTTCGTGAGAGAAATGGGTCCAACGTTCGCATTTATTCATTTAGATCAGGGGTCGGAAACTTATAGCTCGCGAGCCAGATGTGGCTCTTTTGATGGCTGCATCTGTCTCGCAGACAATCTTTAATTATTAAAAAAAGTTTCGTTAAACTCTTTTGCGCATGCGCGAATCGGCGACTAGAAAGGTGGTTTGCAGTTATTTCTGTGGGAAAGTGGCAAACATACATGTCGTTGTGTCTGTCTATTTATCTATCTATCAATCGCATAGGCAACCCTGTTGTCCATTAATACATCGAAAATTGAGCCCCCTTTTTTTCGATTTTCATATTTGGATTTAAAGACATCCCAAACTTCATTTTTTTCCTTTTAAAATAAACACTTTCACTCAAATGTATTTTTATGGCACTTTAGTTTAGTTCTGACAACGTTACAATCCATTAGTGATAAAGAAAAAGCGCCCCTCTTCCCCATGTTAAGAATAGGTTTCTTTTTCACTAATGGATTGTATGCCGCTGTCATAACTAAACTAAAGAAGTCGCTGAAATGTATTTTTTATATACGGATAAAATATAATAAATGATAATAAAACTTAAACTGGATACTCTACTGCAGTTTCAAGTCGTCATCATTATCATCATCATCGTCGTGACGTTGTAGTAAAATATTTAGCAAGTACATTTTATATACTTAGCTCTAAATTTATATATTTAGCACTACCCTATGGGATATCGAGCACTTTTGTTCAAAATCTCTTGCCTTGATCCGGTTCGCTTCTGACTTTGAGTTTTGTTTTTCTTGTTTGTTGTGTGTGTAAATGTTAGATAATCGCCCTGTAGGGCCGGGCGCTTTTGAAGTGGACGTATGTGGGAGATCGTTTGGTTTGGCTTGCGCGATTTAGTGCGGGTGGACCCGTACAGTCGAGTGCAAAATAAACTGGTTTTCACAGTCGGAGCTCAAAGGCGTTGACAGGGCCACCATGTTGACGAGACCTCAAGTCAAGGGTCAAGGTGCACCTGCGCATAGGGGTTCTGTGACGTCACGGGCTTTTGTGTGGGAAACGGAGTTTTGCCAGTCTGGTTTTGGAAAGCAAGTCGAACAGACGATTTCTCTATGTAGTCTTCAAATGATGAGGGGAATTAAATTCCCTAAGAGAATACAGGCATACAATTCCTTCTTCCCCCTAACTACAATAGAGTAGTAATTTGGTCTCTCCCTTAATGTTGGTGAAACATCTCCATGATCGACGGTAGACTGACGCCTGAAATAAAAGAAACAAAATAAAAGATTGTTGCCTCGTGACTTTTGTTGTGAAGGTTTTGTCGTAGACGCCGATGTTCACGGCAGTACAGAAACGAATAAAGAACTCAACCACTAAACGACATCGAGACCACACCCCTCCACGCGACGAGGAAAGAGAGAAGGTATGAGAAATTAAAAAGTATGCAGCATATGCCTTTTTGGTGTTAAAATGACCAGTTGTTTAAGCGAGAACTGTCACGGCCCATTCCGGGACAGGTATACAAAGCGAGAACTCCCACGGCCCACTCTGGGACGGATATGCAACACACACACACACACACACAGATATATATATATATATATATATATATATATTGATATATATATATATATTGATATATGTAAATATATGTATAAATATATATTGATATATATATATATATATAAATATATATATATATATTGATATAGATATATATAAATATATATATATATTGATATATATATAAATATATATTGATATATATATATAAATATATATATTGATATATATATATATTGATATATATATATATTTATATATATATTGATATATATATATCAATATATATATATATACAAATATATATAATTATATATATATATAAATATATATAAATATAACTATATATATATATAAATATAACTATATATATATATATATAAATATATATATATATAACTATATATATATATATATATATATATATATATATATATATATATATATATAAATATATATATATGCATGAATATATGTATATATATCTTTATATGCATATATATATATATATATATATATATATATATATATATATATATATATGCATGATTATATGTATGTATGTATATATATATATATATATATATATATATATATATATATATGAAAATTTATAACTAAAAGGTAAACTTTTCGAGAGTTGGACCTATTGTGAGGTAAGGAAAGCTCAATACACAGGATAGAGCAAAAATATGATAAGTCAATGAAAATAATTAGACCTGCAAATGGAAGCAAAAAAGCCTGGCTTAAGGAATGAAAGAGAAGAAAAATAAATATTGTTATTCACTAAATGTCCTTGTTCTGAACAACCGAAGATTATGATTTGCTTCCATTTGCAGGTCTAATTATTTTCATTTACTTATCATTAATATATATATATATATATATATATATATATATATATATATATATATATATATATATATATATATATATATATGCGTATATAAATGTTTGTTTATTTATTTTATAATTTGCTAGTTGAGTTAGAATTGTTCTTTATTTTTCACGCTTGCGATTATTTTTGTTTTCATTTTTTTTAATTCTGATTTTAACTTTTTAAAATTAATTCTTAAAGAAAATGGTTTCTTGAAGATCTGATTTCATCTTTTCATTTTCATAAATGAAAAAAAAATTAATTTATAATAAAATTAACATAATTGAATTTTTTCTTATTCCAAAAAATGTGCGCAAAGGTTGAGGGGGTGTTATGTTTCTGTACTTTAAAAAAAAGAAAAGTCCAATTTAACTGCTTTGTCCTGTCACGTATAACCTTTAATAGTTGATTTATATTATACATTCGATTGAGGTCTATATATTACACCCCCCCCCCCAAAAAAAAACAACTCGTACATTGTTGATCTTTGTTTTTTCTTTATTCTTCCCGTCTTTTTCTGTCATGGTTGCCAACACGACAACAAAAGTTTGCAAATCAACTAAGTTATGATATAAACTTTTCTTTCAATTATTTCAAACCCAGCCTTTTCAGATGTTTTCATTTAATTATCACACCACTTAATTGCAAATTACCGCAAATAATTATATTGTTAGAATCGCGAGGGTGATGTTCCCGGACTATAAGCGTGTTCAGTAAATCAAGCAATGTTGCATGCAAAGACAGAGTAATAATTAATAAACAAAAATGAAGTAGTTCAAATAACGTTTATTGAACGTGTGTGTACGTGGAATGATGAAGTGTGTGATGTATGCATGTGTGTCGATGGAAAAACAGTTCTTGAAAAAAGTATAAGAAGAAATGAATCCGGCATGTGGAAAGTCTTTGAAAGCCGTACACAAAGAAAATGAGTTGAGAACGCTTACCGTTGTTTGACCACGTGTGTTGACGGAAGAAACGTGTGTTGGTAATTGTTATGCCGATGCCATTTGAAGAGAAAAGCGTGAGACGAAGCGCTAGTGTATTAGCGTCGTTCTGCCGAGGCCAATCGACCAGAAGAGAAAAGTGAAACGGAGCGCTAGTGTCAGCGTCGTTCTGTCGAGGCTAATTGAGTAGGAAAAAGCGAGTGAAACGGAGCGCTGGTGCCAGCGTTGTTCTGCCGAGGCTGGTCGGTGAAGAAGAGGGAGAATTTCCGTTTGCACCTGGTTTTATAGTCCGAAGGGCAGATAACTCTGGTGTCGCTTTACAGCGCCACCTGTCGGTGAAAAAGCGACACCTAACGTCCAACCGGTGTAGTTATGTTTTGAAAGGAGGAGGTAACTGCTACAAGGACCCCCCCCAGATTGAAAAATATTGAAAATATTATTCAATATGTACAGTTGTAGATGAGAAGCATGCTTTGTGGGTATGTCTGTTTTGCTGTTGAAGATTAGAAAAAGTAGTGTGCACGCTACTTATTTCTGTGTTTCAATCTGTATTGAATGATTGATCGCAAGTGTGTCTGCGGAATTGAGTGTTTGTAACGCATGTGGATCTGCGTGTTGTTTGCATACAATTGGGTCTGCATCAAGTTTGAGTGCAAGAGAATTTGCACTTGTTGGTGGCGTTGTTCATGTTGATTAGTCTGCGTGATGCGGAGCTGATGAACGAACGTTGAATTGTCAGTGTTGTCCGGGAATGTTTGGTGCTTGGGTCTGCACGGTTGTTGATGAGTGAGCACAAGTGGGTCTGTGCGGTGGTTGATGAGTGAGCACAAGTGGGTCTGTGCGGTTGTTGATGAATAAGCACAAGTGAGTCTGTGCAGTTGTTGATGAATGAGCACAAGTGCGTCTGTGCGGTGGTTGATGAATGAGCACAAGTGAGTCTGTGCGGTGGTTGATGAATGAGCACAAGTGAGTCTGTGCAGTTGTTGATGAGAAGCACAAGTGAGTCTGTGCAGTTGTTGATGAGAAGCACAAGTGAGTCTGTGCAGTTGTTGATGAATGAGCACAAGTGAGTCTGTGCAGTTGTTGATGAATGAGCACAAGTGAGTCTGTGCAGTTGTTGAGTTTGTTCATGTTAATTAGTCCGTGTTGTGGAACTGATGAACAAACATCTAGTTGTTGAGATTGGTGGTAGACTATGGTCAAAATCAGATGCACAAATGTCTGCAAGTGAGTTAGCAGGTCCAGGTACAAGTGGGTCTGTACTGGTGTTTGTGCGCGTCGTTCGAGTTGATGTGTCCTCCACTTGATCAACGAACGTCAGGTTGTTGAGTATTTAGTCGTGCTTGTGCAGTTGTACTGATTTTGAACTGGTGCGATTTCTTCCCAGTGATGTCCGGAAATGTTTGGTGTTTGATGAATGTCCGGGAAGATGTGGTTGTTCAAGTTGATGTGTCTTCCTGTTTATCAACGAACGCCCAGTTGTTGAAGAGAGTTGGTAGCCCTTGAAGGGTGATGTTGGTGCTTGCTGAGCCTGACCTTTTACAACCAGTATTACGTCTTGGGGCTTGGTGATGTTGTTCGTGTTTGGCATCGTGTGTTGTCTGTTTTGTAGTTTTCTTTTCTTTTATATATATATTTCCAACACGTGGGTAGAAGGGAAAAAGAAAAAAAAAATGGAGCCGTAATTTGTTTCACACGGAATGACGTTTTTTGTTTTCGTTTTAGTTTGTTTGAATGTTAGTTTCCACGTAGAGAAAGAATGGCGGCTTCTCTTTTCCTTTTCTTTGTTGTCGAAAAGAAAGAAAAAAAATAAATTCGTATTTTCTTTTTTTTTTGTTTGAATTTTCATTTCCACGTGGTTAGAGAAAAAGATGGCGGCAATTTAAATTTTTTTTATCAACACGTGGTTGTGAAAAGGATGGCGGCATGTGAGCGTTTGTCTTCTTTTGTTTTCTTTTTATCTCCACGTGTTCAAAATAAAGGAAGTGGCGTCTTGTAAGGTCCTTTTGTTCGTCGAAAAAGAAAAAAAAGGATTGGCAAAAGTTTGTCTTTTTCTTTGTATATAATTTTCCGACACGTGGGTAGAGAAAGAGAAGAAAAAAAATCAAATTGTAATTTGTTTTATATTCAGAGAGAGCCGAGAAATGTTTTTGTTTTTCTTTGTTTGGGTATTTCCACGTGGCCAGGAAAAAAATAATGGCGGCTTCTTTTCTTTTGTTTGTTTGTATATTTCTACCACGTGGGTAGAAAAAAAAGGAAAAAGATGGGTGCGTAATTCGTTTCACCACGAAAGAAAAAACAAGAAATGATATATATTTTTTTGTTCTAGTACGAAATTAATTACTCCGCCACATACAACAAAGCTTGCACGAGTCACCTATTGTTAGAATCGCGAGGGTGATGTTCCCGGACTATAAGCGTGTTCAGTAAATCAAGCAATGTTGCATGCAAAGACAGAGTAATAATTAATAAACAAAAATGAAGTAGTTCAAATAACGTTTATTGAACGTGTGTGTACGTGGAATGATGAAGTGTGTGATGTATGCATGTGTGTCGATGGAAAAACAGTTCTTGAAAAAAGTATAAGAAGAAATGAATCCGGCCTGTGGAAAGTCTTTGAAAGCCGTACACAAAGAAAATGAGTTGAGAACGCTTACCGTTGTTTGACCACGTGTGTTGACGGAAGAAACGTGTGTTGGTAATTGTTATGCCGATGCCATTTGAAGAGAAAAGCGTGAGACGAAGCACTAGTGTATTAGTGTCGTTCTGCCGAGGCCAATCGAACAGAAGAGAAAAGTGAAACGGAGCGCTAGTGTCAGCGTCGTTCTGTCGAGGCTAATTGAGTAGGAAAAAGCGAGTGAAACGGAGCGCTGGTGCCAGCGTTGTTCTGCCGAGGCTGGTCGGTGAAGAAGAGGGAGAATTTCCGTTTGCACCTGGTTTTATAGTCCGAAGGGCAGATAACTCTGGTGTCGCTTTACAGCGCCACCTATCGGTGAAAAAGCGACACCTAACGTCCAACCGGTGTAGTTATGTTTTGAAAGGAGGAGGTAACCGCTACAATATCAAATTAACTTTTGTGCATTTTTCGTTCGATCACAAAGAAAAACCGATGTTTGATTTCAACTTGTATTGCAATGAAGAATTATACAGATTAGTAAGGACCTGCATTTTATCTATAGTGGGATATAGCAAATGGACAACACCTACTGTCTATATAAAAAGAAATCTAAAGAAATCCGCGTGTGTGCCCATTTTTCTACTGGACTAAATGCAGCAGTTCTTACAGGTATACAAGATCATGCCAAATGTTAACACACCATCCTCATTATCTCCTGCAGAAATAATGTTTGCGCGTAAGATATGATCGTTTACAACAAATTTACTTTACTTCTTCTTCTTCTTCTTCTTCTTCTTCTTCTTCTTCTTCTTCTTCTTCTTCTTCTTCAGGTATCAGGTCTGTTTGCAGACATCGATGATCATGGCTCTCAATTATTTTGTTTCACAATGATCTTCTGTGCAAAAAGGTTGCAATTACTTTCTATAGGGGCAGTGCTCTCACAGAGCAAGAAGTCTTAGCCATTGTACAAAAATCAGTATCATCTGCCTAACACAAAACGAAGGGTTGACCAGTTTCTAAAATCCATTAGGCTGCTCAACCCTCCATCCATTACCTGCCTGCCATGACTTTACGTACCCTGATGGGGGGGGGAGTGGACACTCGACCTTGCCCAAGAGTCTCCCACAGACTAGCGGAGGGAATGAGGCGCCTTACTGCTCCTGTTGGTAGAAATGTTTCCACCCCACTATCCACGAATACTACTGCGTTTATTGAAGAGAGCTTCAATCGAAGAAGCGTCCGACTTTCCGAAGTGGAAACAATAAAAGTTGATTTATAAAACTAAATTTATTAAATTAAAATAAATTTAAAAGTATTTACATGTTTCGGATTGTTGTTCTCACGTTCATTGTTGTTATGTTCACAACGTTTCCACCGTTGCACTCTCCCGCCTTCTGCAGATGCAGTTTGTTGTAGTCCTATTGGTTTCATAGCTTAGTGGATAAGGCATCGCTTAAAAGCTATTCTAGGGTGAATTCTCGCTGAAAGTTGTGACTTCAATCCCCAATGACAAAATTTAAAAATAATTAACTGATATAAACTTAAAAGAGGCATTGGACGTGAAATGAGAGGACAATGGCGCAGAATGTTGTGAACATAACAATCAAGATAAGGACAACAGTTGAAATGATTAAAATAATGTAAATAGTTTAAAACTTGTTTTAATTTCATACTTTTGTTTTATAAATCAACTGTTATGACTGAGGCGTTTTTATTTTTGTCCCAATCCAAACGGCCCCTTTTTGGGGAGCTTGATTTCCCACACATTAAAAACCAACCTTGCATCTAACTCTGCCCGTGTGACAGGGTAAGTAAATAGAGACATACTAGACATGCTGAGTCAGTATTTGTTATGTAGATTATTAAATATTTATGAAAACCTTTTGAGATTTCCAAATATTTATAGAAATCTCTTGTAATGCCATACTTTTTCTCTCTTTCTTCTCCCCCCCTCTCTCCTGTAAATTCCAGAAGGTTCTCATGAACTTCTAAATATTTATAGAATTTCCAATTATTTAAGAAACTCTTTTTGTGATGAAAAGAGAACTCTTCTATCCCCTTCTATGCTTCGGAAGTGAATTATTTCCCTTGATCACTCTTTCTTTTTAGTCAGCCATTGTTTCTCGTAGAGACTAGATCCCTGCGTAGATCTTTGTCGAATAAAGTTTCTTCAAGCAAACTCAGTCTTCTTAAACTCATTCTATTCTATCCTTTTGACTAACTCATTACAGATGTCATAATCGACCTAACCCTCTTTCCTTTCCCCTCGTCTCTCTTTTCCAATCTCTCTCTCCCTTCCCTCTTACATTTTTCTCTTCTCTCTATCATTTAATTATCTACATCATCCCATTCCTCTTACCACTCCTTTTATCATTCGCCCACTATTTACATCATTTGCCCTTCCTCCCACCATCTAAAACATTCAAGCACAGATGAAAAGTGACAAGCAAGATAGCGGCATCAGAGTTTTAGTAGTAAATAGATTATAAGAAAACATACCGTGTATATCTTTATATATTTTGATTTTGCCTATAAATCGCATCATCAATTTGAATATAATCTGAATTGACTTTATTTCAGGGTTCGAATTGAACGTAGAACTTTTGTCGAGAAGCCGTATTTAATTTATTTTACAGATTAATTAACTTTATTATTTATTTTTAATTAATTAATTTAATTTATTTTGTTTGACTTTGTTTTCTTTCGTTTTTTGTTTTCTTTTGTCTATTTATTGACATTTATTTTATTCCGTTTTTTATTCACCTATGGAACCCTGTGCCAGCAATAGTAACAACAACAATAAAAGCAGCAGAGAAACGATCTCTTTAAGATATTTCATGTTTATTGGTTGAAATACTTAATCCTGATTGGTCAATTCAGTCAAAATACTCAATCTCGATTGGTTGCCAATACCGGACTTCAACCAATCGAAAAGAGTTTGTCTTTGGAACCAAGCACCTGTTCTGTATCTGTTATTTAAACAAAAACTCAAGCACAGCCGTCAGTTAGAGACTCAACTTACTAAACGAACCATGGCCACTGCTACACAGACTTCTCCAGGCAAACGAACTATGACCTTGGCTACTAGCATCTCGACAAACAACACAAGTCGCAGTCATGGACTACAAAATATGGCAATACTCACGAACTCACACAGATCGAAATTAAAATGAATAAATAAATAAAAGATGTTTGCGTATCAATTAACTTCATTACAGTTTGAGTCGACTTCACAATTTGTTTTTAATAATTTTAAAATAACTTTATGCAACGAACGTGTTCAAAATATTTGTTTTCTTTAAAATAATCAAAACTCTCGATGTCATTTTATGATAAATAATTATTTTAAATCACTTTAATTAAAATATAAATAAAACTAAATAGTATTTAAACTTGACATAAGAATTTAGTTGATGCTCTTGTTTTACAGGGTGTTTGTTGATGTGAGTTCTCTTCAAAAGAATCACGACTCTGCAGTTCAGTTTGTGTTAAATCATTTCGAAAAAAAGTGAAAATAAATTAATAAAAATTAAATAAACAGACTGAATAAATAAAAAAAAAAAAAATGAAAATAATAATAATAAATAAGTAAAATTAAAACATATAGATGTATTAAAAGGATGACAAAGATGAATACGTAGATGATAAAAGATTATCAAAAGTAATGGCAACAAAGTCTATGCATACATAAATCTATCGAATTTATTTACGTCTTGATAAAATAACCCAAAGTCAAGAGTTAAGTAGAAAAGAGTTCTATTTAAAACTTGAAGGTGACAGATCAACGAAAATGCTATTTAAAACTTGAAGGTGACAGATCAACGAAAATGCTATTTAAAACTTGAAGGTAACAGACCAACGAAAATGTCATTTAAAACTTGAAAGTGACAGACCAACGAAAATGCTATTTAAAACTTGAAGATGACAGACCAACGAAAATGCTATTTAAAACTTGGTGACAGACCAACGAAAATGCTATTTAAAACTTGAAGGTGATAGATCAACGAAAATGCCATTTAAAGCTTGAAGGTGACAGACTAACAAAAATGCTATTTAAAACTTGAAGATGACAGACCAACGACAATGCAATTTAAAACTGGAAGGTGACAGACCCACGAAAATGCCATTTAAAACTTAAAGGTGACAGACCAACGAAAATGCTATTAAAAACTTGAAGGTGACAGACAAACGAAAACGCTATTTAAAGCTTGAAGGTGACAGACCAACGAAAATGCTATTTAAAACTTGGTGACAAACCAAGGAAAATGCTATTTAAAACTTTAAGGTGACAGACAATTGAAAATGCTATTTAAAACTTGAATGTGACAGACCAACGAAAACGCCATTTAAAACTTGAAGGTGACAGACCAACGAAAATGCTATTTAAAGCTTGAAGGTGACAGACTAACGAAAATGCTATTTAAAACTTGAAAGTGACAGACCAACGGAAATGCTATTTAAACCTTGAATGTGACAGACCAACGAAAATGCTATTTAAAACTTGAAGGTGACAGACCAACCGAAAATGCCATTTAAAGCTTGAAGGTGACAGACCTACGAAAATGCTATTTAAAACTTGAAGGGGACAGACCAACGAAAATGCCATTTAAAGCTTGAAGATGACAGACCAACGAAAATACTATTTAAAACTTGAAGGTGACAGACAAACGAAAATGCCATTAAAAACTTGAAGGGGACAGACCAACGAAAATGCTATTTAAAACTTGAAGGTGACAAACAAACGAAAATGCTATTTAAACCTTGAAGGTGACAGACCAACGAAAATGCTATTTAAAACTTGAAAGGTACAGACCAACGACAATGCCATTTAAAGCTTGAAAGTGACAGACCAACGAAAATGCCATTTAAAGCTTGAAGGTGACAGACCAACAAAAATGCCATTTAAAACTTGAAGGGGACAGACCAACGAAAATGCTATTTAAACCTTGAAGGGAACAGACCAACGAAAATGCTATTTAAAACTTGAAGGTGACAGACAAACGAAAATGCCATTTTATGCTTGAAGGTGACAGACCTACGAAAATGCTATTTAAAACTTGAATGGGACAGACCAACGAACAGGCCATTTAAAGCTTGAAGGTGACAGACCAACGAAAATGCTATTTACAACTTGAAGGTGACAGACCAAGAAAAATGCTATTGAAAACTTGAAGGTGATAGACTAACGAAAATGCTATTTAAAACTTGAAGGTGACAGACCAACGAAAATGCTATTGAAAACTTGAAGGTGACAGACTAACGAAAATGCTATTTAAAACTTGAAGGTGACAGACCAACGAAAATGCTATTTAAAACTTGAAGGTGATAGATCAACGAAAATGCCATTTAAAGCTTGAAGGTGACAGACCAACAAAAATGCTATTTAAAACTTGTAGATGACAGACCAACGACAATGCCATTTAAAACTGGAAGGTGACAGACCCACGAAAATGCCATTTAAAACTTGAAGGTGACAGACCAACGAAAATGCCATTTAAAACTCGAAGATGAGAGACCAACAAAAATGCTATTTAAAACTTAAAGGTGACAGACCAACGAAAATGCCATTTAAAACTTGAAGATGACAGACCAACAAAAATGCTATTTAAAACTTGAAGGTGACGGACCAACGAACATGCCATTTAAAACTTGAAGGTGATAGACCAACGAAAATGCCATTTAAAACTTAGAGGTGACAGACCAAGGAAAATGCTATTTAAAACTTGAAGGTGATAGACCAACGAAAATGTTATTTAAAACATTAAGGTGATAGACGAACGAAAATGCTATTTAAAGCTTGAAGGTTACAGACCAACGAAAATGCTATTTAAAGCTTGAAGCTGACAGACTAAGGAAAATGCTATTTAAAACTTGAAGGTGACAGGCCAACGAAAATGCTATTTAAAGCTTGAAGGTAACAGACCAACGAAAATGCTATTTAAAGCTTGAAGGTGACAGACCAACGAAAATGCCATTTAAAACTTGAAGGTGACAGATCAACGAAAATGCTATTTAAAACTTGAAGGTAACAGACCAACGAAAATGCTATTTAAAACTTGAAGGTGACAGACCAACGAAAATGCTATTTAAAACTTGAAGGTGACAGACCAACGAAAATGCCATTTAAAACATGAAGGTGACAGACCAACGAAAATGCTATTTAAAACTTGAAGGTGACAGACCAACGAAAATGCCATTTAAAACTTGAAGGTGACAGACCAACGAAAATGCTATTTAAAACTTGAAGGTAACAGACCAACGAAAATGCTATTTAAAACTTGAAGGTGACAGACAAACGAAAATGCTATTTAAAACTTGAAGGTTACAGACCAACGAAAATGCTATTTAAAACTTGAAGGTGACAGACCAACAAAAATGCTATTTAAAACTTAAGCAGATGAATCGATGAACAGACAGACAGAGCTTTGATTCGTTGCAAGCAAAATACCTGAAAACAAAATGAATAAAATAAAGTTAGTTCTTTTGACAAATGTTAGATGCGTCCACACATCTCTATAAGAAGTTCTGTCTGTCAGTCGGTCGCTCGGTCTTCTATTGGTTCGTCACACTTAAGTTTTAAATCGCCTTTTCATCGCTAAACGTGTTGATTGAATGGACGCTTCTGAAAAGTTCTGGTTCTTGTTTCTACATCAAAAATGAAGAATGAGCTTTCATTTTTGTTTTCTCAAAATCTGACTCCGATATTTTCTCCATTTATTCTTCAGCGTGTTGTAAAAGATGTCCTTAATTTGCACAAGAAAGATGGCGCAGTTTTTGTATTGAAAGCACCGGATATTATTTTACACGATAATCTTACTGTTCACCAAGAAAAGAAGAAAGAATTAGCTGTTCTTCATGAAGATATTATTGGTAATTATGAACCATCGGAGAAGGAAGATGTCAACCGACCAGGTGAGAATGTAAAACATTTCACAAAAAGTCTTTAATTAAATAAATCCTTGGAAAAGGAACAATTTTATTCATTTCATAACTATACGAAATTCTAATTCATTTATTTATAAAATAGTATGGTAGTTTATCTTTTTCAGTAAATCTTTCACGTACTGATAAAATCTTTCACGAATGATGATGAAATATTGTTTTATATTTTGGGAGAAACACTCCCCTCCTCAAAAGACAAACATTCTCTCCGTTTTCTCAAAAGAAAC
Source organism: Sepiola atlantica (assembly GCA_963556195.1). NCBI lineage: Eukaryota > Metazoa > Mollusca > Cephalopoda > Sepiida > Sepiolidae > Sepiola > Sepiola atlantica. Next base: position 33,327,107 of record OY744546.1, on the reverse strand, counting down.
ATCCAAAATTTGCTGTTACATATGGATGCTTATATCGCAACAAAGTTTTCATTGAGCAGAAAACAGTAATATTTAATATTTAACTTATTTATTAATTTATGTTTTGTCTAATTTATTAATTGTAGGATAATTGTATTAATTGTAGGATAATTTTTTTTACTAATATATTTATTTATTAAGCCTTTATGGGTATCTTTTATTTTCATCAAAAATCCCATTTCAACGTTTAAGGAAAAAAGCTACTTTTCTAGATTGAATAGAGTTCTTTATTTTACCAGTAGTATTGAATGTAAAATGAAAGACAAGTTTTATAATCTCTCTTACTGTCTGAGTAAAGTTCCATAGCATAGAGGTAAGAGTTTTGACTGCTGATACAGCTGCAAGTAGTCTGATGATCAAGTTTCGAATCTCAGCATGAGAAAACTTGCCACATCTAGCCACACTGAGAAGCAGTTATATAGCGAAACAGCTGTCCGTGGTTCATTATATCTCTATTTATATAAGTTCGGTATGTTTATATTATATTTGTATGTACAAGATTCACTCCTAAACTAATTAACAGATCATTATGAATTTTGGAACACAGCTGTTAGGCATAAGGGGTTGTAATGTGGGCTATATTTAGTTCAATTTAATTTTATAGAAAGGGGTGAAAGCTATTCCGGAAATTCACATACCTCCGATTTTTGTGAAATTTTAACAATAGGTATTAATACCTAACACCGATACATAAGTCATATTTAACTCATTAGTCGGAGCGCATAGCGATTTTCCCACATCAATTAATAAATATTCTCCAAGTTTCTTTCAAGTATTTTAAAAGGTTTTAGGGAGTATAATATGGACACAACCTCCCATTTGAAAATTCAAATATTTCAGATTTGCATTAAATTTGATCCATAATCATTAGACACCAATGAAGCAAGATTACCTGAATTTCAATTCCTACTTAAGACCCCTTAAGCTTAAACCTTAAATTTTAGACATTTTCTAGAATTAAAATCTGCTTCCTAATATGTATAGTTGCTAATTACTGGACATTACTAAGGAATTTCTTACTAAAACTTTTCTGGCTAATTATTATTTAGTAGTAATTTTTGTCTTCACATGTCCACCCCCAGTCATGGACCCCAGTCGCATGTTTGCCAGACCTGTATTATGGATTGCCTTGGATTAAAATCATCTATGTTTTATGAAGAACATAGAATTAAAATCATTATTTTATTCTTCACAAGTTATGCAGAGTTTAAGATAGTAAGAGAGAAAGAGAGAGAGTGTTTCGTCTGTGTGTGTGTGTGTGTGTTTGTGTCCTGACGTATTTCTTCTACACCTGAAATACATATGTTTGATCATCTCTGAGTCTTGGTGGTAGTCGAGTATCTCACATTGCTGGAGTTACCAGTGTCGGTTAGACTGGGAGCATTTTATGGTCTTGAGTTGTGTTTCACATGTTTTGATAAAAAATAGGAATGCCTATAGCAGTTTGCTACAGGCCGGCACACAACCGCCATATTGTTTAAATATCAATGACTTCTGAGCTTCCTGCTGATTGGTTCAGGCAATCTACTTCCTCCTTGGCTTGACCAATCAGTGGCCTTCTCTTAGGCGAATTTCGGATGGCTAGCATAACTATATAAACACTTGAGTGCCATCCGCTCTCTCTCTCTCTCTCGTTCTTGTCTCTCTCGACATGTAGACAACTACTACACCGGGCTACCTAGCTCTGGCCATTTCGACACGAAGTACCGAGAAGCCAAAATGGCTACTGCCTCATACACGTGGACTTAATATAACACACACACACACAACTGCTTACATGTGAACTGACTTTCACACTGGTGTACAGACACACATACTTACATACACACATGGACACGTCCTGATACCATAGCCGGTGTACGAACATTCAATATTATGAACAATTCTCTTTTCTCCACTGGAGAATTATAATAACGGGAAATTCCTTTACTTTTGCCTTCGCCCATACTTATGGACATACTAACCTCTTTCCTTTTTGTTCACCTACTAACAAGGAAGACTCAATAAAGTTGTTTTATGTATTAGAAATGGACTTCGTCTCCTTTTCTATATGCTGACACAATATTAAAATAAAAATAAAAGATGAGCAAATTAATGAGGAGGTAGACAAATTATTTCACAAACATTCAAATAATGAGGACACAACTCCTCCAAATGAACACTTTTCTAATATTATGAAATGCATAAGTTGAATTGAGCGCCCCAGGCCGACAGCATTAAGCCAGGCTGACACTAGTAAAAAAAAAAGAAATGAAATAATATGATATTGATATTTAAAAAAGGATACTGACAGGATGCATAGTGCACAAGCAAGGGTCTATGATTTTTCAAAAGTCAGACGATTAGACATGGGCATCGAAGAAAAAAAGAAGAGAACAAAAATGGAAGCACATTCATTGTTATCTGGCGTCAGACAGAGCCGACATCAGAAACAAACCCACCTCGGTTTATTTTCCTAATAATAACTGAGTAATTATTTCACTCTACCTGCAGAGAGAGAGAGAGAGAGAGAGAGAGAGAGAGAGAGAGAAAGAGAAAGAGAGAGGAGAGAGAGAGAGAGAGGGGGCGGGGAGGCTATTTAACATTAAGCTTATAACTTCAATCATATAAGATCTATTTTTAACATTTTTCAATATCGTAGTTTCCATTTGATTGATTTGATGTATTTTGTACTTTTAAAAATGAGTCTTTTGTAACCCAAATTGTTTACTTCTGATTTTCATGGGATTTGAACGAGAAGTGAAAGCCACACAATTAATAGATTAAAAAAATGAGAAGAAACTTTAACAGACGTTGAACACACAACATTAGCATATTTCTGAGCCCAGAACTTTAGTCATGTCAGCTCGATTTTAACACATTTTTCAATAAAGCAGTATTTATTTTTATATTGATTTGAAGTATTCTGATATCTTGCATTTTTAAATTAAACCTTGAGGGATCATGACCTTGCTCCCCTCCCAACACTGACATTTTTTTATTTCATATTTCAATGGAATTTCATTTGAACCATATGAAACAAAAGGATATAGGTTTCAGTAATTAAGCACATTTCGATCATTGTAAAAAAAGAAGACATTCAATTTTTCTAGGTTCATAACGTCAGTTGTGTAATTTTTTGATTGACTTGAAGTTTTTTGTGATGCCTAACACCTTTTGTTTTTGAAAGAGGCCTTGAGAGAGTATGATCCACCCCCATCCCCGAATTATTTTTACCTCTGATTTTAATGAGAAAAAGACGTGCTATTATTATATAACAAGAACATAAGTCGTGACACTGCTTACCTCTGCCTGACAATGTAAGTTGAAATTCTGTCAGAATAGCGAACTTAACCGAATCGTTCAAAGGTCAATCGTCAAGACCAACTATCAATGTCAAAGTCATATACGATGCGATGCTTGATTGGTTACAATACAGACCAAGTGGCGAGTCTTTACAATGAATAGAACTACAGTTATCTCCAAAAGTGCGACTTTTATCTCTTTCTGTGACCTTTGACGTAATATTACCAAATGATCGATATTTTTACCGAGTGTGATGACGATTGGTCAAGCGATGCGGACGCTAGGCTGTACACAAGCAAAAATACATAACTTTATTGGCAAAGTAACAATTTTATCTTTGTAAAAAAAAATCCATAAAATTAAAATATTTCTTCAGCTAGTGTAATCTGTTTTCACACTTTTTTTCATATTTTTTTGATGGCAATGAATTTTTTTAGGGTTCAATCTTGCAATTATGAACTGTTCCACAACTGTGTCCCTTTGTCTCATCTCCTCTCTCTTTTCAGGAGAAAATGGACGTCCTATCTATACGAGCATGAATGAGAAGTTGGCAGCTGATGCTAGTATCCGTGAATATGGCTTCAATATGGTGAACAGCGATAAAATAGCAATGGATAGAAAAATTCCTGACACACGGAGTGAAGAGTGAGTTGACAATTTAAATCCGATAGATCAACAAAGTTTTGATCGGTTTTAAAACCGGACTTTTATTCCTATTTGTTTTTCTCACTGAATTTGTGATATATATATATATATATATATATATATATATATATATATATAATCCGAGTATGGTATAAATCCACAGGGTATAAATCCAGGGGAATTGAACCGGGTTTATGAGCGTGCTCAATAAAAATATATATAAAAATATATATACATATATATATATATATATATATATATATATATATGTATATATATATATATATATATATGTGTGTGTGTGTGATATATATATTTTTTAACTGACCCATTTGGCATGATGGTTAAAGTGTTTGCTAATGGGCCCAGAGGTCAGGGTTAAATCCTCGGTCATGCCAAAGATTTTAAAATATGAAACTTGATTCCCTCCTTGCTAAACAGTCAGCCTTATAATTTGGGGATCAAGGGTAAGTGGAGCGATCTAAGGAAAGAAATGGCGGCTTCCCCTACATCTGAGTATATTAGGCAACGAAAAGTGAGTCTATATATATATATATATGAGTGTAGAAAATCCGAAACGACGTCGTCTGTAAGTATAAAAACACTTTAATATTTAAAAATATTTATAGTTAATGCCCCTTTAAGATTTAATAGTCTTAATAGTAGAGCCCTGTTTGGAATTACAAGATTGTTGTCATCCTACGATTAAGTAAAGTTCCGCTCAAGCGTTGAACACTATCGACAATATAACGCTTTCCCCCGCCTCCCGGATAAGTGTACATTTATTTCAATTACTGTCTGTGGTGATTTCTCATGGACGTGTCGCTTTGGGCGTTAGGCTCGTAATTTTAGGCTGAATCTACGAACTGTGTTCGAGCCCATACAACCCGCTTGTAACTACCACTCCTGTATTGATGAGGGTAGAAAACCCGAAACGACGTCGTCTCTAGGTATAAAAACACTTTAATATATATATATATATATATATATTATATATATATATATATATATATATATATATATATATATATATATATACTGGTATTTGACACTTTTTTGGAAACGAAAGAGAAAACGTCATATCTTGGCCAACAATAGATATATTTTTAAAAGTCAAAATGCATTTTTAAGATAAACTTTTGATGAATATAGTTCACCTGAAGAAGCTGCCCTTAGCTTCAGCACGGTCTTCAAGAGAGACCTGAACCTGGAACACGCAGCCTTCATGTTGTACTTTGAGAGATGCCTGAATACCAATTTGATCCTGGCAATTAGCTCGTCCTTGGTGTTGCAGGCAATACAGGTGGTGTCTTTCTCAACTGCGCCCCACACATGATAGTCCATGAGATTGCAATCAGACGAGTTGGAGTGGGGACAGATGTTAAGGCTGGTGAAATTGTGGAAGTTCTGAGACAGCCTCTTCTGGGTTTTCCCAGAGGTGTGACACAGAGCTGAGTCCTGCTGCCACCCGTATGACCTTTCTGTAGCCACCCTCTTCGCTCAGTGCTTGACAACAGTGGACAGCAACTCAATATAATAATCTGAATTCAGTTTAAGTTCTTTTTCGAAACTGAAAAACGCTGGAAACAACAAACCCAAAGACCATCACAGTTTGAAGGATGAGACACAGGACTTGATGCAGATTGTAGGCTAGCCACCTGTTGTTCTTTTTGTTGTGCAACTGCCCCCCCCCCCACCTTTCTCTTGTCTCTATGTTTCAGTCATTTGGTTCAGGTCAGTTAAAGTTGTATTCAGTCAAATTATGTACACTTAGACTTTGCATTGTCGTCTGCTTTCTAGTTATATGAGTTTTTCTTAAATTGATCAAATAAGTATGCAAAATATCTTGGCACTTTTTGCTCCATGTAAAAGACGCTTGAATTTCATCACGATACTAGACAATACAAATCTATCATAAAGTATCATGATCAATGTTTTTTATTGTTTTTTTAATCTCCCCTTTCTCCGTCTCTCGTTAAATTGATAGGTGTAAGTATTGGCACTATCCAAAACCTTCCGAACTGCCAACTACCAGCGTAATCATCGTTTTTCATAACGAAGGTTTTTCTACTTTGGTGCGAACTATCCATAGCGTGATCAATACTTCGCCAGCATCGCTTCTCCAAGAAATTGTCTTGGTTGATGACGCCAGCAATAAAAGTAAGTGGAGCAAAAACAACAGAGTTTGTTTATTTCATACAACAATATTTTATCAGTCTTATGTTAATTATTTTGAACATCCTACCAGTAAAAATTATGGTTTTTATTAAATAATGTTTTACTTTTTTTTTCATAATATGCGTACAAATTGGTCAGTATGTATTCGAGTTATAACATACAAAACAGAAATATTCGGATCATTTTTAAATAATTTTCATATTTTTACTTATTATTCATCTTGCATCTATAATTGCTGGTTTATACACATGTAAAATTCCACATCTCTTGAATTTACAATCAACATATTTTACTTCATTTCACTCTTTATGATTTTATCATTCATGGCTGGTATTAACCATTTACCTCTACAGTAAGTGGTTTTTATGGCATATCAGCACTTTTTGTGTTATTTACCATGGAAACCCAATGCCTAAAGTAAACACTTTTTGTGTAAACTAACCGAACTCATGCAAAATTATAATCGTAAAAATCCCTAATACAAAATGGGTACTAGAAGTTGATTACTTGTACAATTTTACTCAGAAAAGAAGTCATGTTTGATCTTAGTATAGGTTTTTTATAGTTGTAACCCCAGAGACAGACACAGATACTACACATATAATATAGATTATACAAAATAATGCATATTCCCAAAATCTGAAAATATTTCCATAATTTTAGAACTCTAAAGTGTGTGTGTGGGGTGGTGGTCACTCTACAGTATAAAAACTGTTCTAAATGTAAACTCTATTTTTCACATAGTTTTAACAATATCAGTTTTTGATTATTTTTAAGTATTTTGTTTTTGCCCCGATTATTTATTAAAGGGTCTGTTATATTGGTGTTAGTATAAATGGACTGAAGAGGGCAAGAGACCGAAAGCACATAACAAACAGTAAATTTTATTCATCTGAAGTACAAAAGTGTCGTCTAAACACAGAAGAGTTCCACTATGAGCTTCTATGATCCAAGGGAGATAAGGCGAAGCAATACTCAGCTTATATTGATCGTAGATAGTGTTTACATATAACATCTTCCTCTTTTTAATTTTTTTATTTTGAAATAATTTTATTATTCTATTGCTATATCAATAGGGTAGAATAATTTGTCGTCCACTTTTTGTAGTTCTGACGTTCTGAAATGTTGACTTTTGTAGTTGAGATGTTTGTGGTGTTTTTATCATGTGTGTTTGTTGATTTGGGGAGTACGTTTTCATAATCAGTTTCTTTCATTATGTGAATGTTTTCTTTATTTTGAAGAGATGGCAGCCATATATGTATATTCTTCTTCTGTTAATACCAAATACGATCATGGTTGTCCTAAGTTTTGTTTTGATGATTTTACTAAATCAATTGTTCTCGAATTTAATCGTTCTCAAACATTATCGTGTGGTTTTAATTTTAGGATTTTTGTTGAATTTATGCTTCCATTTGTGTATGCGACTTGAAAACAATTTTTGTTGAATTTATGCTTCCATTTGTGTATGCGACTTGAAAACAATTTTTGTTGAATTTATGCTTCCATTTGTGTATGCGACTTGAAAACAATTTTTGTTGAATTTATGCTTCCATTTGTGTATGCGACTTGAAAACAATTTTTGTTGAATTTATGCTTCCATTTGTGTATGCGACTTGAAAACAATTTTTGTTGAATTTATGCTTCCATTTGTGTATGCGACTTGAAAACAATTTTTGTTGAATTTATGCTTCCATTTGTGTATGCGACTTGAACACAATTTTTGTTGAATTTATGCTTCCATTTGTGTATGCGACTTGAAAACAATTTTTGTTGAATTTATGCTTCCATTTGTGTATGCGACTTGAAAACAATTATGTTGAATTTATTCTTCCATTTGTGTATGCGACTTGAAAACAATTATGTTGAATTTATGCTTCCATTTGTGTATGCGACTTGAAAACAATTATGTTGAATTTATGCTTCCATTTGTGTATGCGACTTGAAAACAATTTTTGTTGAATTTATGCTTCCATTTGTGTATGCGACTTGAAAACAATTTTTGTTGAATTTATGCTTCCATTTGTGTATGCGACTTGAAAACAATTTTTGTTGAATTTATGCTTCCATTTGTGTATGCGACTTGAAAACAATTATGTTGAATTTATGCTTCCATTTGTGTATGCGACTTGAAAACAATTATGTTGAATTTATGCTTCCATTTGTGTATGCGACTTGAAAACAATTATGTTGAATTTATGCTTCCATTTGTGTATGCGACTTGAAAACAATTTTTGTTGAATTTATGCTTCCATTTGTGTATGCGACTTGAAAACAATTTTTGTTGAATTTATGCTTCCATTTGTGTATGCGACTTAACAATTTTTGTTGAATTTATGCTTCCATTTGTGTATGCGACTTGAAAACAATTTTTGTTGAATTTATGCTTCATTTGTGTATGCGACTTGAAAACAATTTTTGTTGAATTCATGCTTCCATTTGTGTATGCGACTTGAAAACAATTTTTGTTGAATTTATGCTTCCATTTGTGTATGCGACTTAACAATTTTTGTTGAATTTATGCTTCCATTTGTGTATGCGACTTGAAAACAATTTTTGTTGAATTTATGCTTCATTTGTGTATGCGACTTGAAAACAATTTTTGTTGAATTCATGCTTCCATTTGTGTATGCGACTTGAAAACAATTTTTGTTGAATTCATGCTTCCATTTGTGTATGCGACTTGAAAACAATTTTTGTTGAATTCATGCTTCCATTTGTGTATGCGACTTGAAAACAATTTTTCTATGAAGCATGTTTTGGAGATTTGTTTCTAATGTTCTATTCATTGGGTGTTTTGCAGGAAATAGTGCACCACATTTTTAGTGATGACTTGTGTAGCACTAGCAGAGCGAGTTTAAATACTTTTTTGAAAGTCTTTTTAATCGTCTGCATATTCTTCCTTAGCGCACAGTTAAATTAGGATAATTTGGGCTTGTTTTTGTATGATGAAAATGCAAATTATTTTTTACAAATCTTTTAAATTCTGCCGAATTAAATTCTGGACTATTGTCACTGTTTAATAATTGCTGAATTTCACAAAAGTGTTTTTTAATCTTTTGATTAGAGTTTTTGTCTTACAATCATTTATTTTATGTAGATCAGAAAACCTTGTATCATTAATGATTGTGATATAAAATTTTCCAAACAAGTGAAATATGGTGTCTGGTATGCATTGAATTTCTCTACGTAATTATGTAAGTACAATAATCCTTGAGTCCATCGACGATCGATATTTCATCACGAACAAAGGTGAATGGTTGAATATTTGCTGTTACTTTGTCTTTTAAAGGCTGCCAGTTTTGTGTATGTGATAAATGTCTGTAGTATCGAGCCGTTCGCAATGATTACCTTATACTTGTTGAGTTTGATATCGTTTATCGACTAATTCTTTATACTGCATGCATATAGGGCTTCATATCTGTGTCTTGTATTTACAGAATATTTCATTCAAGGTATCTGCAAGATAGAGTATCAGCAGCAATAGGTATATAGTTCCGTTCAAAATCGTATCTTTGTACTGCTAACAGGAATCTTTGGATCCTAGAGAGCATTTGGAGATCGATTATTTTTAATATATGTTTCAAAAGCTTATGATTGTTTTCAAATAGAAAATGAGTGCTATGTCTAAACTAATGAAATTTCTTGCATGCAAAACGATGCTAAAAGCTGTGCTCTCTATAAGACAGTAATTCTCTTTCACCAAAGCTGTTGCTCGTGATGCCAACGCAATAGGTATCCATTTTCGTTGTTTTTTTTATTCCAGTATTGCTCCAATTCCATGCTTATGAGCACATGTGGTTATATTTACAGGTAGATCCGGCTCATGTAGCACTAGTTGCCCGCTAATCATCTCCTTTAATTTGTTTATTGCTCTGATTTGAGGTTTGTCAATGACCATAAAATATCATTCCATAGAAACTGGTATTCAGAGTATCTTGATAGGAATTTACATGCATATTTTGTCATACCTTAGAACCGTTGCAATTCTTTTTCGCATGTTGATAGTGCCATATCAATAATTGCTAGTTTAGTCGAGTCTGGCTTTAATCGTTTATTGCTTATTAGATGCTCAAGTTGAAAATGCACTTCGATTTATTTCATTTCAATCTGTGCTTTAAAAATGTGTTGTAGTCGATTTGTGTTGGACCAGATTATGATGCCATCTTGAGCATTTCCTGTTCCTTCTATCCCTTCGATTACATTTGCGATTTCAATTTGGCAAAATTCATCAGCACTGTGAATTCCATGAAGCAATCATATGAAGCAATATCTTTCAAATGGTGTGTTGAACGTTAAAAGATGAGAACCGTCTTTGTCAACTGGAATTTGTCAATAGCCGTTAGATGCATCACGATTACTGAAGTGTCCAGGATTGTGCGTCTGTGACAAAATGTTTTCTGCTTTATGGAGTTTGAAATTTTATCCCTTTTTATGGATTTGTTTAACTTTCTAGGGTCAAAACAGAGTGGAATTTTCCATTGATGTTTTTAACAATGACCATGAAAATTTACCCAGTCTGTAGGTTGACTGACAGGTTTTATAATTCCGAATTTTGTCATTATTTTTAGCTTAATTCTTTTTAAAGTTTTTCTTTTAGAGAAAAGGCACGGGTCTCGGTGGATGAATGACTGGAATTATTTGTGTGTTTGTTTAATTTGATGATTGTTGGTGCCAATTTTACCGAAACACTTTTCGTATTCTTTCAATGGATCGTTTAAAAATTATGTGAATAAGCTTTAGATCTTGTGCTGTTTTCACATCTATGACTGCTTGCAAGTCAATTTCTGCAACAATGAATTTTATTTACTTTGTTATTTCTTTGTGTTTCACAACTACTCTGCATTTTCATAACACTTTTATGACTGTACTGTTATAAGCTTTTAATCGAATTGTTGTTTTTGTGCAGTTCGGTTTGTGAACTAATTTTTTTATATGCACCTGTTTCAGAATCGATTTTGAATCTTAGTGAAGTGACGTACACCCTCGTTCAAGGGTTAGGTCGAGGGTTATGGTTAATATCCGACTATGTTTCCACTTTGTGTAGATTTATACACTTGATTTGCACATTTCTATATAAATGCCCATATTTCTGCATCTTCTGCATATCTTGTGAAATGCTGAATACTTATTTCTTTGGTGTGCATTACCAAAATGGTGACAGTTATTGACGTAATATTGACTTTGCGTTTAAATTTTCGTCGGTTTTCTTTCACTTCTGTCCTGTTAGTTATGACATCTCGATTCAACATGCCGGCTTCCTTGAGTTTTGTTACCTTTTCTATCGTGTTGATATTATACCACTGAAATTTCACTATCTCGTATTTCAGATATAGCCTTCAGGATCTTTGATTGATGTCTTATTTGTTTTGCATTCTGACCTACTTGTATTGTCTGTAAATCGAATTGTTTATCAAAATCGATTGTAGCCTTTGGAACCCTTGCAAGTCATGGACATTGAAGTTTGGGCGTTATCTGTGCTTTCATCGCTTTCTGTTGCTAGCAAAATGAGGTCAAATTCGTTCTTCCATGTTTTCCAGGATGCAGTTAGATTATCTTGATTCTTTCAGATGTCATAGATTTTCCATTTCGTTTTTTTTCCTTTGAAGTATAATTTAAACTTCTTCAATTATCACAGTAGGATATGAATTCTTTAGTTTTCTGACACCATGTTATATTGGCAGTAGTGGTTAGTATAGAGAGATTGAATATGTATAGAGACCCAAAATTTTATTACTCTGAAGTACAAAAGTCTTGCCTAAACATATGAGAGTTGCACTGTGAGCTTCTGTGATCTGAGGGAAATCAGGGGAGGCAATAATCAGCTTATGCTAATCATGATTATGAGTAGTTTTTAAATATAATGGTCGACTGGTGTCTTAGTATTATGAACACGTCATTGGATGTGTATTCCTTCTAGTTTAATATACTATAATAAAATATATCTTATATATAAAGTAAAGTCAGCCTTTTCACCATTTCATTGACGTTAATAGCTTTCTTAATAAAAGGTACATACTTAAATCTGTTTCGTCACTCATGTATGTAAATATTGATTTGTGTTCTTAAAAAACTTTAAAAAAATATTTCCGATCGATTTTAATATTTAATCCTGTTCGATATTTTATTTGTTATTAGTCATATTCAGGGGAAAGCGGAGGAGTTTTAACTTTCACACTCAGATCCACTACCACTGCCACCTGGAAAGAATTTAATAACAGACATTTTTCCAGATTCACCAGCTAACCCACATTCGTCTGTAAAGAGAGAGAAAGAGAGTGGGGGAGAGGAGAAGAAAAAGACAGAGGGCAGCATCAGTCGCCTGTTATGGATTATATGGTTAATAGTGCCGTCATTTTATAATAGTCCGTGTTAGCACGTCATACTTTCAGACAAAGGTTGTGCATTTCATTCTAACTCGACAGACTTCATAAACATTTTTACTCTGATTTTGTCCCCCAAATGAACTTAAACATTTCAAATTACAATATTAAGCAAATTATGGCAGATAATACTGCATTTGTTTATTCAGGTTTTCTAACACACATTTGTTTATTGAGGTTTTCTAACACACATTTGTTTATTTAGGTTTTCTAACACACATTTGTTTATTCAGGTTTTCTAACACACATTTGTTTATTGAGGTTTTCTAACACACATTTGTTCATTAGGGTTTACAACACACATTTGTTTATTGAGGTTTTCTAACACACATTTGTTTTTTAAGGCATTCTTACACACATTTGTTTATTGGGGTTTTGTAACACACATTTGTTCATTAGGGCTTTACAACACACATTTGTTTATTGAGGTTTTCTAACACACATTTGTTTTTAAGGCATTCTTACACACATTTGTTTATTGAGGTTTTCTAACACACATTTGTTTATTGAGGTTTTGTATGACATGTTTGTTTATTGAGGTTTTCTAACACACATTTGTTTATTCATGTTTTCTAACACACATTTGTTTATTGATGTTTTCTAACACACGTTTTTTTTTATTGAGGTTTTCTAACACACATTTGTTCATTAGGGCTTTACAACACACATTTGTTTATTGACGTTTTCTAACACCCATTTTTTATTGAAGTTTTTAAACACACATTTGTTTTTTGTAGGTTTTCTAACACACATTTGTTAATGAGGTTTTATAACACACATTTTTATTGAGGTTACCCAATACACATTATTGTATTTTAGGTTTTCTAATACCCATTTCTGTATTGAGGTTTGGTGACACACATTTGTTTATTGGGGTTTTCTAACACACATTTGCTTATTGGAGTTTTCTAACACACATTTGTTTATTGAGGATTTTGAACACACAGTTGTTTATTGAGGTTTTTAAATACACATTTCTTTTTAGGTTTTCTAAAACACATTTGTCTGATGTTTTCTTACACACATTTGTACATCACATTCATTGCATACATTTTTATATCTTCGCCAAAACAATATTATTCTTGATCGATTGTGTATAACACATTTATTGTTATAATATAAATAACTATCTCTAACATAAAACTATATGTGAACAGGCATATTTGCAATGTTTGTATTTATTTCACGTACAATGAAACCTCATGTTTTAGGCTTGAGTACTGAATCACCTTAATACTAATGGGTTTCGGACCCGTTACCCTTATATAGTTCGGTGTAGGCGCGTGTGTGTTTTTGTTGTTGTTGCTAGTAGTAGTAATAGTAGTAGCAGCATTTTATTTATTATTATATTTTTTTTCATTTAATTTCAGAAAATTTAAAACAGGAACTTGAGGAGTACATCGCAAAACATTTTCAGAATAAAGTAAAGCTGTACAGAAACAAAAAACGCGAAGGCCTGATACGAACGAGGACGAACGGGGCAACATATGCCATGGCTGAGGTCATCGTATTTTTGGATGCCCACTGTGAATGCAATCGGAATTGGTTGGTGCCACTTTTGACCAGAATTGCATACGACAGGTAATTACTGAAAGTAACGATGAATTGAAGGAGGGAGGGGTAGAAAGGGGAGTATGAGGAGGGGATCAGCACCGATTTCCAAAATTGCTTTTGGAATAATAAATTTAGTAAAAAAAAAATATTGACGGATACAGCATGAACATTAACCCCCACTCTCACTTCTAAATGTTATTTCATTTATTTGAAATAAATCTTACTATCTGTTATAATTCCGTGGTAACGCACGTGGAGGTTTCTATTTAGTATTATCTAGAGTGAAATAAAAAGAGACATTGATATATTGACTGCTTACCGGATGCTAGATAAAGGCCTTAATCCATTAATAGTTGTTTCAGGAAATACATAATCAAAAGGAGACAAGACGCATATGGTTTGTCAAAACATGAGTGTGTCTCTGCTGTGTTTTTATTCCATAGCTTCTTACATGCAAATTAGCACCGGTCGGAAATACCCGGTGTCAGGCTGCAAGTTTCTATATTATTATAACACTATCGATTGTGGACCATCTTTTCAGATTATATTAAAAAACAAAAACAAGCAAAAACCTACCCGCCATCCAGGTGTTCAATTTCAGTTAATGTAAAATGACCCCCCACCCCCACCACCACCCGAGCATTTGCTCAGCATCATTTAAAAATTAGCTTCTTTAATCTTTTTTAATGTTCGGATTATTATATCGATAGAACACCAAATTTGCAGATTATAAAAAGTTTTTTCTAAAAATTTACTCTTCTACTTTTAGAGGAGGTATCAGTTTGTTATGTAAGCTTAATGTCAAATTACTTTCTATGCGAAATTCCGAAAAGGCTGTTGTAAACTGGATTATTTTGGCTAAAGACCAGTTAGAAATCAAATGGTAGAGGTACAGGATTGACATGTATCCCAATCCTATAATATTATCTGACCAACGGCGTGGGCGATAACACACAAGCCATGCTCAAAAATTCCATCTAAAAGAAAATTAGATTTTTTCTTTTAAAACCGGCTCTCACAGGGATTATTTAGCGACAAATCAAAAATGGCTGTCACGTGATATGCTTTCAACTACGTCTGCCGCACCTCTGCAATTAAAATTCCTTTTTCACGCCCAAACTCAAGGTGCTTCTTGGGCTTAGGGGGCTGCCACTATTCAACTCTCTCTCTCTCTCACTCTCTCTCCTTCACACACACACACTGTCCCAAAGTGATCAAGGGACGCCCTATCCATTCTCAACATGCACACACATACACTTACGCACTCTGACAAAAGGCGACACACACATTCATACACTTAAGCTTTCTAACACAAAGCAACACACAAATGCCTACACCATCGCACGCACATACACACTCATAAACTTCTAACTACATTTCAAATGAACAATTAATGTCTTGTTATTTTGTATATATATAAATATCTTTATCTTTAAATAATGTTTCTTTCTTCCATTCTTCCTTCAGTTCAAATTTCATGCCCGTTTCTCTGTCTTAAACATTCCTTATAACAATTTAAATGTAAGCACAAATTTCTCTAAGATACAACAAAAGTCAACATCTTAACAACTCCCACACCCCCCGTAGATCAAGTCTCGACTAATGGTCTGGATGTGTGAGCTTACTGGAACAAAACAAGCACCTACTTTGCCCTCCCCACTCTATCTAAAACCAAAATGACAGTTCAAAGAAAAAGAAACAAACCTAAACCAAACACTCACCAAAAAACATCTTTGCCTCCACCCTTGAGGCTAGCATTCACAAATATCTAGGGGCTTAGAACCAACATCAATGACATAGAAACCTTTCTCCCAGTAAACTCCTTGGATATTCTAGCACTAAGTGAAACAAACCTACAATCTCTTCACACCATTTTGACATGGCTGAATACATCTCACTCTACCGTAAAGACTCTGACAAGCATATACACAGGCTAAGAGTTTATGTTCGGAACACTCTCCCCTTGACTAGAGAACATAGGCTAGAATCAGATGATCAAGCCTACATGTGCTTTAGATTAACCTTACAGCACAGCGTTAGTTACTTATATTTCATATACCGTTCTCCTTCGACCCAGGACTGTACCCTGTTTAACTTTGTTCTGAAAGCATAGATACAGCACTCTCACTTGACTCGAGTGCCCAAATTCATGTATTTGGGGATTTTAATGCATATCACCGTGACTGGCTTAAATTTTCCAGCTATACACACACAGCTGGTAACTCCACGTATAGTTTCTCCATAGTGCACTCTCTCTCACAGGCTGCCACTTTCTCAACCCACCTCCCTGATCGTGTGGACTATTTTATTATGTCAAGAAAAAATTGTAAGACTGTGATAGGTGAAGCAAAGAGAAGGTATACAGAGATGACCAGAAAACGCATTCAGTCACAGAAACTAAGTACTCATGATTTCTGGAATATCTCCAATAGTATGGTGAACAATGGTCAATCAACAATTCCTCTGCTATCCAACCACAATGATGTCGTTTGCACGGCAACTGATAAGGCTGAACTACTTTGGACCTCGCAAACCACTCTCTCCCAAATTTCCCATTGTGGACTGAAGCCACACATGATGATCTGACCATCACTCCATCTCATGTTCGGGACATCATAAAAAACCGTGACACCTCCAAAGCATGTGGACCTGATCTTATACCAGTAATAGTAATAAAGAAATGCTCTACTGAACTGGCCCCTGTCCTCTCTAAACTCTACAACAAATGTCTTGCCGAATCTTGCTTCCCTGATAGCTGGAAAAGTGCCTCTGTGGTACCAGTCTTCAAGAATTCTGGGGATAAAACTAACCCACAGAATTATCGCACCATCAGTCTACTCCTGCTCTTCGCTAAAATCTTTGAATGCTTAATCAATCTAGCAATAGTCTGGCACCTCGTTGATGCTAATCATTTTTCTGACCATCGGTATGGATTTAGGCAAACAAGGTCTACTGCGGATATCCTAATGGTCATCTCCGAAAACATATACCATAAACTGAACAAGACAGGTAAAGCTAGGGAGGTAGCGCTTGATATATCCAAAACCTTTGACAAGGTCTGACATAAAGGTTTTCTCATGAAACTTCATGTGGTATTACTGGACGAATATTTAATATAATTAGATCCTTCCTAACCAAAAGAAAGATCAAGATTATCCTCGATGGCTGTTCATCCAAACAACATGACATAAATGCAGGTGAACCCCAGGGATCGATTCTTAGACCTTTATTGTTCTTGATTCTCATAAACGATCTTCCTGATGACATTGTGTCTGAGATGGGTATATTTGCTGACGACACCACGCTCTACTCTTGTCATGTCGGCAAAACGGACATACAAATATCCGAGGCAATGGCTGAATCCTTAGAAAGTGACCTCCAGTCTGTAGCGGAATGGGGTCATAAATAGATGGTAACATTAAATGTTACCAAGACAAAGCTCCTTTCCTTCAACAACTACAAGAAACCTCTTCAACCACCGATTGCCATGGCAAATGACACCCTACCTGAGAGTCCATCATTCAAACTCCTTGGCCTAACATTCACAGGTAATATGAATTGGAACAAATACATAGAAGACATTGCCAAGGCTGCTGCAAAGAAAGCTGGCTCCCTCTATCATGCTAGAAAACTTCTCACACCTGACAGTATCCTCTATCTCTACAAAGCCACCATCCGCTCATGCATGGAGTATTGTTATCACATCTGGGCTGGTGCACCATTCACAAGTGTCTCCCTCTTAGACGATGTCTAAAAAAGAGTTGCTAATCTAATATGTTCCTCACTGTCCACCAAGCTCTAGACCCTATCCCATCGCCGCAATATTGCATACTTGTGCTTGTTTTACAAGTACTTCAATGGAATGTGCTCCGGTGAAATTGCCCTCGACATAAATACACTCGACCAACCTGACAATCAACTAAATCCCATCCATTCACTGTGGATGTCCCCAGATGCTGGAGAGCCTTCTACTCCAATAGCTTCTTTCCTTGTGCTGCCGGCCTTTGGAACTCCCTCCCTGCTCCCTGTTTCCCCGACGGTACCGACATGCAGAAATTTAAAACTAATGTGAACAAGCATTTTGCTGCACAGCTCCAAATTTATAAACTGCTACGCCCCTTTTGGCATGTCAATTTTTTCCCAAAGCATGGAGTAATTATTGTATAATTAATAAAAAATATATAACGCTTTTGTAGCTGCAATTGAGCACTCTGGTCAATTTTTCTATTGATACGAGAAATTCACTATATATATATATGAATAAAAATGGGGATAAAATGATCCGTTGTAATGGAAAATGAAAAAGGAAAGCCAAAAACTATATTATTCATGTATTCATCAACGTTTCGTCTTTATTGTAGACTTTTTCAGGATGAAGAAAAATGCAGAAAAATCAAAGATTAATAATTTTGATTTGCCAGAAATAGTCCAAGTTTCAGCATGGCTGTGGATGAGAACAGGCAAAAAATAAAAACTGCGATTTAGACTAGACCGTTATCAGCAGCAGTCTGTGCAGTTCAAGGGAAGCGAAAGTGAATGAGGTGACGGCTTGGATTTATTAGTTCCTATATCTATTTTTAGTTAGGGAGACTGTCTGGGTCAAAATATGTCACAGCCGAGCTTGGTCGATAGTGAATGTGGGGGCTGGGGGGGCAGAAGTCGGAATTTCTTGTCAGAATTAAAAAGGGAAACAAGAAAAGGGAAAGAAAAACAATTATAATTTTTGATATGAATGTAAAAGCGTGGAGATTTTGAAACGCAAATTCTGATTAAAAAAGAAAAGTTTTGGCATAAGGAGAAAAGAGGACATCATACCTATAAGTTTATTTATTCATGTGTGAATGTATTAATTTATTCCTATTTATTCAAATAAAGTAATCAAATAAGATTACTTTATTTGTGTCTCATTAATTAATCAACAAATTTCTTGCAATATGTGGAAATATTTGTAAAAGTGTGTTGGAAATAATATAACTCGTTAATTTATTTATGCATGAATGTGTTTATTTATATTTATTTAGTTCATTATTTGTGTATTATTAATTGATCAATAATTATCAAAAGTATTTATTATTATACAAGTGTATGTATATGTAATATGTGAATATAAGTAAAAAAGCAAGGATATAATATCCATAGTGTCTTAAATTATGTGTGAATATATTTATTTATTCCCATTTATTTAATTATTAGTGCATTATTAATTAACCAAATATAATTAATATAATTATTAGCATAAAATGTGTATGCATGTGCAATATGTATAAATAAGTGTGAGAAGAGATGGAAATGAAATCTAACTAGTTTATTTATTTATGTGTGAGTGTCTTTATTTATTCTGATTTTTTTTAGTTATTTGTGTATATTGTTTTACTTATATTCACATATACATACACTTGTATAATCATAAATACTTTGAAAAATA
Organism: Sepiola atlantica; assembly: GCA_963556195.1. Lineage (NCBI taxonomy): Eukaryota > Metazoa > Mollusca > Cephalopoda > Sepiida > Sepiolidae > Sepiola > Sepiola atlantica. The sequence continues at coordinate 33,307,601 of OY744546.1, read as the reverse complement.
TTTTAAGTTAGTCTATAATCGGATTTCAGGGGCATTCGTCTGGATATCAACAAGTCATGTGGTTAAGGGGAGTTAACTGCGTGTCAATCAGTTGAAAGTTAGTTTTAAAGGGATTGTCTGCTTCAAATGAGTGATGCATAAGTTTATTTTCTAATTCTTTATTAACGCTTACATTATTAATTTATTATGAAATTAATTACGATTGTCTAAGAAATTCCTTTATATTTAATTAGGATTAAAGTAGGAGTTTTAATGTGTTAAATGTAATTTAATAATTGTGAATTATCTGAATAATGAGATAATTAATTCCTGGTGAAAATGGAAAATAGATAAATTAATTTATAAAAATAAATTTAATTTAAAATAAAAAAATTAATACATCCTCTATATTAACAATAAAAAATAACTTAATAATATAAATTTTTAGTATTGAGATAAATAATTTTAAGTTAACTTATTAATGAGAAGGTTGATTACTGGAAAATATCAAAAATGAAATTCCAAAGTCAATCTGGTATTAAATTAAATTATTTTCATGGTGATGATGAGATTATGTTTATAAGGTCATTAAGATCATGAGTATGCTGGAGGGGGGATGATCGTAGGTGTGTCAGTATGTGACATTTATTCTAAATCCTAGCCAGTGTGTTAAGGAGAGATTTGGGGGGGGGGGGGGCTTTAGTGTGTGGTGGTGATTCTAGGTCATATCTACCGAGTTTATAAGTGATATAATGTCATTAAATGTGTGTAAGTCTTCTTTTTTTCTAATGCTATATAGAATCTTGAATATGTGGTGGAGTGGTGGAATTACAAAGGTGCTCATTGGTTCTTGAGAAAATTGTTCATTATGTGTGCCGGTCAGTCCAGTTAATTAGGAGGGCTTGTCTCCTATGGGCACACTCTTTAAAATTTCCGTCTCTTACATTCAAACAGTTTCTATTTGGGTCAATAATTGCCCTTAGGATGTTATATTTTGCTGCGTCGCACAGGGAGCACCTGTTTGTGGCTGAGGAGTATAATGGTTGTATCTCTATCTCTTTCTGTACTAAATGAATATTTACGCTCTTAATTTTGAATTTCTCAATTAATCGAGCACTCTAGAACGGTTTTTCTCACTATCTTACAAAGAAAGAAATATATATATATATATAAATTGTTAAAAATAACAGAATTCGTCTGTTTTATTATACCATTTATATTTTTTCAATTTTTCTGATGGTCTTTTTTGTATTAAAATAAAAAAAAAAAAAAATGTCCCATAGGTTTCACGAACGTTTTCGATTCTTCATCGAATCATTCTCAGGTGTCAAAAGCAAATGAAAGCTGGAGAAAGAAGAGAATTTTTTTAAAGATAGCGGAGAAACGAATGTTTTCACATTGTTCCAGGAAAGACATTGACGATTTAAATTCAGAAACGCCGGAGTAGCATCACAGAAGAAAATCGCATTACGTTAAGCATTTTAATATATTTTAATTAATCTTATATATATGTATATATATATATAAATAATACTGGATTGAATGAAAGAATAAAATGAGAAATTAATCAAACTTTATTACAAATCAAAGTTCAAGCAAAAAGTACTGTAAAGTCCTTAATCCTTAATTAGTCCTCTGAGGAGATTTTCTTTGAAAATCCATAGATTAAGGACTTTACAGTACTTTTTGCTTGAACTTTGATATGTAATAAAGTTTGATTAATTTCTCATTTTATTCTTTCATTCAATCCATTATTATCAATGCTCTATCCAATATATTGAGCTTTGTCTTTATCCTGATAGTTCACTAATTAAAGATATTAGATATTATTATATCTTTGAAGTATCATGTTATATATATATATATATATATATATATATATATATATATATATATATATATAAAACGAACAAAAATATTATTCAATTTTGAACATAGACTTGTTTACTTTAGATGTTCAGTAGAAGAGTTTAATCTCTTTATATCCGGAAATTTTAGAGTAATAAATATACTCATCTTCAGAGAAAACTTCTCAAAAGGGTTATTAAAAAGTCTGTGAATATATAATAAAAGAAGGTTTTTTCACTGGGAGAGCATCAGTGATTTCCTGATGTTTTAGGCTGTAGTTGGATGCAGTAATTCTATTCCACCTGTAAGACAAATGTCAAATGTAAGCTTTGCTTTGAGAAACATAGACCAGAAAAAAGTTCAGATAAAGAAGGCGTTTTTCTTTTTAAATATATATATATATATATATATATATATATATATATATATATATATATATATATATATATATATAATTTTGATATTACTTTTCTTTGTCTCATATTCTATTTTGTAGATCACACATTTAAAAATTTGCCAGGTGCTTGAATTGTCTGAACAACTAGTCATAATGCAAGTGTTGTTTCTGCTGAAGATATGTTAAAAGAAAAAGGGTTAGGGTTAGATGGTAGGCAGAATGAGTTTTGGGGTATCTCAGCTATAAAGATGGCGCAGTGAATTATGTTGCTTTTGAATGGTTGGTGAAACTATTTCAATGGGATGAGATTGGTCTGAGATGATGTTGGCTCTTCGCATTTTGCTTTGTGGTATGGGGTAAGTTATCTTGGTTGTTCACTTCATGTATCTACGAGTTGGATCCAAATTGGACGATTTGATTCGTTCAGGCAGGAGAGATCTCCATTGACAAAATTATTTCAGTTTTTCATTTCTATTTTAGTTCATATATGGTCATTTGAGTTTGTATGTGGATGTAATTGCTAGCATGTCACATGACCTGCTTATGCCTTCAGCATTAAGATTTGTAAGAGCACATAAAAGTGGTGCAAAATTATTCTGTTCATGAAATTAATTTTACCTGTCCTGGGACGGGTATTCTCATAGTTTAATATAAAAATGGACTTTTGCAAGAGTTTGTTGTTTAAAATTCGCTATTCTCGAATTTAATATGTACTTAAAATGAATAAAAAATTGTTCCGATTTTTTATTAATTTTAATTTTATTTAATACTAGCAGGACCTTGTGTCTCGGCGTTGCCAGGGGTGGGAGCAAATGAAAGAATGATTTAACTGTGAAATTAAATTAAAATGTGCACCCACTTCCCGGCCATTTAGAGGTAATATGGTTTGATGCTGGATGTATGTATCTGTGTATTAATTAAACGTATATAATTATAGTATTTCAATTTTGTGGTGTTTTTGTTGGCGTGGGGGGGGGGATTTTAGTTTCCTACACTAAAATAAAGGGCGGAAACAGTATTTATATTTTTTGTATATTCTGTCTACATATGAATGCCATTACACTACCAATAACTAAGTTGGACTTAGGGTTACTGGTAAGTCATTTTTAACTGCATGTAATGAATGAAACACCAGTAGCAACTGATGGGTCGGTCATTTTGTATTTTTTACTCTCTCCGAAGGCAAAATCTTATATTGAAATAAAAAAAACTTTAAAACAGTTTCTGAAGTTTAAAACTATGCAGGTAAATGGAAAAGTAAATTACATTGCGTTTTGTAGCAGTTATTTATTGTAACATTAAAAAAGAAGTGAAAACTCAAAAAATGCCACTGACAGTTTTGTCGATTAAAAAAGTTTGGAAAATAATGCCGAAATATACTTCACTCTGAATAATTTACGTGACTTAAATAGGATTTAACAAAACGATTGTTTCTTTGCTATTAAACCAAAGAAAGACAGTATTATTCCTGACGATGGGCAATTTTTTTATCCCCATTTATATCGAAATTTCTGTGATTGTCTGCCCTTGTTGCGAATGTAATTGTTCAAAAATGAAAACAAATAAAATCGCTAGAATTGCTAAACTGCATTAGTGGAGAAGTTTGTTCGTGTGTAAACTATGACGGTAGGATAGTAAAGATGCACTGAAAATGTATTTAAATAAATGGTATTTTAGTCTTCGTAAATATTTTGAATTTTTACACATAGATATTATTATAGCATTTCTGTTTTGTGTATTTTTTGGTGGAAGTGGGGTGGCTTTTTTTCCTACACTAAAATGAAGTGATGAAAAAATATTTCTATTTTTTTGTATATTCTGTTAACAATACTACACATGAATGCCACTACCCTACAAATAACTCTAAGTCCGGAGGTGTTGCCAGTCGAACTTAGGTCAGTGGTAAGTCACTTTTTAACTGGGTTTAATGAATGAAACACCAATAGCTACTCGTGGGTCGGCCATTTAGGATGTTTTACCGTCTTTGAAGGAGTGAATGTCGACAAAATGTTATATTTTTTTTAAAAAGCTATAAAACACTTTCAGAAGTTTAAAAGTATGCAGGTCAGTAAATTTTCTAGCGTTTTCTAGCATTTATTTGTTGTAACATAAAAATAGAAGTGAAACACAGAAAATGTCGCTAACAGTTTTGTCGATATAGAAAATTTTGGAAAATAATACCGAAATCTACTTCACTCTGAATAATTTACGTGACTGAAATAGGATTTAACAAAAGAAATTGCTAAACTACAGTAGGGTCAAATTTTTATTTGGGGTAAACTATGACGGTGTGATTTTAAAGATTTACTGTAAATGTATTTAAATAAATGGTATTTCAGTCTTCCGAAATATTTTGAATGTTCACACGTAATCGCCTATATAAGCAGAATACAAAATAAATTAGCCAAAATCTGAAGAAATCGAAAACAGTAATATCCCCCCCCCCACCAATTAGACTGAATGTTAAAATTGTCAAAATAAAGTTTTGAGTAGTAAAATATTTATTGTTTATTTTTAAGACTCTTATTCTAAGTGACACAAAGTTCCCCGTTCAATCTTTTGAAAACGTTAAAAAATGAAAAAGTCATTATGTGCGTGGATTGGAAAGAGAAAGAAAGTTTTTTGTTCACTATTTTATGTGATGAAAGAAGAAAGCATTAAAATAAGTATTTGGACGGAGTAAATAATCATTATTCATAAAAGAAAATTGGGAAAAAACGTATTTATTATTGTTGCCATTTTGTCAGAATGGATTATTCTTGTCTGTGTGTTCGTTTTTAAACTATTTCTTTGTATTGTAATGTAGTAATGAAATGGAGTAAGAATGAAAGAATACTATTCTGTTATTCTTTAATTTACCAGTGATTTAGTTTTGCTTATTGTTATATTATTAAAGCGTATGGTGGCAAGCAGAAAGGAATAGACAACACAGGATGGAAATTATAACAATTCAATCATTTATTTTCCAAACAAACGGAAGGAAATTACCAAGAATTGTCGTCGTTGTTATTGGTGGTAGTGATGGAAGCAGCGGCGGCACTTGTTGTTGTTGTTGGTAGGAGTAGACACAGCGATGACTGTTGTTGTCGTTGTTGGTAGGAGTAGACACAGCGATGATTGATGTTGTTGGTAGGAGTAGACGCAGCGATGACTGTTGTTGTTGTTGGTAGGAGTAGACGCAGTGATGACTGTTGTTGTTGGTAGGAGTAGACGCAGTGATGACTGTTGTTGGTAGGAGTAGACGCAGCGATGACTGTTGTTGTTGTTGTTGTTGGTAGGAGTAGACGCTGTGATGACTGTTGTTGTTGGTAGGAGTAGACGCAGCGATGATTGTTGCTGTTGGTAGGAGTAGAAGCAGCGATGACTGTTGTTGTTGTCGTTAGTAGAAGCAGCAGCGCTGATGGTCGGGGCGGAGCGGCCGCGATACCCACCGCAGCAGCCGTGGGTCTCGGCGGCCAGCGGTCCCTCTGCCTGCTTGTTGCTAGACCCCACTATTTATAGAAAAGTGGCGGACGTAGTAGTAGACATATGTCTTCGGATGAAAGATGGCCCCATGATTCAGAAAATTGTGTTTCTTTTGGGACGTTCTTTTTGCCACAGTGAGCCCGGCACATGAGCAATCCGCGTGTAATTGCTATGGTAACAAGTATGATCATGTGCTCCGACTTTTGTGCCATCACAGCGATTACAGAACGAGTTCCAATGCAGCCGATTCCACTTTTAAGCGGTCGGGAATCATGTACACAAGGCTTACTTGGGTAGTGGTCGTCATGGTAACACGTGCCGACAGTATGACGGCGTCTTTAAATCAAAATGAGATCTAAAAATCATAACATTATGTAAAGTAATCACATGGTGTCGTGGGTGGAAAGATTAGTAGAAAAATTGGAGAGGGTAAAAGGGCGAACTACATCCTCTTTGTAAGTTATTTTTGTGCAAGTAAGTTTTCTTGGATTAAATGTAATAATTAGAGAATCAATTTGTAGAAACTTTATATTTTGTAGGAACACACAGAGGGAACTGGTTAGTTTGCCAAATGGATCAGTTTAGTCGGTGATGCATGTGGTTATTTTCTTACTCTCATATAAGTTACAGGGGAAAAAACTGTCTACTTTAGATAGAAAAAATTCTTGGATATTTGAAAATATTGATAAACAATCAATACAAATTTTCAATTTCTTTCAACAATATTTGATTATAATAAACATTGCATGCTAACAATAGTGATTGACTGTTTGGAATGAAATCCAATAAAATCAGTATTACTGTCAGAATAAGACAATATTTTCCACTGTATCAGATTACATAATTTCTTTGCGAATATGATGTGACTTCTTTGAGAATAAATGTATTTTTGGTTACAACCAGACACTAAATCTCCATTTCCTATTTCATATTTTGTAATAATTAAATCTTCTTTTCTGTAGGACCATAATGGCTGTTCCTATCATTGAGAGTATCAACTGGGACGATTTCAGCTATCGAAACGTCTACTCATCCCGTCATTTCCGAGGAATATTTGAATGGGGATTTCTTTACAAAGAAAGTTCCGTACCTGAGTCAGAACTCAATCGAAGAAAACATGACAGTGAACCTTACAGGTAATTCTGAAATATTTGAACGTTTGTTTGTTATCAAGATTACTAGTAGATGTCTTTTCAACATTATCTTATTATCTTATTAACGGAAACATAGGCTATATGATCCAATAAAGATGTTCTTTTTTGAATAACAAAGAAAAAAGAAAGAGTGAAAGAGGTGGTCATCAATTGAGGGGGTTAGGGTTAACGGATTGTAGGAGTTAGTTTTTTATACTAAGATTTTCTAGCATACATTTTATAAGTGCAAGAGCATACATAGTACTGTGGTGGAAACTGTTTTTAACACAGAACTTAGATCTGATGACCTCAGAGGAAGATTAAATCTGGACAGTATAGGGAAATGTGTGCAGAACAGGAGACTTCATTAGTATGGTCACATTGAGAGAATGGATGAGAGTTTTGGGGTTAGTAGATGTAGAACAGTTGCGGTAGTAAGGTCAGTTGCCAACGGAAAGCCAAACAATGGATAATCCACAAATTCGTTATCTTCATAGACCAATGAATCGATAACCACACCTAGGGTACGATCCCCGGCACCTCAGCACTTGGCAAATCGAGAATCAACTATAAACAATGGATAATCATAAAATCTGCTATCTTTATAGACCAATGAATCGATAACAACATCCCGGCTTGACACCTCCAGCATCTCAGCACTCAGCAAATCAAGAATCAACTATATATAATGGATAAGCAACAAATTCGTTATGTTTATAGACAAATGAATCGATAACCACACCCCGGGTTCGATCACCGGCACTTCAGCACTCGGCAAATCGAGAATCAACTATAAACATTGTATAATCCACAAGTTTGTTATCTTCATAGATCAATGAATTGATAATGACACTCCGGGTTCGATCATCGGCACCTCAGCACTGCAAATTTGTTATCTTTATAGACCAATGAATCGATAACAACATGCCTGGTTCGATTCCCGGCACCTCGGCAGTACTCGGCAAATCTAGAATCAACTTTAAACAATGGATAATCCACTAAGCTATTATTTTCATCGATAAATAAATCTAAACAAATTTTCTTTTAATAAAATCTCTGTACCATTGATATTTTTTCTTGTGATCAAAATAAATGATTGAATATTACAATAAGTTTAAAGTCCCTCCTGTTTTTCTGTTTCTTTCTTGTCACCGTACGCTTATTAATTATGTAACACTTTGAGTCTTTCTTGTTTCTTTCTTGTCACCGTACGCTTATTAATTATGTAACACTTTGAGTCTTTCTTGTTTCTTTCTTGTCACCGTACGCTTATTAATTATGTAACACTTTGAGTCTTTCTTGTTTCTTTCTTGTCACCGTACGCTTATTAATTATGTAACACTTTGAGTCTTTCTTGTTTCTTTCTTGTCACCGTACGCTTATTAATTATGTAACACTTTGAGTCTTTCTTGTTTCTTTCTTGTCACCGTACGCTTATTAATTATGTAACACTTTGAGTCTTTCTTGTTTCTTTCTTGTCACCGTACGCTTATTAATTATGTAACACTTTGAGTCTTTCTGTTCTGACGGGCCTTTTCAACTGGTCAGATGCTCCGGTTTAGATCCTTGGCATGTTGTTCGGATCGGACCTTGGGAAGAATTGATCGTAAGTACAGTCTACGGTCAAAGTGTCTGTAAGGATTTGGCTTTGAAGGGGCTTTCCCTTAAAGGCTGAGCTGAGGCGTGCGCCATGTACGTATTTCCTCTTATCCTTTACCGATTGTCTGTACTACCTCTGCCTGCGGACCGCCTGATGACTTTAACGCGTCTGCTTTTCTCACTTTTGTGGGAGAAGAAAAAGCCATTAGTATATAGACAGATCTATACTCAACGTCCGGATGTTGGGGACTTGAGAATGCCCGACTTGGTGAGCCATTTATATGCTGAGATGTTGCCGCTCCTGAGTAGAACTTTGAAAGATGAGACTGCATGGGGTCCTGCGATTGAGAAGGCTTTTCCCAACTTCATCCCTGACCACTTTGCTGAATACCGTCGTAAGCCAAGGGGCCAATCGCAGTTCTTTAGCGAATACCGAGCTGTGCTCAGAGTGCTGCCAGGGTCCAGTGACCTTGCCCAGTCTAGGAAAATACTATATCAAGAATCAGTGGTGGGGACCGCTTGAGGAGTGGCTGAGACTGTCAGAGGAGAAGGTTTGCTCTCAGTGGAGTTGGGTACCAAGCCAGAGTCATCTCAACAATACTGAGTTTTCTCTAACCTGGCAATTGGCTTGTATCGTTCCTGAGCGGGTGACATGTTTGAATTTAGCATTCTTCAACACGGATCCCTTGTGGCCTAGGGAGAAACGAATGGTGTAAACACGCCGACCTTAGGTCTTTCTTTCTGACCATTTTTTGAATATCCAAGTGTTGGATCAGTCCCTCTAGCTAGTAGTACAAATGAGTCCTGTGTCCTTATCTTTATTTTAGGTGTCAGAACCCCTCCAGGATGCCCATTCCCTGATTTACTTTATCCCTGACCTGCCCTAACAGTACTTATCTTGGATGACACTGCACACCCCTAAAGAATCCATTCCTGTATTTCTTTTGTCCCATAGGTAACGCCCGCTCTCACTTAGGGACTGACTCTCTTGTTTTCGGTTGTAAGGCTTCTTTGTTCTCCCACTTCCCATCATCAACATTGTAAGTATTTTGTAAATTAAATTCATCAAACCATCTGGGTATATTTTATAGTAGAGTGAATGCGGTATTTTAGTGATTGGAACTAGTTTTAGGGAATAGACAAGTGGTCGACCTCTGACGCCCTTCTTACCCCCATACCCATTTTGGCCTTGTGTCACATCTTTTCTATTTTTTCATCTCACAAATGCAAAGAATTTTCAAAATAAATAAATTGAAGCACATAAGATTGAGCAATATGTGTCCTCTTCCACATACAAACCTTATATAGTTGAGTCAGTTTAAATGTGGAAAAATACTGATTTCGGGGGGGGGGGGGGCACGGGAGATTTGAGCAAAATTTAATTCTAGGCTTCAAAATTACTTCTGAATTTTACAACCACTGAAACTTAGAAATGTGTTGCTTTTTTCAATTAACAAGCATTTTTATAAAAAGAAAAATAATAAGAGTCTATAATTAAAACCTCTACATTGTTATCCCTTGCTTTCGGAAATGTGTGATTATTAACACTTGCTGATCCGGAAGTGGGTGATCATTTGACATAAAATTTAAATAGGAAAGTGAACCAACCATCTTCTAAAATTAAAATAGTTGTTTTTTATTTAAAAAAAAAAAGGAAGCTAATTTGCAGAGATTTTTCCACCACCAAAAGAAGTAGAATATTTAGGTTAACTCGAGTATCTGTGATTATTGATATATTTAATGTTTCTGTCTTTCAGATCCCCAACACATGCGGGTGGATTGTTTGCTATGAATAAAAAATACTTTTTTGAACTTGGCGGCTACGATTCAGGATTACAAATATGGGGTGGGGAAAATTTTGAATTGTCTTTTAAGGTAAGTAAATAAATACAGTCGAAGAAGTACACCGGGCAACGCTTGATAATCCTGCTAGTTCATGATGATATTACTACTTGTACTGAATGACGATCACAGAGATGTGAGTTCTCCACTAATTTTCGGCAGGAATTTTGAAACAGAAAGAAAAGTCTGGTTTCCATCAACATCATTGCCTCCGTGTTCTTTGCTATTTGGCTGAACTCCGCTTCCGTGTTTCCCTTTCTGCTTGTGACTACTCCCCCCCCACACACACATTTTTCAGCAATTGTGAACTCTCTGCATGAGTAATGTAAGATCAGTATGGTCTGCTTTTCTTTGAAACTTAAGCATTAATTGTTTATTTACTAAAGAGTCACCACTTATCAAGGGCCAAAGGCCAGTTGAGGATAAGGGTTAATGAGCCTTTCAGGCGGACGGTGAGACAACATTGTGATGATTGGTAATGATAGTGGAAATTGGGCAGAATTTGATCATTTAACAAGAATTTATTTACATTGGACTTGAAAACGGCCATGTTGTAGTCAGCTGGGAAGCAGCCCCGGGATATTGTGTCCCACAAACGGGTATGTCGAAGAAAGAAACTTTGCTCATGGAAGTTTCGTTTAATTTTAGGGAGAGAGAGAGAGAGAGAGAGAGGCAAATTATTGACAGTGGTTGTAGCTAGACGAGTTCGTGTTGTGAATGTCTTACAGGGGGGGGGGGCATCGATTGAAGCTCAGTTAAGCACCTGCCATGAAAATAGCGATAGAGTTGAGAGAAACTAGCAACATCTCTTCTGTGAGAAAGACGTAGTAGAGAGAAGAAAAGGACGTCGCCCACTAGATTTCAAAGTCGGTTTTGTACTCTGTTAAGGCAGGAAAGGGTGCTTTGAGCAGCACCTCCCCAAATGTGGCAACAGTGTGTGCGTTCTACGTTGTCAGGTATAGGCATGCAAACGATTTCCATTGTTTTCTTAGAAACGAATGTGGTTATATGCTTTAGCTGTTTTACCAAAACGAGAAGTTGTCTTCCCTTTCTTCTCAGTTGTCAGTTGCCATTCTCATATTTCTTTTCTCTCACTCTGAGCCCCGCTCTCCCCCAAATTTAAAATATTAATCTAAAAAAAAAGAAGGATTTTTCAAAGACTGCATTTTTAGCTAGAAACTGTGAGAATTGGCTTCAAAGACGGCAAGTTTTTAAATTTTCAACAAACTTTGAACAGTCATTGAGCTACCAAAATACATTTTGTATCATTGTTTATGTTTAGCAAACATCTATGTAGCCACATTCAAAGTTTTCAGATATAATGAAAATCAAATTTTGCTTTTGGATACCTATCAATATCAGATTCGGTTTGCCATTGTCCACTCACACTCATACACCCTGGGAGATTGTTGTGATGAAGTGGATTTCTAGCACAGACTGACGACTCGGTCTACCCTGTTCAGGTTCTGTTGGTTCCATAGCATTGAGAGTTGGGAGGTAGAGGTGTTTTGTTTTGGTTGTCAATTCCGATGTGATGTGTGTCCAGCTAAAAGTCAAAGACTAAACAATACACACTCAAAAAGCTTACATATTCTTTTTCAACATTGCCTCAGACAAGAATATGGAAACGTTCTTTTTTTACTATTCATTCTTTTAGGGGCCACCAGGAACAACATTAGTCAGTGGGAAGGGGGTCAACATTTAGAGAGATTTTTTTCATGGATCTTTGGTCTGAAACTCGAACTAAAATACACTTTTTTGGCCTTTGGGTTAGGATAAAACTGTAGTATCTGTTCTCGATTGGAGGAAGAGAAATCCTTCTTGCTTGGAGAAAAGGGGGATAGGGGTAAGAGGGAGAGGGGAAAGGGGATAGAGAAAGGTAGAGAGAGATGTTGCATACGTTTTTTTACTCTGTAAAAAAGGAAGCAACTGTCAGTAAAGAATAAAGGAAACAACCAAAATTCATCATCAGATTTCAATTTACTTAAGCCATCATCATCATCCATAGAGGAGATGTCTTGTAGGCAGACCTGTACAATTTGAAGGCTATATCATTTTCGTTTTCAAACGTTAAGACAACTCTGTGATTGAAGTAGATATCACACAATTGAAAATTGAAATTATTTGATTTGATTTTATTTATTTTATACTTGTTTAGTTATTATTGTAATTTAATTCTCGATTATCTCCCCATTTCTACCTCTCTTTCAGTGTCTTCCTTTTTTTTATTCTCTCCTTTTTTACTATTTTTTATTCTTCCTCCCATTTTCCATTTTTCTACTCTCTCCTCTGTTCTCATTATCCTTTTCCCCCATTCTTTTATTCTTCATTGTAATCTTTGTCCTAACCCTCTTCCTTTTCGTACTTGGAACATGGAGAACTACTACTACTACTACTACTGTATTTATTACACACTAATACCGTTGTGAAAAGTTTGAACAACAATTCCCCCTTTCAGCTATGGGCAAAATACTGATTTGTGTTCAACAACTCGTATGTTTCCTTATGGAGGCTTGAGTCACTCCTTGCCTACCGAGAGCAGATTTAGTTATAACAGAGCTCAAAGTTCAGATGTGATGTGCTTGGGAATGCGTGAACCCCCATAAGAAAACACGTAATCAAATAACATGGCAGGTTTTTGAACTGAACTTTTTTTTAACAATTCAGAGGTAGAATTTTATTAGGGAAAAAATGTGAAGTCTATAAGCTGCCACTAGTTAAGTCTCTCTCTCTCTCTCTCTCTCTCTCTCTCTCCATAAAGCATGTATCTTGAAATTGATACAAATGCTTTTGTATTTCATCATTAGTGAGAACCAACAATCCACCTCTATGAATAATCTCCAGCAGACAGTCTTTCAGTCAGCAAAGTTGAAGAAATCTTTATAACATAGCCCCTTAACTTTCTTAAGGGAAATCGAAATCAGCTATAGTATAGCTTTCTGTTGTCGTTTTAGTAATTGATTCTCTCTGTAAAGGGATGAGTGCCTGGTTTAACATACATTTATTCGTTTGTCAGTCTGCCTGTCTTCTTTTCTCTTTCTTGCCCCTCTGTCTATTTATCTATATAGATTACTCTTGATTGCGTAACGATTGACGTCATCCAACATTCCTATCTTTCATCCCAATTCTTCATTCTTTACCTAAAAATATTACTTGTTGGAATCCAGATTCTTTTTGCATTGTTACACTTCGACGTCATCCAAAATTCCTAACTCAACTGCATTTTACTATTTCTTTAACAAAAGAATTCGTCCTGATCTCTATTTTAAAAAATGTTATGTGCTTTGAACTTTCCCCAGAATTTTATTTTTTCAAGTTTTTCTTCTGCATCAGTAAATCTTATGATTATATTATGGTTACCTCCCTATCGTGCTACAGCTTCACCTAAGCATAATCAGGCGTCATATTCAGCACATATACAACAAATTGTTGATACTAGGTATTTTGTCTCAGCATTGAATGACCCAAAGATAGGAATGTTTGATGACGTCAATCGTTAAGCAACAAGAGGAATCGACATAGATTAATAGTGATAGATATGCCGTAAAATAGACCCACAAAACTTAACATTTTCTTTTTTACTTTCAAGATCTGGCAGTGTGGTGGCAGTATTGAATGGGTTCCCTGTTCTCACGTCGGCCATATTTATCGAAACCAAATGCCTTATGGCTTTGGAGGCATTAAAGAAAAGTTGCCTCTTATGTTATTGGTAAGTGAAATATAATCTTCTCTGGATCTTAAAGATTTACTAGTGGGTCCCGTCGAAATTCTGCAGTTAATTAATAAAATAAGTTTTTATTTTATTATTTTATCTACTTACTAGCTCTCACTCACGCATTGTCTGATAATGAATGTGGACTCCAGCTCTTATATTTTCATTTTTATAACTTTCAATTTAAAGTAAAGTAAAATGTCATTTTTGCTGTCTGGCAATAATACAGGCAACACAATATTATTGTAAAAAAAATACAATATTAATAGTACCACTGGATACCTCATAAAATTTTACTGAAGAAAATTTGTCTTTGATCTTTATATAGGACTTCGTTTTCAATTACATCCTTAGAGAAAGAGACTGACAAAAACACAGACACCACATTTATATTATAGACCAGCAAACCGTTCCTTCATAAATGTTACATTTTTCGAACAAATCAATCAAGCATTGAAAAAAATAAGCAAACTTTTTATATCATAAATAATTTTTTTTTACATTTAAATAATAAACTAAATAGTTTATTATTTGAATGTAAATAAGATTACTGCTCTTCTCAGATATTTTTGAATTAAATTTATTTTGGGGTGTGATTAAAGAGAAAATTAACACTCCAAATGCTAATTTGGAGTGTTAATTTTCCCACACCAATGTGATGCCCTCACATGAGGAACATCATCATCATCATCTGATTTATTTTTAACAGTCATTTGATTAGTCCTCTGTAAGAAGGTGCGACCTGTCTGTCAGTCTTGATCGAAGTCTTCCTCTCCAGGCTCTGCGGTTGCGAGGATCTAAGTTTGCTCTCCCCAGCACGGTCGCATTTACACAGCTCATCCAAAGAGAGCTTTGGTCTTCTAGCCAGCCAACTTGATGCAATGGACATGTTTCTGACTCGGGAGATAAAGCTGAAGAGTTGCTCGACATGGCCAAGCCATCTAATCCTGCCCAGCTTAAGGACATGAGATATTTCTTGTATACCAAGCCTACAGTCAAGAGTCTCGAGGCAGTGTCGTATTTCGGCTTGAAATGACAGATCTATCTAATCATGGCTCTTTCGTTGCACTGCAGTCTCTTGAGAGTGCAGCCCATGTCTCAGAGCCATAAAGCATAACACTCTTCACACAGCTGGTGTACACCTGTCCTCTAGTTGTGATTGCCAGATGTTTATTTGTCAAGCTGTGCCCACACGCGAGGACACCTGTATTGCTGATCCGGTCGGAGTAGACCACTGATTCCACTGCATCTTTTATGGACTCAGTAGGAACAGACGGAGCAGAAGATGGAGTTTCTCTCTGTACCACTCAGGGAACTTTCCTGATCTTCTTATGGAATTCAGGTTGGGACCAGCAATCATTACCCTTGTCTTAGCCATATTGACTCGGAGGCCCTTGTCCTCCATACTATTCTTCTAGGAGGTGATTTTCTCAACTAGAGCTTTGAGTGAAGTGTCGACAATTGCGAGGTCATCCGCATACAGGAGCTTCCAAGGGCATCCGGTTCTCAGTTCGAGTGACAGGGATTCCAAGACGATGATTAAGAGAAGAGGGCTCAATACTGAACCCTGGTGCACACCAACCCCTACACTAAATGGCTCACTGTACATATATATATATATATATATATATATATATATTAAAATATAATTATCCACGGTAACATGTTTCGTCGTTATAAGACTCATCAGGGTGGCTGAACCTAGAGAGATTCAAAACCAGAATCTGGAGCCTGTTCAGCCACACTGATGAGTCATATAACAACAAAACACGTGGATAATTATATTTTAAATATATATATATATATATATATATATATATATATATATCGCTCCTTATATATGTCTCCATTGAACGAGAAGCCGATAACAGCAAAGGACGGCATCGAATTTCAGCTTAGATTGTCACTGTTGTATCAAAATAGAGACCAATGCATGGAACAGATGTGGTCGGAGAGTTGTTGTTTTTGATAAACGAACACCAATATTGTGGAGTCGGCGTCACTGTGTCTGACTTTGGTTAGAAAGAGTGTCACTTGCTGTAGTCAGATGAAAGACAGGTGTGATTTGGTGCGATGGGACTCCCCAGGCACTCGCCGACGAGTTGATTTCGGTGGACATAAGTTAAGAGAACTTACGACCATTGATGGAATTACATTTTCTCGGTGAGCGGTGAGGGATGGGGAGGGCGATTGAGAACCTCAACTATGGCAAGGAAGAGGGACAATGAAGAGAAAAACATTTTTCTTTTTGTTCTCTGACTAAATTCTATTGTTAGGTGTTGGTTTAGTTTAGTATTTTATTTAATAATTTTATCTCATTTTTCTTATTTATCTTAAAGTAAAGTTGATTCTGTGTATACAGTTGTTTGCTATTTCGCTTCTACAGTTTAATAGGTTTTGGGGGTCTTTAAAGTTTATAATTTCAAATTTCTCATTCAAACATGATCTACACGGTTAACAAAATTTCTACATGTACTGATTTGTCGTACTATTTTCCACTCGATTATTGGCAAGCATCCGCTTTCTTTGAACTTTAATGGGTCGCTAGTGTTATTTTTATTCAGCATTTTGTTATTAAATGTGGTTTTGTGGTTGTAATTTCTGGTTTTAAAATCAAGGGAGGTCATACCCATGTAGTAATTCTTGTTATTTGGACTGTCTTTGGCAAATATTGTGACGTAGTAAACAATGCTTTTGGTTTGGCATTTATTTTGTAGTGGACAATGTCCACTAGTTCTAAAGTTACAGCTTTTCTCTTCATTATTAACTTTTTTAATTTCTATTTGGGTGGTTGCTATAAGAGTTTTGGTTATTACTATATCTAGTGGTTATATTTTTGTTCTTCTCAGTGCTATTTTTATTGTTGCTATATTGGTCATTTTTTTACGCATTTTGTTATTATTTATTTCTCTACTGCTCTCATTTAGTATTTTGTTATTGTGCTTTAATTATCATTTCTAAGTTTCTACAGCAGCTGTAGGACAGTTTTAGATTATTTTTATTGAATATTTTATGCAAGAGATTGGTTACAGAGAAGTGTTTCTCGATGAGATTTAGGAATTTCTTGCCTAGTTTATTTTTTAGCATCTGATTATAGGGTGGTTTATACCAGATTATATTTCGTTTTCTTCTATTTTTAATTTTATTATAATTATTGGTGTCATTATAATCATAATTATTTGTATTTAAGTTAATAAATTAAAACCTAAGGAGGTCCATATCTTATTTAAAAACCACAAAAGTCATTTTAACAATAACTTGCTTAATTAATTAAACCAAACCCGAAATAAGAAAAATTAGTAAAACAATTCTTTCTAGAATTAATAAGCAAATAAAAAAGACATAGAATTAAACCAGTGGATCAATACTGTCGAAGCAATAACTTGTTTTAATAATATCGAAAATAAAAATAAATGTACCTTCCTACAATTTGACACAGTGGATTTTTATCCATCCATATACAAAGAACTCTTCAACATCGCTCTAGAGTTTGCCAAGATATATACCGATATATCCAAGGATGAAATCTACATCATTAAACAATGTAGATGATCAATTTTGATCAATAATAATGACCAATGAATAAAACAAAAATGACAAACTCCTTTGATTTGGCCATGGGTGTCCTGAACTCTGCGGAGGCATCAGATCTTATGAGGTCATTTATTCTATATACCCTCACAAATATATTTGATAATACAGATATAGGCCTATATAAGAGAGTTTGAATTACCTACTAGACACCATTCTTGAGTGGCTTTGGTTTCTCTGTACAAGGGTTTGTCAGGACAACCTGACATGAGGATACTTCTCCTACAAGTAAACCCTGACCAAATATTCAAAATAACATAGTATTCGAAGCCTAAATAAGATCCCCTTGATACGGTTATACACTGGCTTGTACGAGGAATGGTGCACCTTCTCCTAGTGATGTTACCCCAAGTAACAGCCCTTAGCTGGATACTCCACTAAACAGGAAGAATTCTTGTACTGGAATCCGGTAAGACCAAAAGAAAGATATACTGTGACATAGTTAAGTGGTCAATTGGGGAGAGGAAAATTAATATTCTTTACTTCTTTATTAACTCAAAGTTTGAGAGATAAAGAGAACTTTAATCGAACACACGTATATCTATGTATTTTATATAGAGATCAAGTGTTAGCCCCAGGAAGAGGCCTCTTGATTTCTGAGAACTTCACTTGTAGCTATAATAAGGGATTCAAAGAAGGTCAAGGGAGAACATTTAAAAAAAATGATACACATGGAAATGGAAAAATTAGACCTAGGAGTAGACGTACTGGCTAACATAAAAATAACTCACTTTTTAGAAGTCACTTTAAACTTAAATGAAACTACTTACAAGCCATCTTTAAAAGATAACGCTAATCCAATATATATAAACTCAAAGTTCGAAAATCTATTATTCATTTTCTGTCTTTTGTTTTAGAATTACATGCGTGTCGTGGAGGTTTGGTTGGATCCAAAGCATAGGAAATACTTCTACACTCGGGAACCGTCGACTGAGGGATATCCGATAGGAGACATCAGCCAGCAGTTAAAATTCAAGAAGGATCATAAATGTAAAAGCTTCCAGTGGTTTATGGAAAATGTGGCAACAGAGGTGTATGAAAAGTTCCCAGCACCACCACCAAATAGATACTGGGGAGAGGTGAGTAATCTTTAATTAAAAGAACAACAAACTTATTATTTGCTGATGTTGTATATTATAACAAATAGAAATAATGTTTATGACATGGATGCCACTCTTTAGAGACGTTTATCTGTATGTCAGCTTCTTTAGAGGAATATACGAATGTACCATTTATTTTATATGTCGATAGCGTACGCATGTGTATTACTATTGAATTTGAACAAGATGTTCATTCAAAACAGAGAAGCAATAGCTATCATATTATCGTATAAAGTATTTTCTCCAATAGAATCAAGAATGGAATAGTCATTTTGTTATGAGACAAACATTAGCAAAGAGCGCCTAGTTACTTGGCTTCCCCTGAGGACAGAGTTAGACACAAGGTTGGGTTTTAATGTGAGGAAAATCCAACTCTTCAAAAAAAGGCACTCTGGATTGGGACAAAAATTAAAATTGCCTCAGTCTTGAGGATTTCTCCTTTACTGACCAAGGACAAAATAGATGAAGTGAAGTATCAGAACAGATACTACACTTTGCTCCTACCCAAAAAGTAAAAATTCGTTAGCAAAGAATGACATTCGCATCATAATTAACTTTTCATTTAAATATTTATGTTTCCTTTTATTGTTAGCCCTCTGTAAAAGTTGATGAAAACACAACGGTTATGATACGTCCGTTTCTTTCAACAATGTTTGTATTTAAACAAACATTGTATTTAAAGATTATCGAAAGAAACGGACACATCGTAACGGTTGCGTTTTCATCAACTTCTGCAGACAGCTAAAAAGTTTTCTCAGTTCTTGAGATAAAGAAAGCATCTAAAATTCATGATGTGTTCATGAATTTATGTTCAAACTTTCAACTTACATAAGTCATACATCGCGTATTGACAATAATGTGTGTTCAGAAATAAACAATTTGAAAGTCTAAATGATTTATCTTTTTCAAATATGGATGCCAATAAACACACATGCACACATACAGACTCATGAAAACAAACCACTTAAAATCAAAACAGAAATCTGACTTAAATACTCTTTTTAAAACACTTAATATTAATTGCGGATACCATGCTTCTTCTTTCGACAACCAGAATTTGAATTCATAACCACCAGTACATCTACATGGATACCCATTACACAGATGTTATATAAAAAAACAACAAAAAGTTTGTTTATTTTTTTGAAAAATGACACAATACTGGACAACTCTGATGATGGAATTTTATTCCGAAATTAATAAGATTAAAGTAAAAAAAAAAAATTAATTAATCTTGCATTGATAAAGGTTTGTTTTCAATTTAATAATTCTGACCTACCAATGTTTTAAAATGAACGACCTATCTTTCTAAAATACCAGCATGCGCATGCTTCTTCGTTCGGCAACCAGAATTTGAATTCATAACCACCAGAACATCTACAAGGCTACCCATTACATGGATGTTATATCAAAAACAACAAAACAGTTTATTTCTTGAAAAATGACACAATACTGGTCAACTCTGATGATGGAATTTTATTCCGAAATTAATAAGATTAAAGTAAAAAAATATATTAATTAATCTTGCATTGATAAAGGCTTCTATTTTCAATTTAATATTTTTAAAGTCTGTTTTAATAAATTATTCTCGTGAAATTTTAATTTTATTGTCTCATTTTTCTTGATTCAAATTAAAGATTTTATTTAATTTTTTCTCTAGATTATATTGTTGAACACTTCCCAATGTTTTGACACTCATGGTCAAAGTGTGGCTGGTGGCCCCATTGGCATCAGTTCCTGTCATCACCTCGGTGGTAACCAGGTATGTTATGTATTTAGCATGCTATTTTTAGCCAAGTAATTTAGTGTTGTATTTATTTATTAATTGTAGGCAGCCAGAAGCGAACCAGGTGTCTGCTTGCCGGAGACACAGACTCAATGTTTTCTGTACACTGAATGCCTCAAAAAAGCTGTGTCTACCAACTTCTGGTGAACATTTACTTGTTATTACCAAAAACATTGCAAGCTATCTGCTGTGGTTTTACAGACATAACATTCCAAGCTTAAGGAAATAGAAAATAATATCAATCTCAAATTAGTCTATTATTATCATTTACTCACTACGAGTTTTCACACAAGTCATTACCAGTGAGAGACTACTGGCAAAAACAAGTGCTGTTCCCTGGAGTCTGAGTGACAACAAGTCTCCCCAGATTTTCAATACTCCCTGCTTCTTTCGATCACTATTGCAAATTATTTTGCGTTCTTGTAACTACTGTTTACCATTGAGTTCTCATTGATAATAGTCATTAGGTTTCCAATACTCCCTGTGCTTTTATAGTAGAGATATGGATGATGTTATCCCTACTCGGTCTTTCCATCCTCCCTGATCCTTCATGGCTAACCGATGTTGGTGGCAACACATATTTAAACCAATTTCAATACTTTTTACGCTTAAAACAATTAAAATACTTTTAAAACTTAAAACAATTTCATTACTTTTTACACTTAAAACAATTTCAAAATGTAAAGCAATTTCAATACTTTTACACTTCAAACAATTTCAATATCATTCACAGTAAAAATAATTTAAACAAACAAACAAACTAAACATTATCCATTCTTTTTACTAAGAAAAGCTTTTGATATTTACAATCTGAGAATCATCGAATGGTTCCATCGAAGTTGCAGATTTATCACATCTGTTGGAAAAAAAGTAGTACAACAGTCGAAATATTAGAAATAGCTCATATGAAACCAACTTTGATAGTCTGACCATGTGATCAGGAGGAGTGACCACTGCTTTCAAAATACATTTCAAGCCGATTGGCCAGATCTTTTAGAGAAGCCTTGAATTTGGGTGTCCATGGTGTCCAAATGTAAGGTCTCTCTCAAAGCAAACCTAATGGGCAAGTAAACCTCCCAAAAGAACTGACAAGAAACAGGCCACGTTGAAGAGACATTCCAAATAAAACCTGTGAATTCTTTGAAAAAAATATAATGAAAAAAGGAGAAGAGGAGGTGACGAAAGAAAAGACTGGCTACTGATCACCCAATGCCCCCAACAGCTCCATTGTACCTGCATAGTAACCTACGATCAAATGAGAGAAAAGAAAATCACATTAACGAAGGTAGAAATATACTAAGCCTTGATTGGCCGACAGAAACACGTGATGAGAAAATACGTTGGTGAGATCGGGGGGGGGGGGGGGGGGTTAGCTTGCAGGCGGTCACTAATATTCATCACGTGGCCTCCTGAAAATAAATCTATATTATAGTCGTAGGCACTCTTAGCGTTGCCCGGTAATGAATTGTATATTCCTGCTCCCAGCCTTGAACACAACAATATCATTTGTATTGATAGTTTATAATTACTGCAATTTTCAGTAAAATAAAAAAAATGTCATCTTTGCTGATTATGGATGCCTGGCACAAACGAAGACAACAATATTACCTGAGAAAACTAGTGTTTGTTCTTTGTATAGGGTGTTGTTTGCAATTTCATCCCCACCCAGAGAGAGAGAGAGAGAAAGAGAGAAAGAGAGAAATGTGCATGGTTTGAAAACGTTGATAAACTAATGTTGACACATCGGTATATTGTTTCTAACTCTCAAAATCCGAGTGGGTCACATACTTTTTATCTTGTTGGCTTCCTTATTCCCTCCATGCAAATGACCAATTATTGCTACGGTCTGTCTATCTACCCTCGACCCCCTTGGGCCTCTCCTTCTTTCTAACACACTGCTCCAATCCCAAACTAATTTAATTAATCATTTAATCACGTTGACACAACGATTCTTGTTAGATCAGTCATGTTAAGTGACGTTGAACCTGGCCAGTAACACATGGGTGACCATTTGGGAATAACAGGCTTTGTATGTGGAAGGACGGCAAAACCTCCCTGCAAAAAAAGACAACTCTGAAGATGCTTTTAGCAAATACTTCAGTATAATGTGGTAATCCATACATATGTTGGCACAACAGAACAAACGCCCTCAAGCGGAAGTTCTGTACTCAATCATGTGGCGAAGCTCTCTGAGGAGAGTTTGCATTTCGTTCGTTCGTTTGTGTTATTTGAATTATTCGGACTACTATTCTCATCTTGGATGTTATTCTCACAACGTTTAAATGTTATCCAAGTTTGTCCTGAATTTGTGGTGTCCCCAGATTTTGGCAGCCTAGGCGATCGCATAGTATGCCTAGTGGGTAGCGCCGATCCTGAACATATGTAGCAATTAGTTATTACAAGTGAGTAAAGTTTACTTGCTTTGTTTTCTCTTTTATTTTGCCAGATGTTCCGCTTCAACATAAAGGGTCAGCTCGCATTAGGGGAGAGATGCATTGAATCCCACGGCGATACACTACAAATCAGTTTCTGTTCGGTCCAGCCATATGGCCCTTGGACATACTCGCAGGTAGGCAGGCAACATAGCCTTTTCATGGTGTTTAATGCAAAACAAGAACGCATTCATTCTAAGATTCAATCTGCATGTTTAGCGATGAAAATGATATTTCAAATTCATGTGAAAGACAGACCAACGGACATAGCCTCTTATGGAAATACTTGGACACACGACCAGTGCTAGGAATAGCGGGGTTAGAAAAATGATGGTGGCGCCCCTACTCTGCACAGCAAAATTTATGGATGTTTATATTTCATATGAAAAAGGAATACAAATCAACAAAAAAACGAATAAACATTAAATGATATAATCAAATTTCGAAAGACAAAATGAAAAGTTTTGTTGTTTTACTTTTATTATAAAGAAAGTCAATTACAGACATACTCTTTTAGAAAAAAGACTTTTCTAGATTTTTTATTTGCAAAATCTTTTCAAGGTCAATGGCTTTAGCAATCTGATTTTCTATAGAGAACGTTACAAAATTAATAAGTCTCTCTTCTGAGACCGTAGACCTCAAGTATGTTTTAATTAGTTTCAGCCCTGAAAAACTTATTTCCCCTGATCCGGCTGTTATTGGAATTATTAAATTTATTGCCTGAGAGCAATGAAAGCATTAAGAAATGCTGTAAATCTATTGTTTTCTATCTATATTGATAGAAGTGACATAACGATAATTTACTGTTCATTCATCAAAAATGAATGCATAGATTTTATGAGGAAGAAGATCTTATCCTTTATTTTACATTTTCAGTAGTATTTTGTACCTCATATAATAAAGATGTGGGCTTAATTTGATCAAATCAGCTTTAAAACCGGTCCTTTTGACGAATCTCAAATAAGATGTGTCCATTCAATATGTGTTATCGATGTTGTGATGTCATTATAAACTGTAGCATGACTAACTGACCTACCAGAGTCACTTATAGAGGATGTCCGAGCACATCTAAAAATAAAATAAAAAATGGTATATTAAAAATAAACAAAAGTTTGAAGGTTAATAATTGTCAGATTTGTGTGATGTATGTTCACTGCATCTAAACATTTTTTCATTTAATTATTTTGAAAAAAAATTCTGATTGATTAAAATTACTACCTATGTATCAATCTTTCTTCAATCTCATCATATCTACCTCTCTAAATATATCTTATTTGTTTAATTCTTCTCTGTCGCTTTCTGTATATATATATATATATATATATATTGCTTCAATCTGTTTATCTATCTATTCATATCGATCTATTTATCTTCAATCTCTTCATATCTGTTCAAATATATACTTTAGAGTAAACATTGCTTTTTAAAGGATACCCGTATTTTCCACAGACAAATTTTGTATTGTATAAACCGATAATAATTACTTACCAAACGATTCTCAGTAGTAAAGATGACACTTGCTGAATGGCAAGTTCGAATCCTGTTTGAGTCTCGTATTTTTTTAAAATGTTTTTTTTTAACATAGTTCACCACAAACAAGGCAGGCCACCACTGTAGACGTAAGGGGCTACTGAGAAAAAGGGTGAGAGTTTTTTTTTATTTTTAGGGGGGGGGTTCAACCTAAATTGGGAGCTGTGCAGCGAGATGTCTGTTTACATTAGTTTTAAGCTTCTGCATGTCAATGCCGTCAGGAAAACAGGGAGCAGGGAGGGAGTTCCAGAGTCCAGTAGCATGAGGAAAGCAGCTTTTGGAGTAGAAGGCTCTTCAGCATCTGGAGACCTCCTGAACGGATGGGATTTGGCAGATTGTCAGGTTGGTCTAGTGAATTTGCGTCGTGGGGGAACCAGAGCAGCAAGTTCATCAGAGCACAGTCCATTGAAGTACTTGTAAAACAGGCACAAGGAAGCAACATTGCAGCGGTGGGATAGGGGCTGGAGCTTGGTGGATAGTAAGGGACCTATTAAGTTGGCAACTCTTTTTTGGACCTTGTCTAAGAGAGAGAGACTAGTGGATGATGCACCAGCCCAGATGTGGCAACAATACTCCATGCATGGGCGGATGGTGGCTTTGTAGAGATACAGGATAATGTCAGGTGTGAGAAGTTTACTAGCACGGTAGAGAGAGCCCACCTTCTTTGCAGCAGTCCTGGAAATGTCTTCAATGTATTTGTTCCAATTCATTTTATTTGTGAATGTTAGGCCAAGGAGTTTGAACGTTGGACTCTCAGGTAGGGTGTTATTTGCCATGACAATCGGTGGTTGAAGAGGTTTCTTGTAGTTATTGACGGAAAGTAGCTTCGTCTTTGCGGCATTAAAAGTTACCGTCCATTTTTTACCCCAATCCACTACAGACTGGAGGTCATTTTCTAAGGATTCAGCCATTGCCTCAGATATGTGCGCGTCGGTTTTGTCCACATGATGAGAGTAGAGCGTGGTGTCATCAGCAAATATTCCTATCTCAGTCTCAATCACATCAGGGAGGTAATTTATGAAAATCAGAAACAGTAGAAGTCCTAGGATAGATCCTTGGGGTACACCAGCATTTATGTCATGTTGCTTAGATGAACGGCCATCGAGAACAACCTGGATCTTTCTTTTTGTTAGGAAGGATTTAATTATATTAAATATTTGCCCAGTAATACCATATGAGTTCAGTTTTAGGAGAAGCCCTTCGTGCCAGACCTTGTCAAGGCCTTGGATATATCAAGCGCTATCGCCCTAGCTTCACCTGCCTTGTCCAGTGTATGATATGAATATGATATGATATGATATGGTATTTTCTTTGTGGATTTTACTGTTGCATTGCTATTCATTTATTTAATACGACATTTATCTACGCAAAACACGGATATCCTTTAAAAAGCAACGTTCGCTCTAAAAAAATACTTTTCCGATTTGAAATGTGTTATTTACTATCTATGTATTTATTATTAATTCTTATCTATGTATTTATTATTAATTCTTATCTATGTATTTATTATTAATTCTTATCTATGTATTTATTATTAATTCTTATCTATGTATTTATTATTAATTCTTATCTATGTATTTATTATTAATTCTTATCTATGTATTTATTATTAATTCTTATCTATGTATTTATTATTAATTCTTATCTATGTATCTTCAATCTAATCATATACTTTTCCTCTTTTTAGACAACAAAGGCGATGTACCACAAAAGGTTAAAAAAATGCATTGAAGCTGGCAGAAACACAAAACTCTATCTTCGAAAATGTGACCCAAGAAACAAAATGCAACAGTGGATTTTCAAGAAAACGTGGTCCTGGAAATAACACCCCCACCCCCAAACACTTCACAACATACACATAAGACAAACCGAATTTTAGTTTTATTGACTACACATTTTCACACACACACCCATATATATATATATATATATATATATATATATATATATACGTCTTTGATTAGATTGGTAGAAAGAAATCCAACAGAGTGCTCAATTATTTAAAATTATTTACAAATTAAAAAAAAATAAAATAAAAATAAGAGCATAATATTTATTTATTAGCGGTGTTAGAAGAGAAATTCCACTCAACATGATATCGGTTTGAAACAGACGGTATCATGTTGAATTGACTTGATCTTCTGTAACACCATTATATATATATATATATATACACACACACTAGCAGAATACTCGTCCCAGGACGGATATAAACACTATTTATAACATTAGTTTTTAATTTTAATGCTTTTTTGTTGGGGTTAAGGTGCGGTTGCGCCCCGACCCCCCCCCCTCCAAATGGTAAAGTTTACAAAAATAAAATAATTAAGTTGGCCACGTTACTCACTGTGTTGCCTAGAATATGTATCTCATGATTCATAATGGTAAATTTATTAGCTTATGAGTTTACTCCACACATACATATTATTTGCACTCATGCACATGCAAACCGGTCCAGTTAAGATGTTACTACATTATATAACTCCTGAAATGTAGAATTTTGAAGAGAAATGGGTTAGTGCTTAAATAAGCCGTGAGGAAGGTCTGAGTTCAATCTCACAAAGGTCTTCTTTTTTTTTCAATTGTAAGATGGATTATGCTCAATTCACAAATTAATATCACATGGTTCATAAAATGGTCTCAACATATCATTAGCAAATTTGATACATAAGTCTATATTTGTATGAGTCGGGGAGAGCAGACTGGTTCTTTTATACGAGAGGGAGAACATTAATGTATTTTGGTTGAGGAGCACAAAAGAACTGAAGAGATTTTTTTTTTTAAATCCAAAACAAATATTTTAATTTCACCAAATATATTATTATATCCGATGAAAAATTGTGATGTTTTTTTATTTATTATAATCAATTGGTTAAACAAGTTACAAATGTAAATATTACAGCCATTAAGAATTCATCTTCGTAATACATTAATGGATACATTTATTTTTTAAATTGAGCTCCAGGTTAGATTGTTTTGCTGTCCCCCCCCCCCACACACTCTTTCTTCTTTGCTTTCCTTCTCGAGCTGTGGGTTAAATAGTATTACTATTTACTATTTGTGGTGATATTTTCTTTTGTTAGTGTAAATAATGAACTATTCCTATCTTGAGTTTCATAGTTTGTTTCATTATCTTTGATTGTTAATAAACAAAGGGAGAAAGTGACAGAAGCGAGAGTGATGGACACCATATACAATAAGAGAGGGAAGTGAAACAACATATAGTGACAGTGGGTAAGAGTGATAGATAGAAATTTAGTAAGAGATAGGTTATTTGATCAATTATTTTGACCATGGTTTTTAAAATTTAATTCAAACCAGAAATTACTCTCTATTTGGCAGTTTAGACATTAAAATTACATTCAAATCATAAAATATCATGATAGTAAACATATGGCAACCATTTTTATGGCCAAGAGATTTACAAATTAATGTCACATGGTTGATAAAATGGTCGAAATTCATGTCTCAGAATATCATTATCAATTGTGCATGACCAAGAGGAGAGGGAAGAGAATAGTGGATGAGAAAATTAATGATTTCGTTTTGGTTTGGAAGCACAAAAGAATCGTAATACTTGACTTTTGTATTTAAACATTCATTACATGCCAGAAATTAATTTGATATTTCTTAAAATTTGTCTTTCAATAATAAAATGTATGATATGAAACACAAGTCAGCCATTTTTATGGGTCAGAGATGGAAAAAAAAGTGCAAGGAATGTTCTTTCCCATATAAGTATATAATAACATGCTTATTCTAAATAAAGTAAAAAAATGTATATATATTTCAAAATTATGCTTAAACATAGAATTCCTTCCCTAGGGGTCTCTTTGGGTAAAACAAAAGTGAAAAACAAAAAAAAGAAAACCTTTTTATTTTATATTTTTATGTTAAAAAGAGTCATTATTTGTCATGTATACTTTGCATGTAGATAGCTTTTTATAACAAAATTAATAATTCGAACTCATAGAAAGTTCAATAAAATCTCATTAAAAAAATGATTTTCTCAATTACATGTTTATTTGTTTTTTTTTTTTTAGTTTATTTCTATTTGTTTTCTTGTTTGTTTGTTAAAAGAATTACAGAAAAATTAGTGAACAGATTTCCACAAAATATGGTGGAAAAGTTAAGAAAAGGCTTCAGATAAACCTATTTAATTTTGCTACATTTCCGGGTAAATCTATAATATATTTGTGGTGCCTGTGTTGCTGTCTCTCTGTCAGGGAATGTAATTGGAAATAAAGCCCTATGCAAAAATCAAACAACTTTTCTCGAATAAAATTTCATGTGAATATTGAAAATTATAGAAATGTAAAAAATAAGAATAAAAATCATAATATAAGGCTCATGGTTGGAAACAAGAGTAAACACAACACAGAGGTTTTCATTCATCCCCGGGAAATGCTGGGATGCCTGCTAATTTTTAATTGGGCAAGTTCTCTCAGAAACCCCAAAACAAGAAAGACTTGTGGTAAACAATAACAAATATTTATAGGAATACAGGTGTGTAACAATAATAAAAACGAAAAGTTGTGTTCTTCTTGTTGGGAAGAAAAGAGAAATTAAGGAATTTGACCAGTGCTATGTCTTGGTTGGTGGACTTTGAAATTTACTTTGTTTTTTTGTTCTTTAGAGTAAGTTCAATTTGGAAATAATTATTCTTAGTCTTTTGAATTTCTTTTCGATTAATGGATGACTTTGGTTCCCCTCTCGGTCTGTCTGTCTTTCTGTCTTGAACTGATCAACTGTCTTGGACTGATGAGCTCTCCAATGCCAGTTCCGTTATTGATAACTTTCACTTGAGACGAGTTTCGTGATTTGCAAACCAATCACAAATCGTGCCACATTTCTGTACTCTTACAATGAGATGGATATTAATGCCAAGTCACAGTATATAGGCTGTGTCTTATTTCAAGAATAGCATTTGTTGACAAGTAAGTATATTTATCAGATATACAATGTGTATCCTCGTGACCTTTTTAATTTGATAGCATAAATTGTTTTTGGATAATCAATCTGACCTGAAAATCATTTCTTGATAATTCAGTAAAGTCCCAAAAAATAATTTTTTCCAGTTGTCACTTCAACCCTAGACATATAACATTTAAAATTGTAAACACAATTCAGTTTGAGTACTTTCTATCAGCTGTTATCTTAGACATGAAAAATACAATCTCTCAAAATTCCGAATTGATCATGACGATTTCAACTTTCGTTAGTCATAATCAAAACCGATGCTTTGGGTTGTCACTCATATACAAAGAATATCACCTTTTGAATTAACCGTTCATGAAAATAAGATTCATGCAATATTCCTTCTTTTAATTATTGCATGCACCAGCAAAACTTTTCATTGTGTCACAAAATAAAAAGTCACTAATTCGAAACAATCTGGCCAAACATGTTAAGGGCAGATAAGTCATTATCTTTTCTTCCACATCACAGGCTAATACACAAAACATCTTTCCTTATAAACTCTACATAAAAATAATACAACTATTTTATTATCATTGGAATAAACAAAAGACACTACTAATTCATACACAATTAACATCATCAGTTTAACGTTTGTTTTTCATGCTGGCATGTGTTGAACGACTTAAAAAATTAACTTTCAAAACTAATCTATCTCTGCCCAGGTCTAAATTTATCCCTCTTTCTCTCAAGTCGATTTTATCACTTCCTCCTATGTTTTGCTTTGCCTTCCCCCTCACTCTCTCTCTCTACCTCTACAACTGGACTTGTTACCTTAACTGTTTTACATATAATAATCCAAGAATTCTCATCCATTCTTTCAATGTAGCCATACCAGCAAAGTCTCCTGCTCAGAAACACCTCTCTTTATACTGTCCAGATTTAATCTTTGTCTGAGGTAATCAGATCTAAGCCTTTATTTAAGACTAGCAAGGCTACCCAGCTTTGCCCGGAGCTATAAAAAACAAAATAGAAATATCGTGTGTAACATTTTATATTAAAACTTCTATCTCTCTCCTTCTCTCTCTAGCCGTCTCTTTATCCCCCCCCCCCCCACACACATTTTCCGGCCCTCTTTCTCTCCTTCCTAACTCATTCCTATCTCCTGTTTTAATGTGTTGAAAAACAAGTAATAATGTAATTCATTTACTGGAGCTATCCCTTTTAAATGTAAGACTGCAATCTTACATTTATTGCTCCTGGACAACACCGAGTAGAACAAAGCACAATGGAATTCTTGATGCCGTGTAATTCCGCCCCCCCCCCAACTTGCTTTTACAATGGTATAAAGAGAAATGATGTTGATAATGAAAATAGTCCATAGTGCAATTTACATTTATTGCTACCGGACAACTACAAGTAGAACAAAAGATTCTGCTCCTCCCCCTCCCTAAATATAATACAGTAATGTTAATAATGACAATTCTATTGCTCCCGGATAACGCCGAGTAGAACAAAAATTTATGTTACTCCTCCCCCCGCCTCACTTACCAAATATAATAGTTTAATGTTAGTAAGGAGGTCGTCACAGCACTGCCAAAAGTATGAGGAGAAATGATGTGTATACTGACAATTTATTTGCTCCCGGACAATGCAGAGTAGAACAAAAGGTTCTGTAACCTCTGTCATTTAATAAATATAAAACTGTAATGTTAGGAAGGAGGCATTCACAGAACTGCCAAAAGTGACGTTAAAATCAAAGTATGAAGAGAAATAATGTTGATAATGATCATTGATCTCGGACAACACTGAGTATTGATTTACTCCTCTCCAGGAGTTAGGCACAAGGCCAGTTTTTATCTTACTCCCATAAGTAAGATGTGACCCAAGGTCGGGTCGGGAAAGTGGGGTTTAAAAATTGCCTGGGCAGCCCCGTCGGCATTCCCCGGTAGGGGTGCCTCAGGCAGTAAGCAATAAACTTACTCCTCCCAAAGAGGGGAGGCGAAGCCTGGGAGGATGGACCTCCTAGAACTGCACAGGACAGACCCATAGACCGGCGTAAATCAAGCTCCAAAGGCCAAGACAATACCAGTCTATGGGGGGTGCAGTATCCATCGGAACAGATACTACACTTTGATCTTAGCCAAACTGAGTAGAACAAATAGTCCCAGTCAATTACTAATTTCTTGTCCCCCTTCCATTTTACAATAATATGAAGATAAATGATGTTGATAAAGACAATAGTTCGAAGATATTTACTATATACCAGTTACCAATACTGTAATCTTATTATTTTTGAGCTCGGACAACGCCAAGTAGAACAAATGGTCACGCTCAATTCTTAGTTTCTTCTCCCCCCCCTCCATTTCAACATATTAAGAAAATATGTAATGTTGATGAAGTCAATAGTCCGAATCGATTTACTATATATCCCTTACCAAAAGTAATATTGTAATCTTCCAATTTTTGATCCAGGATAACACTAAGTAGAACAAATGGTCTCGGTCAATTCCTAATTTTTCCCACCTTTCATTTCAACATATTAAGAAGATACGTAATGTTGTGAAATCAATAGTCCGAAAGAGATTGACTTACCAATTACAATTGTAAGATTATTACTTTTGGTATATATCCCTTACCAAAAGTAATACTGTAATCTTACAATTATTGATCCCGGACAATGGCGAGTAGAACTAATAAACTCGGTTAATTGAAGTTATTGTATTTTTTAAACTGCGAGGGCTTGGAAATACCTGACGAGTACATGGGCGCAGGCTATTTCCCCTCTCGGTGTGTTAGACCCGTAAGACATTGTCTAGAAGTAAATCTCTGATAATAAAACCTTGCTACTAACTACTTACGTCGTGGCAGTAAACCATTGGGGAGGGAGGACTCTTAGTCCTGATCAACAACCTTCCTAGAGCTGGAATCTCGAACAAAATATCCAGTTTGCAAACCTACAATTGCTTAAGGAGTAGATAGGCTCTGCCTATCGCCGGCCTTTGCACACCTTCTCTGTCTATTAGCCAGGCGCAGAGGTACTAGCGCTGGGACGTCTCAAAGACACCCAGTGCCTGGCCTTGTTTCCTTACTAGGAAAATGAACGCTCTCTATCTGGGCAACTTGGGAAAATTTTTTCGTCACTAAGTCTTACATGACCAGTCTGGGTCGCTCTTGTTCCAACAGGTTGAGGGTACAGGTTAGACAGCTTGTCTGGCTGCTGTTTCTGACTGACAGGAGCCCAAACTCTTAGGTAGCGCTAAGAACGGCTGCTCCATCATCAGTTGTATAATACTGTGGGTAGCTGTACGTGCTATGTTGCGCATGGAACAGGTTGCGACTAATGGACTGGTTGTGTAAGCTTATTGGCACCTGACAAGCACCCACCTAGCCCACCCCACTCTATCTCAAACAAACATGTCATTGCAAAAAACCAAAAAAAAACCTCAACCAGACACCCAACAAAAAACATCTTCGCCTCCGCCGTTGAGGCTCGCATTTACAAATATCCAGGGACTTAGAATCAACATCAACGACGTAGAAACCTTTCTCCTGACAAACTCCCCGGATATCCTAGCACTAAGTGAAACAAACCTTCAATCCTCAATCTCTTCTCACCACTTTGATATGACTAACTACCTCCAACTCTACCGTAAAGATTCAGACAAACATATTCACGGGCTAGGAGTTTATGTTCGGAACACCCTCCCCCTGACTAGAGAACATAGGTTAGAATCAGATGACCAAGACTACATGTGCTTTAGATTGACTTTACATCACAGCGTTAGTTACTTATATTTCTTATACCGTTCACCTTTGACCCAGGACTGTACCCTGCTAAACTCTGTCTCTGAAAGCATAGATAGAGCACTCTCACTTGACTCGAATGCCCAAATACATGTATTTGGGGATTTTAATGCACACCACCATGACTGGTTGGGATTCTCCAGCCTTACTGATGCAGCCGGCAACTATACGTATAATTTCTCCTTAGCTCACTCCCTCTCTCAGACTGTCGATTTCCCGATATTCATCCCCGATCGTGTAGACCAGCAAGACTCACTTCTAGACCTATTCTTGACCTCACTGCCCGAGGGTTGTGTGACGAAAGCTCATAGCCCGCTCGAGAATGATGATCACAGTGTGGTAATGATTTATATCACCCTAAAAAGTCGTCCAAAAGCTGATGAACCGTTGCTCAAAACAACGAGATACTATGAGCAGGCTGCCCCATGGAGGGAAACCTTCTCACTTCCTGCTGATCAGTGTGCAAATGAATTAACTGAATGGGTCAAAACAGGCATTGAAGCCTATGTCCCTATGCGAAAATTCTCCAGCAAGCCCCACTCTCCTCAATGGTTCACCTCGAAATGTGCAGCTGCCATTGCTGAGAGGCAGCAAACATTCCGTAAATTCGGCCGCCATAAGTTAGCTGCTAATAGACAGAAATTTATAGAGTCAAGAAATAATTGTAAAGCCGTGATAGGTGAAGCAAAGAGAGGGTATACAGAGATAACCAAAAAACGCATTCAATCACAGAAACTAAGTACTCGCGATTTCTGGAAAATCTACAATAGTGTGGTGAACAATGGTCAATCAACGATTCCCCCACTATCAAATCACAATGATGTCGTTTGCATGGCAACTAATAAAGCTGAACTACTTGTCCAGCGTTTCGCCTCAAACTCCACTTTGGACTTAGAAAACCATCCCCTCCCTAAATTCTCATTGCAGACCGAAGCCACATTTGATAACCTAGTCATCACCCTATCCCAGGTCAGACACATCATAAAAAACCTTGACACCTCCAAAGCCTGTGGGCCTGATCTTATACCTGTAATAGTAATAAAGAAATGCTCTGCTGAACTGGTCCCTGTCCTCTCCAACAA
Source organism: Sepiola atlantica (assembly GCA_963556195.1). Classification (NCBI taxonomy): domain Eukaryota; kingdom Metazoa; phylum Mollusca; class Cephalopoda; order Sepiida; family Sepiolidae; genus Sepiola; species Sepiola atlantica. Next base: position 33,273,381 of record OY744546.1, on the reverse strand, counting down.
ATGTCTAGCTGAATCTTGCTTCCCTGATAGTTGGAAAATTGCCTCTGTGGTACCAGTCTTCAAGAATTCGGGGGATAGAACTGATCCTCAGAACTACCGCCCAATCAGTCTACTCCTGATCTTTGCTAAAATCTTTGAATCCTTAATCAATCTAGCGATAGTTTGGCACTTAGTTAATGCTAAACTTCTTTCTGACCACCAGTATGGATTTAGACAAGCACGATCTACTGCGGATATCCTAATGGTCATCTTTGAACGCATATTTCATACACTGGACAAGGCAGGTGAAGCTAGGGCAGTAGCGCTTGACATATCCAAGACCTTGGTATGGCATAAAGGGCTTCTCCTAAAAATATGCTTATATGGTATTACTTGTCAAATATTTAATATAATTAGGTCCTTCCTAACCAAAAGAAAGATACAGGTTGTCCTCGATGGTCGTTCATCTAAGCAACATGACATAAATGCTGGTGTATCCTAGGGATCTATCCTTAAACCTTTATTGTTCCTGATCTTCATAAACGATCTCCCTGATGACATCGAGTCTGAAATTGGTATATTTGCTGACGACACTATGCTCTACTCTCGTCATTTGGGCAAAACGGACGCGCTCATATCCGAGGCAATGGCTGAATCCTTAGAAAATGACCTCCAGGCTGTAGTGGATTAGGGTCATAAATGCTTGGTAACTTTTAATGCCGCAAAGACAAAGCTCCTTTCCTTCAATAACTACAAGAAACCTCTTCAACCACCGATTGTCACGGCAAATAACACCCTACCTGAGAGTTCAACATTCAAACTCCTCGGCCTAACCTTCACAGGTAACATGAATTGAAACAAATACATTAAGACATTGCCAAGGCTGCAGCAAAGAAGGTGGGCTCCCTCTACCGTGCTAGTAAACTTCTCACACCTGATATTATCCTGTATCTCTACAAAGCCACCATCCACCCATGCATGGAGTATTGTTGCCACATCTGGGCTGGTGCATCATCTACTAGTCTCTCCCTCTTAAACAGGTCCAAAAAAGAGTTGCCAACTTAATAGGTCCCTCACTATGAACCAAGCTCCAGCCCCTGTCCCATCGCCACAATGTTGCATCCTTGTGCTTGTTTTACAAATACTTCAATGGATTGTGCTCCTATGAACTGGCTACTCTGGTGCCCCCTCGATGTAAATACACTAGACCAACTCGGCAATCAGCTAAATCCCATCCATTCACTGTGGAGGTCCTCAGATGCCGGAGAGCCTTCTACTCCAATAGCTGCTTTCCTCATGCTGCCAGCCTTTGGAACTCCCTCCCTGCTCCCTGTTTCCCCGACTGTACCGACATGCAGAGGTTTAAAACTAATGTAAATAGACATCTCACTACACCGCTCTCAACTTAGGATGACTCCTAAAACCTACACAACATAATTCTCAGTAACCCCTTATGTCTACAGTGGTGGCCTGCCTTGTTTGGGGTGAAACATGTTCCAAAAAAAAAAAAATGTTTATTGTCTCCCTCCATTTCAACATATTAGAAGATACGTAATGTTGATGAAGTCAATAGTCCGAAGAGAGTTAATACATACAAGTTACCAGTAATACTGAAATCTTACAATTTTTGATCCCAGAAACGCTAAGAACAAATATCATGGCTAATTCCTAATTTCTTCCATTTCAACATAATAAGGTATGTGATGTTCATGAATTCAATAGTCTGAAGAGATTTACTACATATCCCTATCAAAAATGTGTCTAATTCATGGTGAATAAAGTGATTTTTTGTGAATTTAGTTTTTTTATATTTGATTTTATGGAAATAAATCAATTATTGTAAGCTGCTTCCTAATATGTATAGTTGCTAATAACTGGAGATTACTAAGAAATTTCTTACTAAAACTATTGTCGTTAATTATTATTTAGTAGTAATTTTGGTCTTCATATGTCCGCCCGAGTCGTGGACCCCAGTCGCATGTTTGCCAGGCCTGTATTATGGACTGCCTTGATTTAAACTAGGTACGTGCAAAAATGTCCGTCTCTTGTACGGACTATGCTTATTAAAAAGTGCTTATCATTAATTATTTAATTAGTTTCTGTGTAAACTTTGATTGTGTTTGAAAGATAAAAGCCTAAACTTAATCTATAAACAGAAAAAACTGCATATTTATGTGTGAAAAAGAAATTATAATGAAATATGTGATCACGGCGGCTAAAAAACCCAAAAATTCACTGAATTTCGAACTTTGAAAAAATTACTTGTAAAAATCCCTTGAAAGATAAATATAAGTTTTTGGGAACTATTTCAAAGATAATTATTAAATTAAAGTCATAAGATACTGAATTAAAAAAAAAATCTCACGTTTTACTAAAAATTAGCAAAATTATCTCACCAAAAGTCATAAATTAGTAAAATCCGGCATCAGTTAATTGGTAAAGGACTTTGTTTACCGATGGACTATCGCTATGCAAGATATATGGAAGACAAAAATGTCATAATTTATCATTTTTAACTTTATATATAAAAATGGTTTTGTAATAGTTTATAGAAGTGGAAAACTTATTATCCATTAATTTCTTTGTTCTTTTTAAGGTCATAAAGAAATTTAAGTACCCTTATTTTGTTGTAATAAAAAAGGAAATGCTTATTTAATTAAAATATTTGTAAATGTATGCAATTAAGATCTTATTTATTTTATTTTTAACTAAAAAGGTTCATATTTAACTTGGTATTAGTTTTTAATATAGTAATACTCTGAAATTATTGATGACGTCTGTTTACCAATGTTTTTCCTTAGAATTTGAAATAAAAACTTTTTTTAAATGTTAATTATTTTAACGAACTGCGTCAATTTTATCAATTTTTTTTTACATGATGATTAAAAACTTTAGTTACTCGATTTATTCTTAACGTGTAACGATAAATTACATTGATTCTTTTTAAAATAAAGTGTATTTTTTATTTTAAGTGTGAATTAAAGTCAATGACTAACTGACAATTTATTCATTGAAAAAAAAAGTTAAAACAGTTATTTATTAATAAATAGAATTCAATTTTGAAAGAAAATGTCATGTTTGAATTCTCTTTATTTATTAATAAATAATTGTTTTTAACTTCTTAAATATTTATTAATGAAAAAAAGACAAAACAAATACAAATCTTTCCAAATAATTGACGATGAATTGTGAAATTAACGAAATTGTTCAATCTCTAAAAATAAAATTTTGAGAGCGGTGTAAAAGTGAGTGGTTGTTGGAAGGCTAATACCACCTGTTTATTACAAAACGGGGCTACCATATCAATCTAAGTTCATCCGTTAGTAGAAATTATTCAATTTTAAAAATTCGTTTTTTCGTTAAGTTCATGGGTCTCAAATTTGTCAATTTTTGGTTTATTTTCAAGATTAAAAAAAAAAAATTCTTGGGCTGATGATGACACGTTCATGTATGAAGGGGAAATATAATTATGTTGCATTTTTTTATTTCCCCAGAAACTCTAATAAATCACATGAAATATTTTTTGCAATTATATTATTTTTTTGTGAAAATATTGATTAAACAATGCTTTATTCAATAATGATATCGCTAATTCAAAAAATTAAGTTTCTTCGAGTTATAACGATTTTGTTAACACGGTATTTAGGGGCCTTTTTCGTAATATATAAAAAATATTAATTTTTTTTTTTAATTGTTAACATCTACAATGCTTTATTTTCATAAAAACCAAAAAAAAATTAATGCATTTAAAAAAAATTAATATATAAAATAACTTTAGTAAAGGTGTATTTTGTTTTAAAAAATAATACATTTCACTATTTAAAAAAAAAAAAAAATAATGGTTTCATTATATTCCTTGATTGTTGATTAATAAATATTGAAAATTTCATTAAAATTGGTTGATTTCCTGAATTTTAGTGAAGGTGGGGGGGGGGGGGGTCAAAATGTTTTTACATTTTCGGAATCGGCCATTGATTTTGCACGTACCTAATTTAAACTAATTAAAATAACATTGCTTTAAATAAAATAATTTTATATAACTCACTAAAATACTTTACTTTTTTTCGCTTCGGTTTAACAAGTATCCGTTCCAACTTTTTAGATCTAACTTAGAGAACGTCCATTTTGCATTTTTGCTGTGTCGGCTAATTTATTAATTTAAAAAGTGTTTTTTGTTCCTACGTAATACTAAATTTGGTTTAACACGAATACGTTGTTCAACATGTCATAATTAAAAAAAAAACAACAACAATTTTTGAGCTATTGCACATCGTCTTTTCAATAAAATTACATGGGTCAGGAAACTACATAATTACGAACAGTTTAAATGCCTACTATTTTCTCTTAGTGTCAGTTAATTGATATTTGCTTTCATAGACAATTTTAGGTGTGTACATATGAAATATTTTCGTCTTTAAAGAGTGACTTGAAATGGGGAGATGATTCAAACCTTTTTGACAAACCTGATTTCTCCAAAAATGGAAGTTCAAAATAACCAATGTTTTTAATACAAAATCAAATAATAAATAAACCAGTTAAAAAAAACGTGATTGAAATGAAGTAAAGTTTAAATTAAAAATAATAAATAAACCAGTTTCACAAAATAAAAAAAATCATAATTTAAATGAAGTACGTACGGGATCAGTTTTGACCATGTTGCATGTGTTGTTCTTATGGACCAACTTTTCGGTGTAAAATTAGCGAGCATGTAACATGAACAGGCACTTGTAATTAACATTGGAAACTGATCCCCCTTTCTAAAATGTAAAATATTTGAAAAAAAAATTCCAAGACCCCCGGAATTCTCTAGCAGCCTGATAGGTAAGTGTACACCGAAAAAAGAAAAAAAAATGGTCAGTAAAAAGTTGTGAAAAACGGACTATGGTAAAAGACGAACAAGATTGATCCCCCGTCTTAAAATCTAAACTTTTTGAAATTTCTTTCCAAAAACCACGGAATTCTCTACTGACATGATAGGTAATTGTACACCGAAAAAGATTATTTTAAAAATTGAGAAGGTCAAAAAGAGGGGGATCAGTCTACGTTGAATTAACATTGGAAACTGATCCCTCTCCTAAAATGTAAAATATTTGAAAGAAAATTCCAAAAACGCCGGAATTCTCTAACAGTCTGATAGGTAAGTGTACACCGAAAAAAAAATGGTCAGTAAAAAGTTGTGAAAAACGGACTGTGGTAAAAGACGAACATGTGCCAGTGTCCGAAAGAAGAAGATAAGTTCTTAGTTCAAATATCTTCAGGCGAAGATAGCATGCGCTGTGACAAGGAGGAAGGAGAGAAGTTGAAACGATACTTACTGACTGGTGCCAGGGTACCGACCGTCTGACAATCGTCTTCAAGATTCTAAGGGAGCTCAAGTAGTCCCTTAGAGAACTAATGATATCAATGCTCCCTGCGAGCTGATTGGCCAAACCAGCTCACAGCGAGACTGGTACGCAATACAAAGTAAATCTAATTTATGACTTCTACAGACATTAATTTACAAACTAATCGTATATAAAACACATGTACATAAAATGACCCTACGATGCCTGACATCCGTAAAACCTAACAAGTCATTGAATCAAAAGACTTTGGCACTATTTAAAAAAAGTTATTTTATTTGTGACGCAATAAACGAACATTTCAACTTTTAGATACAACCGAGTTTCATATAAATGCTTAACATTCAATCTTTGGAGCAGATCTGGATTAGATTGCCAGACTCTCTCTCTCTACCCACAATAAATACACGTAGTTTCATATTTATTATTCAATCCACAAATTCTTAAATCCAACTTAAACGACTCGATTAAATCAACCATTTTCACTTTGATAGAGTAATAGGCGGCCGACGATGTCTTGCGATTCCAGTGTTTGTTCTTATTCCAGTTCTAATGAATTCAAATATGAAAGGTTCGTTCAAGAATATCTTCAAGTTGAGAGAGAACCAACGCCAATCAAGCCAATTCCAAGTAAGTTACATTTTTTTTCTTCTGGCTTTCGTGTTACATTGGGATTAGATAAAGTTTGAGCGTGGACATGGCTAACAGTTGAGAAAATAGGCTGTAAAAAAGATTGCACCTGAAAAATCTTCAAAGAAATTTATTTTTCTAATCGTAGTTTTAAAATGTTATATTTGCCAAACTGTAGTTATTTGTAAACTTAAAAGTGCATGTAAACAATACGCATGCTTTGAGAGCATTTACTGGATTTAAATAAAAACCATGTTATTTACTAATTTTATAGACCCCCCCCCCCTCCCGTCTCAATCATTTTTTTGTTTTTCCGAGGTTAAACGATTTTTTTTTTTTTTTTTTTTTTGAAAAGGCAATTCAATTTCAGAAAAAAGATAGACTGGCACATGTTCGTCTTTTTTCACAGTCCGTTTTTCACAACTTTTTACTGACCATTTTTCTTTTATTTTTTCGGTGTACACTTACCTATCAGGCTGCTAGAGAATTCCGGGGTTTTTGGAAAAAAAATTCAAATATTTTACATTTTAGGAGCGGGGATCAGTTTCCAATGTTAATTCATCGTAGACTGATCCCCCACTTTTTGACCATCTCAATTTTTTTTAAAGTCTTTTTCGGTGTACAATTACCTATCATGTCAGTAGAGAATTCCGGAGTTTTTGGAAAGAAATTTCAGAAAATTTAGATTTTAAGACGGGGGATCAGTTTTCAATGTAAATTCAACGTAGACTGATCCCCCTCTTTTTGACCATCTCAAATTTTAAAAATTATTCTTCTGCTTACAATTACCTATCATGTCGCGAGAGAATTTCGGGGTTTTTGGAAAGAAATTTCAAAAAATTGAGATTTTAAGACCTAAAAAGTTGTGAAAAACGGACTGTGATAAAAGACGAAGAAGACTGATCCCCCGTCTTAAAATGTAAATTTTGTTAATTTTTTTCCCCAAAACTCCGGAATTCTCTCGCGACATGATAGGTTATTGTAAGCAGAAGAAGAATTTTAAAGATTTGAGATGGTCAAAAAGAGGGGGATCAGTCTACGTTGAATTTACATTGAAAACTGATCCCCCGTCTTAAAATCTAAATTTTCTGAAATTTCTTTCCAAAAACTCCGGAATTCTCTACTGACATGATAGGTAATTGTACACCGAAAAAGACTTTTACAAAAATTGAGATGGTCAAAAAGTGGGGGATCAGTCTACGATGAATTAACATTGGAAACTGATCCCCGCTCCTAAAATGTAAAATATTTGAATTTTTTTTCCAAAAACCCCGGAATTCTCTAGCAGCCTGATAGGTAAGTGTACACCGAAAAAAGAAAAAAAAAACTGGTCATTAAAAAGTTGTGAAAAACGGACTGTGAGAAAAGACGAACATGTGCCGATAGACTTATAGCGAAGTATAGCTGTCGTTATAAAGGTGGTAGGACAAAAGTCCACCAAAATAATTCAAACCTGGACAAAAGCCCACCAACGTAAAAAATATTTTTTTAAATTAAATTTCTTTTGGCACTTCTGCATTTTAGCCGTCACCGTCACTTACTGTGATCAGAAATCGTAATTGAAGAGTTCCATTCATTCAACCGGAAGTGCCAGACTGAAGGCCAAGATGCGTAACAAAATAAAATGTGGCACCCACACGCAAATGATGGAGTTCTATTTAATCGAATTTATGTGTCGGCAGAAGTTTTCTGCGAACTCCATGGAAGCCATTGTAAAGCAAATTGCAGAACTTTCTCCTGTTCAATAAAGGAAAAAAAAATCAAACATCCCAAAGTTGTAAATTATAAAAAAAATGTTTGTTTGTTGGATTTTCGTTTTAAAAGATCACTGTTGACTATTTTGATAAAATTAATTCATACAATAAAAAAAAAATCTTTGATTTAGTAACTTATTTTGCCACATGGACATATCAACCATGACTAAGATTTGGGGAATCCGTAATAAAGCAAAAGCTTTTTTAAGGGACAAAAATATCCTTAAAACCGAAAGTCCGCTGTGTTTTGTATGCAGATGACAGAGGTGAGAAGGTAAAAAAAAAATTAAACATTTATTTGGAGATGCCCTTCACATAAAGGCAATCACATATCCATAAAAAGTGGGAGCTTTTTGGAAAGGGTGAAGCTGCCACTTCAGACTTTCATCCAACTTTTGTATTTTTGGTCGTATAAGACCCCAGTAATTAAATGCGCTCAGATAACTGATCTAAATGAGAAGACAGCCATATTATGGTACGCATATTTTCGAGACATTTGCTCTAAACAATTAATAGAAAATCCAATGAAATTAGGAGGCAGTGGCGTCATTGTTGAGATCGATGAAACTGTCATTGCGAAACGAAAATACCACCAAGGGCGCATGATACCACAAAGATGGATTTTTGGAGGTATCGACACTGTCTCCAAAATTGGGTTTTTGAGGTATGTGCCGGATAGGAAAGCCGAAACCCTGCTTCAAGTAATAAGAGATGATACTGCCCGGTACTATCATACATTCGGACGCATGGAAGGCGTATGAAAGGATACCATATATAACGGTAACCCCGCCATATGTCCATAGGATAGTTAACCATTCGTTACATTATGTGGACCCTATCACGCAGGTACACACGAACACTGTAGAACATATGTGGATGATGTGCAAAAGCAGATTGAAAGCCATGTTTGGTACCTCATCATCCACATTACCATCCCATTTGGATGAATTTGTGGCGCCAACAATACGGTCGCACTGAGACCGAAACTTTCTATAATATGCTAATGCATATTTCAAATTTTTATCCTGTTAATTAAGTTTTGAAAAAAAATAATGAGAAAAAATTCTTAAAGTAAAAAAAAAAAAAAAAAAATCACATTTCGTTGCTCAAAAACATTATTTCGTTGCTCAAAAACATTATTTCGTTGCTCAAAAACATTATTTCGTTGCTCAAAAACATTGTTTATTTTTTAATATATTACTTGTTTCTAAATTACTTATTCTCAAAATGAACAAAAATCATTCCATGTTGCTCAAAATCACTTGTTTCTTAAAAAAAAAGATTTATTCTATTTTATTTTTTTATTTTTTTTTTTAATAAATCGTTTCATGAAAAAAAGATTCTTTCGTTGTCGAAGTTTTCCGCCCGGTATTTTTGGGGAAGGGGACAAAAAAACGGTGCCTTTAATATGACGCGACTTCCTGTTTGCAGACGAAAAATCTGGGTACCCGTTTCCTACCGTAGCACCAAAAAAAAAACTTGTAATTTTGGTTTTCACATGCCCGCCCGAGTCGGACCCCAGTCGCATGTTTGCCAGATTTTATATCTTGTCCCCATTCCACTGGTTAGTGCCTTCAAACCACTAAAAAGGCCCGTCTGAATTTAGCGAGTAGACATAAGCCAGCTAGGTACTGGAAGTTAAATACTTCCTTATTCGAGATGGTGACTTTAGTTAAGCGGGACCTGAAATGTTCGACTAACAAGCGGTATGAGAGGCAAGTAGTCAGGGCAACGTTAGGAAGACTGTCTAACGAAGCCGTGAATGTTGACGTCTGGTGTAGAGCTGTAATCCGTCGTAGGTCGGATAATTACTTTCGTCAAGTGCAAGACATGAAGGACACGCCCTCGTGTCAACTCGGTTCCGAAGCGGATTGTTTCACCAAACTGTCCAGACTTTGCATCCAGGAGTTTGACAGCTATTTGGCTGACTCGCTCCGCCTGGAAGCGGCTTGTGCAGCTAGCTGTGATGATCGGGTTACAGAGTGAAGTCTTGGCTGTGTTGAAGCAGGTTGGCTACAACAAATCACCGGGACGCGATGGTTTGCTTTATGAATTATACTTGAGGCTGTCGCACGTGTTCGTTCCTCTTTTAATAGATGTGTTCAATCACTGGTTTGATCAAACTTCTATTCCTGGTCAAGTCACCAGAGAAAAAGGACGGACATGTTGGTGGTTTAGATAATTTCAGGCCCCTAACTCTGTTAAATACAGATTTAAAGATTTTGGCCAGATTTCTTGCGAATTGTTTGCAGGTTGTTATTGAAGAGTTGATTGAACCTGATCAGAATTATGCTGTGAAGGGGAGATCGATTCAGAATAATTTGCATTTGATTCGCACGATCATAGATGGGTTAGAAGACAACACCAGAGCCGCGCTGATCAATTTTCTTTCAAGCTGAAAACTTGATATGAAATAATTACTCTACCACTAACTCTTGACCGTGTCGTACCATTAACCTTAAATCTGAGTGACAAGCCACTCCCTTAACCCTAACACTAAGTCCGAATGGCAACCTCCATCCAAAACAAAATCCCTTCCTTAACCTTATTAATAACCCTAAGTCCGAGTGGCAAGTCCCCAATCCTATAAAAAGCCCATTAAAAGCACATGTAATCGTCTAGAAAAAACAAGGGAACCTCCCCCCCCCCCCCCAAGAAAAACGCACAGGATTTATCTCTCATAGAAAAAAATGATTACTGCCATAAAACGCTAGAATGGCCCTGAAATCGGATTATTTTATGTGAAACTAATCCCCACTCTAAATTCTAAAATAATGTTTTTGTTTCTTTCTGACAAGTTATTCAGGGTGTTAACATGTAATTTCCTAAAAAAAAAAAACTCGTATTTTGGGGAGGCAAGGGAATGATTTAGCAGAAGGTGTTAATAACAATAATACCAAAAAGATCTTGCAATATATTCATTTTTAAACAGCATAGTATTAGATTTCAGTTTCTTGTACATAAAATGTATTAGAATTCAACCTTTGAGTTCTCTTAACTTTTTTTTAATGAATACATGGTATTTTTTTAAGGTATTGCAGCATATTTATGTGCATTTGCTGCAGATTACTTGGAGACCATTAATTTCTGGAGATTTTCAGATGCATATTATGATTCCTTGTACAAAAATACACTAATATGGCAAATTTCATTGCTTAATCTTGTGTTTTGCTTGCCCCTAATTTATGTAAAGCCCCCCCCCCCCTCACCAAACATGTCTTGGCACTCTGTCAAAAGCTTTCTACAAAAGTAAAATACAGATTCTTACAAAGATATTTCTTGCACTTCTCTCAGAATAATAGTATATTAGTGGCACTACAAATGTTTAATTATATAAAATGCAAATATTTTAACCTTTTGTGTGTTCTTTTTCTCTATCGGTGCGTAGATGTTTAAAAGTTTTATTCCTTGTATTCCTGACCATAATTGGAGATCTCCAGGGGACAGTTTTAGCTGGTGAGCAGTCTCCCAAAAGTGGACTGTCCCCGGAAATTGGACATCTAGTCAGTCTTATTGTGCAGAAAAATTGTTTTCTGATTTTCTTTTTAAAGTCTGAATCTCTGGCATGTGTTAATATGAAAATGTACCTTTTTTTTTTTTTTTTTTGTAGAAATTGTAAAATTCCCTCATTATGATCATCGGCTGAGCAAAAATCAACGCATTGTAATGAATTTTGTGGTAAATGTCCGAAATATGCACTCGGCATTCTGTTTATTGACCAGAAAAGGATTGGAATACATGGTGGCCATTCATCGGTTGAAAGAAAGTGCAATGTGAGTTTTTGAAACTGAGTTCACCCCAAACAAGGCAAGTTGCCACTGTAGACGTAAGGGGCTACTGAGAATTAGGGTGACAGTTTAGGGATCATCCTAAATTGGGAGCTGTGCAGCTAGATGTTTGTTCACAAAGTTGCATGCCTAACAAACTGGACCTACTTATCTCCCCTGTTTCAGTAAATCTACTGGGAGAAAGATTACTTCCTATAGGAAGGACTAATGTTGATTTTTTTTTTTTTTTTTTTTTTTTTTTTTTTTTTCTTCCTCTCTCTCTCTCGCATGACTAGTCTTTCTCTATATCACTTGAATATTATTGCAGACAATATTTATTTTTTTCCTCTTATTTCTAATTCCGGCTCATAACTGTCTAATCATGTCTAAAATTCCACTAACTGCTGAAATGTCTGGTTTTCACGTTGAATCTCTGGAAAGTGGAATCCTGAAAACTCTTCCATAGATGCACCAACTATTTTCTACTGAGCTGGACTGCAAACCCAGTTAAATACAGATAGCAATGATAAAGAATTGTCTGATCAATGATGCAATGTAGCATTCCCAGTTGATTTTTATTTTAGATTACTGTTATTTAATCACAGTAGTTATAAAGAGCTTAGCAAATGGAGTTCAAAACTGTTCGAATTATGCAAATATCCCTAGTGGTTCAAAAGTTTAAAGAATTTAAAGCTAAAAAATTTGGTTCACAACTGACATGAAAAATACTTGAAATAACAGACCAATTCACAATAAATTTATTGATTTCTTCACCGTTTCTCTAGTTTTGTAGCAATTTTGATAGAATTTGGATTTGTATGTAAAATTGTATGTTCTTTCTGATTCTGTCTTGATCAATTTCGTTATTGAAACTGACTTTGTGGCCAAGCCCATAAGTTAAAAAAAAAAAATGCTCTCTGGAAAAGCAGGAGGGGTTGTGCTTCGATAAAGCATATCAGCACATATTTGAATTTGTGAACAAGCTGGTGACATCAAAAGCAATAAAAGCTTTTTTAGAACAGGATTAAGATCCAGCCAGCCATTTTGCCTGCTCGTGTTGAGGAGAACCAATCCTGAAGAGGATAGGCCTCAAGGGAGCTCCCTCCTCATGGATCTTATTTTAGGTCGTTATAAGCTCATGGGGTGAATCCTGTCGTAAATGTCCCTGCTAATAAATTTCTTTCTATAGAATTGAAAAAAACGTTTTGAAGTTTTATTTCTGTGCTGAGTGTTGTCGCTTGATACATCACCAAGCTTTTTAAATCTGATTTTGTCACTCAAAATATCCAACATTTTATCAGTAATCACTCGTATTAAGAATGATCACACTGCCACCCTTATCCGGTTTAGTGATATAAATCTCTTTATTGGCCTTTATAAGTTTGGCAACCTGCTAATGGATCTGACTACAGGCAAGCTCTCTGGAATTGTTGGGATAATTAGCAAACTTATGTTCCAGTTCAGCTAACCTTGCCTCCACGTAAAGAAAATCATCATTAGACCTAGGCTTATGATGTCTAAGTTGGGACGGCAATACCTCAAATTCAGCAAATGTACTTTCCCTATCAATCACAAGAGGGGGAATACGCATCCAAACGTCTTGCTAATATTGCTTTTTCTGTGTGAGAAAGAGTGACATCAGAAGAGTTTAACACATGTTGATCACCATCAATCCTTACACCATGCCTGCCATGAATAAGCGGATCAAGGTATCTCTGGTTATTGGAATGGACTTTGTTGCTGCGGAAATTGACACAAGCAGATAGATATTTTGAGAAACGGAATCTATAAAAAAAAAGAAACCATATTTAACTACAATTAAACTAAGGATGCGACTAAAACTCGCGCACTAATCCTTGATAAAAGCAAGTTCCTGGCTTTTACCATAGCAATGTGCCTAAAAATATAACCAGGTGCTACTTATATATGTATATATTAAATCCTATCGTGATAGGAATAGGCTTGATATTGGGATGGAGCATTGTTATAGGAAATATTGAAACAACGGTAAACTTACATACTTTAAAAGTTTATTATAATCATTAGGTGTTGAAACGAGGAATAAAATATAAGAATGACTTTTAATCCATGGATTTTTAAAGAATTACTCTTATCCTCAGTCATCTGTTCTGCTCATTGTGCAACTGGTCCTGAAAAGAACCGGAGCATCCCTCAACTTGACTGGGTGTTTGACCATGTTGACTTTCTTAGCTTTTGTATGGTGATTCTCTTGGGCTTTGCCTGTGAGTAGTTGGTTCTTGTATGAAGAGTATTTATTTACTCCTCTCCAGGTGTTAGGCACAAGGCTAGTTTTATCTTGCTTCCACAAGTAAGATGTGACCCAAGGTCGGGTCGGGAAAGTGGGGTATGAAAAGCCAGCGCCCGAGAGGTGAGCACTCTGGCCATTAAAAATTGCCCGGGCAGCCCCGTCGGCATTCCCTGGTAGGAGTGCCTCAGGCAGTAAGCAATAAACTTACTCCTCCCCAAAGAGGGGAGGCAAAGCCTGGGAGGGTGGACCTCCTAAAACTGCACAGGACAGACCCATAGACCGGCGAAATCAAGACCCGAAGGCCAAGACAATACCAGTCTATGGGGTGCAGTATCCATCGGAACAGATACTACACTTTGGTCTTAGCCAAAAGGTCACGGATGAAGAGTAACAAAGATTTTCGTTTAGTGATTGTGTTTTTTAAATTTTTTTTTTTTAATTTTTTTAATTTTTCATAGTCGCCACTTCAATGCCCCCCCCCCCCCTTTCTTCTCTTCTCCAGCTTCTGTACGAATTTCGTTGTGCGGATATATGATGCCTACTATGATCTTTTTTGCTAGCCACTGCTTCCACATTACCGTCGCAAGATATTCAAGAAGCACGGAGTTGCAGCTAAGATTTCCTGAATTTCATGATTCAGGTCACTCTTTCAATATTCTAGTCTTTCATAGTCTCCAGCTTTCAAGTTTCAATCCCACCGATAGTACACAGTAACTGCTATCTGTTGCACTTTACTGCTATTAAATAGTTCTTAAATGAAAGAGTATCGATTACCAGGAATGGCAATTCTAGAAATGAATCCTGGTGGCATCCATTTGCTGAGTATCCATTTCTATACGGCTCATTCAACTGAAGCAAAGAACTACATAGACTCTCTAAACTGGGAGTCGTGGAACTAGTGGAGATAATGTCGCCATGAGTCAGCTAGTTCATTCTAATTAGAAAAATGGCAGAACTAAGAATATGCTTCCCCGTTACATGCATTCATTTGCACCAGTGCAAGACCATTATACAGTACTTGTGCTGTAAAATATCGTCCATGATATGAAGGATGCCGAAATTTTTACTACAGCTAATCTGTCATCGGGCTATTTGCACATTCAAGTGAATGAAACTTATAGCAGCTAAAGTATTTCCAAATATACAAAAGGGTCATCATCATGTGATGTCTGTGTTTGGCAGGAATTAAGACTGGCATGACATTTTCGAGCAATATTGGAAGGATGCCACATGCTGAATCTAAATCTTGAGAATCTGGTAGTAAGTTTGAATACAGTAACCTTCATGGAACGCTGCATCAACAGGCAAGGTATTGTAGCCGACAAAAGGTCTGAGCCATCAAGAGATCTGGCAGTCCTAGAAACTATAAGAGCCCTCAGATTTCTGTACATGACAAATTATGTAGGGAAGCTTATTCTAATAAAGCCTCTCAACGATCTAACCTGATTTCAGCACAAGAAACTTACTCCCATGTTCTTGTATACTAAGATCTGCACACTGAACTATTACAGAGTATGGCTTGGGAGCCGTCTAAATGTAGGTTGTATATCCCTTAGCATAATGCATACAGAACATTTGCCAGTAAATTTCTCTCGGATACCGAATGTCGATATGCTATCAGTGGAGTATGGTTAAGTCCTTTCCAATGAATGAAATTCAACCACTACATAGATGGGAGGAAAGTCTGTCCTGACAGATAAGTCTCTAGTCTCAATTACTTAAATCCCAACCAAAGGCAGTAGAACTACTACAAAACTTGTCTGCACAGCAGTAAAACTATTCTCTTTGGTACAGATATGCTGTCAACAAACCGGAAAGAGGAATTATTACCTGAACAATCTTAACACTTACGAAGATCCAATCCTGGAACAACTTTCTGAAATTCTCTTTAGAGGATGGCCTAAAAAGAGGGCATTGCCTGAGATTGTTTGTCTATTGCGGAGATTAACTTGTCATCTGAATTTGGCATGTAGAAGCTTGTGCAACCTATGAAGATCACAATTCAGCAGGACCTTTGATTATGGTACCAGTATCAGGTAGCGGTCTATTATGAGAAGGGAAGAACTAGATGGGCGCAGTTGATATACTACAATGTATTTGAGATTGAGTCTCACCATGTGTCAGTCAATGATCAAATGTATGAAGACACACTTAGCAAATCAAGAACTAAAAAGCCTTGATAATGGCTGGATTTAGCCATCCAATTCACATGCGAGAGAGGCAACAGGCACTAAGCGATTGATTGCAGGTCATATGTGATAGATTGAGGAGACACATTGTTGAAACTGCCATTGTTTTAAAAAAATTTTTTTTACCTCAAACCTCCAGATCAATACCCTCATTCCCTAGGATAGTGACCAGACACCAGAAAATGTGGTTCAGTGGCAAGTAGGTGTGGAAGTTCCTATATCGCAAGATGTTTCATATAGGAATGCCACTGCTTGAAGAGGACTAGCAAGCGGATCACAGCAAACATGCCCAGGGTGTATTATACAGAAGTTAAAGCACTTCAATTCTCCACCCTTCCCAAACAATTCTCGACTCCCACCATAATTATATATATATATATATATATATATATATATAATTGATCCCCTTCTAGAAGGGGAGATGTTGCATGTTCATCCTCCCTTGTTTTCTCTACTTTAGTAACTCTTCTACTCGGGAGGCAGTTTACCTGGCACAGCCTGACTAAGTGTTGTTAATGACCAGTCGATGATACTTCCTCGACAATCAGTTTGGGTCATCTTTGAGTATAATGACCTTGCTTCTGTTGGGTTAGGGTGTTGTGCAGTTTTAGGAGGTTTATCCTCCCAGGCTCAAAGAGAGAAGGTAATGTTAATTGCTAATCACCTATGACACCCGTACTGAGGAATGCCGATCGGATTGCTCATGCACTTTTTTTTAGCCAGAGTGCGCACGTCTCGTGCACTGGGTTTTCAATCTTTACTGTCCAACATTATCACGTCTTCCTGTAGCAATGAAGATGTTCAGATGTCTTCATTTTTACAAAACTAAACGCTTCCTCTGTTCTGGAGCAAAACCTTTTAAAATTTTCCTTTTCTTACCTCTTCAACTAATTATTGATAAATTGGAGTACTGTTAACGGCAAACATTTTAATATCTTCTATTGGATTTTCCTTTCAGTATAAAAGCAGGTGGTTACCCTTATTCGGATGAGGATTATATTGCGTCAAATTACTTTCAGGATCACTTAATCCTTTATCCGCCTGAAATGAGCGTTTTTAACACAAAATTGCGCAAACTTTTAAAGCAAACTGTAAGTATATTTAATGCTTCAGAAAAGAAATTACTTTGCATAAGTTAAGGTTAGGGTTAGAAACGGTTACACATTTTAACCATTTTATAAGTTATGTATTTTCTATCTATAATGTGTAAATTTCTTAAACATGTTTAATACAGTGGGCTTTTCTCATAATCCATAAAGTAAATGTTGCTATTATTACCTTTGCCAAGGAGGTTGGTTTTTGCAGAGTTTGTTTGTGTAAAGCCTAGCGTCCATATTGCTTGACGAATCATCACCAAACTTGGTCAAAATATTGATCATCTTGTCATATCCAATATTGTAGCCAGTGAAGTCCTGCATTTTATCACCTTTATCTTCGCAAGTTCGATCAAAATTGTAATTGACTGAATTTCAATTTCTGATTTCTTTTTAAAATTTGAATAGATCTGATACTCTTACCCTTGCAAAATATCAGCCTGATCAGATAGTTTTTGAGTTATCAATGTTTCCATGGCATAATTTCAGGAATACTTTATACAATATGGAGAAGTAAGGCCCAGATAAGACTTTGGCCCATCCTTGCGTTGTCAGGTGGAGGTATACAGTCTCATCACTAACTTATGTTGTCTTTATATATGAAGTAAAGTTAAGATTTTCCACTTTCAAAGATCGATATATATATATATTATATATATCCCTGTAAACAAAAGCTGACTATAGAATTCTGCTTTAGTCGCTTATTGGTATGTGCTTTCTGAAAAGAAAAAATTTAGCTTTGTTTGGATTTGTTAAAAAAATTTTTTTTTTTTTTATGAAAGGAAAAGTACATGTTCATAGTAGTTGGAGTAGTTAATTTACTTGCGCATGAGCATTTCTTCGATGCCAGCTAGCAAAAAAAAGTTCCTACCGGTAACATGAGTTCCAGTGTCTGGCTTAAACGCTTTTTTTTATGAATACTGCTTAGAAAAATTAGTTTATTTAAAAAAAAAACCAAAAAAAAAACCTTTCCATTGTTCAATTTATTTTTTTTTTAACGTATTTTATGACTTTAACCAAAACTAATTAAGGTCATTTTTTAATCTAGTTCTAAAATGATTGGATGTAAATAGCTTCCAAAACACGAAGATTTGCTAAGAATTTTAATTCTAACTTTGTCCTCGGGGTGAAGTAAATAAGGACCTACCATCGCGAAAATGTACTTTTTTTTGTTTTCTTTTCTTTTCTTTTCTCTTAGAGTGGACTCTCTCATACCTTGAGAGCAATGTGGTTAAAGTTGGATTCTCTTGACTATATGAACCGTGAAGCTATTGCCTTCAATCATTGGACATGGGATGCAATTGGTCAGTTCTTAATTTTGTATACAACTAAAATTAGAATGTACGTCTTCTTGACTGAAAATCTGCGCAATGACTGCTCCCTCCCCTAATAAAATATAAATAGTGATCCTTGGATTACGACAATATCTACCTATGACGTGTCTCCATAAATGATTTTAAGTTGTGAATATGAAGTTCACACCGGAGTTTGAGTGCAGTAAAAGTAGTTAAAATGTAGTTGCACTAGTACTGATATTATGTTTATGTCGTTTTGGATCCTGTGTTATTTTAAAATCTAAAAATGAAAGCTATCATTATGGAAAAGCAATTAGACCGTGTTAAACTATGAAAATGCTTATTTAGGAATTATCTCCATGTGGAGAACTGGTGTTATTTTAGACTTCTAAGTTAGTTGTCGTACAAGGCTTGAGTTTAGTCGCCCTCCTAGTTCATCTATAGAACTTGAATCTATCATCCCCACCCTCCAAAAGCACTTCATTTAGAAAGAGGGTTCAGTTTGATATGACAATATCACTCCCCCCCCCCCCCCCGATGAAGAAGCGTAGAGGGAGACTGGTAAACTGAACAGGGCAGTGGGTTTTTTATATCTTAAAAAAGCAATTTTTTGTGAGTTTGAAGGGCAAAATGTAGTTATAAAAAGAATGCTAATTTTTAAGTTACATTTTATTTTCTCGGTTTCAGGATCTCTGAAATGAAGTTTAATAAAAAGATTATAAAATCAAGTAAAAGCATTTGTTGAAGATGAAAGTAAAAGTGGATATACCAAAACAAGACACTCAAATTATCTCAGTGAGATTTTAATATTTCGTTTTTAAGACTTCCACAGAAATAAACAAGGTTTTTAACATTTAAAACGAATTTGTGGGAATCTAGGACAAGTGGATTTCAACTTTTTTTTTTATAGACGTTTGACAGGTTTGTCTTAGCTGTTATACAAAGATAAAGGAGACCCAGCTTGAAGCCCCCCCCCCCCCCCCCGAAATTCAATGTAAAGAAATCTGGAGAGAGGAAGATGAAAAATGGAAAGTATTGAAAATGAAATCCTATTTTAACTTTTGTATTAAAATCGTTTATATTATTTTAAATTTTATAAAACAATTGTTTCTTCCATAAGTGATGTCTTAATATTTGCCTTCCGAATAGTTTCTTGTTCTTGGATTGTGTCCCCGCCCCCCCCCCCCCCCCCCCAAGTATCCACATGAAATTATAATGTATGCATGATGTGTTCTATATTAAACGACTTAAATTTCTTTTTCTGTTTTTCAGTATTTGCATTTAGGATTTTTTACCAAACTTTTTATCAAGAAAACGGAATTTTAGATTCTTTGGCCTCGACTATCGCTCACACATCTAACTTCACAAAGCAGCAGCGTTGCTTACAGACCTGGTGCGAACGAGGATTAAAAAATGAAGATTTGAATCTCCTCCAGTCTCTTTTACAAGAAGTTGGCGTAAATGAACTATAACTTATTAATTTTTTTTTTTTCCCCTCAACCGTTGATGACAATATAAAAAAAATAATTAAAAATTTTTTCATCCATTTCTTGTTACATTCCAGTACCACCCTCTAGGGCTAAAACCCTTTCACTGACAAATCACTGTCCATTCATTTTCCATCGGCAGGTGTTAATTAAAATAAATTTTAAAATTTCATTTTCATTCATTGAACAATTAACGACTCCTCCAAAAATAAAAGGTAAATCTTTAGAATTGGTTACTTTAATTAATAATTATATCTAGATTTTTCTGATAAAACGAGAATGGTGTTTTGTTATAGTATTTTAAAATTTCATTTCGGTGTATTTTCTAACCGACTTCCTAAATATTAAATTTCAGGCTATTATTGCTTTGAATTTTATCTTTCACAAGTTTGGCTTTATTTCTCTAACTTTAGTCTGGATATTAAATTTAATTTTAAATAGATTTCTTTGTTTAAACATCTTATTTTAATTTAACATCACAAATAACTTTATTTTGTGGTCCATTCAAGTTACATCCCTTGAAGAAAAAAAAAAATGGATTTTTTGTTATGGTATTAAAGATTTTTTTTTTAAATTTCATTTGAAACTACTTTATATTCTACAAAATATAAGAATATTTCAAGATATCAATTTGTATTCAGATTATTCTGACTACTATTCTCCGAGAATAGTCGGAATAATCCAAATTATCAATCTTAAATTCCTAAACAGCAATTTCTATATTAACTTTTTAAAATTTCTATTCTTTGATACATGGATGTGGTGAAAAAAATCGGTTTAGGAACACAAATGAATTAAGTTTAATTCAAGCCAGAAAATGCTGTTTAAATCTACAGTTTAAAGTTTATAATTTTGCGGGCCATTTTATTTTTAAAATAGCCTGCATTGAGGTTACTTTGTGACTTTTCAAAATACTTTTGAAAAGCCTTTAATATTTTGAGTCACGTCTTAAACTTCAAAGGGAAAACAAAATTAGGTTTCATTTGTGAACGGTCATATTAGATGAGCTGTTTTAAAAATTTTTTTTTTTTTTTTTTTTTTTTTTTTTTTTTCCAGACAAGAATTGTGAACTTTTGTTATCGTATTTTACATTTATGCTTCTATTCTAAAGTATTAAATTACATTGAAATATCGTTAATCTAGGTTAGGTGATAGTATTTCTATTAAAAACTAAAATTTTTATTAACTCCTTCCTTAATAAAAATCTTAAAACATTGTTATTATCTCCCTTTAAACGAAACCGTGTTTGAATGCAATTCCCTCTAAACACTTCTATAACTAGTTATCTCCCTTAGACCGAAGCATATTTTCAGATCAACCTTTTTAGATCAAACCTTTTTAAAAGGTTTCTTTTGATGAATAAAAACATTTGAAATGTTGTTACTTTTTAAAAATCTGCATACAACTGAATTATTGTAAATTCTAACCCATATATTAAGTTAATATTCCATTGTTAAATATTTTACATTTTTGATAAAATCAAATCTTTAATAAATCCGATTTTGTTAACGTTATTTGTGAGACTTTCTGTATTTAAAAAAAAAAAAATTTTTTTTTTCTTTATCGCCTCATCTGTCACATGTGTTGTCTGCATCCCTCTTATTTCTCAGTCTTACTATTTAGGAATTCCACTATTCTGGGCTGATGTTTTGAATTTTAACCTTTCAATATTAGTTTATTTATTTGTGTGGGTGTGTGTGATCGTTTGTTCTTCTAAACTGATTACCCAATCATTATGAATGTTGGAACACACTTGCTAAGTGTAAGGGGTGTAAAGAAGGCTATATTTAGTTTAATTTAACTAGTAAAAAGGGGTGGAAACCTTCATAAAATTCAGATAGCTCTGAATTTTATGAAATTTTTATTTTACCTATTGATGTGCTAGACATCAATAAATATTCTCCAAATTTCAGTTTCTTTGGAGTATTTTTGAAGCAAACACAAAATATTTATTTGTCTTCATTTTTACATTCATAAACTTTAAAAATGAAAGGCACGCCTCAAATACAGGTTGGATAAGATCAACAGATAAAAAAATGATGGCTATTGCATCTGTATTACGTTCGGCATTATTCTATAGAATGACTTCAGAATTTGGAAACCCACAAAAATATTCGCCATTGTCAGTCCCAGGACTGAGCCCATGGATACACCGTTTACTTGCCTAGAACTGAATTCAACAGATGTAGTAGCAAATTTCATCAACTGCATGAATGTGCTTTCAGGAATGGAAGACGATAACTGGCGTTATAAAAAAATCGGTGCAGATATCGATTATTTCCAAAATAGGGACACGGGTAAATAGGTTGCTAATATCGTAGGAACACAAATTTATTAGCAACCTTAGAATTTTGAATGTGATTTGCAAAATAAAATTAATATTTTACAGCCAGTATTGAAGTACTATAGTAAATACTGCTTAAAAGATTCAAGAGCCATTTTGCAACCTTCAGCTATGATGAGCCTACCATAGAGAATGGGCTCAACTGGTATACCCGCTTTGTGAGTTTTAGGTAATCCATAAAAACGTGGGCGAATAGTGTCTGATCTCACTGGCTACATCGAGAGTACGCCGCTTTTCAGCCACTTAACCAGTTGTTTCTGGAATTTAGTTTCTAAGAAAGTTGTTGCATCATGAGTGTCGACAGGGCCCAATTTGAGAAATTTTTTCCGAACCCAATAATAAAATACTTACTGTTAATACTGAATTCTAGGGTTGGGAGCCTGTTTCCTCCATTTTTCTGGGTATGGGTCCTGTTCTATATATGTAATAAATACGGTATATATTTGTTCTTACAATAATGTAAGTATTGTGATAAAAATAAAACTGTTTCCAGGGCTATACTGATACTTTCAGAGTACCCTGGTAGGTATAGGGGTGTTGCTGTTAGAAGTCACTGTGTATAATTTTTTTTTTTTTTTTTTTTTTTTTTCTCTTACAATATTTGGAGAAAATAGACACAAAATTAAAGAGATTTCCGAATTTCGGCGGAAACTATCCATTCCTGAGGAAAGTAGGCTTTCGATTTCGCCCACACAAAGAAAACAGGCTTGGATTACTCATATTAAAATATGCTGTTGAAAAATTATTTTTGTATGTGTTTAAAAGAATATCCCCAGACAAATAAATAGCAGTTTTTGATTCTTTTATTTTTTTTTTTTTAAGAACATAAGCAGCTGTAGTGAAAAATGGCTACATGTTAAAGTTCTGAACCACAAGTGTGATTTGAAAGAAGCTAAGTGAAATACATTTTGCAGTAAAAAAAAAAAAAAAAAAAAAAAAAAAAAAAATCCATATGATTTTTATAAAGTGCTGGCCTTCAAACGGCACGTATCAATTTGAGCTCTAATCGGAATATTAGTTAACAAATTAGTAACTAACTAATTTGTGAAGTGAAGCTACTGTTGCAAATTTTCAAAACAATAGAAAAATCTGAATTTTGTTCGTTGATAAAGCGTTGCTTTCTCATGGGGGAAAGCAATCGTTAAAGTGGACTTTGGACTTTCTTTCGTTGGAACAACTGACTTTAAACGTGGACATAAATCGTGCTGAATGCTCTGCTCGCCCAAATTCAGTAGTTGTCCAGGAAAACAAGTCCACACTCACTTTGGCTGATTGTAAATTTAAGATATTAGTAGGCAGTGTATTCACCATTTTTGCATGAACATTTGTCAATGAGAAAGCTTAACATTAACAATTATGCCAATAAGATAACAATATTTACTAGCAGAACCCGTGTAACAGCGTTGCCCGGGAGAGATATAAAAAAAAAAAAAAAAAAAGGAAGTATTAGAATATAAATTTCTAAAGTTGAAAAGAGCCCTGTAAGTAATTTAGGTGATTAAAATAGGATTTATCCATGTTTTGAATCAAACAAATTAGATTTCTGTTTCGAGTGAGTGGGTTATTCGTAAAAATAAAAACCACTGTTCCACCCCCCCCCCTCCCGAAAAAAAGTAAATGTGATGCAAGAATATGCATGAAGCTCTCCAAAAATCCTTCTAAACTGAGGCAATTTTTATCCCAATCTGGGGTGTCTTATTTTGGTGGGAGATTGAATTTACCAACGTTAACAGTCAAGAAATAAAGATAGACTTTTAACTAATCTACACTTTTACTCTTGACTATGTTGTTGCTATTTAGTTGCCTCCCCACGATGGGAGAGTTATACAATGGTGGTATTTAATGTGTTGAAAATCCATCTTGTAAAAATATATTGCCGCAGTCTAGAAGGATTTCTTCTTCACTGACCAGGGAGAGAAAAGAATAAGTATTACTTTCAGTAAAATATATCCACTGTCCATTTTCTAGATGGACTAACCGGTGAATAACTGGGGGATGATATACATGTACGTTAAGTATTGTCCAAATGGCTTCATTGTTTGATAATTTTGATCCGCTAAATTAATCTTATTAAAAAAACAAAAAAACATTTAAAGTTAGCAAATGGGATACTAATAATGTAATATGAAAGTATCATCTTTTTAGTTGTTTGGGGATGTGAATACCAACTACTTTATGAACGCTTTTAAAACATTGACGGGAGTAATTTGGGTCAGTTAAAGTAAGACTCATCGAAATATGCAATATATCTTTTTATCAGCAAAACTTTATTAAAACCAGTTGAACATCAATAAAGATAAACACAATTGACTTTTCAATGAAAAGTCAGTCTAATTGATGCACTTTTTGATGTTATCCATAACTGTAAATAGGTTAGTGACCCGAACAGCCCCCCGAGTTCCCTAATATTTAGTAAGCAAATCATTATTTCGTATTGGCACAAAAATAAAATGGAAGGTTTTTTTTTGGGGGGGGGGGGTTGGTGCTAAATTTGAGATATATATATATATATATATATTATAAAAAAAATCAATACAGGTATTCTTGTGAATATCAAATTTATTTTTTGAGTAAAAGATAACTTAACATTTTTTTTTACGATAAAAAAATATAATTTTAATTTTGTTTTTAAAGTTGAAGAATGAAACATTTTTTTGAATTTATTTTTTTTTTTTTTCTAAATCTTTGAATAAACGTGAAAGAAATGTTATTTAAAGAAATGTATTTTTAATGTTGACGACTGACACATGTATTAGGTGGTTTATGTTTAGAGTATAAGAGTAATGCAATGGGTATTTTAGTAGTGTATGATGCATGTGGTTATTTTTTTACTATGGTCAAAGTTGGAGGAGAAAAACGTCTTTATGATACAATTTTATTTAAAAAAAAAAAATATTTTGGGTTTACAAAATAGACCAATTGTAAAAAAATATTAAAACGAATAAAAGGTTTCATATTCCAAGTTTCATTTTTATTTTGTTTCTAAATAATAACTTTAAGAAATATTTGTTTATTGTAGCAACTTTTTTTCCGATATCTTAAAAAAATTGAAAACAAAAATCGAATTCATTTTCCATTAAAAGAATTTAACCTAAAACACAAAAGCATGTCATTATAACCATATTTTCTCATGAATAATTAGGGCTGATCTTTAATATTATTTTTCCGGTTTATTTTATAGTAATTACATTTAAGGCAATGGGTTTCTTGATTTGATGAGGCATGTTTAAAAATGAATATTTTCATTTGGGTCATTCACATAAATTATTTACAGTGATAGTGAGTTGCACTGTACACATGAAACAACAAGATGAAAAGTTTGGCAGAAAAATTAGTCTCCATCTTTTATAAAGAAGTCAAAAGAGGCTAGCTAAGTATAATGTTAACTTTTATAAAAAAAACAATGATTTTGAAAAAGCTGCATAGTATTATCACATTCAAAACATGATTATATAAAAAAAAAAAAATTCTCCAGCACAGATGGGGGGGGGGGTACTTCAGTATTATACTTTTATTTTAAATTGTACACTTGTGTAATTGAAATTAAGGATTTGAGTCAAATATCTCTTGTCCCCCACACTGTCAACAGAAAAATAATGAGATTCTATTTTTATTTTCATGGGACTATACGTCAACTTCCATACCTAAAAGAAAAGTTTTTAGACTTTTAAATAAGTGTTCACTTTTATAGTAATGTAAAATGATCACCCAGTTTGTGATCACATAGCATAAGACAGACTGCGTAACCAGTTATAATAGCTATAAAGTGTTCATTACTCCTTCTGCGTAGGTGCGTGGCAAATAATTAATTTTTGATGTTTTATAATATGCATTTTTTGAGGTAAGTGACATTTATTATTGAAATAATTTTCAATAAATTTAGTCTTTAAGCACACCTGTTTGAATTGTCATCTAATGCAAAAATACACACATCCCTGAAGTGTTGACCGCAACATACAGCTACCCAAGCAAAAAGATGATAGAAAATAAACACAATACATTGAAAATAACTCAAACCTGTTTCTACAGGTGAGCAATCCGATTGCTCAAGAATCGCTCAAGGTAGGTAACTCATATTCAAGAGATGTAACTTCACTTACCTGAACACCAAATAAGTAAAAAATATTGCCCACCCCCTTTGTCAAAGTATGGTCATATCATGTTTACACTTCTATCGATGCATTTGCTTGTTTTCTTCAGCTATTTGGTCTATTCTGTTATATGAAATTTACTATTTTATCTTCTGAGACAAAATAATGAACAAATCCCATAGTTTCAAGGGAATTTGTGGAAATAGGTGACCGGAAATACCCCCTCCTTCTAGGCGATAATGCCTGTAAAGATGACTCAAAACCAAACCATACCTCCTGTAGATAAAGCGGCGTCTGCCAAGAGACAAGACAGCCTGAGGGTGCCAGAATGATGCCAAGTATACCCCCCCCCCCCTCCAAGCTGGTCTGAGGGGGGGAAAACAGTCTTATTTTAGCTAATTTCTTTAACTCCCTGGTTTGATTGGTAGCAGCAATGGAGGGGAATTACTTACAATGAATATGACTAAAGGAATGATAAATACCGTATAAAATAAGAGTGAGTGGGGGTCAAGCAACATCCAGTGAAAGTGATAGATATGTATGAGATGGGTCATTTGGTGAGTTAATTACAAATTTTGACGTTTTTTTGTTCGGTCTCCCAGCATTGACAAACCTCACAACACGTGGGCAAAAGGGATGAAAAAAAAACTGAACATTTTGAAAGGCTTGGTCTGGAGTTGAATAAGGTATAAATGAATTAGTAAATTTAAAAGATTTTCATGGAGTCAGTTCTTTGATTTTAGGTTTCTGTGTCTGTGAACTTGTTGTAATTTCAAAAGATATAAAGGTGGATGGGGATAGAGATAGAATGCAATAAAATCAAGACTAATAATAAAAAGATTCTTGCTTATTATTGAAACCGTTCAGTAGTTATAATTTCCTTCCACTGACAAGAGACAAGTACACTGACTAACGTGAAAGACAGGGAAAATTTGCCATCAACACAATACTGTGTCTCTCTCTATGCATATTTGAACTATTTTAAAGACATTTAAAATGTGTTTTATGAATTAGCCATTGTGCCATTAGTAATTAATTTCTAAGTGGTTAACGACGCGGACTAAGAACCTGAGTGTGCCGATTTCGAATCCAATTCGTTCCACAGAAACACTTTCATTAAAACCCACACTTGACCTTGTGTTTAGCCTCCTGAAGAGGTGGTAAATAAAATTATTATTGTATTATTATAGATTAACACCTTCAGCTAAATTCCCCCCCCCCCCCGCCTAAGAAAAAAAAAAGATTTTACTTTATTTTGAAAAAAAACTCACTTATATTTTAGAATTTAAATTGTGGGATCAGTTTCACATATAAATTTAACGTAACATGTGCCACCATTTCCGGCCATTCTAACGTTTTTGGGCATTAACCAAAATTTTTTTAGTTTGCTACGGGAGAGAAATTCTATAGTTTTTTGTGGGGTGGGAATCTACTTTTTAAGCGATTATACATGGTTTTACAACCTTGCCAGTCAGACTTAAGGTTAGTGGTTAAAAAATAGTGAACAACCCTAACAAGTTAGAATGGCCTGAAAATGAGGATCATTTTACTTTAAAACTGATCCCCACTCTAAATTCTAAAATGATAATTTATTTTCTTCTTTTTCTTTTCTTCAGGGTGTTGACATAATCGCAAAAAAAAGGAAAATCTTATTTTTTGTGGGGGTAGGGTGATTTAGCTGAGGGTGTTTATCTACAAATTTGCCATCAAGTCATCATCAGTGATTGCTCACTGATAATAACCGGTGGTGTTCTGAGTGACAACTAACCTCCCAAGATTTCCAGTACTCTCCACCTCTTTTCGATAATCATTGCAAATGACTTTGCGTTATCATCACAGCCGCTTACCATTTATTTCTCGCTGTTAACGACCATTGGTCTATGGGATTTGGGTGGCAATAAGCCTCTCCAAGGTCCCAGTACTCTCCACACCCCTTTTAGGAGTCTGTTTACTTTCTCAGTTTCTAATTTTAATGTCTTCCACTCTTCATTCCTTAGGGATGGGAGTTTGTTTTCGGTCATGAGCCGTTTGATGTTTTCTACTTGTCTTGCTTTTTCCTTGGTGAGTTCTGTGATTTCATAGTCTTCAACCTCCTCAGTATCATTGTTTATGTTTTGCCTGTGGGTTTTCGCAAAGTGGTGTTTCTTGATCTGTTACGCCATTTATCTTTTGTTTGATTTCCATTAATTCCAGCTCAAAGAAACCATCCTCTCTTGAGTATATGTCTTGCTTGATCTTCTATCCTTTGTTCCGTTGTATTGTAGGTCAGTAGAAATGTCGCATAGATCTTTCATTCATTTCTGGTAGGCTCTTTCTGTGAAGGTGGCGGCTTCTGTAGTAGCAGCATTCCATTATTCTCTTTTGTGGTAAATATCTTTCTATAGCTTTTTGGTTTGTTCTTTTCATTCCTGCTTTGTGTTTGGTCTGTGTCTTTGTCGTACCTGGGAATAGAGGGTACTTACCTGTTTTTGGTCCATGATATTGTTCCTGAAATAAAGGAGCCAACATTTGAGGGATGCTGCTCATCATGATACTCAGATCTTCCTTCTGAGTCCCACAGCGTTCATTTGTATTTGTAGCCATTTATCATAGTTTGTATGTTTGTGGAAACACCAGGTTCAGGCTTAGTTTACCTGCGATCATGTCACAGTGATAGTGTTTCTCATTTTCATGGGGGACAAGGTGCACTATCACACATACATGAAGGGACATTGACGACAGACACGACAGTTACACACACAAAATTTAAACATATATATATATATATATATATTAATTATTAGAAATAATAATGAGCAATTAGAACGCCATACAATGCATTTTAGTTTTATTAACTTCTTTTTTTTTTTTCAATAATTAATATTAACATGTAAACGATGCTTTCTAAAACCAAGGACACATTTCTTATTATATATATATTTATATACACACATATACACTCACTCACACACATACACTCACACACATATATACACCCACCCACACATACATACATATATATACATATATATATATTATATGTAACCTAACTATTTAGTATAAGTTTTCCAGGCTACTCGTTGTTGTTCTTGGCCTTTTGGCTAAGATCAAAGTGTAGTATCTGTTCCGATGGATACTTCACCCTATAGACTGGTATTGTCTTGGCCTTCGGGTCTTGATTTTACACCGGTCTATGGGTCTGTCCTGTGCAGTTCTAGGAGGTCCACCCTCCCAGGCTTCGCCTCCCCTCTTTGGGGATGAGTAAGTTTATTGCTTACTGCCGCGAGGCGCCCCTACCGGGGAATGCTGACATGGCTGCCCAGGCAATTTTTAAACCCCACTTTCCGACCCGACCTTGGGTCACATCTTACTTGTGGGAGTAAGATAAAAACTGGCCTTGTGCCTAACTCCTGGAGAGGAGTAAATCAATACTCGTCAAAAAATAGGAAAAAAGTTTCCCTTCCTATTTTTAGATGACAAATTGAAGCTTGGGGTTGGAAGGAGGATATTTTATATTTACCTTACTTATCCTTCTAAAGTTTACCTATTGGTTTTTACTTCTAAAAACTTTTCGAGATAGGTCGGTGGTTGGGGGGTGTCAACATTTACATGTTAATAGAATATTAGGTTTCAAATCATAATTACCTTGAACTCTTTCACCAATGGCCAGCGAAAACTAATTGATTTGGTTGAATCTGAAACTTTTTTATATATTTTTTTCTTTCTTTAAAATAGATTTTTAATTTTTGTCCTCCCCCCCCACCTTAGTTACATACTTTAATCTTGTTGTTGTTGTTCTTCTTCTTCTTCTTCTTCTTCTGACTAGGAGTTATCACACAAGTCATCATCAGTGATTGATCGCTGATAATAACCGGTGGTGTTCTCTGGAGTCTAAGTGATAACAAGCCTCCCCAGATTTCAGTACTCTTCATATCTTTTTCGATAACCATTGCAAATGACTGTCGTTATCGCAACAGCCGCTTACCATTGATTACTCGCTGACAACGACCATTGGTCTCCTCTGGGATTTAGGTGCCAATAAGCCTCCCCAAGGTCCCAGTACTCTCCGCACTCTTTTAGTGGAGGGCTGGTTAGTGCTTTCCCTCTTCGGTTTTCCATCTGTGACAAAAGTAATGAGCTGTATGTATATAGTTATGGATGGATGGATGTATATTAGTATGTGTCTCATCTCAACAGAAAAAACTTTCAAGTCACCCGATCGTAAATAATACGAGGGCTATATATATATTTAAATACTGTACATTTATGCGCCTGTTAGAGGTATCTAGGTTTCGTCCATCTGGGTCATCCGGAATTTTTCCGGAAAAATTCCGGAGAAAAAAACGACTCCTGCCCA